>CM057453.1:722390000-723067500 GCA_016271365.2 Neoceratodus forsteri
TCCTCTTCTTAGACCACCACCCCAGCCTGTAAGGATCCTGGCTTCCACCCCCAGGTGGGACCAGTCAACCTCTTGCCCAGTGACCGTGGAGTTTGCGCCCCGGCTTCCTGTTCAAAATACCGAGGAAGCCATCGGGGGGCGCTTTGCCCTTCATCTGGAGGCCTAGAAAACCATTACATCGGACAAGTGGGTACTCCAAATCATATGTATGGGGCACACTCTGGAGCTTACATCTCCACCTCCCCCACATCCTCTCCGCTCAGTCCGTTATCTATCCAACCATATCCCCATCCTCCAAGAGGAACTTCATGCACTTGTAAACAAACATATTTACCCTGTTCCTCCTTCGGAGTACCATCAGGGGTTTTACTCCCATTTCTTCCTGGTCCCCAAACGTATAGGAGACCTCAGACCTATTCTTCAGGCACCTGAATTTACACATTCAGTACAAGAGATTCCGGATGGGCACCATAACATCCATTTTACCGATGTTAAAACAAGGTGATTTGTTATGCGCCCTGGACATGAAAGATGCATATCTACACATCCCTGTCCATCCCGTCCATCACCGGATCCTACACTTTCATCTGCTAGGACACCACTACCAGTTTCGAGCACTTCCTTTCAGCCTCTCGTCTGCTCTGAGAGTATTCCCCAAGTGCCTTGCCGTAGTGGCGGCGGCCCTGAGAAGGGACAGACATTTCATCTTCCCATACCTAGACGATTGGCTCATAAAGGCGAGCTCTGAAGCTGCTCTACTTCTGTTCCTACAGGCCACTCTTACCCTCTTCTAGTCTCTGGGCATTACTGTCAGTTGACCCAAGTACAATCCGACCCAGTCGCTCCAGTACATAAGAGCAATTTTGGACACAGTCTCTGCCTGGACTTATCTGCCTGTCGACAGACAAGACAAACTCTGTTCTCTGGCTTCTCAAGTCCGAACCCAGCAATTTATAATGGCCAGAAGTTTTCTATGCCTTCTGGGGCATATGGCAGCTGCCATCCCCATGGTAGCTTTCACCCGTCTTCATATGAGGCCAGTACAATGGGCACTTCAGAATCAATGGCGCCAGTGGTCAGGTGACTTTGAGGACAACGTCAAAGTCACTCCCTCCCTCCATTCTGCCCTGGACTGGTGGACACATTGGGACAGCCTTTCACAGGGCATGCCTTTCCATTCCCCTCCCCCTTCCCCTCAGCAAATGTTAACCACGAATGCTTCCCTGGAGGGCTGAGGGCTCACTTGGGCCCTTGTGGTGCATAGGACAGATGGCCCTGATTCTCCATGATGCCTCACATAAATCTGTTGGCCCTTCAGGCCTTTCGCCCCACCTGTGTCCGGGACCTCTGTTAATCCAATCAGACAACACCTCTATAGTGTTCTATCTGAACAAACATGGAGGCACCAGATCTCGCACTCTCTGCATGGAAGCTCTACGGGTTTGGCAAGAAGCCATTTCCCAACAACTGATACTGATTGCCGCCCATCTACCAGGATGCCAGAATACCCTGGCAGACATTCTCAGTCGCCAGTCCTCCACGCATGAGTGGACCCTTCTTCATGAAGTCCTTCAGATGATCTTTCAGTTGTGGGTGACCCCACAACTGGATTTGTTTGCGTCCCCTGACAATCATCGACTCCCCAAAATACTTCTCCATTATCCTGAACAAAAAGGGACTGCCTACAGATGCCCTGTTCTGACCGTGGACAGGACTCTTCTTATATGCTCCTCCTCCCCCCAACCCGTCCCACTTCTGTAACGGGCCCTGCTGAAACTACAACTCAAACCTGCCATGATGATCCTCATAGCCCCCTTGTGGCCCAGGCTGATGTGGTTTCCCCTACTCCAACAACTTTCCATAGCAGACCCCATTCTGTTGCCAACCAGACCAGATCTCCTAACTCAGGAGTGGGGCACCCTCCTTCACCCCAACCTGAAGTCTACACCTTCACACTTGGCTCCTGAAGACACTTTCATAGCCTGTCTTCAAGTCTCCTCCCCTGTGGCCAATATTCTCCTGGCTTCGCGAAAACCATCCACTAGGGAAACATAACGCTAAATGGAAACGTTTTTTCATATGGGCTGCCTCCTAAATCCATTTTCATGTCCATTATCCAAGGTTTTAGACTACTTGGTCACTCTGGCCAAGACGGGCCATAGCTATTCCTCTATTAAAGTTCATCTGGCCTCCATTTCAGCCTTTCACGAGACATGTGAAGGCAAATTACTGCATCAACATCATCTTGCTAAGATGTTCTTAAGAGGTATGCTGCATATCAAACCTCCCATCACACTTCCCACTCCTCTTTGGGATCTGAATTTCATATTGGAAAAACTCCCCCTCACTCCTTTTGAGCCAGCAGCTACTGCCAGTCTCCAATTTCTTTCCTGGAAGATGGTGTTTTTGGTGGCCATCACTTTGGCTTGCACAAGTGTCCGAGCTTCATGCCCTGATGTATCAAGAACCTTGCTTAATCTTCCACAAAGACAGGGTGGTTCTCCGAACCAATCCTTCCTTTCTTCCCAAGGTGGTTTCAGAACACATCTGAAATCAGACCATGGAATTGTCCATCTATTACCCGAGCATTCTAATCCTCGAGAACATCTCTTACACAGTTTAGACGTTCATCGTATCCTGAGATACTATATAAACTGTACCAAATCTGAGAAAGACCTTTCAGTTGTTTGTCACCTTCGCCTCGACAAGGGAAGGTTCCCCGGTTGCTAAGAAAACCATTTCCAGTTGGTTAGCAAATTGTATCACGTTCTGTTATACAAAGTACAACAAACCCCTACCGAGCGCCGTTCAAGCCCATTCCGCTAGAGCTGTGGCCACCACAGCAGCCTGCTTCAAGGAGGCTTCAATCACGGATATCTGCAATGCAGCCACATGGTCCACAGTATGAAGCTTTACAATCTCAATATTGCTTCTCACCGTAGGATGGCCTTTGGCCACAAAGTCCTACAGGGTATCCTGTCCTAATTGCATCCTCTTTGGGTACACTGCTTGGGAATCATCCCAAGTGTGTTACTTGCTCAAGAGACCACTCCCTGGAAGACAGTACAGTTACATAAGAACTTACCTTAACAGTAGATCTTTGAGGAGTGCCTCTTGCAGCAGGTATGTTCCCTCCCTCCGTCCCCCTCCTTCTCTAAGAGAACAATGTTGGCTCCACTGGGCATGTGGGAAGGGACACCTCTGGTACCTCGGATCCTCTCGGTTTTCGCTTAGTGAGTTGAATCCGGCGGGGAACTGAGGATACCAGGGACCGCCCACTCTTATATAGGCAGCAGACTGATGATGACATATGTGGGCGGCTACTGACAAAAGACTGCTAGAAGAGCTGCCATGCACCACAGTGACCTCTGGTGATGACCCAAGTGTATTGCCTGCTGCAAGAGACACTCCTCAAAGATCTACTGTTACAGTAAGGTCTTACGTAACTGTACTTTCTAGGAGTGATATATGTTCATCCACATGGACCCACCCGACCTCTCCAGCTTTGGCGCTCACACACTGCTTTCCAGCGGGCAGGATCTGGCATCATGGGGTGGAGCCGAGGGATATACACCTCCTGGGTGGGTGGGAGGATCCAGCTTGAAGACTTTCCAGCAATTCTTAAAGGGGAACGGACATGCCAATAAGTGTGGATGAACAACATATACCATTCCTAGAACTACTGTTACAGGTGAGTAACTTGTTTTTCTAGGGACATGGATATGTTGTTCATCCACACTGCCTGGCAGGTATCCTTGCCGCTTTAAATCTTGCGGAAGTCTTCAAATGACTCTTCCCACCACCAGTTGTAAAACTCTCAGCTCCGCCCATGGCCTTGAATCTTCCTACGCTTAAACTCAGTTTCCCTCACTAACGCTCTGCGTATAAGGACTAGTTCCCTAATTCTTGGTTTCCAAATGTAAAAGTTTTTTGCATTATAGACTTGAGTCTTCTATCCCTCGGACTCGATGGACCGTCGACTCCGGTTTCGGCGAGTGCCTTATGCGGGCAGAAGATGTCTCGACGGATCCGCACTCCACGTGTGTCTACTGTTTAGGCCTTGAGCACGACCCGCAGGTTTGCGACTTGCTCTTCCTTCTCAGCCCTCGTCCTCGAAGACCGTGCTGCCCGTTTACAACTAACGCCGAAGCGTTTTCCTCGATGAAAAGTCAATAGAGGCCCGGTCGGAGGTTTCATGCGGCGGGCTCGGCCGGATCAGCTAGAGCAGATGATCAGCCCTCGAAGAGGCGGCGCGGTACGCTTCCTCGACCGCCGACATTGATCCGCTCTCCTGATTCCTCTTATACAGCTTCCTTTAAGGAGCTTTGTCTTTCCCTCTCCACTAGAGGAGAGGGACCAATATCTGCTGGACCTTCTTCTTGGTCAAAAGAAAGACAAAGGTAAATCCCTCTATCCGCGCTCTTGAGGGCGGGAAAGGTCCCTCTCCCGAGGTTTTCGACCGCATCGACTTGTCCGATCGTTCGTTCTGACCACTGGTCTCCACGGTGTCCCCATCAGGTCAGTTGACCGAACTCCCATCGACACAGTTGAGATCTTTTTCGACCCGTTGGATGGGTTGTCGACCGGTGACTAATCCCCTCTCCCGGTTCCCGGTGGGGTTGAGGATCAGCGGGCTTGCCAGTGCCTCCAGTTCGAGACCTCGGGTGAACCCTCTGAGCCGAGGGAGGGCGGTTCCACTGCCCTCCCACCATCCTCGGAAGGCCGAGGTTCTCAGTCCCGGACTTCTTGGCGGTTCAGCTGATCCCGCCGTCATGAGCAGTCTCAGTCTCGACACATGATAGCAGCGCTGTACGCTCATCCTCCTCCTCAAATGAGGGAGGCTTGACCGTAAGTTACGCCGACGATCGAGACCTCATGCGGCAACAGCTCCTTCTGAGGGGAACAAGCCGGCCGCCGTCGCCTTCCCCGGCCATTAAGTGGCTGTTGTCACGGGCAGCCGAAATAACCCTCGTTTTACCGAGGCCTGTTCCCAGGCGGTTGTTCGGCCAAAACCAGCTACTCACCGATTCGATTGAACCTCCATCCAAGCCGCTGTTTGGGGCTCCGACCAAGAACTCTCGGTCGGCTCGGGTCTGCCCCATGGGCTGTCGATCACCCTCACTCAGATCGCCCTCGGCGGGTGGGGGTGGCTCAGGCCGAGGCAGCTCTGCGGACTCTTCTGAGTCTGGCGAGTTCCTCCCTTTTCTCCAAGCAGTGGACTTGGAGTCCTCTGGAGGTCAGTCGCTGGACGACAGCCCTCGTCCTTCCTGGGTTTGCTCAGGCTCATCTCGGAGTCCACTGGGATGCAGCTCAGGCCGTATCCAGCGGGCCAAGTATCCTCATGGAGATATTGGACCGGAAGGATTCCCTCTGGAGCCTTTCCTGTGGCAGAGGCCATTGTGGGCCCGGCCTTGGCGCTCTGGCAGCGCCCTGCTTCCTCTCTCGCCCGGCCAGGATGGCCAGGAAGTATCACGGTCCCTACGGTTCCCTGTCCGGTTTCTCAGACATCCCTCAGCCAAGGGGTTAGTTACCGACAGCGTTTTCGGCGTGCGAGAAACACTAAGGGCGTGGACAAACCTCCCGACAAGGAGTCAAAAATTGGACTATGCCAGGCGAAAAGTCTCACGCTCGTCCTCCCTTGGCCTTCATCAGGCAAGCTCGCGTGCTTATGGCACATTTCTCCCATGCCCTGTTGGGCTCCTCGACGAGGTAGTCCTCATCTCCCGGCTGACCTGCAGACCCGCAGTTAGGCAGAGTGCGGGACCAGGGCAGGGCAGTGGCCAGCAGCAACTTCATACTGCTCTGGACAATTGGAGACTAATGCACCAGGTCAGTCGCGGCACGCAGTGGCTAATGTGTCATCGGGCATGGCTGAGGTTATCCAACTTCACAGCGGATACCCAGCACAAGGTGCGGATGTCCTCCTGAGGACCGACCTCCGGCCTGGGTGGAAGGCCACCTCCAGAGAATCGAAAAGTCAATGCCACCTTGGACTCAGTCTCATCCGCTCAGAGGGACAAGAGCCGCAGACCGCGAACCCAAGCCCCTTTCTGGCTCCTGCCTGCCCCCTGCATCGTCTCGCCCAGCAGCACCAAGGCCAGGCAGGCTCAAGGCTAAGCATCCCAAACCCAAGCCCGTGGTTTCCTCCTCCAGGAAGCAGGAGGTAAGGCCCAGGTGGTCCCTCGGCGGTCCTCCTCCAAGCCTGCACAGTGACGGGTTGGGAGGTGTCGCCCCAACCGTCACCTCATCCCAGGATTCCCCAGTAGAGGAAAGCCAGCTCAATGCTTTCCGCCTGGTCTGCTATTACCACAGACCCGATGGTGTTGCAAGTGGTGAAAGTGCCTGCCTCTGGAGTTCTAGGCAGGCCCACCCTTCAGGAGCCGCACCTCAGGGGCCTTGGATTCCAGAACTCCGCTGTCAGCTCCGAGCCGACGCGCCTCCCTCCTAGAAGGAGGATTAGAGAGGTGGCGGACCCTCCTCAAACCGGGGTTCGTGTCCAGGTACTTCGGTTCCGAAACAGATGAGGGCTGGCGCCCATTCTCAACCTACGACCTATACAAGTTCCTAATTCCGAACCTTCAGGATGGTCACTCTGGCTCAGATTATACCATCCTTGGAACACGCATAGTTCTGCTCTCTGGACCTACAGGGACGCATTCTTTCATGTCCTATCCGTCCGTCCATCAAAGGTTCCTTCGCTTGAGCGGAGGGATCCTTGAGTTCCAAGCCATGCCCTTCGCTATCTCCAGCTCCCAGGGACTTCACCAAATGTATGGCAGTGGTGACAGCATTCCTCCTGCGCCCGAAGGTCGGGTTTACCCTTACCTGGACGATTGCTGATAGCAGCCCCTCCAGACAGGAGGTGGGCGGTCCAGAGATCTGGCCCTCAGGTTTGCTCTCAGGTCGGCCTCCTCATAAACGAGGCCAAGTTGGAACTCGAGCCGAAGCAGGTGATTCTTTTCATCGGGGCAGAGCTCGACTCTCTTCGAGCCAGAGCACGGCTCCCAGCGGACAGGGCCAAGGTTCTTTCCTCCTTTGCCCAATCATTTCTGGTTGGGCAATTGCGCCCTGCCCGGGACTTCCTGCGCCTCCTGGGTCTCATGGCGGCCTGTATCAGCGTGGTCCATTGGGCCCGCTGGAACATGCGCCCCCTTCAGTGGGGGCTGGCCAGCCAGTGGTCCCAACGCTGCAATCCATTGGACCAGCTAGTGACAGTGACCCAGGGGATGTGGAACGCTCTCCAGTGGTGGACCGTTCCAGTTCATCTGCAGGAGGGCATCCCGTTTGTCTGCCCGAGCCGACGGTCTCTCTATCGACCGATGCCTCTTTGATGGGTTGGGGTGCCCATCTGGGGGAACACCGAGCGCACGGCCTCTGGTCCCCGCGGGAGTCCTGATGCCACATCAACCTGCTGGAGCTCCAGGGGTCCGCCTAGCTCTCACCGCCTTTGCTCCGTTTCTTTGGGGTCAAGTGGTCCGGGTCCAGACGGACAATACCACGACCATGTACTATCTAAACGCCAGAGGCGGGGCGCGCTCCATGCTTCTATGCAAGGAAGCTCTCGCTCACTCATGCACACAGCCTGGGCGGGATCTCCTAGCCATTCATGTGGCAGGAGCCTCCAACACCCTGGCCGATGCCCTAAGCGGATAGGGGCTCGTCCCCCAGTGGTCTCTCCTGCGGAGGTAGTACAAGATCTATTCTCCCATTGGGGCACACCTCAGGTGGACCTGTTTGCCTCCAGGAGAATGCGAAGCTGAGACTGTTCCATGCCCGGCCCCCTCAGCAGGGCTTGCTGCAGGGGGATGCTTTCTCGAGGCCGTGGACCCCAGGCCTCTTCTACGCCTTTCCCCCGTTCCCCTTGATGCACAAGGTGCTTCTCAAAGCAAGGAGGGACAAGGCGCAGGTGATTCTGATAGCCGCAGACTGGCCCCACCAGTACTGGTACCCAGATCTCCTCAGCCTCAGCTCCAGGCTCCCGAGGCAGCTTCCAGCTCGCCCGGACCTGCTCTCAGTCAGTCAGGGGAAGGTATTCCATCCAGACCTTCAATCCCTGCACCTGACGGCCTGGTTCCTGAGCGGCTAGAGTTCCAGGCCTTGGGTCTTTCGCACGAGGTCCTCAACTGAGTTGAGGCGTCCCGTAGAAGTCGACCAGAAAATGCTACGCCTTCAAATGGAAGAGATTTTCCATTTGGTGCCAGGGCAAGGGCCTGGACCCTTCCTCCTGTTCCTTGGCGAGCATATTGGACTACCTTTGGTCCCTTTCTCAGCAAGGGCTTAGGTCGACAACCCTCAAGGTGCACCTGGCAGCCATCTCTCTGCTTACGGGCGTGGGCGAAGCGAGTCGGTGGCGCAGAGAGGTGGTCTGGGCTTCAAAGGCCTTGATCACATTTCCTCCGGTGCGAGAACCTCCACCTCCGTGGGATCTACTGCTGGTACTGGCAAAGCTCATGGGCAAGCCATTCGAACCAATGCACAGGTGTGAACTCTCTCACCTGTTGTGGAAGACCGCCTTCTTGGTGGCTATCACGTCAGCCAGAAGGATGGGAGAGCTCCAGGCGCTTTCCATCGAGTCTCCTTACCTGGTCTTCCACAGGGAGAAGGTTGTCCTGCGCCCCACCGAAATTCCTTCCGAAGGTGGTGTCTGAGTTTCACCTTAACCAGGTGTTGACTCTGCCGGTGTTCTACCCCAATCACACCTCGGAGGCCGAATATAGGCTCCATACTCTGGACCCTAGAAGAGGCGCAAGCACTATAAAAGGAGCCGCAGGCTGAAATGATGGGAGAGTTTCGCCAGCTGTTTGTCACCTACGCTGAGCGCACCTGGCAGACCTGCAGCCAAGCAGACGATAAGCAGGTGGGTCACCTCCTGCATAGATCTCTGCTATAAGCTGGCAGGCATGGAGCCTCTCAGAGGGATAAGAGCTCATTCTACCCGCCATACTGCTGCATCGGTGGCTGCTTCCAGTGACGTCCATATCCAGGAAATCTGCAGGGCTGCTACCTGGAAGTCAGCACACACCTTCGTCACCCATCACCACATCGACCTTGAGTCACGCCGGGATGCTGCTTTGGGGCCTCGGTTCTCCAGTCTCTATTCCCTAAGTAGGGGTGCGCTGCCTCCCTCCTCCCGGAGAACTGCTAGAGTCTGCCAGACAGTGTGGATGAACAACATATCCATGTCCCTAGAATACAGGTTACTCACCTGTAACAGGAGTTCTAGGAATGGTATATGTTGTTCATCCCTACATTCCCTGACCTCCCCGGCTTCGATGCACAACCTGAGCTTCCAGCGGGCCAGATCTGGCGTCTTGGGGCGGAGCCGTGAGTTTTACCACCCGGGTGGGTGGGAGGAGCCAGCTTGAAGACCTTCCGGCAAGATTTAAAGCGGCAAGGATACCTGCCAGACAGTGTGGATGAACAACATATACCATTCCTAGAACTACTGTTACAGGTGAGTAACTTGTTTTTATTGCACAACCCCCATAATACTTTTATACAGTTGTACTTTTATGTAGCTATGCTAGACCTTTGGCCTCTGCATCACAGAGGACCTTGACCTCCGGGTCTTTTTGTCTCAGCCCTTGTTCAATTAATGTTGTGGCTTTCACTGCCAGTATATGCACACTTTTATTTATGCATGTCTGGAACCTTTGGCTTTTAGGTATTTTTGTTTCAGCCCCACATCAGATAATTTTCTGGTCAGGCTTTGCCATCGGTTAGATGAGTCAAAACTCTGTGAGTATAGCCTAAGTGTGTGCCTGAGTATCCTTCATTATCGGATACTTTTTTGAATTACTGGGTCACTGCAAGTACATGAGTTATTTTGCATAATGTTGTCCTGATAAGACTATCTGTAGACCTAATTTATTATGAGGTACCATGTGCTGTGTAGCTGATCAGACGTTTGTAACTGACAGTATCTGTAGTCTGTAAGATGGCTATGATTATAACATACTGTGCTGTGTGCAGCTTTTGCGATTGCTGATAACTTGTGTATAAAATGAATGGTATATAAAACTGGGTTAGAGGTATTTGATGGTCACTTAACAGGAAAGGGACCTTGGGGTAATCATATCTGATGGCCTCAACGTGATGCGGCAGTGCAACAAGGCAGTAGGCAGAGCCTGCAGGATGCTGGGATGCATAAGGAAGGGTATCACCAGTAGAAAGAGAGAGATAGTGTTACCACTGCATCAGTTTTTGATGGGACACCCACCTGGAGTACTGTGTCTATTTCTGGAGGCCACATCTCAGGAAAGACTCAGAGTGGAGGCTGTCCAGAGGAGGCAACTAAAATGGTGCAAGTGCTACATCATAAGCCCTATGAGGAAAGACTAAATGATTCCAGTATGTACACCCTAGGAGGGAGGGAGGAGAGAGATAGGGGAACATGATAGAGACCTATAAATACTTCACAGGGGTGAGTAAGCTACAGGAGAAGAGTATTTTTCAGAAGAGAAGATACACAAGGACAAGGGGATATGCAGTGAAGCTAGAGGGAGGAATTTGGGAGGGATGTGAGAAGTACTTCACTGAAATAGTGGTGGCTGCCTGGAATAGTCTTCCAGCAGAGGTCGTGGGCGTGAAAACAGTGGTTAGCTTCAAGCATGCATGGGAGTCGACTACGCCAGTTTGACAAAAATGTTGTTGACCGACGTTACGGCAACAGATTTATGTCAGCTGCAAATTGCGGTTGGCATAAATCCATCTGGAAACTTGTCTGTGGTTCAAGGAGGGCTTTGCCCCCTGAACCCCCATCTAGGGGGGCACAGCCCCTCACATCTCCAGACTTAGGGATTATCAACTCCGAGTCGGAGTTGATTTGGGGAGGGGGTGCAGGACCAGGGGAAAGAGTGCTGGGGTCCCAGGCAGATTTTACAGCCATCTGTCGATGTTATCAGCATTGATGTGATTGTTGTAAAGGTTTCGCTGCAGGACAGGCTTAAAGCAGTCTTAGTTTAAAAGCATGGGTAAGGGAGCCAGCGATAGGTAGTGTCTGCGGTGACAGTATTGTCAGAGAAAGATGGCAAGTCTGGATGATCCAAACAGTCCTTATCTGCCAACAATTTTTTTTTTTTTTAACTATTTTTCCACGCCCCAGAACTTGTAGGCATCTCCAGCCCCCCTCATAGGGCTTGTCTTTCAGAGCCCAGCCACCCCCGATCCAGCTTACTCCAGCAGTTCCCCCACAGATTTCCCTCAGTGGCAGGGCCAGATAGGAGGAGTACCCCCTACGGAGCACAATCTACAAGCCAGGTGAAGTCGGTAACGAGGGTGTCATGGAGCTTGCCAGTTCCATTTTCCAGTGTTCTCCCCATCCCCTCCCATTTGCGGCATTGACGTGTGTGTGTGTAGGCACGTGCATGCCACATAACCACGCTACTGTCTCCCTGTCTCTGATGTTGCCCTCCGGTCTCCACTAGGGGGCAGCCAAAAAGCGGGACAACCACCCTCCCCGGGAGAGGAGAGCTGTCTGTTGGCTGCTTGTTGCCGACCCCCTGCATACCCAGTGTCACTACCAAACCTGGGTCACCGGCATGGCATGAGGTGTCTTGTCCAGTGCCTCAACCCTCAGCACCACTGGACCAGCAAATTTTATGTTTCTATGTTAAGTATAGAATACCTTTCTGATCAGCCCTTTCCTGCTGTCAAGATATGTTTTTTAATTACTTTTTTGCACCAACAATCTTTATGCACCCTGCACTTTTTTCTGTGTCATGATATATATTTATTTTAGCACTTTCAGTTTGAGACCTACATAAAATGGCATCTCTGTATGACTGCCACACTCGCCGAGGATATGCAGTAGCACAAAATTTATTGGAGGACCTTAAGCTCTAACTCGACTTTCCTCTTGGGCTGCTTCAAACACTAGGAATCCTTCAGTATGCTTAACTAATAATGCAGTCAGCCTTCTGTGTAGAACTGCCTCGGATGAGAATGGAATGTATGTAAATGATGGAACTTCATTGGCTCGTGCCAGTTTCAAACTGCTGCGTTCTGAAATGCTCAGATTAATTTCACCGCCTGCCAGTTTGGACACCTTGGAGAGCTATCCTCGACTTTTTTATAGTGATTAATTATTTGGTTTATCACCATTTTATTATTTTATTTGATGACTGCTATCCTTATTCAGGTATAGTTAGTTTAGTTGTAGTGTTTTTTAGCGGTTCTTCATGGATCAGGAGAACCACTGTTTCTGTGGTGTTTTTGTCACATTTTTCTATATTTTATCATACTAGTGCCTTGGTTCTGTTGCTGAACCTGTAGCACTGTTTAGCTCGGTTCGTTTTCCTGTCAAGAACCGAGCATTTTCGTCGAGTCCCCAGTTTTAAATTCCTGTCAGGGAATCGAACGCTTCTATTTATATTTGATATTGTTTCTTTGCAGTCTGGTGTAGTTTTCTATAGTGCCTGATACTCGTATCAGAGACACCTAGGCAGAAAAAGAAGACAGGACCTACTGGTTTTAAAAATTGTATTGGTTGTGGACAAATAATAATGGACCTCCTACAAGTAATAAAGGCACCATATCACGTGAATATATCATCTCGTTATAGCAGTACAGGTCACCTCTGTCAGTGTCACATGTATATATTGTATATAGTACATTTCAGATGTTGGAACATCTGTTATAATTCTGCTTGTGTATATATTGTATATAGTTCTCAGTGCTGGTGTTTGCTTCTAGACATACTCAGTACAACCTTTGTACTGTATTTAATGTTCATCCTTGTCTATGTATTATCTTGCTGTTACTTATGTTCAGAGATGTATTGCTGACCAGGCCCACTTTGTAAATGAGTCTTCACTCAGTGGTGTTCCACCTGGTTAAATAAAGATTGATTGATTGATTGATTGATAGTGGCCAAAGCTGATAGGCACGATTTGTGCATTGTTTGTCTGGGAACTGGTCACATTTTTGTAATTGTGACATCTGTAAGACCTTTTGCCCTAAAACTATAAGAAAGAGGGCTAAAAAGCTTGAAGAAATGGCTACCCCTTCATCTCCTTCTAATTCCACTGATGAAGCTTCCTCCTCCTCCTCTGAGAAAGAAAAAAAGTAAAGAACCAGTGGAGCCAAAATCCACTGAAAAGTCTGATTCCTCTAAGTCCAAGAGACCAATGGAACTGGCTACAGAACTGGTTACTGCTAAAAGAAAGAAACATATAATTTAGAGGATATTATGTACAAATTTAAGATACCCGGTAAGCACATATTTAAGGTTCATTAGCTGCGGCACCTTCTGCTGCAAGTTTTTGGGGTTACTCCACTTCCCAAATCCCATGTTGGTTTCCTACCCTCTGATCCAACCAGCAGGCTTGCCCCATCCTGTGTCTAAATTATATAGCTTGCTCTTTGCCTGTGCTTACCCCGAAAATAACGCACCAGTTCATTACTGGCAAGCGATGTTACCTGGTAAGGAATTTCACTGGTCCCGTATTTGGCGTGATTGCCATAAATATTTGTTGCAAGATCGACTCAGGTTGATGCAATTTAAACTCTTGCACAATATCTATTACTCCCCTCAGAAACTTGCCAATCTGGGTCTTCTGACCTCTCCGCTCTGTACAAACTGTAGATTGCAGACTGGTGATCTTCTCCATATTTTCTGGGAATGTCCTAGAGTGGCATCGCTTTGGACCATGATTAAACAAAGAGCGGATCCGCTGTTAGGGATTTCTGATTTGTTTATGCCCGAAATATGTGTATTGGGTGATTTCTCACCCGTCAATGTGGCAAGTAGAAGGTTTTATATGGCACTGATCTCCTCGTCTGTTAAAAAAATTGTTCTCAGGCATTGGAAAGATTCAGAGAATTTAAGTTATGTGGAATGGTTACAAGAACTTCTGGCTAATCTCAGAACGGAGAGGACTATAGCAAGCCTCGTAAACAAGATGGACAAGTTTAATAGGATTTGGGGCCCCTTTCAATCTTTATATGCTTTGTAAAGCTACAATCCATTTCTTCTGATAGGATAATTGGCTCCTTGTTAGTATATTGCTGTGTTGGGGCGGTAGGGGTGGATGTGAGGGGGGGGGCAGGGGGGAGAATGAGCCATTGTAAATCCTGTTTACTGGTTGCATTGAATTGACACTTCTTTTGTGGTTCATTTTTGTAAACTTCAATAAAAGTTGAATGGAAAAAAAAAAAAAGAAACATATAATTTGATGACAGATAGGACCGCTTGGCCCACCCTGTCTGCCCATTTCCCTACCTAATGGATAAGTTGCGGATCTTACTTTGAGAAACAGCTCTTGCAGCAGGTTACACCATTAGGACTGAAGTCGGCAGGCACCAGGACCCCACGGAAATTTTCTAGCTAGCAGTATTGAGCGGGGACTGCATCCCGACGCCGGGTCCCGCCCCCGACGTCAGGCGAGGTACATATGAGGCAGTCCCCCATAATCCTCAGTTCTTTTCCCATCGTCGACTCGCCAGCATCGGCCTCTCGGTCTCTTTCTAGCGCACGACAACAGAACTTTTGGCAAATTTTTTCTTCGCACAGCTGATGTCCTCTCCAACTCCATCACTTGAGGGTCACCTTTCAAAGTGTGCCTGTGAAAACAGATCCCTTTCAAGGATCCTCACTCTTCCTATGTGCGTTGCCTAGGCCCGGACCATGACACCAAGGCCTGCACCTTTTGCCAGGGTTTCAATAGCCGCACCAGGATCCACCGTCAGAAGGCACTTCAGGCATATCTCGTCGAAGAGAAACTAAAAAGGATGGACCAAGAACCTTCCTCCAGGGGAGAATCTTCTTCAAATTCCCACAAGCACCAGGAGAAGGCAAGGTCTAGGTCCCCAGCTCAGGCCTCAGACTCCCGCAGCTCCGGCTCCAGATCAGACCGCTGTCCCTCCAGGGCTCAGTTGCAGCCCCCACCGGTTAAGGTCCAGTCTTCAGACGGCTCTTCCTCGCTCCAGCCTATTAAGACATCGAGGCCCTCGGCTTCCTCAACCCCATCCAAGGCCTCTTCGAAGTCTTCTGAGCGACATAAGTCATCTTCTTCCACCCGACGTCAGGACTCCAATGCCAGGTCGGTCTCCCAACTGCCCAGAGGTCCTGATCCTGCAACCAGAAAGACCAAGGACCTGCCGTCCCTGAAAAGTGCATCGGACCCGACGTTGGCTCAGCACCCGACATCGGCCAAACATTCCAAATCGGCTCGGCGCTCACAGGAGCCGACGACACCTGCTAGACACCAGTCGCCGGCCAGGCGTTCGCCAGGTCCGAAGGCATCAGCCAGGGGACCGACGTCAGCATCTCCGGAGCAGAAGACCACACCTTCGTCACCAGCGGACGCCGGTCATAGGAAATCGACAGAGGAGGACACCGCACAGCCCAAAAACCAGGCGGGCAACACTGAGGATGCCAGGCTCCCACGAGAACCCTCCCTGGACCGGAAAACACCCGGGGACCCGACACCCGACCCTGGCGACACACCACCAGCACCAGGCCCTTCGTCGGGCATGAATATCACAGAAGGAACTCTTTACTTTTTGGTGGGACACCATCAGGAAGGATGTGGTCCCCGCCCATCATCCTCCTACTACTCCTACTCCTCCTCCTCCTCCTACGGCCCCTCCTCCACCTCAGGGGCCAGTAGGACGACCACCAACCCCCAAGGAACAGACTCCACCTCCTAGGGGCAGATCTACAGATAGGAGAAGGCCTCCCTCCAGATCTCCATCAGGGTCGTCAGCCCCAAATGACACAGACGACGCCGGTATACTCCGTCAGGGGAGGATTCAAGATCAGACACTTTGGAATACTCCAGATCTCCTTCTCCACTCAGCATCTCCTCTCGTGACCCACATGACCTCCCCAGGTCCCCACCAGATGATCTCTCTTTCGCTGAGATCATGAGGCACATCCAGGACAACAAGGGGTGGGATGCTGAAGACCTTGACCCCTTACGACAACGCCTTGCCTGCTACCTTTGGCAGAAAGACCCATAGTCTGTGGTAGTGCCACCCTTGGTGGACACCTTTGCGGACGTCACCAAGGTTGCTTGGAAGCGTCCGCACTCCACTCCCACGGTGCCAAAGAAGGCTGACCACCTGTACAAGGCTCCAAGAGATGACCAGTACTTGGCAAAGCAACCTCTGGCAGATTCCCTGGTCATCACAGCCTCACATGACCAGTCTCAAAGGCCCCAGCATATGAGCAACCAGCCACTGTTCCAGGAATCCAAGCAATTGGATGCCCTGGGGAGGCGCACTTACGCGGCTGCTACATGTGCCATCAGGTCTCTGAACTACCTTACCCATATGGTACAGTTCCAGAACGCCCTGTGGGAACAGGGCCAGGACCTGGTCGAAAAGCTTCCCGATGGCGACCAGAAAGCAGAGCTCCTCAACTTACTCCGCACCGGGTCAGATGTGGGGACCCAAGTGCTTAGAGCCGCATACAATTCCACGGACTCTTCTGCCAGAGCTGCAGCTTCAGGCATTTGTCTCCGGCGACACTGCATGCTCCATGTCTCCGGCTTCACCCCGGACGTACAGAAGAATATTCTAGACATCCCGTACAGTGGTGAGGTACTCTTTGGTGAATCCTCGGAGAAGGCCATCACCAAGCTTCAGGACGCAGGGAAGGCAGTCCGATCTGTACAGGCCATGTACAGATCCAGGACTAGTTCATTTCATAGGAACCAGAGCCATTTTCATGGCTGGCAACAAAGGCAGCAGCAACATTCTGGCCAGCAGCAAAACGACACTTTTTCGCACAAGGCCCAGGCTAAGTCGTCCCCAGGCAGAGACCAATGTTACACGAAGTCAGCCCAGCCCGCAGGGACTAATGCTGCCACAGCATGACTCCTTCCCGGCCCCCGCCCCTCCTCTGGATCAACGGACAAGGAAAGTCGGAGGTCGCATCGCTTGCCGCTTTTTAGGGTGGCAGTCGATCATCACCGACAGGTGGGTTCTCTAGTTGGTCAAGAAAGGCCATTGCATAGAGTTTCCAGATGACCCACCTACAAGACCTCCCCTGCTCTCCTGTTACTCGGGTCAGCATGCCCTGCTCATACAGCAGGAGGTGCTCACACTTCTGGAAAAAGAAGCTATAGAGCACTTGCCAAGGAACCAGAGGGGGACTAGGATATTATTCTCACTTCTTTCTGGTTCCAAAGAAAACAGGGGACCTCTGTCCAATACTGGACCTCAGCGACCTCAACATGTCGGAACTTGTGCAAGTGCTTCCGCATGGTGACCCTTCCTGGTCTGATTCCCATGCTGAAGCAGAAGGCATTTCTAGTGTCCCTAGACATGCAGGATACTTACCTGCATATTCCTATTGCTCAGGCACACGGGAGGTTCCTGCGCTTCGAGTTTCAGGGTTGCCATTATCAGTTCCGAGCTCTTCCCTTCGGGCTGTCATCGACACCTCGGGTGTTCACGAAGTGCATGGCGGTCGTAGCCGCATGACTGAGGAGACAGGGCCACTGCGTGTTCCCCCTACCTGGACGATTGGCTTCTCGTGGCACCCTCCTGGGAGGCCCTGATGTCTGCCATTCACTGCACTCAGTCTCTGTTTGAGACGTTGGGCATTATCATCAATTACGAGAAGTCACGCCTGGTTCCATCCCAGACTCTGCAATTCATAGGTGCAGTTCTGGACACCATCCACGGGAAAGCTTTCCTCCCCCCGGACAGAGCGGAACACATCAGATCCCTCATCAGGGACATTTCGGCGAAGAAGACCGTTCCTGCCAGACTGGTCCTTTGCCTGCTCAGACACATGGCTGCGGCCATTGCAACAGTCCCGCTAGCCCATCTCCACATGTGGGTAACCCAGTGGATGTTATGGGTACAATGGGACCAAAGACAAGACCATCTGCAGCATCCAATCCGGATCACAAAGGCCATAATTCGAGATTGGCAATGGTGGCTAGATTCGAGGAGTTTCTTGGCGGGAGTCCCCTTCATAGCACCGTCCCCAACTGTGACACTCTCCACAGACGCCTCAGGGCTCGGTTGGGGAGCACACCTCGAAGGTGTCCGCTCTCAGGGCCTGAGGACAGACCAAGAGTCTCATCTCCACATAAACATCCTGGAAATGAGGGCAGTTCTTTATGCCCTGCAGGCCTTCCAGTCGGAGATTCCACTGGGTACACTTCTGTTACAAACAGACAATTCCACGGTGATGTATTACCTCAACAAACAAGGAAGCATTCATTCCTACCCGCTTTGCAGGGAGGACATGAGCGTGTGGGATTGGGTCTTGCAATACGGCGCAAACCTTATTGCCATTCATGTTCCGGGAGTGGACAACATCATCGCAGACAGTCTGAGCTGCTCTCAGGCCAGAGTCCATGAATGGGAACTACTGCAGGAGGTGACAGAGGATCTGTTTTGCAGATGGGGTACTCCAGAGCTAGACCTTTTCGCGTCCCCATCCAACACAAAACTGCCCAATTTTTGCTCGCTAGATCCAAGGCCTGTGCTTTCTGGCAAGACGCTTTGTCCCTCTCCTAGGCGGGCAGATTCCTCTACGCCTTTCCCCCTTTTCTGTTGATCCAGAGAGTTCTTCTAAAACTTTGCAGGGAGCAAGCAACGCTTATACTGGTCGCGCCCTTTTGGCCCAGACAGATCTGGTTCCCTCTCTTGCATCAGCTATCCCGGGAACCTCCAGTGCCTTTACCAATCAGCTTCCATTTGCTGTCTCAGGAGGTGGGTTTCTTAGTCCATCCGGACGTACGTTCCCTGAACCTGCATGCTTGGCTCCTAGAGACATAGCCATGATGTGACAGGGGGTCTTGCAAGAGGTGGCAGACATTCTCACTGCTGCCAGGAAACCAGCTACCCACGCGACCTACGCCATGAAGTGGCGCAGGTTTTGCTTATGGGTTCAAGCGCGCGGCTTATCGCCTTTGGACTGTCCAGTGAAGCTGGTATTGGATTACCTGCTGTCCCTTTTCCACTCCAGTTTGGCTTACTCCTCGATTAAGGTTCACCTCTGTGCCATTTCAGCCTATCACGTCCCTATAGGCCAACGCCCTATAGCTCAACTGGACACGACACATGCCTTCCTGAGGGGTGTTCTCCACCTTAGGCTCATGCTGCCACCTTTTGAACCAGCCGCGGATTGCGAGCTACGTTTTCTCTCTTGGAAAATGTTATTTTTAGTTGCCGTTACTTCGACCAGAAGAATTTCTGAAATGCACGCACTTATGTGCAAAGAACCTTATTTGGTTTTCCACCAAGACAGAGTATCCCTAAGGACTAATCCTAAATTTCTGCCTAAGGTGGTCTCAGCTCTCACCCTTAATCAGGACATTGATCTACCAGTGTATTTCACGAAATACTCTAATAGAGGAGAAGCCCTTTTACACACTGTAGATGTGCATAGGTGTCTCAGATACTACCTGACCAGAACCAAACACCGAAAATCGGACCAACTTTTCGTCTGTTTTGCCCGCAAGATGATGGGAGCTCCTGTTTCAAAACAGTCGCTGTCCAGGTGGCTCATTCAGTGCATTACGTTCTGTTACCAGAAGTGCAACAAACCCTTGCCGGGTGCAGTTAAGGGTCATTCCACCAGAGGGGTAGCTACCTTTTTTGCAGCTTTAAAGAATGTATCCACCTCAGCTATTTGTGCTGCAGCTACTTGGAGCTCCGTACACACTTTCATCAGGCATTACAGCCTGGACATTGCATCGAGGCAAAGAGCAGGGTTTGGTCTAGCAGTCCTTCAGGGATTTCTGTCCTAGGCACGATGTAATTCGAGAATTTTTACCTTTCTTCCTCCCGATGGTGTGTGATTTCCAGTATTGCTTGGGAATCAGTCCTAATGGTGTAACCTGCTGCAAGAGCTGTTTCTCGAAGTAAGATAGTACAGTTATGTAAGAACTTACCATAAGAGTAGATCTTCGAGAACCGCTCTTGCAGCAGGTACTTTCCCTCCCACCATCCCCGCTGGAGGTAGGTCGTAGTCACAACATCTTTCTCCTAGGATAAGGCATTTACGGCCTCTTTGCCATTTGATAGTGGATCCTCGGTCTCCTCTTCTGATGTCATCCAGTGGCCTGGAGTCTCTGGCGGGAGAACTGAGGATTATGGGGACCGCCTCCATATGTACTATGCCTGACGGGGTCGGGACCGACGTCGGAGGCGGTCCCCACTGAATACTGCTAGCTAGAAAATTTCCGTGGGGTCCTGGCGCCTGCCGGCTTCAGTCCTAATGGTGTAACCTGCTGCAAGAGCCGTTCTCGAAGATCTACTGTTACGGTAAGTTCTTACGTAACTGTACTATCCTAGCTAACCAACAGCCTACTTCTTCCAACCTCCACCCCCTAGAATTGCCTTATGTCTGTCCCATGTATTCTTGAATTCCACCACTGTTTCTGACTCCACAACCCCCTCAGGAAGGCTGTTCCATGCATCCACAACCCTCTCCATGAAAAAATACTTTCTCATATTACCTCTGAGCCATCCCCCCTCTAGCTTCAAATTGTGCCTTCTTGTTCTTGCACACCTCTTTTTCTGAAAGAGGCTACCCTCTTGGACTTTGTTGATTCCCTTGAGATATTTGAAAGTTTCAATCATGTCACCCCTCTCCTCGAGGCTATACATATTAAGATCCTTAATTCTCTCTTAATATGTCTTCTGGTGCAGACCCTGCACCATTTTAGTTGCCCTCCTCTGGACTCCCTCCATCCTGTCTATGTCTTTGCGGAGATTGGGTCTCCAGAACTGGACGCAGTACTTCAGATGGGGTCTCACCAGCTGTCTGTACAGAGGGATAACAACTTCCTGTTTTCTAATGGTGCTGCCTCTCCCTATGCATCCCATTATCCCACCAGCCCTACTTACTGCCCTCTCACATTGCTTGCTCACCTTTAGGTCATGTGATATGACTACTCTCTGGTCCCTTTCCATTTTTGGTGTTGTTAGTATCTCACCCCCCATTGTGTACTCTTCCCCTGGGTTCTTGTTTCCCAGGTGCATTACTTTGCACTACTTAGCATTGAATCTAAGCTGCCATATATTTGACCATTCCTCCAACCTTGCCAAGTCCCTTCTCATCCTTTCCACCCGACCTTGTGTATCATCTCTGTTGCAGATCTTTGTGTCATCTGCAAAGAGACATACTTTTCCTTCCAGTCCCTCTACAATGTCGCTTATAAAGACATTAAAGAGGACCGGTCCTATTACTGAACCCTGAGGTACCCCACTAGTAACCCCCCTTTCTTCAGAGTGGACTCCATTTAGTATTACCCTCTGTGTCCTGTTCTCCAGCCAATTCTTTACCCAGGCTACCATCTTGGGACCCACTCCCAGGCTTGTGATCTTGTATATTAATCTTTTGTGTGGGACTGTGTCAAATGCCTTGCTAAAGTCTAGGTAGGCCATATCTAAAGCCCCTCCCTGATCTACTACTTTGGTCACCCAGTCAAAAAAATCTATTAGATTCGTCTGACATGATCTTCCCACTGTGAATCCATGCTGCCTTGGGTCCTGCGCTCATCTGGCCTCTAGGTACTCAACAGTTCTTTCCTTCAGAAGTGATTCCATCATTTTCCCTATCACTGAGGTTAAACTAACAGGTCTGTAGTTCACTGCTTCTGCCCTGCTCCCACTTTTGTGAAGTGGAATAATATCTGCCCTCCTCCAGAAAAACATGGCACTGTACCTCCTGCTGAAAAAGCAAAGGATCTCTCCGCAGACAGACAGTGCCCTCAGCTGAGGACAATGCCAAGGCCCTCCAGATATTACAGGCCCTCCAGGCTGTTGATCCCTTGATTCCCCCTTCAGTTCCACCGGTTCCTCCTTTAGCTCCCCCCACCTAGGAACTGGCATACATATGAGGAATCAGAGGATGAGGAGGAGGGGGAACCCATGGGGCCTGAAGTCTGCCCAGAGCAGGACATTGGTGTCCCCCCGAGGACCAGAGGATTATTTATCTCACAATTCTTTTATGAGGCAAATAATTGATACCCTTAATCTCACCATCCAACAGATGGTGGAGGATATGAGGAGGAAGCGAACTTCCTGGACATGATGGGTCTCACACCCACTAAGAGACTCCTACTGCCTATCCAGAAGTCCCTTAGGAAGGCTATGTTAAAAGTTCTGCAAACCCCCACTTCAGATCCAAGGTAGACGGAAAAGTGGACACTACGAAACAACCTGGGATGTATAAAACATTGGGAGAATTATGCTCATGAGTCATCATATTTATGTAGAGATGGACTACATTTAAGTAAGAAATGCAGTAGAAAATTAGGGATGGATATTAAACTGGTAGTAGATAGTAATTTAAACTAAGGAATAAGGGGAGAGGGGATAAAAATGAGCCCAAGTTAGGGAAGAGTAAGCAGAAACTGGATCAAAAACAAGTCAGGAAAGAAAAAAAGGGGAATTTCCATATGGTCACTCAATGCTAGAAGCTTGAAAATTGAAAAGAAAGCTGAATTAGAAGTAAAACTGGTTAGTGAAACTATAGAGATGTGTATGGTAACTGAAACTTGGTGGGACCCAGAAATGCAATGGAATACTGGTATTGAGGGATATAAATTATATTCCCAAGCAAGTAAGAACAGAAGGGGGAAGGGGAGTAGCTATCTATGTTAAAGAGGAAATAAATAGTTTATGTAAAGAAACAGAAAATGAAGGAATTGAATCCCTATGGATACAAGTAATGGGGGGAGTAGATAAATATTCTATTTGGATTATATTATAGGCCACCCAATAGTAGTAAGGAAATAGATAAAATAATAAATAAGGGATATGCAGCAGTTCAGTGTTTGATAACGCATTTATCTTGTACAGTTTCTAGTGACCTCAAGTAACCTCATGAGTGCCAAAGGCACGGGTGTGAGTTACAAGAGGTCACTGAAGCTGTACAAAATATCATTATCTACACTGAACTTTCCTTCATTCAATTCTCTAACAGGTTTAGATGTTGTGTGAACATTTTGAGTTTGGTAGGTGTAAATAATTTGTCAAAAAAGGGAAAAGAAAATTGAATTTTATACTGTTTTTTGCTAATTATAAAAAAAAAATCATATCTATAAATGAAACACCACTCATTTTGTAGATATTTTTGAGCTGAACACTTTTTGTGCTCACAGTACCATGCTATCATTTTTTGTTTTAAAGTTATTCATATTTGTTTGTCAAAAAAGTGAACAAAAAATTACATTTTCTTCTGTTTTCTTGCTAATCACATACAATATACAGGGTTTATATAAATGAAATATTATTCATTTTGTAGATAATTTTGTGCTGAACAATTTTTGTGCTCACAGTACCATGTTATCTGTTTTCGTTTTTAAGTTAGTCACATTTAAATATGGTTAGTACTGCTTCTGAGGCCGAACATTCTATATGAATTCTGAAGAGAACTGTGTAGATAAATAAGCTACTGATGTAGTTACTGTGTGGATAAATGGGTGATGATGTAGTTACTATGTGGATAAATAAATTTATGCAACAGGCGTCAGGATAAAAACTGTAGAATAAAACCATTTATCTTCGCTACTATGGTAATAAATTTATTTATCCACATAGTAACTACATCATCACCCATTTATTCACACAGTAACTACATCACTAGCTCATTTATCTACACAGTTCTCTTCAGAATTCATTTAGAATGTTCGGCTTCAGAAGCAGTACTAACCATATTTAAATGTCAATAACTTAAAAACGAAAAAAGATAACATGGTACTTTGAGCACGAAAATTGTTCAGCACAAAATTATCTACAAAATGAATACTGTTTCATTTATATAAACCTGTATATTGTATATGATTAGCAAGAAAACAGAAGAAATGTAATTTTTGTTTACTTTTGACAAACAAATATAAATAACTTTAAAACAAAAAATGATAGCATGGTACCACGAAAAATGTTCAGCTCAAAAATATCTACTAAAATGAGTGGTGTTCATTTAAAGATACCATTTTGTTTTTTATAATGAGCAAAAACAGCATAAAATTCAATTTTCTTTCCTTTTGACAAATTATTTACCTACCAAAATCAAAATGTTCACACAACATCTAAACCTGTTACTGAAATGGAATATGAGTAGCAGTTCAGTATTGATAATGCATTTATTTTGTACAGTTTCCAGTGACTCTAGAACTCTCACTGTCATCTTGCACTTTCGTGGTTGCCAGTGGCTAGGAACTGTACAAGATAAATGCATTATCACACACTGAACCGCTGCATATCCCTTATTTATCCACATAGTAGCACAGATAAATGGATTTATCAGTGCATATTTATTCAGACACCTATTGCATAAATGATGACATTGGACAGATGACATGGAAGGGGATGTTGTTATAACGGGTGATTTTTAATTACCCCAATATCAGTTGGGAAAAGTGTAGCAGCAAGAATGTTAACAGTGGAAAGTTTGTACAGCAGTTAGAGATGATAGGGTTGGAACAGCTAATATATAAACCAACTAGGGGGGAAACTACTCTGGATTTATTATTAACAGATAGAACAGATATCATTAAGGGAATAAAGATAAGAGAATGGTTGGGGAAATAGTGAGCATGCTATGGTGGCTTTTAATGTCAAACAGAAAGCTATGTGCATAAGGGGAAAGACAGTTGTAAAAAATTATAATAAGGCAGATTTTCAAAGAATTAAAGGACAGTTACTAAAATGGAATTGGAAACAGAGTTTAGGTAGGAATACAGGGCAAATGTGGGAAGAATTAAAAAAGAAACTATTAGAATTGGAAAAAGAGTATTTACCAGATAAAAAAAAAATCTATAATAGGAGAGGGAAAAAAACAACATGATGTACTAGTAAGGTGATAAAAGCATGCCTAAAGAAACAGAAAGCATTCAAAAGAATGAAATTACTGGGGACAGAGGAGACTGTATTGTATTATAAAACTTGTTTAAAGAAAGTTAAACAAAATATAAAGAACGTTGGAGGCTAAGTTGGCATATAGGAAAGATAATGGGAAAAGTTTCTATACATATATAAACCAACAGAGAAAAAATAAACAAGGTGTAGGACCATTGAATATTGATGGTAGGGAAATTAAGAATTCTGGAGAGATGGCTGATACGTTAAATTAATTTTTTGGCTCAGTATTTGAAGGAGGTAATGAGGTAAAAAATTTGAATGTTAATAGAAACGATCAGAAACTGAATATGTCAACAACAAAGGAAGAAACAGATAAAGTAAAAGTATGTAAATCTGCTGGACCTGATTTTTACACCCAAGATATATTAAGGCGATGGCACCACTAATATCAGAAGCATTAGTGTGATTATTTAATGAATCCTTTAGAACAGGGGAGGTGCCTGAGGATTGGAGGCAGGCTTTTGTTGTGCTATTATTTAAAAAGGGAAAAGGATCAGTAGTGTCTAATTATAGACCCATAAGCCTGACTGCAATCCTGGGAAAAGTCACTGAGAGTATATTGAAAATGAAAATAGAGGAAAGTTTGGAAATATTAGGTTATACGGATGAAAAATAACATGGCTTTAAGAAGAACAGAGTATGTGGTACAAGCCATTTGTGTTTCTATGAAAACATAAATGAGAAATTAAATAACAACATACCTATAGATATAATATTCTTGGACTTTCAGAAAGCCTTCGATAAGGTGCCTCATGATAACCTAATAGAAAAATTAGCAAAAATGGGATTGGATAGTCATATTGTCATGGATAAGAAATTGAGTGATAGAACTCAGAGACTAAGAATAACAGGTGAACTATCTGGATCTATTAAAGTGGAAAGTGGTATCCCTCAGGGATCCGTGCTAGGGCCTATTTTACTTTCTCTGTATATCAGTGACTTACATTATGGTATTATTAATCAGGTAGTAAAATTTGCTGACGATATTAAAGTGGGAGGACCAGTAGGATCAATAGAGCAACAAAGAGTGCTAAGAAGGCATTTGGAAAAAATTGAAGCTTGGGCCAGATTGAACAGGATGAAATTTAGTACAGACAAATCAGGGGTAATGTACTTAGGTAGGGGGAATAGGAATAAGTGTATGTTAGATGGAAAAGAATTAAAGGAGGTTGATGAGGAAAAGGGTTGTGGGATAGTGATTGATAATAAATTGCAGTTCAATAAACAACATACTGTGGCTATACAGAAAGCCAACAATATGGTGAGAAATAGAAAACGTAGTTTTATGAATAAGTCAGTGGGATGTATGGTGCCAATATATATAGGTCTTATGTTAGGCCATATTTGAACTTTGGGTCATAATTATGGAGTCCATATAGAAAAAAGAGATAAACAGGGACACTGGTTTACCGGGATTGAGAAAGGGCATATTCTGTTTTACACATTGTAAAAAATGGTATTGTCACCAGTGTCTGCGAAGTCAAAATCCAGTTTTACCAGTATTTGGTTCTCTGTAGTTTATTTAACAATTTTTTAACTCTGCTAACATGCAGTTTAGCAATTTTGACCTCCATTATTGCAGATCCTTCCATCCTTATACCAATTTAAAGTTATTTTAGGTACAGGATGTGATGGCAGCAGCAGCACTACAGCCCCCATCCCTAAGGTATGATGGAAGCAGCACTACGGCCCCATCCCTCAGGTGCGATGGCAGCACCAACAGCACTACAGCCTCTATCCCTCTGGTGTGATGGCAGCAGCAACAGCACTACGACCTCCCTCCCGCAGGTGTGACAGAAGCAGCAGCACTGTGGCCCCCATCCCTTAGGTGTGATGTCAGCAGTACTACATTCGCCATTCGCCAGTGGTGATGGCAAAAGCACTACAGCCCCCACCCCTTTGGTGTGATAGCAGTAGCAACAATGCAGTCCACATCCCTCTGGGGTGATGACAGTAGTGACAGCACTATGATCCCCTTCTTCAACACCCACACCCCACATGCACAAGTTACAAATGACTTGGTCTCTTTTCTTGTTAGAACGCAGATGTGAATTAATCTGAACCATCACTGCTAAGGTGGACTACCTTTGTTTTTTTCCTATCTATAATTTAACTGCCTGAATTGGATTTCTGCCTGTAATACTGGTGACCAGGGTTAGGGAACAGACTTGGGTGTTGAAGGGCCAGCTGGTGGGTGAAGGCTTGAGTGTCCAATGACCACTCACCTTCTCCTGGGAAGGAGGGTGGGTTCAAGGCTCAGCATTTGTTGGCCCCTGGTGGAGGCCAGAAGCATGAAAACATGTCAGCCCTCACTGCAGGAGGGAGCGTGACGGACGTCGGCTTGTGCCTTGACATCATGTGGCCTGTCAAGAAAATGGGAAAACACCCGCTGGTCAACCGAAGGATGGCTGTTGGTCCCTCCATAAGCTGGAAGTCCCTGACATGTGTCTGTTCTGACCCCTGCCATGCCCAGGATACACAGGAAGCTCTTTGGGGCAATTCTCCTCCTCTGGTAGCCTCCTACAGGGGTAGAGGACCACTCAATGAAGGGTTACTTTGGGTTACCTGGCAGCACAGCAGTAAGGGGCAATGGATGGTGGTTGGGACTCAGCAGCAGTGCTAGGGGGCCTTGGCAGGCTTGAAGGAGTGGATGGCCAGGGGGTAGGAGGAGCAAAAAAAAAAACTCTTGAATTTGCTTCTTTGCAATAAAGTGTCTTCACCTAAAAAATCCTCAAGTGATTAGTGCAGGACCTTCAAATGGATTCATGCATCTCCCAGACATGTGGATGCTTTTTTTTCACTTGGTATCCATGAAAAGGGTGTCTCCCAGTTTTCATGTCTTTGTTCAGAAGTGAATTGAGCACCACTCTGCCCACCAGCATCATACAGCCCCTGGGGTCTTACCTTCTGTATGTCATTGACTGTGCTTTAAAAATCCACTGGCCAAACCTGTTGAAGCAGTCTATCAGAAAACTTTTTGTCATCACAGAGACTGACACAGCAGGTGGGAGAAAAGGTGCAAATGATCTCATTCACCTAAATGGAGTGCTAACTGTGAAGTCTTTTCATAAGTAGTAAGGCTGGTTCTTCCTTGTGAACTTACTTTCAGTCAGACTAGTTTTCATCCAAACAACTGAGGATTTTGGATGGCCCTACTGATTATAAACTTGAATAAGCTAGTTGGTAACAGTGATCCTGCATTTAGCAGTCTACAACCTAGATGCTCATATGCAAAGAATACAATAAAAACCTGACTAAAATCTAAAAACAAGCTTATAAAACACATAAAATGTATCTGAACATTTATCTTTACCTATACAAAATCATTACAGCCCAAGTAAAACTCAGGTAAATTACATGGTACACTGACTACTATTCTATGATGTAGTATACTGGTATTTTTTTTATATTATATTATTTGTAAAGCAGGTAGGGCCCACTAGGCAGAACTGTCTGTTTTCAGGAGTGACCTAGAAGCACTGGGGAGGTTAAGTGACTTGCTTGGAGTCACACAGTATGCAAGTGGAGGTTGTGGGAATCAAACCCAAGTCTGCTGGATGTACCCAGTTCAATCACTGTTTGTTACTCTAACCAACAGGCATAGGTGGTTAAACTGAATGACTGATTACAACAAAGCAGTGCGGGTGATTTCCTTACTGACTCTATATGCAGCAAAGCAGAAAGAATGCAAAGCACGGCAGCATTAATTTTAAGATGCTGAAATCTGGGTTGGCCCGCTGGCGCTGCGGTAGCACTATTGCTTGCAATGCCAGTGACCCAAGGTCAGAAGCGAATTCGGGTTCCTGGAGGTCTGGCCAGGGAAGTAGGATCAAGCGCCTGGGGGACTGCTCTCCTCCTCCTCCGGGGAGGGTGGGCTGCAGGTCCTGCTGCTTTACCACCACCTGTGTGACCACAGGTGGTGGTGCAATGGTGCTACAGAATGATCAGGAGGGGAAGGGAGGACACTAGCCAGGATCTGGAGCAGTTACATGTCTCTATGTGACCTACCTCCTTGGATCTCCTCTAGTGCCGGTGCCCTCAGGGACAGAGACTAGAAAACCAAGAACAATCACCCCACATAGGCCACTGCAGAAGAGACCTAGGTGCCCCAGACTTCATAACCAGGCTCCATGAGGGACCCACTGAGCTGCCCGACACACACTAAGGGAGAGTGGAGGGGTGACCTGGGGTCCTCTCCCTTCCCACCTGGGGGGTACAATCTAGGCAGGATAGTTGCAGGCCCACAGGAGCTCTTGAGCATTACCTGGGGGTGAAGCTAGGGGATACCCAGCCTAGGGATCTCTGAAAAGTAGAAACTGGTGCTGTGAGAAGGGGACATAGAAAGAGAAAATAAAAAAATTAAAAATTAAAAGATGCTGAAATCTTAAGAGATTCTGTGCAGTGACATGCAATTTCCATGAGTCACCGGTACAAGAATTAAAAATCCGCAAACCAAGCAGGATTTCGTGATTGTTACTGGTAAAAATGGAAAACGAGGGTCCCTGGAGATAAAGAGAATAGAGGGGGTACAGAGGAGATATACTAAGATGATAGGAACTTTAAATAGATATGAATATAGTGAAAGATTAAAAAGGACAGGATTATTTTCATTCAAACAAAGAAGGGTAAGAGGAGATCTAATGATGTTTTTTATAATAATAAGTGATAAAGAATTAGTAAATGAAATGGGGTTATAAATGCAGGAGAAACCAAAAGGATTGAGAGGGCATGAGAAGCAGATTAAGTTAAGAACAGTAAAAAAAAATTGTGTATACTATCCATTTGTAAACAGAGCAGGAAGAGTTTGGAATGCTTTGCTGGTAGAGGTGGTGAATAGTAATATAGCTACGGAATTTAAGGGAAAGATTGATAAGTTGTTCTTGGGAAACAGGTTGATATGTACCCACTAAGGTGGGGAACAGTTTATATGGACTTCTACTGTTCTAACCCAAGTATAAATACCAAGTATAAAAGTATCAGCTGGATAGATTAAATGCTGACTTTGTATTTACACATCCTGACCATGAGGGGATGGTACAGGCTCCTGCCTGTGATAAAGCTAGTGTGTCTTTGGCTTCCCATCTTCCTGATAAGGAAATTCAGGAAGATTGATGTCATGAGAAAGAAGGGATACTTGACAGTTTCTGCTCAGACAGGTCAACTATATGGCCTATGCATCCCAGTACCAGAAAGCTATTTGGTCTACAGTACTTGCTATAACAGATGAGATCTCTGGGGAGGTGGCAGTGGACCTGGCTGAGATAGCCAGAACAGCCCTAGATGCCACAAAATGTCAGTTTCATATGGCAGTGGATGCCATTGACGCTGCTGCCAAGCTTATGGCCCTCACGGTGTCTTAGAATGTTTGCCTGGCGTAGGGCTACGAACCTATCCCAGGTCACCCAAACTAAGGTTATGGATTTCCCCTGTGGGAATAACACTCTTTTGTGGGACAAAACAGAGGCTTACATGACAAAAGTGGAGGCGTACAAAACCACTTACAGAAGTAATTTTGCCAGAGACAGACCTTCCACTTCTACAGATCCCAGACTATGGGAGGCAGCAGTAGGGGATCATACTCCAGGTCTGTTTTTTTTTTTTTACAGGCCCAGGCAGTACCTGACTACCAACAGACCAGAGGGTACTTCAGAGGTAGCGGCACAAGGACCATGAGAAGGTCTGAGCCAGCACCTCAGGCTAAGGCCCAGCCAAAACAGAACATCTGATGTGCTTGCACAGGTCACCCCCCCACCACCACCAGTAGGTAGCAGGCTGGCTCACTTCCTCCAAGCATGGCATACCATCACCACAGACAAGTGGGTCTTGGAGGTAGTGAGCCAGGGCCTGTTCCTAAGCTTCAAAACACTCCCCAAGCTGAGAAGCAGATTTTCCCCTGCAACCTCAGCAGAATGGACTTTACTGGAATCAGAAGTTGCCAACCTTCTGCTCATCAGAGAAGTGGAGCCTGTTCCCCTATCCCAGAGGTGCAAAGGCTTCTGCTCCAAGTACTTCCTCACACAGAAGAATGGGGACTGGCGGCCCATCTTAGATCTCAGACTTCTGAACAAGCATGTGACAAAGCCCAAAGTTCAGAATGGTCCCTTTGGCTATGATGATCCCGAATCCCCAGAAGGGGAACTGGCAGGCATTACTGGATCTCAAGGATGCCTATTTTCACACCCCAGTCCGGCCCAGTCACAGAAGGTACCTAAGGTTCAGTTTTCCCTCAGGCCACTACCAGTTTGCAGCCAATGCCCTTCAGCCTAACCTCAGCCCTCATTGCATTTACAAAGTGCCTAGCCATAGTGGTAGCTTCCCTGAGAAGACAAAGGGTCACAGTATTCCTTACCTCGATGACCAGAGATTCCCAGGCTCTCACTCAGAGCACTCTGGAATCCCTGGGATTCCTGATAAATGCACAGAAGTCACAAGTTGAACCTGTGCAGGTCCTGGACTTCATATGGGGCAGAGTTGGACACCCTGCAAGGAAGGGCATTTCCTCCACAGAACAGAGCAAACTGTATCTTGGAGCTGGCAGGATCCTTCAAACTAAACAGACCCAGGCCAGTAAGGCATTTCCTGCAGTTTTTGGGCCATATGGCAGCAGCCGTAGCAGTAGTGCTAGGTTCAGGGTTCCAAATGATAGACATTCAGTTCCACTTAAGGGCTCACTGCTCTCAAAGGAGGGATCCGCTGGGTAAGCTGATGCCTGTCACAAAACCCTTTATTACAGGCCCGGAGATGGTGATTAGACAAGGGAAACCTCTGAGAGGGAATTCCCCTTCAGAATGAAAATCAATCATTGGTGCTCACCACAGATGTCTCTCTCTTAGGGTGAGGTGCACACATACTCGATCTCACTCCCAGTGGTACATGGTTGGCCCCCCACCCCCAAAAAAAAGAATCACTTCTGCACATCAACCTGTTAAAGCTTTGGGCAGTTTACCTGGCTCTTCAGTCATTTGGACCTCAGCTCAAGGACAAGATAGTGCAGGTCAGAACAGACAACACTACCACCATCTATTACATCAGCAAACATTGGGGGCACCAGTTCAACCTTACTGTGTACAGAGGTCATGAAAGACTGGAACCTGGCCTACTCCCTGCAGGTGTCCTTGTCTGCCATTCACCTTCTAGGAAAAAGACAACTTTCTGGCAGACTTCCTTAGCAGGATCAGCCAGAATCACCACAAGTGGTCCATGACCGCACAAGTGCTGCAGTCAGAGTTCAGAAGGTGGGACACACCGGAGATAGATCTCTCTGCCTCCACAAGCAACCACCAGCTGCTACAGTTCTGCTGCAGGCCTCCAGCCTGGGGGACTGTGCCAGTGGATGCCCTAGCATTGGATTGGTCAGGTAGATTTCTTTATGCCTTTCCTCTGTTGCTCAGAGTTCTGATAAAGCTCAGGATATAACTAGGAACAATGATCCTGGTAGCTCCAGATTGGGTGAGGCAGCCTTGGTACTCCCCACTGCAAGCCCTGTCATTGGCACAGCCAGTTCACCTCCCGCAGAGGCACAATCTGTTGACATCTTCACAGGGCAGGATTCTGTATCTCAGTCTCAAGTCTCTCTGCCTGAGGGCTTGGCTTTTGAAGACTTAAGAGTTTGCCAGTCTACACCTCTCTGAAGAGGTACTGAGTGTCCTTAGAGGTTATCGGAAACCCTCAAACAGGAAAACCTATGCTTCTAAATGGAAGAAGTTTTCTATCTGGTGTGGCTGCACTGGTATCAACCCTTCTGGGGCTGGCTTAGCTGTCCTTTTGGACTACCTGATCCATCTGCATTCTCTGGGCCTTAGGTCTTCTACCCTGAAGGTGCACCTAGCTGCAATATCGGCATACATTTCAGCTGGAAAAGAGAGGTCTATGGTATCTCACCCTGTCTTCAGGAAGATTTTTAAAGGCTTCCTTCACTTTCACCCTCCCCTTACTGAGCCAGTTACGACTTGGGACCTGAAGATTTGTATTGCCCAGCTTATGGAACCTTCCTTTGAGCCTGTGGCAACTGCAGATTTTAAGTATATTACCTGGAAGGCTATTTTCCTGGTAGCCATTACTTTGGTTAGGCGAGTAAGTGGGCTACAAGCCCTGTGCACAGCTCCGAACTACATTTCCTTTCATAGGGACAAGGTGGTGCTCAGGACAAATAGGAAATTCCTTCCTAAGGTGGTTTCAGATTTCCATCTGAATCAGTTCATTACAATGACATTCTTTGTCACTGCCAGCTCCAGCTCAGGTGAGCAGAATTTTCGTAGCCTGGATGTCAAGAGGGCACTCAGCCACTACCTTAACAGGACCAAGGCCTCCAGACCAGAGTATGCTCAGTTATTCCTCACTTATGGGGAAGTGAGTAAGGGTAAACCAGCTTCCATGAGAACCACTGCACACTAAATAGTCGCCTATATACAGTTCTGTTACAGTAAAGTTTTTGAGTAGCCACCCCCACCCCAGGCCTCAGGGCATATTCTACCCAGGAGTACGACTGCATCAGTAGCTGCAGCTAGGGACAGTCCCCTACTGGAAATGTGCATTGCAGCTACATGGAAAACTGTTCACACATTCATCAAGCATTATTGCTTGGACATACAGTCCAGAAGTGATGCCAGATTTGACACAGCAGTTCTAAAGAACCTTTTCCATAAATAGGTTCTGTACCCTACCTCCAGTGTTACTGCTCTGCATTAATTAAGCATACTGAGGGATTCCTGGGGTTTGAAGAAAAAATTACCATAGTAATCTTGTTTCTTCGTTTCACAGTGTTACACTGCGATCAGCAAAGATAGGGTCGGTGCAACAACATAACATGTGGTTAGCCTAAACAATCAAGTAGATAGATATTTTATTTATAAATGCACCCATTTCCAAGGACTCTGGGCACTGTACAATAAAACAACCAACCACATAATAATATACAGTAATGTACAACTATATACTTAACAGTTCCACCGAGAGCGTCATTAAAATTCATCTATCTATTATTAACAGATCACTTGTTAATCAGTAAAGCCTGGTGGAACAAATATGATTTTAACCCTTTTTTTAAAGGCTTCCACTGAAGGAGCCTCCCTCACATAAACAGGAAATGAGTTCCACAGGGTAGGTGTGGCCACTGAAAATGCTGTCACCCAAATGCCGCAGCCACGCCCTGGGAACTGTAAGGAGGCCTCCCCCGGTGAAATGAAGTGTCCAGGCCGGATGGTAGGGGACAAGCAGATCTTGCAGATAGACAGGTCCCCAATCATACAGGGTCTTGTAGGTCAAAAGCTCTACCTTGACGACAATCCTCCACCTGACCGGCCGGCAGCCAATGCAGTCCGCGGAGGACCGGGGTGATATGTTCACATCTCTTCACCCCTGACACTGACCTTGCTGCCATGTTCTGCACCAGCTGCAGCCTATGGAAGTTGCCTCCAGACAACCCTAGGTACAGGGCATTACAGTAGTCCAGCCTGGAAGTGACGAAAGCATGCACCACCATGGTCAGGTCCCCAGCCGGGATCAGGGTTTGGATTCGGGTGATATTCCTCAGATGGTAAAATCCACTCTTGACCACGGCTGACACCTGCATATCCAGTGTCAGGCCATCATCGAGGATCATGCCCAAATCCTTCACCTGTCTAGATGGGACAAGGGGAATGCGCTCCAGTACTAGGCCGGGAGAAGACCCCACACCCTCTCCTCTGCCTCGATGACCTGGATCCATCACCAGTACCACCGTCTTGTCTGGGTTAAGCTTCAGCCAGTTTTGAGTCATCCAGGACTGGATCTCCTCGAGGCAGAGGCCGACACCTGGATATCAGGTGCACAGGACAAGTACAGCTGGTTATCATCTGCATAACAGGGAAAACCGAGCCTGTGCCAACTGATAATGTCTACCAGCAGCAGCATGTACACCGTGAACAACAAGGGTGACAAGACCGATCGCTGTGGAACCCCACAGCACAGAAGCTTCGGGTTAGATGAGGCTAACCCCATCGTCACCCTTTGCACTCTGTCTGTCAGGTATGACCTGAACCAGTTGATGACATTACCAGACAGGCCACACCAGAACTGCAGATGGTCAAGCAGCACTTTGTGTTCCACGGTGTCAAATGCCACAGAGAGATCCAGGAGAACTAAGATGGTACGGTGTCTTCTGTCCCTCGCCATCAGATGATCATTAAGCACCCTCATCAGGGCAGTTTCTGTACTTTGCCTCGCACGGAATCCAAACTGAAAAGGCTCATAGGTGAAGGAAGAGGCAAGATGCCTCTCAAGCAGAATGGCCACCACCTTCTCAATAACCTTCCCTAAAAATGGGAGGTTCGAGACCGGTCAGTAGTTGCTGAGGCACTCCGGTTCCAAAGAGGATTTCTTCAGTAGGGGTCTAACCAAGGCCTATTTCAAGGCCAATGGGAAAAACCCACTCCTCAAGGAACTCCCAACGACCTCAGCAACCACAGGTCCAATTAGTGCCAGACATTCGACCGAAAGTCGGGTTGGACCCGGGTCAAGAACACATTGTGTTGGCCGCAGCTTCAAGACTCTCTCAATCGCCTCCTCCACCCCAACCAGTTCAAACTCATCCCAGACAGGAGGAGTGTTTCGGCACAACTCAGGCCGGGCTCTGTATCCCTTTCAAGATGCACTCGAGGAGACATCATTCCTGATAGAGGACACTTTGTCGGCGAAGTACACAGCCAGCTCCTTGCACCTAGTGCTAGAACCCGCTCCCCCTACACGGAAACAGGCAGGCTGTAAAAGCCCATCTGCTGTGTGGAAGAGCTGAGTCAGCCTGTTTTCACCGCAGCAATCTCCCTAGACAAATAATTGGCCTTCTTGTGGGCGATTGCCCCTGATAGTCGACATAATGCGACTTCAGGGCCAGTTTGTCCTCCAGCAGGTCAGATCTCCTCCAGCACCTCTCTAACCTCCACCCCTTGGTCTTTAAACTCCGGAGATCCTCATCAAACCAAGGAGGTCTCCAGAGAGTAGACAATGAGCAGACATGAATGGGTGCGATGGAGTCGAAGGCCGACGTGATGGCCCCATTATAGGCTGCCACCGTGTCCTCCGCCCCAGCCGCACAGGCTGTCCCAACACTCGATAGGTCCAGCACCGCCGCCAGTCCCTTAGAGGAACTCCTCTTAATGGGTAGTACCGGACCATCTCAAAAGAGGCAGGACCAATTAGAGGGGTGCCTCTAAACTTGAACCCCATGGTGTTATGATCTAACCAAATCACCGAATCTACTCTGAGGTCATTTATATCCAATCCTAAAGAAAAGACCAAATCCAGAGTGTGGCCACCCAAGTGCTTTACCGTTGGTACATTCTGTAGTAGGCCTAGAGCCCCCATGCTCCCGATGAGTTTGTTCCCAAAACTTGAGAGCCCCGCAGTCAACCCAGGCTTGAAGTCCTCCAGGATCAACCACCTGGGAGACTCCAACACCAGGCCAGCGACAAGCTTTTCAATCTCCCATAAAAAGTCCCTGTCTCCACCAGAAGAATGATAGAGCATAAGGACCCTGAAGCCTGCCCCATACCCCCTCGAGCGGCCACACACTTGGAAGATTGTGTCTGACCTACAGATAGCACCATGAGCTTCAGGGTAGATTTAAAACAAATGGCCACCCCCGCCCCTGCGATCCTTCCTTGGGTTGTGTATCATGGAGTACCCAGTTATTTTCATCCAGCCAGGTTTCTGTGGTGCAAGCCAGGTCAACCGAGGATATTAATTCCACCATTATAGCAGTCTTGTTCCTCATTGACCTGGCATTGCATAACACAACCCGAGTAGGATGAGGTGGGCAGCTGGACCAGCCAGCTGCCCACCATCAATCATGGAGCCCTTGGGTATGGGACCTAAACATGGCAACCTCCTCTCGAGTTCCCATTTTGCCCCACAGCGTGTTCTTGGTCTCACTACCTGAATCCCAGACACCCCAGTAGCCACTTGGGTCCCATCACCCCCCGGACCCCCCCCCCGAGCTATTCCCAAGGCTCTACACCTCTGGTAAGTCTCAGCTGAGAGTGTTAGAAGCTTGAAGGGACGGAGGTCACGGAAGCAGACCCCCAAGTAGCTGTGCCTTGTGGCCCTCTGTCCCAGACACGTTCTGACAACTACAATCCAGTATAAAATACCCCCAAAATAACCAAATCCCCCCACTAATATACATTCTAATAACCCAATTAAACACAATAACCCACACTTCAGTTCCTTCATCTCATAAAAGATGTTTTAACCTTCAACTCCCACCACCACAAACAATTCTGTCTCATCCAATTACACACCTTCCACACTCCCAAACACACAACCCACTCATCCACTAATAAATTATACACATTCTTACTATGTGATGAAGTAAATCCTTAGAGGAAGACAGAGAACAGTTTGCAGGAAAGCCAATCAATGCAATGCCTTAAAATGTGTCCGCTGTTTCTCCAGGTTCCTTCTTATAAAACTGGTGTTTGCCTAATGAGAATATGCTGAGGAGCTCTCATCTCCACAGCCCACACTACAGGTAATGAGAGGCTCTCACCTTCTCATTTACCTGGTGTTTGTACTTTCACTATATTTAGGAAATAAGTGCACCATCCAGAAATGTCCAGGTCCTTAAGTCCAGACACCAGGGCTTTAGATAAAAATTTCAACCAGCAGTCTGACATGAGGGGGAAAAAATGGATTCACTGTAGATTCTCGCTCTAGTCCAGGCCAAAGTCCACTGCATCCACCAAATTCCTCTCTTCAACCTCACTTTTCTCCTGGTTCTGCCTGACCAAGACCCCCACAATCGACCAGGGACTCCCCCGTGGAAAATCACCACCCTCCAGCAGCCATCCTACTGGTTCTCTCCATATAAGGCAGAACACCTTCTGATATGCACCTTCACGGATACCCCCCAGGCTCTCACAGGAGTCAGGAACCGGCCCCACTGAGCAGTCCTTCAGTTCTTATTTAGATGGGTGGATAGCAACACAGACTATAGCCCACCAGGTGATCTTTTTCCTGGGTCAGCCTCTGTACATCCACATAGCGTTTCCTCCAGATCCTGGACACCTACTCATTCGTTCCTCCTTCACTACCACTCCGCCAGTATCACCCGCCAGCTCCACCGAGTTTCACTGTTTCCTGCCGGCAACAACAGTTCCAAAGTCCAGCTCTGCAATGCCTCAGCTACCACGTCACATAAGCCCCAGTCACACTGTGTTCGACGTATGTTCTTCGTCTTCTCCAATGGTTATTAAATGAAAACACAATACCGAAGTACCAAAATGAACTAATATGACTAAAAAGAAAACGAGTTATAGCTTAAAGCAACATTTTAAAATTGCTCTCCACTCCCGAGACTCAGAACTCACAGCTGGCCCAGCTTGGACGCCTTTTAAAATCTGCCGAGTAGAGTAAGAGGTCTGCAGTTGCACACAGTGACCAAAAAGCAAGATGCAGGTCCAGCAGATAAACAATAACGTTTTTATTTAGAGATGAAAACCAGACCAATTGTCCACAGAAGGCACTATATCACCTGATATATAGTGCCTTCTGTGGACCATTCATCTAGTTTTCAATTCTGAATAAAAACTTTACTGTTTATCAATTGGAACTGCATCTTGCTTTTTGGTCATTGTGTGCAACTGCAGACCTCTTGCAGTATGCTGAAAGCTCCCACCCTGCCTCCCCCTCCAGAACTAGGAAAAAGGGATCCTTATTATGCATTCCTGCTGGGCACTATATGTTGTAATGTTTGTTCTGTTTAATAGCTGGAATTTTTTAAACTGGTTTGTTCTATTTCTTTCTCCCTTCTTACAGGGACTATACTTTTGGGGATTAAGATGGGAGTGGTGTTAAGTCAGGGCCGTTGTCAGGATTTTTACAAGGGGGTTCTTTTTATGCAGTCTGCAACCTTTTATTTTATTTTTTTTCATATACATTTTTCCTTTTGTTCTCTACTCCGGCATTCAGGCATACACATGCATGTACACGCATGGAGGTGCACCACACACCAGGATCCTGTGGCCCCTTCCACCCTCCTGACTTCTGTCACCGCCCATACCACATACTCGCCACTGGACCTCCACCCGGTGGGAGGCGAGACTATGGATGGGTGGGCATCCACACCCTTGGAGGAGAGCCATGGCTCAGTCTCACTCTCCTCTCCCTCGAGCGGCACCCGGTGACCCGAGGTTGTTCCCAAACCCAGGTCGCTGGTGTAGCACGAGGTAAGGCGCCAGCACCTCAGCCCTCTGTGCTACCAGGCCGGCTCATGGGTCTGCAACCTTTTAAAAAAAACTGTGGGTCTTAGGGCCGCCAGGACCCCAGAAGCCATGGGGTCCTAGATGCTCTGTGCTGCATTTTGTGGCTTATTTTGAAGCTAAAGAAGTCATATCTGAGATCTCCTACACCCTTGCCCTTAATAAAATTATCTGGCTGGCTGCAGGGTGAAAACATATATGTATTCAGTGCCGAGGGCAGCAAGATGCTGCTACTATAATATATCTAAGGCATTGTCTCACATATATTATGTTATCAGCTTTAATATCTGTAGCTGTATCTACTGGTGTATAGGTAAGGGGTCTGGGGTACTAGATGCTCTGTGGCTCATTTTAAACCAAAACAACTAATCTGTGAGCTCCCCTCCATCTCCTGCTCTAAGAACAATTATTACTATCTAGGTGGCACAGATTGTGTATGTGATGTGTATGTATCCATATATGCACTGAACCTCAATGTGGAGTCTGTAGCTGGTTTTGGCTGGGTATTGTACACTAATAACTTACTGCAGTGCTGGCTTGCTTCTAAGGCAGTGTCTGGGGCTGATAGGCTCCCAGAAACCACGGGCTATGGTATGCTCTGTTGTGGCTTATTTTAAGTCTATTTAACTCATATCTGATCTCCCTCTACCCCTTACTGTAACCCACACCCTCCCCAACTCAATATTTCATATAAGTAATTGAGTCAGTGCAACACGGCCTGCAGCAAGGCTAGCAGGATGCTAGGATGTATCAATAGGGGTAGTGCTACTAACATACTAAAATGCCAGTAGAATAGGCCTAACGGTCTTTCGTGTCTGCTTGTTTGGTCAGCCCCCACCCTGGGAGCTGACCTTGCTGCTCCTCTTGCCCTCTCTGGCTTCTCCCTTCCCAGTTCCGGATATTCTCGCTGTACTAGATTTTGCTTCCAGAACCCTTCCCCTGTACCTGTCCCACCCCATCTTGAACCCCTCCACTGTCTCTGCCTCCACCAGCCCCATGGGCAGCGCATTCCATGGCTCCACCACCCTCTCGATGAAATAGCACCTCCTCCTTTCTCCCCTGAATCTTCCCCCCTCCAGCTTCCACCCATGCCTTCTAGTTGCCCCCCTCCTCCTTTGAAGCACCCTGACTTCTCCTCCCATTTACCCCCTTCATGTACCTGAACACCATGTTCCCCCAGTCCCTTCTCTCTTCCAATGTGTACATATTTAGCTGTTCGAGCCGCTCCTTATAGGTCCTGTCCCCCAAGCACCAAATCATTTTGGTTGCCCTCCTCTTGACCCTCTCCAGTAGTTCAATGTCTCTTTTTAAGTGTGGCCTCCAAAACTGCATGCAGTACTCGAGGTGCAGCCTCACCAAGCAGTTATACAGAGGGAGTATCACTTCCCTCCTTCTGTAGGTGATCCCCCTAGCGATGTATCCCAGCATCCTGTTGGCCTTGGCTGCTGCCCTCCTACAAGTCTCCGAGTTGTTCATCTTGACATCCACCACCACCCCCAGGTACCTCTCAGCCATCAAGACTTGCAGCATTCCCCCCCAGGGTGTACACTTGCCCCGGGTTTCTGGCCCCCAGGTGCAGTACCTTGCATTTCCCTGCATTGAACCTCAGCTTCCACTTTCTAGACCATCTTTCCAGAGCCTCTAGGTCCCCCTGTAGGGCCACTCTCCCCTCCTCTCCCCCCATCCACCACCACCCCAGTTTTGAGTCATCTGCAAAGAGACTTATCTCACTCCTGGTACCTGTCCTTATGTCAGAGACGTAGGCGTTGAACAGGAGGGGCCCAAGGACTGATCCCTGCAGGACCTCACTAATGATCCTTCTGGGGGATGAGACTATCCCGCCAACTACGACCCTCTGGGTCCGGTCCTGGACCCAATTGCCTATCCATTTGATCATCTGGTTCCCCACCCCCATTTCTCCCAACTTATCCAACAGGCCCCCATGAGGAACAGAGTCAAATGCCTTGCTGAAGTCTAGAAAGAGGATGTCCACTGGTCTACCCACATCCAAGGCACTCTTCACCCAGTCATAGAACTCCACAAGGTTTGTCTGACACGATTTCCCCGGGACGAATCCATGCTGTCTATCATCCAGGCACCCTGACTTTTCCAGGTTCCCCCCAGCCTCTCCTTGACAATGCCCTCCATCATCTTGCCCACCACCGATGTCAGGCTGATGGGCCTGTAGTTCTCTGCCATCTCCCTTGATCCCCCCCCCCTTTGTGGATAGGCACTATATGTGCCACCTTCCAGTCCTGGGGCACCCACCCTGTCCTCAGAGAGATGGTGAAAAGCTCCACCAGAGGTTTTGCCAGGACATCAGCCAGTTCCTTCAGCACTCTGGGATGTAATTTATCCGGCACCAGTGCTTTCTCCATCTTAAGGGACCTGAGGGCTTCCCTCACTCTCTCTGCTGTGATTTCCACCTCTGTTACCTCGTCCCCCTGTTTAGTCTCCCCCTCTCCCCAGACCTGCTGATCGGTGGGGTCCCCCCTCAGTATCACTGTCTCCTCCCATGTGATGCAGCCCCCATTTTCCTTGGTGGAAACTGGGTGAAGTACTCATTTAGTACCTCAGCCTGCTCCCCCAGGTCTTGTGCCCATCTCTCCCTGTTTTAATCCTGCCAATCTGCCCCTTTACCCTTCGTTTTTCCCCAATGTATCTAAAGAACCCCTTGTTCCCTCTCCTAATTTCCCTGGCCAGGTTCTGCTCCTTCCTTGCCTTAGCCGCCCTCACCACCCTAGTGGCTCTTCTAGCCATCAGCTCATACTCCCCTCGATCCCTTTCACACCTTGCGCACTTGAATTGCCTATAGGCTGCCTTCTTTCCCCTCACCATCTCCTGGACCTCCCTGGTCCACCAGCAGGGTTTTCGGGCCCTACCGCATTTTCATCTTACTCTTGCACAGGTGCTGGTAGCATCCTGCACCCTACTCCTGATGATTTCCCACCTACTGTCAGCATCCATGTCTGGCCCAATCACATCCAAATGCTCCTTAAGAATCCTTCCTATTTCCTTAAAATCCACCCCCCTGAAATCAGTTACCTCCGTCTTTGTGCAGCCTTCTACCCTTCCTAGTTCCAGGCAGAACCAGACCATGGCATGGTCACTCCCCGCCAACGGGTCCCTTACCTCCAGGCTCCCAATCTGGTCACTGTCTGCCAGGACAACATCCAGTACCCGTGCCTCCCTGGTCGGTTCCCCCACCTGCTGAGTTAGGAACGCATCTTGAAAGACATCCAACAACCTCTGTTCCCTGGCCACCAAGGATGTCATAGTCTCCCAGTTTGTTCCTGGCATGTTTAAGTCCCCCAACACCACCACCCTTCCCCTGCCCAATCTGCAGTGTCTCCCAGCATCTGCCACCAGACTCTCCTCTGCCAGCGCAGGGGGTCTGTACACCACTCCTGTTTTTACTCTCTCCCCCCGTTATCAAGGTGACCCAAATTGCCTCCACGGTTCCCTCTGCCTCCTCTACTCCCCTATGCCAATGCTGTTTTTGACTATTATTGCTACCCATCCTTCCCTTCCCTCCCCCTGTCCTTCCTGAACATAGTGTAACCCTCCAGGTTCAGGTCCCAGTCGAGTCCCGCGGTGGCCCAGGTCTCAGTGACCACTGCCATATCCACCCCTCCCTCAGTTAGCATCTCCAGGAGCTCAGGCATTTTATTGCCCGAACTCCTGGCATTTAGCAGGACTACCTTCCACCCTTTCCCTTTACTTCCATTTCCCCTGCTCATGTTCCCATGGGGATTCTGTCTTCCCTGGTCTGCACCTTACCAGTCGGCCTTTTCCCGCATTCCTCCAGCTCCCCAGGGGGGTTGAGACAGAGTCCCTCCTTTATCGGACCCCCCTCGACAGCCTTTTTTCTCCCATCCCTCCCCCCTTCACAAGTTTAAACCCCACAGATAGCAGAAGAAAGGAGAATATACTTCCTTCTACAGATCCCTGGTAAGGTCTCACCTAGAGCACTGTGCCCAGTTCTGGAGTCCTCACCTCAGAAAGGATAAGGATAGGTTGGAGGCAGTGCAGCACAGAATAACTAAAATGATTCAGGGACAGCAGGGCAGATCCTATGAGGAGCGCCTCAAGGCACTAAACATGTACTCACTGGAGACCAGAAGGGAGAGGGGAGATGTGATAGAGACCTTCAAGTTCCTTAAAGGAATTACAGTGAACTGCGGGGTATTATTTATAAAGCCTGTGTACCAATTTGTGGTCACATGGACGTGAATGGAAATTAACAGAAGATAGGTTCAGGAGAGATGTAAGGAAGTACTACTTTACGGAAAGAGTGGAGGAACTTTGGAACAGTCTGTCAGCTGAATTGGTGGCTACAAAAACAATCAGAGGATTCAAGCAGGGCTGGGACGTAATGAAGGGAATAATGGTTACTGGGGGCAACAGGACCAAAGAGGAGAGTAGTGAGAGAGAGATTGGGGAGGGTTAGTACCCTGGAGAAATGGTAGGTTCCAGGGATTATAGGGAACTTTGGCAGACTGGATGTACCTCTGTCTTCCTCTGCCGTCATTGTCTGTGTTTCTATACCAGGCACCCTGCTTGGAAAAAAATCTGTAACACAATTCTTAGTTCAATATTGGGTACTACACTTGTTGCCCCCACTCCATTCTCCAGTGTGGTAGGCATGACAAAGGGAGTGACGGGTAAGGTAATTTGACAGTGGTGGGGATTCCCAGTGCAAAGTTACCATCTCCTAAATGCCTACCCCTTATCCCAGCCATACTTCCAAAAGTATAGTGGGTATTTTCATGCCACTGAACTGTAGCAACAAATGTCATTCTACTGACACATGTGGTCACCTGGAGAAAACTGTTCTCACAACTTATTTGTTTTAACAGCATCTGATGCAGACAAAAGTGGACCTGATTGTCAATAAAAATGGGACCACAGCGAAGACCTCTCTGAACAGCACAATTAGTGAGGTGGCAGTGTAGATCCCAGCCAGACCCTTCCATACACTTGCATTGCCTTTCCACTGTACCTCTTTTGCTTAACTTATGAAAAGTTAAAACAGGCATATGAAACATGACAACTTTGCATTTTGTATAGAGGAGGATTTAAGTAATATTTTCTAAATCTTCAGCCCTCCCACTGAACAGCTCCCTTGCCCAACTGCACAGCCTGTCCCTTGAAATACAGTTATTAAGGAATACATCTTTGGCAATAGTGGCCAGAAAAATGTACCTGCCGGTGTCTGATAATATTATAAGTCAAGATCCTCTACTTCTGTTTTGCTCTTCTGGAGATGTCGTCTCTGAGCCTGCCACCATGCTCCATCTATCTCGAGTGCTAGCTGACAGCGTGAATTATGGGCAGCATCTGTGCTGTATTCCAGTCACATTCACAATGCTGATGTGAGCTGCAATTGGCCAGCCAGTCATAGGGGGATGGTGCGGAGAAAGACGCACTAAGCAACTCCAGTCATCTTACTGGCACTGAGGGAGCTGATTGGTAGCAGATGGGGGGGGGCATGCATTCAGAGAAAAAGTGCTGGGGTTCATCATGTGTGAGCACTCTGTGACAGTCACAAAATAAACAAACAGAAATAACAAAAAAAATTTTACAAATGATTAAAAAAGAGGGGTTCTTTCGAACCATACGAACCCCCCGGCAACGGCTGTGTAAGTAGCATAAGTAATTGGGGTGTCTTCACCTTGTTATGCTTCACAGTGAATCTAAGCATTTTTCACTAGAGACAGCAGTTTTAAATTGGCACGGGATGATGAGTGTTCCATCATTTACATACATTCCATTTTCCTCCAAGGCAGTTCAACACAGGAGGCTAAGTGCATTAGTTAAGCATACTGAGGGATCCCCTGGAAGAAACAAGATTACTATGATAAGTAATTTTTTCTTTCCGCAACTTTATTGCACTTTATTTGATGTTACTGAGCAATAATGTATTCATTATTTCGCAGTGCATTTGGCGGTGGTTAGGTGCTGTTCTTACAGCTTGTCTCAGTAGTGCAGCAGAGCTTACAGCCACTGATGGCAGAAAAGCATCCTTTGGGATGCTTGATCATCTCCCTTCACCCGCCCCAGCTCATGACATCTCAGGCTCATTCTTGAACCCAGGTTGCCAGTGTCTTGAGCAGTAGCCCTACCAGGTGCCGAGAGACAAGTTATAGGAAAATGGCAGGAGCAGGAGATTCCATGTGATGATCAGCTTCTGTTCCTAGCAGTGTTTGCTGTAGAGAGACAACTAAGTAAAAGGCTAATGACTGATCAGATTGAGTTTTAGCTTGATGTTTAGGTTAAGGCTCATCCTCATTGTTATATGATCCTATCCAACAACACTGTGCCCATTTCCCTTTATGCAAAACCACAGGAAAGTGGACACATTAGTGTCATGTTGCAGCATTGGTCCCATATTGCTTTTAATGGATGAGATGGGTGTTTAATAGTATGTGAGCCAAATGGCTATGTGGAAACCATGTGCTCATTTAGAGAACCCAAACTGCAGGCAGCAGGTCATATTTCCTTTTAAAGGCAGAAGTCTTTCAGAACATGTACAGCTAGAAACATTGAATGAACACATTAAGTTTCCATCAGGCACGAGAAGAAAATACTCCCCTGAAGAAGTCTTAATGGCATAACATTGGGGTCAAGTGGATGTACCAGTAAAACAAAAAGTTTATTTCTTAATACGAATTGAGGCTTTGTTAGAAGCTGTGTGCGACCGCCCCCCCTCAAAAAAAAACCCAAAAACAAACAGTGTTTCCTGGGCAAAATAATGTGTGGATATTGTGTATAAAGCTAGGGAATTTTCAGACATTTTTCTTTAAATAAAAAAAAAGTGAACTGTAATTCTTGACAGCTCTTTTGTTCCTTTCTTGCAGGTGGGAGCTGGTTGGATCGGTCTCACACTGCCGGGCCGGAGCTGGAGTGGCTGTGTGCTCCTGTCAAGTTAGCCATATCCGTGACATGGGACTGGGGTCCAGCAATGTGGTGGACTGCATGTGAGCTCAGACCGGATCCTTCCTCACCAGGTCACCAAAGGGCCAAGCACCAGCCTTTAGAAGTAGCTGTTAAATGAACTGTATTGCACAGAATGTTATGAAGGAGAGAAAACGCCAACAAAAGCAGTCAGTGTTTCATAGTCTGTTACGGACTAAAGAAAACCCCAACACAAGCAGACAGTGTTTCATAGTCTGGTACGGACTAAAGAAAACCCCAACACAAGCAGACAGTGTTTCATAGTCTGTTACGGACTAAAGAAAACCCCAACAAAAGCAGACAGCATTTCATAGATTGATGGACTTTGTTAAATTGTTTGATACTGTTTTTTGAAATTTTGTAACCTGCAATGTTTTTTGTTTGTTTTCGAGTGTTACTTAAATGTGGGATATTTCATGTGTTATTTGCAACAAATGGAGTCCCTGGGATATGGGCTTCTCAGTTTTAACTGTAAGCAATATTGTTCTTTTTTGTTCTTGAATCAAAGAACATGCCAAATTGTGACATAACTTTGTACTAGAAATTCCTGTTCAGTGAGGATACGATTGACCATGAAGGTCGTTCAAATTCAAGAACTGGTCTTTTTTGAAGAGTGAAAAAAGTTAATTTGAAAACATTTAGAGAAAAAGAAGGTCATTTTAGGGTGTTTCTTGAATTTCATCACAATACACAATGAGTAGAATGCAAATTTCAAAGACTGCACTGAAGTACTTTTCTAGGAAGATGCAGTAAATGTCCTCTCATAGCTGGCAGGGGTATGAATCGAATATGTAACATCCTTATAGCTGCGTGGTATCATTTAAGGTGGTGTGATGCGTTAAACTACGTAGTGTTGCACTTAAAGTTGTGGGTGCAAACTCCCAAGTCCTTCCAGAAAATGCAGCCTCTTAGGAAGGAGATGCACTTTCCCGTTCTTTTAAAGCCTGAGGAACATAGATGCATACAGATACAGAGAATGTGATAGCAGAAAGAGACTAATGGCTTTTCTAGTTTTCCCGAATGCCTACCTGAAGCTGCACTTAGCCTATACCAGGACAAAGTTATTAGCCGATAGCCTTAGTGATTTCTCAACACCACCTTCCCTAGAATACCTCTGTCCACTTTCCTGTAATGTGTGTATGCGCCAGAAAGATATGGGTTTGGGGGGGGGGCTCCTCAGAACATACCATTTCCTCAAGCTGCGTGAGTACCATTCCATATAGTGTTAACACTATTGGCAAAGCTTTCAGTTTGTGACTTTTGGAAATAGATGAGCTACAGCTTTGCATCGCCCCATAATGTAGTCATTCTGCCCTAATTAAGTGGCCTTTCCATTTATTACATTACACTGTCTCCCTGTGCAGTTTGCTGTGCTGTAGGCACAGTAAATGGTGATGTGTACCTTGGCTTGGGAATCCATTACATTGACAGCGCAGTGCTAATGAGAGCCAGTATTTTGTGATCCACACTTACAAGAAGGGTTTCCATTAAACAGGGCATACTGTTTCAGGGAGAGATAGAAATGTAATTTTAAATTTGGTCATTCCAACTTCATCCCAAAATTCTACTGGCAGAGTTCCATCCAAGAATCTAGTATAATCCCACCTCCTCAGGCTAAATAAAGTTTTTCTGTGCTTTTACATACAATGGAAACATATAGCTTTAAACTTCATATTTAAAGCGGAATACCAGCAGCTCAAAATTAATTGTTGCATTATTCTGCTGACGGTTTTGGGTGTGCGCAGAATGCCGAATAAATGTAACGTTTGATCCCTGGGGGAGGTATCATTATTCACAGCCACTAATTTAAATATTGACCCAGTCCCCATATTTTATTTTGCTAACCTTCCGAGATTGTGACTGTGGGGTAGTAGTGCTGTTGCAGGCAGCTGCTTCCCCGGCTACACATACAGTGGTTCTGACTTTGTTTTGCAGTGCAGCAGCTGGGGAAAGGACCTCTGTTTATACTATGGCTTCCATGATACTCTGAAGGGGGGAGCAAGAATGATGGGTTTGGGTTTCCAACATGGGAGTAATAACATATTAGAAAACTCTGATTTATAAAAAATACAAATAATTTTAAAGTTGCTTTCTAGTAGCAAACATTCGATACCTTTTAATCCTGCATCCAAAACACTAAAGGGTATCCTTTGCTACCGAGCTATTAAGGTGTTAGCAGAACTTTGCATCTAGTAAAGGACAAAAAAAAAAATCAGATTTGGTTCCTGATTAGAGAGGTGAAAAAAAGTTATCCAGTGTTTCATGAGTCAGACTGGAAGGGAAGAAAGTAATTTAATCTGTACCCTTGAAATGCACATTGTAGAGCAGTATTAGCTGGGCCATCTGCAGGATATAATAGTCCAGTGTATGGTGGCTATCAGTGATGCTGTCAAGTCCATTTGAAGCCTCTTGCACTGTAGTATATACTATATAGGTTTACTGTAGTTGAAGACTGTGTGTGTCTGTGATTTTAGGGCTAATTTCCAAGATACTCTGTTTGGGGGCGGGGGTAGATCGACCTGGGCATTGTCTTTTGCACTGGGACTCAGAGGAACTATGAATCAGCCATTCAGAAATGTGATTGGCCTATGTTTGTGTTACTCCATTCTGTAAATGTTGACTACATCTAGTCACTGTCAAGCAACGTTGCTGTGCAAGCCACTACTAGTAGCCATCAGTTGATGACTGAACAGTGTGGCATTTTGGCGAGTAATGCCTCATTAACCAAAACTTGATGGAAGCAGTTTAACCTGGTTCAAATAGCTTGCTATCAGATGTGGAGGGCTAAAATCCTACAGATTCTGAAGTGTATACTGGAATTGGATTTAATGTTAAGATAAAAACTAGGACACTGTGTCAGCAAGATGCAAAGAGTTACATTAGTGCAGGTTGGAAAGAGAATGTTAGAACAGGCATTTCAACCATTTGTTCTTCAGGAATTAACTGCTGTATTAGAAGGAAAGTAAAATTAAGCATACTTACTTTTTATGCAAGGAACGTCTTGCTACTAACGGCATTTTAGAGGTGTGTCACTGCCGAGCCAATTACAGCTGAAACTGCAATGGGCTTGGCAGCGTACACCAATGACCAGGTTCTCTGGTCATGACAGTAGTTCTTATGACATGGCATAGCCTTAGAAGAAAGAAATGAACCCCAGTGAAAGAGCCGCTTCATTTCTTCTGCAAAGTCGTAATTCGGCATGCACATGACTTCTGCCACCTGCCGCACTCTGTCCCCCAGCGCCTGCATTAGCTGTGGTGCAGCTTTTCTTATTGCGAGCTCCTGCCAGCTGCCACACATTCTCTCTCCCGGTCCTTACTCCTCTGACCCCTGCCCCCACCCCAGCTTCTACATTAGCAGCTTTACCTGTTGGCAGCTCCTGCCACCTGCCGCACTCTCTCCCCAGTCCTCACTCCTCTGACACACACACCCCGGTTCAGTGTGTAAGATACCAGTAAAATGTGAAAGGGAAAAGAATGTGTATTTTCGTACTTAAGTACCTGGTTAATGCATATAAATTAGTCTCAATACATAATACATTCAAACTAGTGTTCTAGTTTTCGGAGAAGGATTCCAACTCTCAAATAAGTTATATTAAAATAAGTTTGTAACTGAAGTCTTGTGGTAAATACAGTCATTGGAGTAAACAGTTATTTCCACACACCCTTTGTTCGAGGCTGACAGACAAAGCAAATGAAATAGCTTATCAATGAAAATCTTAATTGTGGCTGGACAGTTGTAAACTCATTAAAGGCTGCATTCCAGACAGTGTGCTAGACCCACATTTATTGAGCACGCTTCAATTTTTTGAAGTTCCTTCCTACTGCAACAAAAGAGGGCATCACAACATCCCATAACAGGCAAGTTATGTAACTTTCTTTCAAGGGTTTACATAACTTGATCTATGATGTTCATAAATAATAATTTGCACAGTGGAAGTATACATTTGGCAGATTATATTTATGCGCTTTGTCTCCACTCCAGTCCTGTTTCATTGTACCCCTTTGTCTCCACTCCAGTCCTGTTTCATTGTACCCCTTTGTCTCCACTCCAGTCCTGTTTCATTGTACCCCTTTCTCTCCACTCCAGCCCTGTAGCATTGTATGCCTCACAAATGTTACAGCAGTCATTTTCTTTTATTGCACTATATTGCTCAAACAGCATCCCCGCAAAGACTTGCAGCTGACTGTCCCTTCTTGTGTATGTAGTTTCCCCTAAAAGGCATTTATTTGTTCTGCACTTTTGCTAAACTGAGTTGAATACCTTGAGTGCACTGGTGTTTACTATTGTCTGCTTTCAGAAGATAAAACTGTATCTTATAAACTTGAACCATCAGCAAAGTGATTCTTTAGGTAAGCTGTCATTATAGCACTTCAATAATTAAAAGGCAGCTCACGTTAAAGTCTTTCCCCCCCCATTCTGGTGTACTTTATTATATATTTTTATTGTGAAACTGTACATGTTTATTGTTTAGTGTGTTGCGTTAAATTTCAGTTTGTGGGTAAAAACATGCCTTATAGTTGATAGCTTAGAAATATTTAAATAACGTGTAGGTTCCCCCTTTACATGTAAAGAAAACAGGAAAAAACATGACTGGATTTATGACCTTAATCTAGAGTCTTAACTGTGGATATTTAAGAGGGGACAGCTTAATTAAATGCATATATAGTTTGTCTTTCCTCAACTATGGTTAAGTCCTAAGAGTACCAAAATAGCTAATATATGCCTGTGTCATGTAAGCCAGTGGACATGAGCTGTTGACTCAGTATGTTTTTCCCCCGAGAGACAGAAAGATGGACAGACACACTCAGAAAGACAGTCGGAGAGAAAGACAGAAAAAGAAAGCTGTTTAAATACTTCTACAGGATATGGACAATGCAGGAGTTAAAACCAATTTCTGATTAGCTCTACATCCTTGCATTTAAACAGGATAAATGGTCATTTAACTGCTTTATTACATATGTAACCCTATTGTGTCTTGCTTAATGTAATTATGTCATTCATATTCCTTGGCTTTTCTTGCATGCTTCGTATACATTATTTGTTTGAAGCTGCTTGAATGCACACTCTTGTGGTCATGCAGGCAAACACGACAGACACTGACAAGCAGGCAGACAAGGCTGACTGAAATAAGCAGACAGTGCAGGTAATGACTATTCATGTGGAAGTGTATCTCTCTCTCTCACTCACGCACTGCAATTTACCGTAAGGATCAGGCTGTTAGAATTTTTCACTACTGTACCAACAGTGAACTGAGTATCACATAACAAAAGCAAGCTTTTTACTAGACAAATATTTTAAACACAGCCGTTTGGTCAGTAGGCCACGAGGTAAATATTACAAAATATATGGAGCTTATTAGTATTATGTAAAATGCCAGAACGTGTCCTTTAATTACAATGAATGCACATTTGCTAAAACTTTTCATGGTTATTTATTTTTTTTTTCACGAATTTGCATCAGGAACATCATTCGTCCTTAGGCCGGTCTTTGTTCATTTTCTTCATCTTCATCCTCCTGTTCTGTACCCGGATTTTGACTGGTCTCTCAGTGAGGTAAAGTAGCCTTGGCACTTGGTATCTACGGTCCTTGGTCAAGTACATAATGAATAAAAATGATTTTTCCAGTTCTAGCGTTAGGTGCTTAGTATAAGGACAACGCTTTTTTCTAGTTGACTTCACATGCAGCCAGTTCACAGCAGGGTTATCTGAAAACACAAAGAACAAGTGCAGTAGTTCTGTACATTAAACATGCAACATAACCACGATTAGCAGAACTATTATGCCCGTGGTTTACATTACCTAAATATGTTCAGTATATAACATAAGACATAAAAAAATTGTCTGCTTTTAAGACAAAGGCATTGTATCTTATGAACTGAACTACAGTGGATATCAGATGTGTATAGTAAAATAAAATATAGATATAGCATGCATCTCTGTTTTCATAACTGTGTAGAAAACTCTCTGTTACACCCATGTATGTACAAATGAGCGGTTATTTAACAAATTCATACCAATATACACACACACACAGCATATAGTATATGTGTCTTTTATCTAGGTTCAAAATGTGTGTTAATTTTTAGTACTGGGAAAAAATATGTATGCTTAAGCAGTAGGAGAAACAAATCTCTCCTAGTAAAGAGCAACTGCAAAGCAGCTCAAGGGTGCATCTTATACCAGCAGTATAACAAACCATGTCATGCTCCAGAGTAACCGCATTCCCTGATAATACGTTCCCTGCAGTTTAAAGCAATGTTTATTTGTGACACCTCCAAAAAATGAAAAATAAGACTACTGGGATACTGCAGTAAAAACACATTTCATTTCCTTCTTACATCAAACTGTGCCACACAGTGTGTAGAAAAAAGTTATTTTGTAAGTTTCTATTCACATTTGCCGGGCCCAAGGAATGAGTCAACATAGTGACTTGTTTTCAGTACTTTAGTATATTTTAAAATCAGTTGTAGCTAAACAGTTATGTACTGTACACACCAAGTAAAGTGAAACCCAGACTCGTCCGTTCTTGCATTAGCAGCTACTGACATTAATTGTACAAACAAAATCCCATACTCGTTTCTCATGAAAAAAATTATTTCACAAACAGCTACTGCTTTATATAATATATTCCAGTGCAGTTTTGCATACTTAGATCAATTTGTGGTTTATCTCTGACTGACTCTGTTTCAACATTATTTCCAGAGAAAGCACCCTCATCATTTTTTTTCCTCTCTGTCCACTGGAGATGGACCACAAGTAAAATCAGAAACAGCCAACGCAGGAGTATCAAATACAGTGCAGCCACCTTATCTGGCCATCAGCAGTTCAGGTTTAATGCCTTAGTGTCTGTCTGTCTGTCCCTCCCCCTGGCTTTTACATTAGCTGCTTTACTTATTGGCGGCTCCTGTCGCTCGCACTCTCTCCCTGGTCTTCGCTCCTATACCCACCCCAGGCTTCTGCATTACCCACAGTGCGACTTTACTTATTGGCGGCTCCTGCCACACACCGTGCACTCACTTTCCGGTCCTCACTCCCCTGAAACCCCCCCCCCCGGCTTCTACAGTAGCAGCGGTACAGCAAGTGAACGTTTGGCATTGACAAATGCTTGTTGTATAGAGTATGCCTGAAGGAAACCTCATAGCCAAAGCATTGATTCGGAAAGTATTTGCTGTGCCTTTTAAGGTAACTGTTCTGTTCCACAGACATGGCTTTGGTGATAAAGCAGAGATGGTTCCCCTATCTTCTGCAGACCTAGTTTTGGTAATAAAGCACAGAGGTGGCCACATCTGGTTAAACCTTCACTTCACTGCATGCTAATTAAAATCATCCATGTCTGTTTACCATTACCTAAAGTTGTTTTTTTTTTTTATGATACTATATTTTAAACATGATTTAATGCAGTCGGATGCATCTGTACATCTGAAATGGTCTTAAAACCCTTTGCTTAAAAAGTGTGTTTTCTGTTTCCTGCAAAGAAATCATAATTGGCATTGGTAGGACCTCAATTGCATAGCATTCATCACAAAGTAAATTTCAGGACAGTTCATTCTTTATTATTAAGGACAATTGCATAAAAACAGGCTGTTGCCCCTTAAACATGCATCAGTTCTGGTAGCCTGTTCTACCCTGAAGTTATAGTCCACTGCGTGTGACATCAGAGTAGTTTATGACTCAGTGAATTGTGACTGATGTCAGAGGATTGGGACTTCACAGCAAGCATCAGCAACAGGAAGAGCTGAACTTTTAAAGAGCACCTCTCGTTCTGTTCTTCAGTACCCTCTCCCAAGCCCGAGTGGTGGCCTTGCCTTACAGTACTTTATGGGGCACATTTATTGGTAGCTTTTTAGAAGGGGACGGGATAGTAAATCTACCCCAAGGAGTCTGCTGCACAGTCCCTTTCCCTCTGTAGTTCGTGACTGAGCATTCCAGTCAAGCACTTGATCATTTTGTGATGTCAGAGTTTGGAGAGCACAGAGGTGTGCTTCATAAAAAATAATGTGTGTGTCTTTTAACAAACTATTTTTAATATGTCACCAGTCTCTTTCAGTCAAGTTACGGGTACCAGTTGACTAACAAGGCCCTCATGAGACTGAACACCATATCGCACAATTTGGCATGGTTGTCAGTGGTGTTAAAACAGAATGATAACATGTATATAAACATATACGCCCAGATGTAGGCATTCCCATCAAGTCAGAGTTAAGATACATTTATGGGAAAACCCAATTCCAGGCCTGTAGACAAAAGACAAGACTGTTGTATCTACTTCCCTCAGTCCTCATTACCGTTCATAAGGGGCAACCTATACAGTGCAACAAATAAATGGTTGGTTTTATTTCACATAAACCCCTTTTGGTGGGTGCCTATCTTGAGGGGGTTCAGAGTCTGTTACAGACATTAAAGTATAGTATATAAGAACATTGAGGTCTATAGTAGGTGTTACAGGTATGCGAAAAATGCAGTATACATAGGATACATTGTTAGGTTACAAAAAGTTCATTGAAAGCATTTACTGAGTCCAGAGGAAGTAAGTGAAGTCAACAATTGGGTTTTAAATTATTCTGTAGAGTCCCGCCCTAGCTGTAACAACTTCCCCCATGCACACAGGAATTGATATTAGGACAGAAGTGCAGTATGCTTCAGTAGTAGCATATAATGTCTTGTTTCTGTTGTAATGTAAAGTCAATATTCTGGAATTGCTGTAAAAGCAGGTAGTTAAGTCTGGGCAGTCATTTTGTACTCTCTAGGCAGTAAGTTTGGGGACAACACTGTTTTGGAGGGCACTACCCTTGTACAGTAGATGAGACCATCAACAAAGGAGCTGCAGGTCTGCATTTAGAAATGGTGAGGCGTGCAGCACAGCCACGGGGTGGGTGGGGGGAGACAGTGGTAGGATTACACATTTAAAAGGATATTGAATGAAATATATGAATATTTAAAAATGGCTGTTACTTTTTGCATTGGAATGACAATGAGATATTTTTGGTGCACTGTTAGTCCCTGCTAAGCAATTTAGATCACAAGTTGCAGTGAGAAATAATGTAACCTACTGGGAGTTGAACCCAGGTGCCCAGAATTCTGTCCCGGTATTCTAACCACTGAGTTATAGGCTCACAATGTGTGGTAATACCAGAGAAAGGAAGTGTGTCTGGGAAGAGTCAGGTCTGACCATGTGGCCTATAGCCCAGTGGTTAGAACACCGGGTTGTTATTCTGGGGTAATTCTCTGTCTTGTTGGCAATTAGAACATTCTCTATCCAGTAGTAATAGGTGTGATTTGTGGAACTGCACTCTCTGGAGATGGACATATTTGTTCTAGACTGCTTTATACCTCTTCATCATTGTGACCTTCCTAAGTGTGACATCACAGCAGACCAAGAAGAACCACTCACCTTCTGGCAGACTGGTCACTAGTGATATAACAAATGAGGTCACCATGGTAACCAGGTTAAAAGGGTAATTGAACTAGATATTGTCATCTCACAGAGTGCTGTTCTGTATATCACACTTAATACCATATTAGGAAAACTTTCTGATTTAGTAAAAGGAAAACAACTTGAGAAATAAAAAGCAACAACTGGCTACTAAAACATTAAGCTTTTCTCTCTCTTTTTAGCCCAGCTAGCTCTTTAAAGCTTATTGTGCTGTGCCTCTCAAAGGCTTTTTTAGTCATGGAATCCACACAGTGGTTCATGTAGTGCTCTGATCATGAAGGTTCCCAGGGAAATACTTTGATAGAATCACAGAATTGTGACTAGATTTGGGCCCTTGGCTTCTATTATCTAAAAGCCTTGGTACTGTTAAGAAGTGGGCACACCAAGTGCCAAGTAGAGTTTTCAAGTCTGCCATCTGGTTGGTGTACTCTGTAAATAAGCAGTAACGCATGACAGGGTATGTGTTGTGATAATGCCATTCCTTAGGTGTTTGGCACCGGGTCACAGGCCAAGTGCATCCAGCACCCAAGAATTGACTAGCTTCAAACTGCAGGAAATCTTACTGTATTCTGACTAATGCAGTATGGTCTCATCATAGGACTGCCCTGGAGCTGAAATGGTTAATAGAACCTATGCAAATGATGCAATGCTAGGCTCAAACCACTGGCCCTGCTAAACAGTCTCTAACTGTCATATTCTTTACTCCGCTTGCCTCAGTAAGATGTGTCCAGAGAGCTCCCCTTCATCTCTTGAAGAAAGTTTATTTTTCTTGGTTTTATATTAGTGAATTTATTTTATTTGGTGTTCTTATCACTGTCTTTGGTTTTCAGGTAGTAATTGTTTAGATTTTAGTTTGTAAAGGGTAAGTAGTCGTTTTTCTCCTCTGTTCCTCAACTGAAAGGAAACAGACAGTTCCCATAACTTTTCTTTTACATGTATTAGTTAGGGTTTAGTATTTCCGACCCAGTATAGTCGGTAGTTATTTCAGATTTATACCGGAGTAATTTCCCGATGTGTGGGTCCCTTATTTCAACTGGGGTAACTCCTGGATACATACTTCTGAAGCCTGGTTTCTTTTTCGAGTGTAACAACCAACAACAAAAATAAGTTTTAGTCTTTACTGAATACTATTTCTTATGTCACAGAAATCAAAAAAGAGAACAGGACCCACAGGTTTCCATCACTGTTCAGAGTGCAGGGAACTGTTTGCAAAGTCTGATCCTCACTTAATTTGTTCTGTCTGACCACCTTCAGACAGACTGTGAGATCTGTGCTAATTTTCCTCAGTCCACCCTTGATAGAAGGTTAAAGAGACTAAAGGAAAAAATGTTGGAAAAGGCCACTAACCCGGCTACCGAACAGACTACTGAACCGGAGGGACTGCCCTGTGACAGGGGCGACAGTTCCACAAAAAAGAGAACCGCAGATAAGGCTGCTGAACTGTTACTGTTAAGAAAAAAACGTAAAGAAAAGCACCAGGAACCGCAACCAACCCCAGCAGTGGTTCATTTTGTTGAAGAGATCGAGATCAGAACTATTCAGTCTTTGTAGTCTCTGGTTCTGGTTGATAAGCAGCCGGTTCTGTGAACTCCCAGTTCACAAGTCCCCGGTTTAATAGACCAAGGTGGGGAACAGTATGATGATACTGATCTTGCTGAAGATCCAGAGGAGGACTATGGAGACAATGATTATAACGAGCCTATAGAGTCAGACATCTCTCCTGATTCCCCTAATAAGGGAACTGAGGATTTTTCCTCATACTTTGCTTTTATGAAGCAAGTTGCCCAGTCTCTTGACCTCACATAGCATGAGTCTCTGGAAGATGAGGAGGAAGTGGACTATAATGAAATGATGGAAGTTCCTCCGTCAAAAAGGTTGCTCCTCCCACTGCACACATCTTTAAGGAAGCAGACCATGAACATTTTGGAGACTCCCACTTCTGTCCATCCAGCAGATAAGAAAGTGGACAGGAAGTACTGGATGGATAAGTCTGGGTCCGAGTTTTTGTTTGGGCACCTCAGCCATGAAGGTGTGGTACAGGCTGCAGCTTGTGACAAAGCTGGCATCCCTCTGGCTTTCCACCCTCCTGGAAAAGACTCCAGGAGGATGGACTCAATAGCAAAAAAGATTTATTTGGGATCCTCCCTAGCCATCAGGCAGGCATCCTCTATGGCATATTTAGCCAGATACCAAAAATCTGTGTGGTCTACTGTACTAGAAATTGCTAAGTCTGTTCCCCCTCTAATGGCTGGTGACCTAGAGGAAGCAGTTAAGAGGGGCATTGAAGCTTCAAAAACCCAGTTTAGGATGGCAGTGGATACAAATGACACTGCATCCAGACAAATGGCTTCAGCAGTGTCCTTGAGAAGGTTTGCATGGCTGAGAACCACTAACCTCTCACCAGACACACAGAAAAAGGCCTTGGATTTTCCTTGTGACCCTGTGTCTCTGTTTGGACAACAAACAGAGGCATATTTGAAAAAAATGGATGAATACAAGGCTGCTTACAAAAGTGCAGCATTAAAGGATAGAACTGCCAACCCTCAAAGGCACCATTCTAGGGGTGGCAGGGGCAGGACTCCTTACAGGCCTTATTTCCAGCCCTAAGCTTTTCCCCAGTATCAGCCGAGGAGATACTTTAGGGGAAGGGGCAGGAGGGGCACTGGCCGCACTAGCCCCACTGTCCAACCAGTAGCTCAGTCAAAACAGACTCCCTGAGCAGAATGTCTGGGTCACCACCCCACTGCCAATAGGGGGCAGACTGGCCCACTGTTTCCAGGAATGGAAAAACATCACCACAGATAAGTGGGTTCTGGACGTAGTGGGCCAGGGTTTGGTACTCAGCTTCAAAGCCAAACCAAGGCTAAGATCAAAGGCTTTCAAGCCTTCTTCCCCCCTCAGAAACAGCCCTACTGGAAAAGGAAGTGTCATCCCTTCTGCTTCAGGCAGTAGAGCCAGTCCCTGCCCTTCAAAAAGGCAATGGTCTGTATTCCAGATACTTCCTTACATAAAAGAAAACAGGGGAGCGGCGTCCCATTCTGGACCTCAGATACCTGAACAAGCATCTGGCAAAGCCAAAATTCAGGATGGTCACTCTTTTCACCATTATACCTACTCTAAAACAGGGAGACTGGCTAACTTCCCTGGACCTAAAATATGCTTACTTCCATATCCCAATCAGAAGGTCTCACAGAAGGTACCTCAGATTCAGATTGCCATCAGGCCATTATCAATTCAGAGCAATGCCCTTAGGATTAATATCTGCTCCAGGGATATTCACAAAATGCCTAGCTGTTGTGGTAGCTCACTTAAGGTGGCTAGGAGTGTCAGCGTTTCTCTGTCTGGACAACTGGCTCATTGTAGGCCAGTCACAGCAACAAGTGAGAGAGGCACTTTCAATCACTCAGACCACCTTGTCTTCCCTGGGGTTCCTAGTCAATCAAAAGAAGTCTGTCTTAGAACCAGTGCAGTTGCTCCAGTTCATATGAGCAGAATTGAATACAAGGACAGGAATGGCTTACCTTCCTCAAGACAGGGTGGACAGCCCTGTTCAAATAGCCAGGTCTTTCTCACTGCATGTTCCCAGACCAGCGAGGCATTTCCTGCAGCTGTTGGGGCACATGGCAGCCTTCACTGTAACCATCCCAGGAGCCAGGTTCCAGATGAGAGACATCCAGTTTCATCTCGAGGAGTACTGGTCTCAAAAAGAAAGAAAGACCCCTTATCAAAGCTGGTCCCAGTCACAGCCACCCTTATTCAAGCTCTGCAGTGGTGGCAGGTAAGGGAACACCTCAGATAAGGAGTACCTTTCCTACAGCAGTTCCCTTCTCTGGTGCTTACCACAGATGCTTATCTTCTAGCGTGGGGGACACATCTGGGGATCACACTGCCCACGGCATGTGGGGAAAGCAGGAATCCCTTCTGCACATCAGTCTACTGGAGCTCAGAGCAGTTCTTCTAGCCCTTCAGTCTTTTGCCACTCAGGTGGTAGGGAAGGTGGTGCAGGTCAGAACAGACAACACAACCACCATGTACTACATAAACAAACAAGGAGGCACAAGGTCAACCCCTGTTTGCACAGAAGCTATGAGAATTTGGATACTAGCTTACTCTCTAAATGTGTCCCTTTCAGCTGTTCTTCTCCCGGGCAAGGACAATGTCCTGGCAGATGCACTCAGCAGGATGAACCAGAATCATCACACTAATGGTCACTGAACAGGCAGGTCTTTCAGACAATTTTCAGGAGGTGGGGCATTCCAGAAGTGGATTTGTTTGCAGCCCCAGACAATTACCAGTCCCCAGAGTATTGTTGCAGACCTCCCACCAGGGGCACAATTCATTTGTATGCATTCCTGTTGAATTGGACAGGAAAATTCCTATGTACTTTCCCTCCATTCCCTTTACTGCTGAAAGTCTTGAACAAACTCAGGCTTCACCCAGCCTCAATGATTCTCATTGCCCCAGACTGAGCCAGGCAGCCTTGGTACTCCATACATCTCTCAGTGTCAGTAGCCAAGCCAATCAGTCTTCCTAGGAGGTACAATCTACTGATCTCCTCTCAGGGCAGAATCATGTACCCCAACCTATTATCCTTCAGACTCAAGGCATGGCTCTTGAGGACCTAGAGAATGCTAACTTGCATCTTTCAGAAGGGGTTATGGATGTACTGAGAGTTTCCAGAAAACCCTTCACTAAGAAAACTTATGCCTCTAAATGGAAAAGATTTTCCTTTTGGTGCCAGGGCAGAGGTCTGGATCATTCTCAAGCTAACATTTCTGTTGTCTTGGACTATATGGCTTATTTGCACTCCACAGGTTTAAATATTTCCACTCTGAGGGTGCATTTGGCAGCTGTTTCAGCTTGAAAAGCTTCTTCCTCCTCTTTGGCTTCAAAGCCAGTGTTCAAAAAATTCTTTAAAGGGCTGCTACATTTACACCCACCACATAGGGAGCCCACTCCCATGTGGGACCTGAATATTTGCATTGCTCAGCTCATGCAACTTCCATTCAAACCCATGTCCTCAGCAGACCTGAAATATGTGACCTGGAAAGCCATATTCCTGGTTGCCATTACCTCTGCCAGGAGGATCAGTGAAATCCAGGCATTATCCACAGAGCCAGGATATATCGCAGTCCACAGGGACAAGATAGTCCTTAGAACTAATAGAAAGTTTTTGTCTAAGGTGGTATCTGATTTCTACCTTAACCAGTCAATTATCTTGCCAGTCTTGTTAACAGATCATTCCACTTCAGGTGAACGTAGACTGCACAGCCTTGATGTAAAGAGGGCAGTCAGCTACTATCTTGACCACACAAAAGGTCACAGACAGAATCAAACCCAGCTCTTCCTTACCTTTGGAGAGGTAGGGAAAGGCAAACCTGCCACAAAGCGATCCATTGCCAGATGGATTGTAACCTGTATCCAGTTCTGTTATGGCAAGGTGGGTAGGGAACCACCTGCAGGCCTCAGGACCCATTCAACTAGGGGTACTGCAGCCTCCCTAGCAGCTGCTAGGGACATTTCCCTAGAAGACATCTACAAAGCTACAACTTGGAAAGCAGTCCACACATTTACAAAGCATTATTGTTTGGACATCCAAGCCAGAGGTGATGCCAGGTTTGGCACAGCAGTCCTGCACAGCCTGTTTCCTAAATAGGTTATAGGCCCACCTCCAAAGGCACTGCTTGGTAATCTGCATTAGTCAGAATACAATAAGATTTCCTGGAGATTGAAGAAAAAATTACTCACCTTAGTAATCTTGTTTCTTCTAAGGGAATATTACTGTATTCTGAGCTCCCTCCCTTCCTTCCCTTCTGATACCTATGGTCACTGCATTACAGCTGTGCTACAGTTATTGTAAACCTGGGGAGTATATACTGTTTTTATTTTGGGCATCTGTGACATGACTCTTCTGGGATGCCTTTGTTTTTTTGGAAGTATTTGAAATGGGTAATTTCCACTTATTTTCTTCTTCTGCCATTTCTGGAACTGGGAGGTTTTTATGATTGTTAATATCATTACTGTTATTCTTCTTATTGTTGTTGTTATCCTCAATTAAGAGGAAACTGCTTAGTGCATGCTTCATACGAATCTGACAGTTAGAGATTGCTTACCAGGGACAGTGGTTTGAAAACCAAGCTCGTGCCTAGCATTCCATCATTTGTATAGGTTCTATTAACCATTTCAGCTCTGGGGCAGTCTTATGTTGAGACCATACTGCATTAGTCAGAATACAGTAAGATTCCCTTAGGAGAAACAAGATTACTAAGATGAGTAATTTTTTCTTACTTCGAGAGGGCTCTTGCAGTAGGTAATTACCAATAGGACTAAGCCTCCAGGTGCTAGAACCACACGGAAAACTTAAGCTAGCAATGTCTGTCGGGGGACCGTCCACCCGACGTCACGTGACTCCTGTCAGCGTGACGCTATATAGTGAGTGATCCCCCATGCCCTCCCTCCAGTTCTTTCCCGTCGTTGACCTGCGCACATCTGATCTCATGGAGAATGCTGCTACGGTAGACGCCATTTTGGATATTTCTACTCAATTTTTCTTTATTAGTGTATCTAGTGTCTATAAATTTCGTTTGTCATCTCAGATGCCTTCCAAATCACATAAAAACTAGTGCAACTCCTGTGGATCTCAGCTCCTTCACCATGATGGCCATTCCCTCTGTCTCTTCTACCTGGGCTCAGAGCACAGGACCAAGGACCATGAGGCCTGCCAGAACTTTAACCAGGCCACACCGACACACTGTCTACAGGCCCTAGGAGCCCATATTTAAAAAAAAAAATGGCCTCAATGGAGAAGGAGCTGCAGAAACTCAGGAGTTCTTCCTCTTCACTGGAGGGACAGCACAAGAAGATGGATAAGGAGAAAGATCGGGACCATGATCGTCTCCTTCACACCCGCAACTCCTTCCGGGGACCACGGACACAGAGAGGCCTTCACCCCGGGGAAGTGCCCCTCTTGCCAAGACTGCCTCTGCTGCCGTGGAGCAGCCATTGGTACCCCTGCCTGAGCTGGTCTCTGTTCCAGCAGTGGTTTCTGGGAAACCGGAAGCACCTGCTACCCATAGGCCCATCAAAACCTCTGGGTCTAAAGTTGGTAGCAAGGCCAATAAGTCAGTAGTCCGCTTCTCTGACGACCACCTGGCCATGGCTGATAAGTCAGACACTGACTCCACTGGCAAATGTCCGGCCATGGCTGATAAGTTGGACCACGGCTTCTCCGGCGAATGCACAACTCCAGATCCTCCATCAGGCCCCGACAGCAGGCCTTATGTCAAGGCTGCGGACCAGCTGCCGCATGTACCACAACCCTCCAGGAGGTTCACCCTCCTGGACCCTCCTCCCTCCTCTCTGCACACGGTTGTGGATCCTCCAGTTCCCTGCACTCCCAGAACCAGAGGGGGGAGAGCGACTGCCCATCAACACCACCTCGCTGCCGACGCCGGACTCTTGTACCGGCCCAGCGCCTATACCTATATTCCCTCTGTCTGGGCCTTCCGCTCCTCCTCAGACTCCGGTGGGACCTTCTGGTCATTCAGGGCTGACACTGGACCTTCCTTTGCCAGGTCCTTCTAATGTGCCATCTGGCCGTCTGCCGGGTCCTTCAACTCTGCCACTGGGCCCTCAGCTCCTCTGATGGGTCCTCCACCGAACTATCTGACAACAGGCTACCCAGTGCTGCATTACCCTTCTCCAGGGTATCCAATGACTGGACACACTATGCCCAGATACCCTACGCCGGGGATATCACACTCCAGGAAACCCGATGCCAGGATACCTTTTGACTCGGTACCATATACCAGGTTACCCTTCGCCAGAGTATAGTCCTATTTTTCATCTGCCTCCCCAGCCTCGGCTGGACTTGCAGGCAATGTTGAGTTCTTGATGGAATGAAGCCAAGACAAATCTGCCTCCGAACTTGACAGACGTCAGCCGGTGGTTACCCCTTCGGTTCTCTCTGTTTTGATGATGAGGTCTCTTTCATCAGTGGAGTCTCGTCCTTCGACCTCAGGTAGGGTGCATGAGACCATAACTCTCCCAGACAGTTCCAAGGGGCTTCCTGTGGCCATCAAGATTCCACTACCTAGGGCTAGACTATGCGACAGGAGTCTGTTAGAATCTGAACCAGACTCCTCTCTCTCGGCCTCGGATTGCAAGTCCCCCACTCCGGATGAACCTAAACCCAAGGAATCTCCCAAATCCCCTCCAGAGGACTCTTCCTTGACTGAGCTCCTCAGAAAGATTCAGGAGACATGTAATTGGAAGACTAAGGAACAGGATCCTCAATGTTCAAGGCTTGCCGAGCATCTTGATCTGACGGATCAGTCTCCAACACCCCCGTGGAATGGCCCTCACAAGGACTTGGCCTCCACTATTTGGAAACAGCCCTCTTCTCTGGCTGTAGTAGCCAGAAAGGCGGACAGGCTCTGTCGCACTCCTTAAGGCAAAGACCACCTCAGCGTCCATCCGAAAGCTGACTCTGTGGTCATCAGCGCGGCCCATGACCTCTCCACCAAACTTAAACATGTGAGCACCTCTTGTCCAGATAAGGAGTCGAGGCAATTAGATCAATTTGGATGTAAATTCTACTTGTCCTCCACATTAGCCATTCAAGCTCTTATTTTGCTCATATGGTGATCTGCCAGAAGTCCATTCTGGGCCAGCTAGAGTCTAAACTGGAGGCTCTCCCTGACTTGGCCCTCAAATCAGACATTGCTCAAACAGTCTGAACAGATGAATCAGCCTGCTGTCATGCACCAAGAGCCACCTATGATGCGGTGGATGCTTCTGCCCAGGGCACGGCGACTGCTGTTAGCCTACACAGGCACTCCTGGATAGGAATTTTATGATTGGCACCTGAAGTTCAGTCGGCCATCCAAGACGCCCCCCTTTCAGCGGACCTGTTCTTTTTGAGGTGATGTCAAGGACATTATCACTGACTGACAAGACAAGGGCGCAAACCATTATGCTCAGTCCAGTTCATGTACAAACCTCCTAACAAGCCTAAGCAGCTCTTTCATCGGCAGCAAAGACATCCACAAAAGCAACAGCCCAACCAATGTCAGAACAAACATCTGGCTCCCATGGTAGGTGTAGCCCCTCCAGCCAAATCCCAGAGAGCCATCAGGGTCACACCTTTTTTTTTCCATATATACTTTATTCATTTTTAGTTTTCTCCTGGCCCCAAGGCCATGGCATACACATGCGTGTACATGCACGCACATGCCAGGATCTGTTGACCCCTTCCGCCCCTCCCCCGACTTTTGTCTTCCGCACCGTGCCGCCTACACGCCCACTGTGGGACTGCAGATGGGCAAGTGTCCACCCCTTGGAGGGGAGAGCTGCGTCTCAATCCTGCTTCAACCTACCGACCCCCCCCCAAGCCAGCACCCCAAGGTCATTCCTGAGCCCCAGGTCACCGGCGTAGTGCGAGGTGAGGCACCAGTGCTTCAGCCCTCTGCACTACTGGGCCAGCTTGGGGCCACACCTTCTAACTTTCCTTCCATCTCCTGACTCACAACAGACCCTTCTGCCCCATCGCCAATTCAGGAGGAACCGGTAGGGAGCAGATTTGCTTACCACCTACTGAGTTGGGAGGCTATCACAGCACACTCGTTGGTTCTTCAGCTCATATCATAGCTCAAGATCACACAATAGAATTTCTAGAGAGACCTCCAGAACGCTCTCCATGTCACTTTTGTTATCCTCCAGGACACATTCCTCTCGTTCGAGTGGAAATCAAATCTCTGCTAAGAAAAGAAACCATAGAACCCATTCCTCAGACCCAGGAGGGAAGAGAATACTTCTCTCACTTCTTCTTGGTGCCCAAAAAGATGGGCGACCTGCGTCCGATCCTGGACCTAAGCATCCTGAACCTCTACATGGAGTACAAGAGGTTCCAGTGCTGTCCCTCCCAGGTCTCCTTCCTTTGCTACACCAGGGACTCTGGCTTTGTGCTCTGGATATGCAGGATGCCTACCTACATATCCCAATGTTTCCATCCCACCACCGCTTCCTCAGGTTTACATTCCAGGGGGAGCATTTAAAATTCAAAACTCTTCCCTTTGGCCTTTTCATTGGCACCCAGAGTATTTACAAAGTGCCTAGCGGTGGTGGCTGAGGCTTTACACCATAAGGGCATACATATATTCCCGTACCTTGACAACTGACTCCTGTCAGCACTATCGAGGGACTGTCTTATAACCTTCCTGTGTGCTACCCTTGGCCTTTTCAGCCAGGTGGGCATTACGGTGAATTACTCCAAGTCCCACCTATTGCCATCACAGTGCGTACAATTCATTGAATCAGTGCTGGACACGATCAAGGGCAGAACCTTCCTTCCTATGGACAGAACTGAGACTCTGCAGAGGCAGCCCCACTATTTAGCCTCCCAGTGTCTGACTACTGCAAGATCAGTCCTACATCTGCTGGGTCTCATGGCAGCAGCCATCTGGACTCTCCACCTGGCCAGGCTCCATATGCGGGTCTCGCAGTGGATACTTCAGGTGCAGTGGGATCAGAGGTCGGACGACCTGGACCATATCACCTTAGTCTCCAATCTTATGGCCCAAGACCTCCGATGGTGGCAGAACCTGAACAACCTCAACAGAAGTGTTCCCTTTCAGCCAACCGCCCACCCAGACCCTGACAACCGATGCTTCCGGACTGGGTTGGGGTGCTCATTTGGGGGATCACAGGATGCAGTGGTCCTGGTCTGAGAGAGAACTTCCTCTTCACATCAACATGCTAGAGATGAGAGCAGTGCTGTATGCCGTCCAGACCCTCCTCAGACCAGGATCTCTCCTAATCCAGACAGACAATATGTGCGTAGTCTGGTACCTGAACAAACAAAAGGGCACACGCTCTTGTCCCCTGTGTTGGGAAGTGATGCGGGTTTGGGCCTGGACAGTTCAACACAGCCTTCATCTCACGGCAGTGCATGTCCTTGGCATTCAAAATGCCCTAGTGGACAGCCTCAATTGCACCCAAGCCAATGCTCACGAGTGGAAACTGAGACAAACGGTGGTAGACTAAATATTTGCTCTTTGGGACTGACTAGACTTTGATCTGTTCGCCACCCCCTTCAATGCAAAACTACCCAGTTTATGCTCATTCTTTTCAGGGCGTGGTGTTTTTTGGCGAGGTGCGCTGTCTCTTTGCTGGACGGGGAGGCTCTTATATGCTTTCCCTCCTATTCCACTGTTGCAGAGAGTGCAGCTGAAACTGCAGGCATAGGGAGCTCACATGATTCTGATTGTTCCCTACTAGCCTTGCCAAATTTGGTTCTTTCTCTGCTTCAGTAGTTGTTGGCAGAACCTCCAATCCCTCTGCCAATCTGCCAAGATCTTCTAACTCAGGAATAGGGCACCCTGGTTCATTCAGACCTCAAAGCCTTCACTTTCACCCGTGGTGCCTACTGTCATAGCAGCTTCACATTTTGGAGTCTCCTCCAGAGTAGCTCAGGTTCTGGTGGAGGCAAGAATGCTGTCCATGAGATCCACTTATGCTGTGAAATGGAAGAGGTTCTCCATCTGGACCACATCGAAGGGGTTGGGACTCCTCATGCCAGGTACCACAGGTCCTGGAGTACATGCTGCACCTATCCGACCTTGGATTAAGTTACTCTACTCAAAAGGTCCACTTGTCTGCTGTTTCTGCTTACCGCACTCCAGTAGATGGCAAAACTTTGGCTCAGCTGGAGGTATCCAAAACCTTTCTGAAAGGGATCCTCCATTTGAAACCCCCAGTTGGGAACCCTGCTCCTCCATGGAATCTGAATTTTATTCTTGAGAAACTCACTTTGCCTCCCTTTGAACTGGTTGCAAGTTGCGATCTGCGTTATCTGTCTTGGGAAACTGCTCTTTTTAATTGCCATTACTTCTGCTCATAGGATTTCCAAGCTTCAGATCCTGATGTGTAAGGAGCCTTATTTGATTTCCACAGAGACTGAGTGGCTCTGCATACAAACCCTAAGTTTTTACCAAAGGTGGTTTCTGAGTTTACTTTGAATCAAACCATACACTTGCCAGTGTATTACCCTGATCATTCCAATCAAGGGCAGGCAATCCTACATACCCTAGATGTACACAGAATTTTGCTCTACTGCACAAAGTCAGTCTGCAAAATGGATCAGTTATTCATTTCCATTGCATCCAAAAGAGAGGGTGCTGCTGTTTCTAAACAACGTTTGTCCAGATGGTTGGCAAACTGCATTTTGTTTTTTTAGAAGTGTAACAAGATACTTCCAGGGGAAGTTAAAGGGCATTAAACCAGAGGCATGGCTGCATCTACTGCTTGTTTTAGAATTTACTCTGCCACTGTTACTTTGCGGCAGCCACTTGGAGTTCTGTCCAAACCTTCACTAAGCATTACAGTTTGGACATTGCTTCTAGGCACAGGACGGACTTTGGCCTAGCTGTCCTTCAAGGGCTTCTGTCTTTGTTCCCTGCCTACTGCAGACCTTTCTTGCCTCCCATGTTTCAGACGTGTCTGACCATGACTGCTTGGGATTTAGTCCTATTGGTTATTACCTACTGCAAGAGCCCTCTTGAAGTAAGATGATAGTTGCATAAGAACTTATTGTAACAGTAGAGCTCTGAGAGAGGATCTTGCAGAATGTGCTGCTTTCCCTCCCACCTTCCCCCTATATTTCTGCTACTTCTTACATAGCTTTTCCTTGGCTCCAGGAGCCCACTCTTTCTCCTATTGCACCTTTTTTAGGTCTCCAGTGGGAGAACTGGAGGGCGGACATGGGGAACCGCTCACTATATAGCATCATGTGACAGAAGTTACATGACATTGGGTGGGCAGTCCCCCGCCAGACACTGATAGCTTAAGTTTTCTGTGTGGTCCTAGCTCCTGGCAGCTTAGTCCCAATGGTAATTACCCACTGTAAGAGCCTCTCTCAAAGATCTACTATTACGGAAGGTTCTTCTGTAACTATGCTTTATCTCTGCACAACACATATCCTGGAGTGCATTATATATTTGGCCAGTAGGTGGAGATGTTTTGGTATAAGTGTGTCTCTGCCACCCCCACTCGTCGTCTTAATTAAATTCATTGTGGCTTGCTATCCTGTCCTGGTCCTGTCTGGTAACTTGGGTCTCCCCCCAACACACATGCACATACCATTGGGAGATTGGGAGCTTTCTCTGCATGCTGGGAGCCGCTGATATCTGTGGTTCCTCCTGCCACTCAAACTCTATACTGCTGATTGCTCTGGTCTCCTTTCCTGTTCAGACTCTGTATGCTCCAGCCCACTGCTGTACTTGTCGCAGTATTGTGGAATGTGACTGATTCCCTGGTATAGTTTGTAATGAGAGAACGAGTGTAGAGAACTGAAACCCTAAGTGGAAGATGGTGTCAGTAAACAAGGAAGGAGCAAGGACTATGTGGAGGCTGCCAGGGTGTCGGCTCTGACATTCTCAAGCTGATTGGAGTGATGGCTTTATTGAGAATTTAGGGGTTGTGTGCTGTGGGGGCGAGGATTTAAAACAAACGAAAAAAAAAAAGTTTAACCTGAAACACCATGTGCTTTTGAACAGCAGCACATGCACTTATTCTGTGTGAGCCATTGAGTGGGGAGTGATACTGTGGAGCCAGTCGCATTGCCAGCTAAGAGTGCTTGAAGCTGATAGTGTCAGTTTCTTTTTACATTTCAGATTATTTAAAAAAAATAAATAAAAGAATTAGCTGAATGATTATTTTCTGTCATGCTGGACACAAATATCTGGAGGATGGTTTTGTGTACACTTTGTGGCACTGGTAGAGAGGGAGTTACAGTATGTTTAAAAAAAATTGTGAAGTACTGACAAACTGCATAGTGGCTATGCCAAGTGTGGACAACTTGGACATAGGACTGCAGTGATTTACTTTACATTTCATGCAGTCATGGGCATGCTGGGACTTGATACAGTGATATGGAAGGATAACATGAATGGTCAAGCTCTCAGCTGACCAGTCTGGTATTGAGATGTATTCTTATCATTGTGCAATCAGGTGTAACCTCTCTACATTTAGAAAACCAGTTGTGCACAGAATGTATTGCATTAGAAAATCTTATGCATGGTGTTAACAGGCATGTATCAGTGTCTATAGCAATACTTTATCACCGCAATAAGAACTGTGTAGTACAATCAGTGGCTGATGAAGAAAAAAAAAAAGCCTTTTGTACTTAGCATTTTTAGGCCTGTCTTTTTTACAGTTTGGGGTTAGGGTGGGTAGGGAGTTCTTTCAATCTGAGAAACCGTGCTTCTTTGAAGAAGCTGGATGACATTTTCTTGCAAATTACTTGGATTTTTACTAAAAATAAAAATAAAACTTTTTTTAGCATTTGGTTTCCAATCCCAAAGACTAGCTCTGATTTAGTTTGCTTTTCCATTTTCACAGTAAATGCAAGTGACCAGCCTTTTTCTATTACAAAGCTGAAAATACAAGTTTTGAATGTTACGTTGAGTGATGACATTTGTGTGAGTGAGTATGGTAGTTATATTTGATCGATACATTGCAGTTTTCATACATAACTATTTGTATTAGCCGTTGGTGATTTGTTAATTGGCTACCTCTCACGTCCTGACTACACTATTAAGTGACCTATGTAGCCACTGTTTTTGGAGTGCCAGTCCTGTACAGTATTACACACCATTGTCACCATCAGGGGGACGTTACCAGTTGTCATCTTGTTGGCAAATGTAAAGATGATTTAATTTACCCCTTAAATACAGCCTTCCTCCATCATGTAAAAAGTCTTAGTAAGACTAGAGATAATAATCACAACTTGTAAAACTGTAGTTAATATTTAGCATTCTGTAAGTGTTTCAAAAAATATATTGCCCAAAAGGTTGACGTGGTTCAGTTTCCAGGTAAGGGGGTTGAAAAAATGTTTTATCCGTGTCTTTCTTTTTCATTTTGTGAAACTTGTACGACTCGAACCCCTTTGCCTTGAAAAAATAACAGTGTTCTTCACAGCCAGAGAAACTTCAGTTTTAATGGATGATTGGCCAGAGCACTGAAAGTCTTGTAAACTGGTTGCAAGTTGGGATTTTGAGTTTCTGATGCATGTGTGCCTTTTTGTATTGTTCTGCTTGTTTGTTTATTTTTTGCTTGTATATTTTTCTTTTAGAACTGTGAACCATAAAACTGGGCATTACTATACAAGTAAAAAAAAAGGTGTATAAAATATGTAAACCTGTACCAGAGAAGTTCTGACATTACAGATTTGTTTTTGCATAAATCTGTAAACCGGTATCATATGAAGTCATTACTGAACTACCTGAACGAAACCGGAGCAGCTTCTTTGATAGCTTACTAAAGGATTTAAGAACATGTAATTATGACGGGTCAATTTTATTATTCCATATTAGAAAAGAAAATGCATATTGCAGAGCTACAACAAGGAAGCACAGCAATTACTGGCTGACATTTTGTCTACAGTTGTAGACCAGACTAGCTTTTTGGCTTTAAAACTCAGAATGTACTAACATTGTAACTTGTTTGATAGGGCTGTAATCATTGTTTACCACAATAACATTGGGGTAGAAAGGAGCTGGGATTTCTCTCCACCAAACTTAAAAATTGCATTTATGTAAGTAAAATCCACAAAGGACTACCATTTAAGTTTATTTTACTGTAGCCTGTGCTTTATGTATCGGCTTTGACCATTATATCATAATAACTGGGGTTCCTTTTTTCCCCTAAGGGAAACCGGGATATAATTTGCGAACACGTGCCCGGTTTCCCTTGTGTACTTGCCCCAGCAGCAGCTCTGCCTTCCCTCTGTGGTAGTCCTCCGTGCTGGACCCTGCCCTCACCAGTAAGTTTATTTAATCAAAAAAAAAAGGAACGGAGGCTCTTCAGCCCAGAAAATTTACAGAGCTTCAGAAAAAAAACTAAGGGAAACCTTTCCCTTCACCAGCCGCTTTCCAGCTGCATGAAAATGCACTGAAGCCCAACCGGACCACACAGGGAGGATGTTTTTATTTTATATAGTTACTGTGGTGAAAAAATGATCCCCAGCAATTATATAAAATAAAACATGAGGTGGTGTGTTTAACTCAAGATTTTACATACACCCCTCAGTGTTGGATGTTAAATAAACCCCTCAGCGTCGCTCTCAGGGTTTATTGCAGCATCAACATCAAATCTGTTAAACACACCACCCCATGCATTATTTTATATATATATATATATATATATATATATATATATATATATATATATAAGATGGGTAAAAGAAACCAAGATGAGATGTGACCATGTGTTATTCCAGTACAACAGCACAGGTCAGAAATACTAAACTTTCTGAAACTCCTTATTTTTTAAAATAAAAACTAGAGGACTAATGTTATAATCATTACTACTGGCCCCACTTTCTGAGATGTGTTGTTATCCTACAATAACGTATACCCTGTCATGCCTTATTGCCTAAACATTGTGAGTGTAAAGGCTGTTCCTGCACTCCTGTGCTTGGAGATGCTCTGTGCATGCAAAGGGAAGCTACTTCCTGAGTTATAGTCACAGTTCCAAAGAGACCATGCACACGAAAGCACCAAGGAAAATTACTGCCACATACAGTTTAAACTGTTTAATTTTGTAAGACCCCCTTAGGAAGCCTCATTTGGGAGGTGAAGCGCTGGGGCTCATTTGTGTTCACCAACGTGGCTTGGTTGGGCCACTACATAATATAAAATTGAACAGTTCAAACTGTATTTTTCTGTGTGGCAATAATTTTCATTGGTGCTTTTGTGTGCATGCTCTCTTTGGAACTGTTGCCTAAACATTGTACTGTACAGTGATGCATGTCTTGTATAGCAAAGAAACTGGGAGGTTGGTTTTCTTTTTTAATTTTGTAAATGCCAATGTGTGTTCAAGATTACCAACCACCCAGTACTGTATAAGATTATGGAATGTTCTGCAGCATTTTAGGACACCACACACTCTGAGACAGAAAAATTCAATCTATGAAAATATGTGAGATGGATGATCACCCTAAATCCGCTGTATTAATGCTGCAGACTTCCTGTTCCTATTTTTTAAGACTCTATTCCTTCTTTTTTAAGACTCTACTACAGTGCTTTCTACGGTCACCAAAATGATAGTTAAACTCCAGTCAAATTGCTAATTAACCAGTCTAAATTTCAGTTGGTGGCCATTTGAAAAACAAGCAGTGAAATTGAAAAAATAACACAAATAAAGTAAATATATGCAGTATATTGTGACTACCTGGAATTTTGCTCTGGCCTGCTATAAATCTTCAATTGGTGGTCAAAGGGGTTGCCATACAAAAAGCTGCAGTAAGGAACTGCTCTACTTGCTGTTGAAGATTTGGTGGGAGAGGAGCAGTTTCAGATTAGCACTTTGAAGAAGTTTGGGCAAAATGTGCACAAAAAATGGTAAAGTTCAGAAACACCAGCTTTCTGCCAGTTTACACAAATTGTGTTGCTGTGGATGTGCATTTCTTATTGAGGTGCTCACAGGTAGCATGCCTTTGTCTTTGCACAGGAAACATGTACAGTAACGTTGTTACTTGGCTGTGTTGGAAAAGGGACACCTTCAGTTTAATTTGTGATGCAGAAAATGTTTTTTTTTTTTTTTTTAAACAGGTTTTGTGACTTTTGTCTACATCAGGAGAAAGTGGAACAATGCATTTTTATGGCATTGCCTACGTTTCATAAAATGTATTTTGTCTTCATTTTGGAAACTGCTGTTACTTTTTTGAAATAAAATGTCTGTTACACTTTACCTGTCAGGTGGCTTTCTTACAACAGATCAGCAGGGAACCCAGAATTAACCAAAATTGATGTGCTGACTTTAAACACTGTATTGTAAAGTTGTGCAGATGTCAATAGTGGCTTTAGAACTATTTACTGGGGCACAAATAATTTAAGACTATGCAGATTGGTAAGTGGTGTACCCAGTACAGTGCATGGCACAATGTGAGAACACCATCCTTTAGGGTTGTTTCTTCCTTCCAGTCATTTGGCTGCCCTGCCTACTCAGGTTCATCCCAGCAGGCCCTCAGCCAGGGCTAGTCCCCTTATCTGTGCCTCTTTATCTTCCACAGCTTGCACCCTATTATGTACCCACTCAAGACAGCAATGTGGTTCAGTGGGATACTGTGAAGGAAGCACAATACTAAGAGTATCTGTCCTGTCATGTAGGACTGGACCCTGGAGGGGACTGGACCGTGGAAGGTGCATGGGCTCCATGCACGCAAGAACCAACTTGCTAAAGTACAGCCAGAAATCCAAGCTCCCTGCTGCATGGTGACTCTGGTGTATCCAAACCCTGTCACCAGAGACAAACTAGGGCTAAGCTGTCTCCTGACCCTGAAAGTTGCAACCAGGCAGCTGTCCTTACAACTCTCTCCCAGACAGCAACGATGATCTGAATTTGAGTTGTGAACCTGGGTCACCAACATGGCAGGCTACATCCGAGTTGCTGTGCTGTTCTGCCAGCTTGAGCAATGCATATCTTTGAGATACAGGCTTGGAGCAGCCTTTAACTGATACTTATTTCTTTTCATAATGAGTTAGCCATCTGCATTGTCCTTTAAAAATAAACACTGGCCACTTTGGACCACCAACTGGACCTGAGGTAACATGTTCTGGCACATGAGCGACATGGAGTCCTTCTGCAAGCCTGGATCCCACGTGGGGAGGGGAGTTCTTGTTGACGTAGTGCTCTCCATCCCTTGTAGAGGGGAACATGTTGTTCCTTGCTCATCGTGACCCCTGCAACTGGGCCAGAAGTCATCAGCCACATTAGATGTCAAAGTCTACACTTAGCTGGGGAGGGAGGGGAAGGTATATTTAAACATGTGCATAGCAGTGACTATCTTGAGGGAATTGGGAATAAGGGGAGAAAAAGTAAATGCAGGCTCTCCTACTGAATAAATGAGCTTCAATGCTTCCACCCAGAGCTGGCTGTGAGACTAGCCTGGCACAGACCACTATTCAAACTACCATCACCATTAGGTAAGTGGGCTCTGTTATGAGTGGAAGGGTATGGAGTGGTATGGACAAGGACACTGATTTGGGGTTTTTACAGGAAAATCCTGTAAAATTCCAGAATTTGGTCTTTCTGTACAGTGGTAAAAACAAAGCATTTCCTGGAAATTGCCTTTTTCTTTTATTTAACCAGATCAGTGAATCTTCAGAAAAAGTATTTTTTTTTATAAATTCTTTCCTGTACTGTTTTCATTTTGCTTTAATTTGATGTACACTTAGCCTTCTTTTATTCTAAATATTTATACACATACCAAAAGGGTGCAAGGATAGAATACCTGTAAAAACTGATTTGGGCATTGCAGACACCAGGGACATTCAAACGTGAAGTCTTGCTGTATTCTGACTATTGCAGTGATTCCCAACCTTTGAACTGCCCCGGAGGATTAAGGGTTAACTTTCCATGCAGGGCATGGAACGCTGAGTTCGAGCTCGGTTGAAGTCTCTGTCTGGAGTGTTTTGAACCTAAACCGTCAGATTCTTTACTCCGCCTCACTGAACGGTCGCTCCGGAGATTCCTCCTTCAGCTCGGTTCGAAGTCGGTTAAAGTTTTCAGTTTTTCGTCGATTAAACCGAAAAAAAGTATCCTTATAGTCAGTTCAGTCTCTGTCTGTGAGTACTAGATAGGAATTGTTATACTTTTCTGTGTGGAACTTGTAAAAGTGTGGTCAGTTCAGCTGAACCGACCATTTGATTGTGATTTTTGCTATATTTAGTGTGTGGTTACCAGTTCTTGTCAGTTCTAAAAAAAAAAAAAACATGTTTTAACTGTTTTTTTCCAGTACCTGTGACATGGTTAGGAACCGATAAGGGAGTCTTGCCTGGCGGTTACCGAAAAAAGGGTAAGTTTGGTTAGGTTGGCCATGTCTGAGAAACCCAAGAAAAAAAAGGAGCCCACTGGGTTTCAACATTGCAGTGAGTGTGGGGAGGTCTTTGCCAAGGCCGATCCCCACAACATCTGTGTTTATTGTCTGGGGTTTGACCACCTCGATTCAGACTGCCAAATATGTAAACATTTTCCCAAATCTACCCTCGAGAAGAGATTAGGTAGACTGAGGGAAAAGGAGGCCGAGAAGTCCGCTGACCCGGATGGCCAGCCCGGTTCGGTTCGACCCGAACCAGAAGGAAGTGCCCTCTGACCAGGGCAATACTTCTTGAACCAAAGGAGAGCCTATTCTGAGGGATTGGTTCCTACAAAAAGAAAGCGCAAAGATAAATCGACCGGTTCGGAGCCAGAGGTTCATGTTCCGGCCGCCGAAGAGAGAGCCAGGGCAATTCAAATTGTGGAATTGTTCCATCCAGTTCCGACTGATCCGGCTCCTTCTGGCAGGGGTTCAGTTTGGTTGGTTCCCCCAATTCAAGAGTATACCCTTGAAGAATTTTATGAACCGGAGTTTGAAGAGGAAGGGGAATTAGAGGATTATGATGTAAGTGAAGGTCTGGATGTGCCTGTGGAACCGGACATCTCCCCAGACAGACCATCGGGCGTTTCCCATCCTAGGCTTTCTGAGTCCCCTTCCCATTTTATGTTTTACAGGAAAGTGGCTGAAACCCTCCAGCTTCCTATGGAGGAGGCTTTGGAAGATCAAGAAGAGCCTGATTATGTAGAGATGATGGATATCCCAGAGTCCAGGAGACTATCTATTCCCCTCCATAAATCTTTTGGGAAACAGACACAAACAATCTTAAAGTCTCCTAACACTATACCTCCTGTGGATAAAAGGATGGACAAGAGGTATACACTCTCAGGCTCAGACATGGAGATCTTATTTCGAGAGGGCTCTTGCAGTAGGTAATTACATATAGGACTGATGCCAGCCGGCGGCAGGACCCCAAGGAAAAATTTCTAGCTAGCAGTCCCTGGCGGGACTGCCCCATATCAGATGACGGCGTCATACAGCGTCAGCATAAAGAAGCGTATCCTGGGCCACCTACCAAGTTCTATCCTCCATAGCTCGTGCATCCTCCACTGTTAAGTTCTTATCGCTCAGTCCTGTTCCTGTCGTTTTTCCGAACATGTTTTCACTATAGAATTTTATTCTTCTTTCATCAGGTGAGCGTCTGTTTATATCGTCCCCTTCAAAGAATAAAGGCGACTCATGCGGCTAACTGCCTCACAAAGGCGGTCACTCCCTCTGCCTTTTCTGCTTAGGCCCCGACCACCACGGTGACAAGTGTCCCTCACTGCCTTCGATTCAACGCAGCCACCCGCAGACGACGCCAGCAGTCCCTCGAAGCCCATCTCCTCAAAAAGATGATGTCCGCGATGGAGAAGGAGTTGAAGAAACTTCAGCAGGCGTCGACCTCCCCTGAAGGACATAAGAAGCGGGACAAGGAAAGGCACGGGAGAAGGCCTCCTCCTCGCGACTCCGGCTGGAGTTGCGGGCAAAATAGCTATCCTGGAGATCGCCCGATAGGCAGCCTCAAGGCTTTGGAGGAGCCATCCGGCCCGCCAGGTCGGGTTTCGTTGAAACCCCTGGTGTCTCCAGGCAAAGGAGACTCTAGCCCCCAGTACCACCTCAGGCCTGCGGCCTACTGGTGAGGCACCTCCCTTAAGCAGACGTCGGCTCCTCTGACGTCACGCCGGAGAAGACGCTAAGGCTTTCGACCCTTCAGGCGGTGCAGGCAGTGTCCCGTGGGACCGGGCCTCCTCCCACACTTGGCCCACCTCCGACGAGGGACCCCATAAGTCAGACGCCAGCTCCTCTGGCGTCCGCCGGGATTTGGCCTATAAGCCACATGTCGTCTCCTCCGACGTGCGCCGGGCCTCGGAGCCTATGGCAGACCCTGCCGCATCTGTCATACCAGGCTCTCCACAGCCTTCGCTGCCATCAGGGGAGCCCCAGTCCTCCCTGCCCGACCCCGGGGATTTTTCCCCTCCGTCCCCGGACGAGGCTCAGGACCCTGGACTACCGTCCGATCCTCTGCCTGAAGAGCTGGATATGACACCGGCTCCCCTGATGCCGGCCCTGGCGCCGGCTCCTCCGACTCCGGCCCCGACACTGGCCCCATCAACGCCAGTTCCGATACCGGCCCCTCCGACGCTGGCGGGGGATATTCCATCGGGCCCTCCACCCCATGGGCCTATCCCAACTGATCCGCCCGTGGAGTACCCGTCTGGGCCGTATTCTCCGGCAGCCCCTCCAGTGCCTGGGCATCCACCATCATATCCAACGCCGGTTTTCCCAGGTCCACAGTATCCTGCGCCGCAGTACCCGGTGCTGACCCCTTCGACGCCGCAGTACCCGACGCCGGTATACCCACAGCCGGGTTATGGATACTCCCCCTATGGATTTCCTCCGTACACCTATCCCCCTCCTCCTCCTCCTCCGCCCCTAGGCGCGGTGGATCTTCAGAGACTCTTGCCTCCTGGTGGGGCTGAGGCCAAGGCTCAGCTCACCAAGGAAATCGAAAACCATCTACGGTGACGGTGTCACCCCGGCTCCCTCACGCCCCAGATGGCACACTCCTCTCCTCCTCCGGTTCCCGGGCTTTACCCTCGGGATCCAGAGGGGCAGGACACAGCGTTCTGGGATTCCCCCCAAGAAACCCGTTCCTCCCCCTAGTCGAGTTAGGGAGTCTTACTCTGCTTCAGATTCTTCTTCTTCTCTCTCGGACTCCTCGGAGGCTTCCGATGGATGTTCCGAGAAAGACGACAAGCCACGCTCTCCGTCCAAGCCCCGGCCGAGGACTCCTCGAATCTCCTCCGGAGGATCCTTCCTTCACGGAGTTGCTCAGGAAGATCCAGGAGGTCCATCAGTAGCACTCCTTAGAGCCAGATCCTCAACGGGTTAAACTCGCCAAACATCTGGACTTACCCCTTACGGCTCCTACCCTAGTGCCACCTGGATCGAGCCTCACGCCCACCTTGTTTCCACAATTTGGAAGCAATGGTGGCTTTAGCCCCACTTCCCAGGAAGTCGAACAGGCTATACCAGGCTCCGGAGGTGTGAGACATTTTAGACTCTCACCCGTGCAGACTCGGTTGTGATTAAGCGCCAGCTCAGGCGGTCAACACACCAAAACACTTGAGCTCGTCTCCCCCGGATAAGGAATCTCGCCTTCTGGATCAGTATGGAAGGAAGATCTATGCTTCTTCCACAATGGGGATTAGGGCCCTGAACTATGTAGCACATATGGGGGATTACCAGAAGGCCGTCCTTACCCAGGCGGAGTCTAAGATCGACTCTTTGCCTGACTCCCAAGTCAAGCAGGAGTTGGCCGACCTGGTCCGTTCTGCTCGTTCGGCCAGTCGTCATATTTTGGGGATGACCTACGACGCAGTGGACACTGCAGGATGGAGTTCTGCCTTTGCCGTTAGTCTTCGGCGTCATGCATGGCTCCGTGTGTCAGGTCTGGTCCCGAAGGTGCAGTCAGCGATCCAAGAAGCACCTTTCAGGGGTTCTGTGCTTTTCGGTGGTGATGTCAAGGACATCATCACTGATTTTCAGGAGAAGGGGGCGGCCCTGAAATCGGTTGATTCAATGTACTGTCCCCATCCCCCATAGCACCGTCCCTTTCGCAGATGCAGCTGGCCTCAAGTGAAACCTCAGGGAAGGCGGGCCACTAAACGTCGGGCACCCACAGCTGCCAGGCCCCCGCCGCCCAGAAAAGCAATGGGTGCCCCAGCTGTGGCGCTGCCTCACACCACCTGACTCCTCCCCTCTCCCACCGCCTCCGGCAGCCCCGGAGGAACCGGTAGGAGGGAGGTTCTCCCTCCACCTTCCAGGTTGGGAGAGGATAACATCGGATTCATGGGTGCTTCAGATCATAGCAGAGGGGCACTCCATAGAGTTTCTACAGAAACCTCCGCGTCACCCCTCTGAACTCCGCTTACTCAAGGGACCATCTTCCTTTGGTCAGGGAAGAAATCTCGGCGCTCATTGGGAAACAGGCTATAGAACCCGTCCCTCACCTCTACGGGATGGGTTACTATTCCCACTTCTTCCTTGTACCAAAGAAGACAGGAGATCTCAGACCTATTCTCGATCTCAGCTCTCTGAACCTGTATGTGGAATACAAGAGGTTCAGGATGCTTTCCCTTCAAACCCTTTTGCCCCTGCTTCGGCCGGGCCAATGGCTTTGTGCACTAGATATGCAGGATGCATACCTGCACATCCCCATTGCCCTAGCACCGAAAGTACCTCAGGTTTGCGTTCCAGGGGGTTCACTACCAATTCTGGGTGCTCCCGTTTGGTCTTTCCTCAGCTCCCAGTCTTTACCAAATGCCTGGCGGTGGTAGCGGCCCACCTCCGTACTTTGGGAGTTCAGGTTTTTCCCTACCTGGATGACTGGCTCCTGGCAGCCTCATCCAGGGAGGAACTCCTGCATTTTCTCTCCCTCACCCAGCAGGTCATCACTGGCCTGGGTATTACCATCAACCATTCCAAGTCTCACCTGGAGCCTTCACAGAGGCTCCAGTTCATCGGGGCAATTCTCGACACATTACTGTGCAAGGCCTTTCTGCCTCCAGACAGGGGGGCCTCCCTTCAGTCGAAGATTTCCCTCCTATCGGAACACAGGAGGGTCCCGGCGAGGTCAGTGCTTTGTCTACTGGGGCTCATGGTGGCGGCCATCCAGATGGTTCCACACGCACGCTTCCACATGAGAATCTCTCAGTGGACTCTCCGATCTCAGTGGGATCAACGGGTAGATGATCTAGATCATCTAGTTCTGATCTCCTCGCCAATGGTAAGAGACTTGCAATGGTGGATGGTTTGAGAGAACCTATTCCGGGGGAGTTCCCTTTTTTCATCCTCCCCCCCAAATCAGACTCTGACCACGGACGCTTCAGGCGAAGGTTGGGGAGCGCATCTGGGTCCTCACCGAACCCAGGGCCTATGGTCAAAGATGGAGATAGTTCTCCATATCAACGTGCTCAAGCTTCGAGCAGTGCTGTATGCTCTCCAAGCCCTTCACCAATTCATCCTTCCCGGTCACCTAGCTGTCCAAACGGACAACATGTGCGTGGTGTGGTACATCAACAAGCAGGGAAGGACTCGATCCTACCCGCTGTGCAGGGAAGCGATGAGGGTTTGGGAATGGGCAACGCTTCACAACCTTCACCTCACGGCGCTTCATGTTCCGGGAATCGACAATGTCCTGGCAGACAGACTAAGTCGCTCGTCGGCTCTACCACACGAGTGGGAATTGGATGAAAAAGTTCTAAAAAGCATCTTCCAGATTTGGGGGACTCCTCAGATAGACCTGTTCACTTCATCCCAAAATGCAAAGCTTCCAATCTTTTGCTCGCTTGTTCCAGAGCGAGACGCTTTCTGGAACGACGCTTTATCTCTAAGCTGGAAGGACAGATTTGTCTATGCTTTTCCCCCAATTCCTCTGGTCCCTCGTGTGTTAAAGAAGCTGGCTTTAGAAGGAGCGAGAATGATTCTGATCATTCCTTTCTGGCCCAGGCAAATCTGGTTCTGTCTTCTACAACAATAGTCAGAGGTTCCTCCTCTTCCTCTTCCTTTATCTCCAGGATTGCTGACCCAGGATTAGGGGACCCTGGTCCATCCGGGACTCAAGTCCCTTCAACATCATGCATGGCTCCTGCAGACCTAGCTCAATCTCATTTTGGCATTTCTCCTAAGGTGGCCGAGATTCTGGTGGAGGCTAGAAAACCCTCCACTAGGTCCACCTACGCCATGAAATGGAAAAGATTTTCTATCTGGGCTGCGGTCAGGAACGTGGAACCCTTTTCCTGCCCTGACCATTCTGCTTGAGTACATGCGTCATCTTTTTGACCTGGGTCTCAGTCACTCCTCTTTGAAAGTCCATATGGCCGCTAGTTCAGCCTACCATGTCCCTTTCACTGACAAGGCATTTGCCCAGCTGGAGGTATCCAAAACTTTCCTCAGAGGGGTTCTTCATCTCAGACCCCCTGTCCAGATTCCAGCTCCCCCATGGGACTTGAACTTTGTCCTCGAGAAACTTACCCTTCCTCCTTTTGAGCCTGCGGCTTCCGCAGACTTGAAGTTTTTATCGTGGAAGACGCTCTTCTTGGTGGCCATTACTTCTGCTCGCAGAATTTACGAGCTCCAGGCCCTGATGTGCAAAATCCCTTATCTGATAAGGGATTTTTTCATAAAGAACGAGTAGCTCTTCGCACGAATCCTAAGTTTCTCCCGAAGGTGGTAGCAGAATCTACTTTGAATCAGTCTATTGAATTACCTGCCTTCTTCACGCAGTACTCCAATCAAGGAGAATACCTGCTCCATACCATGGATGTTCACAGGATCCTGAGATACTACACCGATAGGACAAAGGATCTCAGAAAGACTGATCAGTTGTTTGTCTCTTTTGCTCACAAAAGAGAAGGCAATGCTGTCTCTAAGCAATGCCTATCAAAATGGTTGGCCCATTGCATCACTTTCTGTTATGACAAGTACAACAAGACCCTACCGGGTCAAGTCAGAGGTCACTCCACTTGTGGAGTAGCAGCCTCTGCGGCTTGTTTCAAGAACGTGTCTGCAGCAGACATCTGTGCTGCCACCACTTGGACTTCAGTCTATACCTTTACTAAACATTACAGTTTGGACATTGCCTCTCGCCGTAGGGCAGGCTTCGGGTTAGCTGTCTTGCAAGGCCTCCTTTCTTGAGACCTGCTAGATTTTTGGCTACTTTTTGGAGTAGTTCCTCCTTCTGGTGCCTTTCATTTGTTCCAGATTGCTTGGGATTCTGTCCTATGTGTAATTACCTACTGCAAGAGCCCTCTCGAAGTAAGATAGTACAGTTATGTAAGAACTTACCGTAACAGTAGATCTTCGAGAGAGGCTCTTGCAGTAGGTAATACCTTCTCGCCTTCCATCCCCCTAGGCTTTTTCAGATCCTTTTCCATTGAGGGAAATGTCTGCTTCTCTCTTGTCCGGGCCTTCCGGGCCTGTGGCGGGAAAGAACTGGAAGGCGGGCGTCCGGGACTGCCCCTTTATACCGACATCATATGACGCCGGTCACCTGAGGTGGGGACGGTCCCCGCCAGAGACTGCTAGCTAGAAATTTTTCCGTGGGGTCCTGCCGCTGGCCGGCGTCAGTCCTATATGTAATTACCTACTGCAAGAGCCTCTCTCGAAGATCTACTGTTACGGTGAGTTCTTACGTAACTGTACTTTCTTATATCAGCAATGCAGCCATGTTGAGGTAGTGCAGGCTACTGCCTGTGACAAGGCAAATATTCCCTTGGCTTCACACCCCCCTGACAAGGACTACAGGAAGATTGATGCCATGGCAAAGAAGCAGTACATGGCATCTTCTTTGGGACTCCGGCAGGCGAATTACATGACCTACACAGCCAGGTACCAGAAGTCCAGGTGGGACACTGTACTGGCACTGGCTAAACAGGTCTCTCCCCAGCTAGCCAAGGAGCTGGAGGCGGTGGCTGCAGATGGCATTGAGGCATCTAAAGTGCAATTTCTTGCTGCTGTGGACTCTAATGATGTCTCATCAAGAGTCATGGTTACATCAGTGGCTCTTCAGAGGATGGCTTGGCTCAGATGTACTAGCCTCTTGCAGGACACCCAGGCTAAGGCTATGGATTTTCCTGTAGTGGGTAATTCTCTGTTTGGGGAGCAGACAGAGAATTACATGAAGAAAATGGCCGAGTACAGGACCACTTACAGGAGTGCTCAGGCCAAGGAAAGGCAGGCAACTCCTCAAAGGCAGCAGTCTAGGGGCAGGGGCAGGCCTTTTCAAAGGCCTTTTTACCAAGCACCTGCCTCTTCTTCTTCATTTTCGCAGAGGGGGTTCTTCAGAGGGAGAGGCAGAAGGGGGATGAGCAGGCCTGCATCCACCCCTCAGTCTAAAGCCTAGGGGGCAGGCTGGTTTACTTTGTCCAGGACTGGATGTCTATTATATCAGACAAGTGGGTCCTGGAAGTAGTAAGCCAGGGACTGGTTCTCAGCTTCAAAAAATTTCCAGAGATGAGAGCCAGATCTTTTCCACCTGCAAATCTTTCGGAAACCCTTGCCCTGGAGGCAGAGGTTTCTTCTCTCCTAGCTTTAAGAGCTATAGAGAGAGTACTCTCCCTACACTGGGGCAAAGGACTCCAGGTACTTCCTGACCCTCAAAAAGACGGGAGTAGTGACCCATCCTAGACATCAGATATCTGAACAAACATCTTTTAAAACCAAAGTTCAAGAAGGTAACTCTGGGAATAATCCTTTCCTCTCTAAGGCCAGGGGACTGGCTAGCCTCCCTGGACCTCAAAGCTGCCTATTTTCACATTCCCATCAGGTGCTCCCACAGAAAGTACCTCAGGTTCGAGTTGCCCTCAGGCCACCATCAGTTCAGAGCAATGCCCTTTGGCCTAACCTCAGCTCCAAGGATTTTCACAAAGTGCCTGACAGTAGTAGTTGCCTTTCTAAGAAGGTAGAAGATTTCCATATTTCCTTATCTGGATGATTAGCTATTAGTGGGTCAGTCTCCAGACCAAGTCAAGTCTCACCTGCAAGTGATCCAGAAAGTGCTTACTTCCCTAGGATTTCTTCTCAACCTTCCCAAGTCAGTTCTTGAACCAGTCCAGCTCCTTACCTTTATAGGGGCAGAACTGGACACACTTGGAGCAAGAGCCTTTCTTCCTCTAGAAAGGGCAAGTGCTCTTATGGAACTAGCCTCTTCCTTCAGTCTTCAGGTATCTCGACCAGCAAGGCATTTCCTCCAGCTCTTGGGCCACATGGCAGCTTCAACAGCAGTGATCCAAGAGGCAAGATTCCAGATGAGGGATATTCAGTTCAACCTGAGAGCTTACTGATTTCAAAGAAAGGACTCCCTTACCAAACTGATTCCAGTGACTCCAACCTTGATCCAGGCCCTCCAGTGGTGGCAGGATCAGGACAATTTAAGGCAAGGTGTTCCTTTTGTTGCTCAGCCTTGTTCAGTGGTCCTTACCATGGATGCTTCTCTTCTGGGCTGGGGAGCCCACCTGGGGTCCCTCACTGCCCAGAGTCTGTGGTCCCCCCAAGAATCCCTTCTACACATCAATCTTCTAGAGCTCAGGGCAGTTTTTCTATCTCTAAAAGCGTTCTCACAGTCAGTTCAGAACAAGGTGGTTCAAGTCAGAACAGACAACACTACCACCATGTGGTACATCAACAAGCAGGGAGGCACTCGGTCCACGGCCTTGTGGCCCCTGGCTTATTCCCTGCAAGTCTCTCTTGTAGCAGTTTATCGTCCAGGCAAGGACAGTGTGCTAGCAGATGCACTGAGCAGGATTTCTCAGGGCCATCACGAATTGTCCCTGGACCCTCGGGTGTTGAAAGTGATTTTTTCAAGGTGGGGCACTCCAGAGATAGATCTCTTTGCAGCTCCAGACAATTACCAACTTCCTCTCTCTTGTTGCAGACCTCCAGTCTTGGGCTCAGTCCCCCTGGATGCCCTGATTCAGAATTGGAAAGGGAAGTTTCTGTATGCCTTCCCCCCTTCCCACTCCTGTTCAAAGTTTTAGTCAAAATAAGGTCTCAACCTTGCAAGGTGATTCTGGTTGCTCCAGATTGGGCCAGACAGCCCTGGTACTCTCTGTTGCTGTCCCTGGCAGTCCATCTCCCCCTGTCTCTTCCCAGGAATTACAACCTGTTAACAGCCTCTCAGGGGAGGATTTGGTACCCCAATCTTTGGTCCCTCAATCTCAAGGCATGGCTCTTGAAGAGTTAGAGTTTGCAGATCTGCCTCTTTCCCAAGGGGTTCTGGACATCCTCAAGGCTTCTCAAAAGCCCTCCACCAGAAAGACTTACAACTCCAAATGGAAAAGATTCAGCATTTGGTGTTCTAAGCAGAATATTTCTCCAGACACTGCTGAATTGCCTACGGTTCTGGATTATATGGTCCATCTTAATGGCCTAGGCCTCAGACCAGCTACTCTCAAGGTACATTTGTCAGCTGTTTCTGTATTTTTGTCTGTGGGGAAGCCTTCCTCACTGTCTTCCATCCTGTGTTCTGTACATTTTTAAAGGATTGTTTCACACCAATCCCCCCTTTAGAGTCCCAGCCCCTGCCTGGGATTTGAATGTTTGCATTGCTCAGCTTATGCAACCCCCCTTTGAGCCTATGTCTTCAGCAGAGCTTAAGTACTTGACTTGGAAAACTGTGTTCTTGGTAGCCATTACCTCTGCCAGGCATATCAGTGAATTGCAAGCCCTGTCAGTGGAATCTGTTTTTATCTCCTTTCATAGGGATAAAGTGGTCCTTAGAACAAATAGAAGATTCTTGCCCAATGTGGTTTCAGACTTCCATTTAAACCAGTCTATGTCTCTCCCTGTTTTCTTCACTGAGCATTCTTCCTCAGGAGAGAGGAGGCTACTCAGTTTAGATGTCAAAAGAGCCCTTAGTTACTACATAGAGCATACCAAGGGTCACAGGTTTGACTCCCTCCAGTTGTTCCTCACTTATGGAGAAGTGGGAAAGGGCAAACCTACCACCAAAAGATCTATTGCCAGGTGGATTGTGTTTTGTATACAATTCTGCTATGAAAAACTGGGAAAAACACCACCCTCAGGCCTGAGGGCTCATTCCACAAGAGGTACAGCTGCTTCCCTGGCTGCAGCCAGGGATATTCCTCTCTAGAAATTTGTCAAGCAGCCACCTGGAAAACAGTCCATACCTTTACCAAGCATTACTCTCTGGATATCCAGGCTAGGAGTGATGCTCGGTTTGGCACAGCAGTACTTCAGAGCCTATTCCCAAAGTAGGTTCTATCCCTCCTACTTGGAGGTACTGCTTGGTAGTCTGCAATAGTCAAAATACAGTAAGACTTCATGTTATTTGAAGAAAAAAATTACTCACTTTAGTAATCATATTTCTTCTAATGGAGTCTTGCTGTATTCTGTTGCCCTCCCTCCCTGCCTCCCCTCTCAGAACCTGTTTTTGGGAAGTGGGTGGGCAGGTGCAGTGTTGCACCCCAAGGGTGTATTTGCTGGCACCCTCCTTCCTTTTGTTTGGGTGCTTATTTATTATTGTTATTTTTTCAGTACATTGGGTTTAGTTTTTGGGTTTCCTGACTTGAGTCTTCCTTGGGAATCCAAAACTTTTCAGCCAGTTGGCTAGTAGAATTTGTACAATTTCCACATAGAATTTTTAGTTTAGTTGGGCTCGTAAGAATCTGACGGTTTAGGTTCAAAACATTCCAGACAGAGACTTCAACCGAGCTCGAGCTCAGTGTTCCATGCACTGCATGGAAAGTTAACCCTTAGTTCTCCGGGGCAGTTCAAAGGCTGGAAATCACTGCAATAGTCAGAATACAGCAAGACTCCATTAGAAGAAATATAATTACTAAGGTGAGTAATTTTTTCATACCAATTTTCCCATCTGAAAATTGGAATTTGCCCCTTATCAGTCATGGTAAACCAGTGTCCTTGGACATGGCATAGTGGTAGTAGTAGTAAAAATTATTTATCTGAGAAAAACAGTGAATAGGTACAACTTGACTGAGATATGTTAATTTACATTGATGCCCTTAGTACGGCTTAGGTTTAGTTACAAAATCAAAAATATACAAACATTATCATCAGTACAACGTATAATTTAACAAACACAATACATATACATAAATACACAGACATGCCTAGGAATGTGCAACACAGTTTATTCTGAATAGACATACATACAGATGCCTAAAAAATGTGCAACACAGTTTGACAAATAGACATTTTGACACACCTGATATGGAATTTCTAAACGTGACCAGGATAATAAGTGTACTTAATTGGGTAGGATGCTCAATAATTTTTCCCAGGGCTTCTTGAAAGAACCAAGATTTAATCTCTCCCGGCTGAATATTTTTTCTAACTGATCTAAGAGAAGATGGAATAATGTTCCAGGTGTGGGGCCCTCTGTAAAATAAAAATGTGATATTCACAATTCTGTCCTAACTCTTGGAAGGATATATTTAATACCCTCCGTGGAACACAACCCAATCCTTATTTCCCTAAATTGTAACCCATCCAGGATATATTCAGGGACCTCACACCCCGAAATATTTACCATGTAATTAAGAACATGGGATAATCTCCTATCTAAGGGGTAATACTAAGATTGTAACTATGCGTTTTCTTACGTGCTCAGTCGTGCAATTTCTAATCCTTTATAATGCTCCCAGACACTTTTCCACTTGATGTAATCTATGTGAGTAGTCCATTTAAATGCACTATCTAGGTACAAACTCAGATATCAATAGTTTTGGGTTTGCCCAAGAATAATCTTAGCCAAGATATGTATCCTTAAACCGGGTCCTAAATTCCTAAAATTGTTCTCCCTAGTGAACAATAGGACCTGTTATTTTGTTTTTTTTGGGGGGGGGGGATTTCAAATAAGTTTTGACTCCAGGAAAAAATTTCTGGAGCTCATCAAATGCTACTTGTAATGTAGCCTAAATCTATTGCAATGATGAGCCTTCTGTATAAATAATCGTGTCACCCGCGTGCAGGTGCCAACCTATACCTGGATGAGACAATTTAAGACTATTCATATACAAATTAAACAAAATGGGACCTAAGATGGACCCTTGGGTCACTCCTGAAATAATAGTTCTAAGTCCAGACGTCCAGCCATGTATAGATACCAATTGCTTTCTGCATAAAAAATATGCCTGAAACAAATTGATCACTTTCATGGATACGTCCAGGTTTTTTAATCTTAACAGGAGGATGTCATGGTTCAAGGTGTCAGATGCTTTAGACAAGTCGATGAAGATTGCCCCCACCAACATCCTCCTGTTCAGAGCCCTGATAATACTTACTAGCCCTCCCCATTTTCCACCTCCTCCACTCTGTCACTTGACCTCCTTCCTCTCATCCACCCATATCCTGAGGTCTCAGCTGACCCCCCCCGTTCTTGCCAGCATAGTGCCCTTATACTGCACCACCACTGTCACCACCCTACTCCTTCCAACACTTTCTAGCTTCAAAACTCCCTCAGAAACAATAAACAACGTCCAGTTCAATATCACCCTTCCAACCATGGGCACTGCTCCTTTAACCTTGTGCCTGGCTGTGTCTACTCATCCTACCATGCCCCTCCACCCCACTTTATATATTTATGTGCTCACTGAACGCCTTCTCCCCTACTCTTTGCTCCCCCATGTACCTAGAACAAATAGGCCTCTCGGGCAGGGTGTGCTAGAGTCAGTCACCTCAAGCCCTACCTCTAAAGGGTCACACTGCTGCTACTTCTCCTCTCTGACAATGCGCACCCTAACCCTGGCCCTCTCCGCGCACCCCAGTCTAGTCCAGTGAATAATGGCATCCTCAGACTGGCATCTCTTAATATTCGGAGCTTCCTACCACACGTTGACCTCCAAGTCTGGGTGTCCCAATACAGTCCTGACATGCTCAAGCTGACTGAAGCCTGTCTCTCAAAAAAATACCTGACTCAGCTTTAACTCTCCTTGGTTATACACTATTCAGGCCAGATAGAATTTGCAAAAGGGGCAGATTGTGTGCCATCTACCTGAGGAACTCCCTGAAGGGTCAGGTACTCCCTCCCTCCTCCCCTAGTTACTTGGTCCCAAATTCTTGGAATTAAAATCCTCCTTGGGCAACATGATAAAGCCCTATATATATTTTGTGCTTATATTCCCCCTAGGGTAAACAAATCTGGCACTAGAACTCATTGAAAGCTTATCAAATCAATCCGAGATTATTGTCATGGGTGACTTTAACATTAATTGGCTGGCCCTCAAAGCCACCCAATTCAAAGATGCAATTGCCGCCCATAACATCTCTCAATTGGTAACCTCCCCCACAAGAGCCAACCAAAAAACAGGCAGCAGCACCCTTCTAGACCTAATTCTCACCACGCACCAACAAAGACATATAAACATCTTGGCCCTACCTGACGTTATAAGTGACCATTTCCCTGTCATTTAGTCTCTGGTCAAACAAAGCCTCCAAACCCCCTCCTAAAGTCATCTATCAGCAGATAATGAAGCAAACTCTAGCCAGAACCGATAGGGCTGTGAAGAGCTATCAAATGACCAAAGTTGTTTTCTTGTTGGTTCCATATAACGCTATTTAGTCACAATCATCGGAAACTGGCATGCTTCTAATTCAGTCCTTTTAAATTTATTTAGCCAGAGTACATGCTGGTGTGTGTGTGTGTGTGTGTGTGTGTGTGTGTGTGTGTGTGTGCGCTCACAGGGGTGCTGGAAGATTGTAAAAGGTGGGTGTGACAAAGATAACAAGCATTTGTCAATGCCGAATGTTGTTGCGCTTGCATTGGCTTTGGTAGTGCAGCATGGAAAAACATTTTGGGCAGGATGTGAAAAATGACAGCTGTACAGGTCATAAGGAGGTGTAAAAAATTGCTAGTGTTGAAAATGCGGCATGTAAATATTGCAAATTTGCAAAGTTACAAGGGTGTGTGGGAAATGCGCAGCCGCTTGTGACACACTTATTTTATGAGTGTTCGGCACCAAATTTTCAACATAGGCATTTTAGCACCTCTGCTCATGTACAGTGTCACTGTTATTTCCTCAAACTGTTCCAAAAAGTGATTTCGCACAGCGACCACGCTATTTTGCACCAGACGTGCAAAAAAAATTTTGAGCAGGATATGTGAAATAACAGCTGTACTGTTCATCAAGAGGTGTGGAAAAATGCCAATGGTGAAAATCCAGAATGAAAATATTACAAATGCATGGCGTTACGCGTGTGTGCAATCTGCCAGCTACGCTCATAACACACAGTCATTTTATGGAGTATCATCACCACATTTTCAACATAGGCATTTTAGAACCTCTGCTCATGAACAGTGGCACTGTCATTTTCATAATCTGCCCGAACACTGATTTCCCAGAGCGACTGCGCTGGCCAATGGCGGAAGTGCGGGCGCATTTACGGCCAGGATGAAAATGACGGCTGTAATGTTCATAAGGAGGTGTGAAAAATGACAATGTTTGAAATTTGGTGTGAAAATATTGCGAATTTAACGAAGTTACAAGCCTGCACAGCAGCTGCGCAACGCACGCTTGTAAAACAGCCATTTTTTGGATTTTTTCCACCAAATTTACAACATAGGCTTTTTCAGAGCCCACCAAATGAACAGTGGCACTGTCATCTCGTTAATGTGTCCCAAAAGGTGATTCCATGCAGTGACTGCAAAATCACCTTTCGGGAAAAATTAATGACATGACAGTGACAAAATTCATGAGGAGAGGTCCCAAAAACCCCACGTTGAAAATGTGGTGTAAAAATTACCAAAAATGCCCGAGATATTCATTAAAGTTGAAAAAGCCCTATTTATCCCATTATACAGCTTACCGGCATTTCCTCAGTTCGCAGTCGGCTTTGAAGAGTGCAAACGTGTTTTTGCTTTATAGGTAAAAAAATAAAAATAAAAGACATTGGGGGACTGTTTTCACTTTAATAGGTGCTTTGGCACACTGGAGTGGGCTCCCATCGTGCCACCTGTGTGTGTGTGGGTGGGTGCTTTAGCCGACGGGGGATTGGGCACCCCCATCGGCAAACAAGTAAAGGGGAGGCACAGGAGCTGAGGGGGATTGGGCACCCCCTCGGCAAGCAAAAAAAGGGGGGAATGGATTATGCCAATTGGGAGTGGGCTCCCCCATCGGCAAAATTCAAGGGGAAGGATACATGCTGATGGGGATTGGGCCCCCGTCAGCAAAGGAAAATTGTTGGGGGGTGCACATGATGCCGAGGGGGATTGGGCATCCCCTCAGCAATCAAAGAACGGGGGGGTTACATGATGCCTACAGGGATTGGGCACCCCCGTCGGCACACAGTAAAGGAAGGTGGGTTGACAGGCATCAGCGGCAGTCACTGACGCCATGTTGCCTGCATGTAGGGCCAGGTATGTTGTGGTCTCACTGCAAGAGAGCTTCGCTCTCATTGCAGTGGACCTTTTCTGTAATGTCTTTGCCTGATCAGCTAGGCAGGGTGTCGGCCCCTGCTGTTGCCTGATTGGGGAATGCGGGACGCACCTACTGGTCCATGCCCTGCATTCGCCCAACAGTGACTGCACCTCCAAATCTGTACTACTCACAAGATGTTGGCTGCGTAAGCGTGCCAACATAAAAAGGGCACTTGTTGCATTATAAAGGGCAATTTTTCCAAACCAGGTTTTTATATACAGTGAATGCAGATTTATGACAATGATAGTCATTTTAAAAATACCTTTATACCATATCAGAATATTTAATATGTAATATTAAGGCTTAAGCTCATGTATAACAGTTCCAACTTGTTTTTCAAAGTTAAAAAAGTGAGCCACGAAGATAAGTTATCCTATTAGACAGCAATAAAACACCATCCAATTGTACAGAAAACAGCAGTGCAATTAAAAAAAAAAGAGAAACTGGTACCATATTGACAATGTTACCTGTAAAATATGCAAACATTGATTTACAAATTGTATATGATACCATAAGCAAGATAGTTTTGCTTAGTCTTTTACTGTAATCATGTATTGCAATGTCCATCAGTTAAAAATGGTCTATGGTGTTACAGAAAATGTCGAGGATGGAGTTCCTTACCATTTAGATAAAATACCTAACATTCTCTACAAGCTTAGTTAACGGAGAACTGCACTGAACCTGTGAGTAATGTTTCCTGTAGAAGCTTTTTTTCATATCTTCCGTTTTCTGCTACATTTTTGCTGGCCTTTTATTTAACCCATTGGATATTTATGGGTTACACACTGCTGCAAAGTGCCATCTAAGAATTGTATGATGTTATTTATGTCCCCATGAATCTAAGAATTCTAAATTAGAACACAGATGCATTGTACCAACAATGTAAGTTCTTGATACGATCATATTGTTCTAAAATGGTCAATGCCAGTAGTGCGTGAATCAGAAACACTCACTGAATTTACCAAAAGGCCAGTTAAGATTAAGCCGTAACAAAATGAGAACTGATATTTTAAAAAATAACATGTACTTTTACAAAAATGCATATTTGCTGATTCAAGGCAGTTCTCCTCTGAGATATTAACCGCCCTATCTAAATTGTTCATTATTTATGGGGCTGGCAGTATAGCCTAGAGGTTAGAGTAATGAGCTGTAAATGAGCTTTGTACATCCAGCATTCAGACATGGGTTTGATTCCCACACCCTCCATTTTCATACTGTGTGGCTCTGATTAAATCACTTAATCTCCACAGTGTTCCTGGGTTGTCCCTAGAAACAAGCACCTATGCTTAGTTGGTCTTACCTGGTTACCAAAGGAAAACATATGTTTATTTATTAAATTACATTTATAAACTGTAAACAAACAAACTCCAGTACACAGATTCCAGATCCATGTAATAACCAAGGAATACACCAGCCAAGTCTGGGCTGTCAATATAGCCTTAGAGGTTAGAGTAAAGAGCTTGGTACATCCAGCACAGAGACATGAGTTTGATTCCCACAACCTCCACTTGCACACTGTGTGACTCTGAGCAAGTCACTTAACCTCCTCAGTACTCTCAGGTAGCCCCAGAAAACAGGCACCTGTGCCTAGTGGGCCATACCTAGTTACCAAAGAAAAATGAAAAAAAGTCTTTAAATGCTTATATTCTTTTATCTTTAAAAGGCCAGAGTTTAAAAGATGTGGAAAAAAGAATGCAACCTAAGGGGATAGGAATTAAGCAGAGGTTCCCTTCCTACTCCTAACAGAGTCCATCGAACTATTCTATCCCTCTCTGTAAATCTGTTATTTTTTTCTCCCTTTTAGTTTAGTTTTGAAACTGTCTGTCTGGAGGAAGGAAAGATAATAAACACTCTTTCAGTGACCTGCTGCGTGGGAGGGAATGCTCACTCAAACAGTGTAGCTGAGCCTCAGACCGTAAATCCTAGGTACTGTAAGATATGAGCAGTTTGCGTCACATGGCCCATCCCAAAGCAGGATTGTATGTGTGTGTGTGTGTGTGTGTATATATATATATATATATATATACACACACCTCTCTCTCTCTTACTTAAAAGCACTTTCCACTCGACACTTTCGACTCCAGAAACAACGAACAAGCTTGAAACACCTCTCTTGTTCTGTGTGTGCCTGGGCAGCTGGACTTAATTAACTCTGTCACACTAGTTTGTGCTTACTTTTTTTTTTGTTTGTTTAAAGGCCAAGATCCATCAGGCCAAAAAAAGTGATGGGGCTATAGCCCTTCTCCACCCCGCCCTGTAGTTCATATGTGTGCCCATAGGAATGAAAAAGCTCACAGACTGCAGGTCCACTGTCTGTAATCTGACACTGTAGAGGTTCAGTATTTTACAGACATCATATAATGAGTTAACCCCTAGGTTGCTGAAAGAATTAGAATACATATATTAGACTGAGCTGAACAGATGATAGAAACAGTAGTTTAAAAAGTGTTTTTTTTTGTTAATATCCTGAGACGTTCTGAGGCACGATGCAGTAGCATCCCCACTCCCTTCAGATGCCTTTAACATAGAGCAGCAAATAGCAAAAATCAGAGTGCACTACTTTGCAACTGTGGAGGAATACTTCCAAATGTCTAAAAAGGGATTTCCACGAAAAGCTGTTTTGGAGTTACAGTCTGATCAATGACAGAAGGGAAACTTGACCAATTCTGGGCCTTCCTTGCTCAGTGTGATTGGTCCCCACTGGGCCTTTTCACCAGTACTGACCTTGCACTAAGCTTCCTTACCTCACATTTTAATAAAGCATGTGATATCTTTGCCCTGGCCTGTAAGTCCAAGTCTAGGAGGTTAATTAACCCTTGGATCACCATGGACCTGTTGCACACAATGAAGGCCAGAAATGATGTATGGCATCTTGCACAGGCCACAGGTAATCTGACCAGCAAGTAGTGCTATAGAGCTGCTAGAAACACCTGCACCCAAGAAATCTGAATAGCCAAAAAGTCCTACTATGAAAATGAGCTTACAAACATGTGAGATAACGGCCAGAATTTCTGGCAAAAAATAAAAGACCTCATTGGTAAGCCAAACAAGGTAGCTCCCTCAATGGTGGTTGTCAATGACACCCCATACAGGACCCTATCTCCATAGCTGAAGCTTTCAACACAACCTCCACTGACCTCAGCCATGTCTCCCTCCAACTTCTTTGATACTGCCAGCACTAGTGCCACCTCAGAGGCTGCTAACCCCCCACATCCCCCCCATTCTATTTCAGGAGAATCACACTTGATGAGGCCAGAAAATATCTACTCAAGGTACTAGGTAAAACAAGGTACAGTAGTGACACCCTTGACATAAAATTACTCCACTATATCTGGATGTTATGCTGAAAACCCTCTCTTCCTTTCTGAGCCTCTCCCTGTCCCTTAGGCAATTTCCCAAATTATGGAAAGCTGCAATTGTCACACCCATACTGAAAAGGGGCGACAGATCTCTAATCTCTAACTACTGCCCCATCTCAGTTCTCCCACCCCTATCCAAAGGCCTAGAGAGAGTGGTGACTGACCAACTGACTACATTTCTCACTAACTTTAATATTCAGTGCCCCCAGCAGCATGGTTTCCATCCAGCACATAGTACCGCCACAGCCTTGTTGGACTATATTCACAAAGCCTTAGACCGGGGTCACATTGCTGGCTCAATTTACATTGATTTGACCAAGGCTTTTGACACAGTGAATCCCTCCCTCCTCCTTAATCCCCCCCCCTTTGCTGTCATAGATTGGTTCAGTACCTACCTTGGTTTCAGAACACAACAGGTTAAAATAAATGAATCCCTATCAAGCTGTCTTCCAGTCCACTCAGATGTCCCTCAAGAATCCATCCTTGGGCCCCTACTTTTCAGCTTGTACCTTAATACACTCCCCAAATCCTGCAGCTGAAACCTTGTCCTTTACACAGACAATGCAGTAATATTCTCCAGCCACACAGACCTACTCCCACTCACTAGCTTTCTGCAGCTCAACTTCTCTGAAGTTGAATCCTGGTTTGCCAACCACAAACTGTTAATGAACTGCAAAAAGACAAAAACAATGCTCTTTGCAAGCACCCATAACAAGTACAAATCTGCACACCTTACCATTTTAATAACATAAATCAACTCTGGAAATGGTCCACGACTTAAAAAATACACAGTAGGTGTCACGCTGCACAGATTACTGTCTTATGCCTCTCATATTAACCTTATTTCCAAGATTGTTAGCAGGATTGCTGTCCTCTACAGCACTGTCTCACCCCAGCAGCTGTAAGACTAGCTGTCACTAGCTCCACACTGTCTGTAATAAATTACGGCCAGATAATCTACAGTGCTGCATCTGGTATTACCCTAACACGGCTTATGATCTCACTTAATAAGACATGTCCATTAATTGTCAGTGCGGACAAAAGGACTTACACCTGTGAACTCTGTCATCAAACCGAATGGCTTCCCCTTCTTGGTAGAATAAGATACCAAACCTGCCTCTTGCAAACAAAAATCCCTTGGCCTAACTCCTCCAGTCACTTCTACCCCTCTCAACCAGCCAACATAATACTTGTAGCTCAGCTAGGGTTGGTTTCCACGTTCCTCGCTGCCGGACCTCACAAGCTCAACAAACTTTCAGCTGTCGAGACCCTTTCTGGATGAACAACCTTCCCCCCTGATGTCCCCTCTGAACTGAAACTCAGCACTTTCAAAGCCAAATTATGGGGCCACCTTGCAACTCTGAGTGTGACTGTGCCTCATATGAACATATGAAATTTGCCAGCAGATAAAGGCCTAGAGGTCTATCAAGTCTGCTCGAATGTGCAGCTAGCACCCCTTATTCTACAGCTGCCCCTCCCTCCCACTCTTCCCCTTCATTGACCCTCCCCCTTGTCCTGTCCCATCCCCTTTTGAAGCAGTTCACTGTTCTAATGGATACCACTTCTGCAGGTAACGCATTCCACCCAGCCACCACCCTCTCTGTAAAAAAGTGTCTCCTCATCTCCCTCCTTAACCTTCCTCCCTCCAGTCTCATATGGCCCCTTGTGTCCCTCCCCTCCCTTATTTGAACAGCCCCTCTGTACCTGACTTGTTTATTCCTTTCATGAACTTAAAGGTATCGATCATGTCCCCCCGTCCCTCCTCTCCTCCAGTAAGTACATGTTCAACTCCCTCAGCCTCCTCTCGTATGATAAGTCCCCCAGCCCCTTGATCATCTTTGTTGCCCTGCGCTGCACCCCCTCCAGTAACTTAATGTCCCTCTTCAGATACGGGTGCCAGTACTGCACGCAGTACTCCAGGTGCGATCTAACAAATGACCTCTACAGTGGCAGAATCACCTCCTCTCTCCATGTCCACAGCTCCTCCCTGGTCTACTGCTTTGGTCACCCAGTCAAAGAAATTGATTGGATTCATCTGACATGACCTTCCCACTGTGAATCCATGCTATGTTTGGTCCTGTGCCCCACTGGCCTCTAGGTACTCAACAATTCTTTCCTTCAGAAGTGATTCCATCATTTTCCCTACCACAGAGGTTAAACTGGCAGGTCTGCAGATTCCTGCCTCTGTCTTGCTCCCACTTTTGTGAAGGGGAATCACATCCACCCTCCTCAGGTACCACGCCATCCTCCCATGATTTGTTAAAAAGGGTAGTCAGTGGTGTCACTAGTTCTCACCTTAATTCTTTTAGAATTCTGTGGTGAATCCCGTCAGGCCCCGTTGCTTTGTCCACCTTCAGTTTTAGGAGTTCTTTCAGAATCCTTTCTTCTGTGAAAGGTCTAGGATTGACCCCCCCTATCCAGACTGCTTCTGTTAATTGGATAAGGTACCTCCTGCTCCTCCTCTTTTGTGAATACTGAGCAGAAGTATTCATTCAGTATTCCTGCTTTTTCACTGTCCCTCTCTGCCCACCCACCGTCCATTCTATTCAGCCTCACTATCCCTCCCTTTGCCTTTCTACACTCCCTAATGTACCTATAAAAGGTTTTAGCCCCCTTCTTAACTGAATTGGTAATCTTTTCCTCAGTTTGGGCCTTTGCTGTTCTGACTGTCTTCCCTGCTTCCTTCTACCTTAACCGGCACAGTTTTCAGTCCTGCTCCTTCTGTGTTTCCTTATACTTCCTAAATGATATATTTTTCTCCCTAACCTTCCCAGTCACCTCTTTTGAGAACCACAGGGCTTTTTCTTTCATTTTGATTTGTTTATTTGCTTCACACAAAGGCTCGTTGCCTCTGTGATGGCAGTTTTCCATTGTTGCTCCACCCCTTCTTCTTGCCTGTTTGCTAGTGCTTTTCTAAGGCACTCTTTCATTTTGACAAAGTCAGCACTCCTGAAGTTCAGTATCCTCACTTTTGTATGACTTGACTCTGCAGCTGAGTTTATCGTGAACCACACTATTTGGTGGTCACTTGTTCCCAGATGGCTACCCACTTCTAGATCTGAGATCCTCTCACTGTCCCCATTTGAGAGTATGAGGTCTAAGATTGCTCCCTCCCGAGTGGGTTCCAACACTAGCTATCTGAGGCATGCCCCCTATAGGGCATAGAGAATGGCCCTGCTCTTGGATGTGGCTGCAGCAAAGGTGCTCTAGTTAACATCTGGCATATTCAGGTCCCCCATCAACAATATCTCCCCTTTTTCTGCCATCCTAAGGATACCTTCTATCATATCCTTGTCCATTCCCTCTCCCTGATATGGGGGTCTGTATACAACCCCTGTGCAGATTGTGGTGCCATTTCCAGTCTCTAAGGTGACCTACAGTGCCTGCTCTCCTCCCTGTTTACTCTCTTTTTCCATTGCTTTTATCCCTTCCCTTACATACAGAGCTACTCCTCCCCCTCTTCTACCATCCCTGTCTTTTCTGTAGGTTGTGCACCCTGGTATGTTAACATCCCATTCATGGTTCTCGGTGTACCATGTTTCTATGACTGCCATGATATCCAGGCATCCCTCTTCCATCAAGGCTGCCAGTTCAGGGAGCTTGTTGCCCAGACTACGGGCTTTGGTACTCATTGCCCTCCATTCCTTGATGGCCTTACCCCTTTTCGTCCCACCCCTGTCCTTACTGCCTTTGTCATTTTCTCCATTTACCCCTACCCTTCTCTCTAGCAACATCTTTATCTTGGTGTTTACCTCACTAACTACCCTGATTTTTTTGGGGGGCTAGGATTTCCCTGCTCCTTTCCTGTGCCTCTCCCCTTTGGCTAGTTTAAATTCTTGCCAATAAAACATTTAAACCTATCACCTAGTATCCTGGTTCCCCTACTGGACAGATGCAGACCATCATGCCAGTATAGGTCTGCATCACTCCAGGTGGACTCCCAGTCCCCAGTGAAGCAAAACCCCTGAGATCTGCACCAGTTTTTCAACCACTGATTGAATCCCATGGTGTGGAGCACCCTAGACTCACCCATGCCATAGACAGGCAGCACCTAAGGTTCCCGTGCGTGCTACTTGTCTAAGATCCCTCCCCAAGTCCACAAACTCCTCCTGCACTGTTCTGATCCCTTTTCCAGCCAGATCATTTGTCCCTAGGTGGGCAATTACATCCAGCTCCCTCCCCCGTGCAGCTGCTCCCGCGATCCTGAGGATTCTCTCCCTGTCCCTCCAAGACATGGCACCTGGCAGGCACCTTACCTCCCTCCCCCAGTTCCACCCTCCTAACAATGGAATCCCCCATCAGGAGTTGTTTCCTTTCCCTGTGGGGTCCCATGCCACCCTCCTGTGGGTCTCCTTTGTGAAGGTTCCCAACTTTCTCCTTGGTCTCCATTGTGGGTGCCTCTGTAGAGGAACCACACTCTGCCAGAGTGGCATACGAATTGTGGAGTGGTACAACTGGAGAGATGTGCCTCTGTTCCATCACCCTCACCCCTCCTGAGCCCACTGTGATCCAACTGCCACTCTTTCTTGGCAACCTCTGAGGCAGTGGCAGTGGCCCTGGTGGCCCATGGGTGGGGCAGGAGGTCCCCCAAATCCTGGCCAACTCAGCCTGGAGATGAGCAGCCTCCTCCCTTAGCCCAGAGATGTGACTTACAGATGGGACAACACCGAATCCTCCAGACTCTCCCAGAAGACTACTGCTCCACAGCCACTGCACTGCACCACTCCCATCATGTCTTATTTCTGGCCCCTTAACTGTTGTTTTGAATACTTACTCTTTCCTCTCTCTGTTTATTCATTTATTTATTTTTTATATATAATTTTTTTTCTTCCTACTTACCTACTACCTCCGTGCCCTTAAAGCTCCTGATCTTCCAGTTCTGAGACAGAAAGTTCCTATATTTCTCAGTAGTCTCCTTACTTGCTCAGAGTCAGACCTCCAGCAGTTGGGGGGGTGGAGAACTACTCTTTTCCTTCTAGGATGGTGAGTCTTTTGTGGCTTTGTGATCATTCCCTTCCTGTTCCCAAACAGGAAGTTCCCTTTGTCAGTCAAATCCTGTGCCTATAAAAGTAGAACTTGCTAAGGGTGGAGGGGAGTGAAGGAGGGCACTATAGTCCCAGTAGAGAAGTATAGTTCTAACAGCATCTCCTTCCTCTTGCTGTTCTCTGCCAGAAGCTATCTAGGGCAGTTTTTAAATCCAAAACACCTGGCTTCCTTCTGGCTAAACCACTCCCCCTAATTGACAGCTCCTTCTACAACTAGATAACTGCACAGGTAACAATTCACTTCAGCCAACTCAGACAAACACACTAACTCTTTTTTGTTTGTTTTTCCCTAAATTGAAGGTCCCAGTAGTTCTTTAGTGCCAGTACAGAAGTATAGTTCTAACAGCATCTCCTTCCTCTTGCTGTTCTCTGCCTATTGAAGAAATCCCTGAAGACTGCTTCAGACTCACAAAGTGAAAAGTGATCCAGCCTCCCCACACTTCATGTAGTGGAATCATTATCTTCGGCTTCTTCAGAGCCCACATCCTCCTTCATGGGCTTGCTAGATGCATCAAATTCCTGTGGAATTAGATCCACCCACCTGCCTGCTTCTCCCAGCTCAGTGAGTTGAAAAGTATGGCCCTCATAAAAGATACGTAGGTGGTCCAGCATTAACAGAGTGTGAACTACACCCAGCATGTGCAGTCAGGTCAGACGCCATCAAACTTTTTGCATCTTGCCCGGGTTGCATATGATGGGTCAGGAAATAAATGTACAGTCCAGCCAGCACAATTAAATTTTTCAGCTGATCATGCTGCTTGTAGCATCCTGTCTCTGATTGCGACCCCACTGGTGACCAATAGGACAACCCATGGTTGCCCTCCCTTTGTAGCCACCAATTGAGGGGAGATCCAGTAAGCCTGAACAAAATGGGAGGACAGATCAGTCTCCAAATATAGAGCCGGGGGGGGGGAACCATTGCCTCAGGAAAGCTAGAAGGTCCAGGTTCTCTTGGTCCTCCAACAAGCCCACAATGTGTACATTCACTGCTCTCTGTGCATTTTCCAGCTCCTCCAGGTGATACCGCAAGTAGGTGTTCTCTTTTATTATCTGGACAGTTGCAGTTAGAGCTTGTGTTGCTTGAGACTCTGCCACCAAAGCTGTCTTGGATGCCACTTCTATTTTGGTATCTTGTTCCCCAATTTTCTGGAGGATAGTTCCAATTTTGCCATCAGTAGCCTGCATTGATGCCTGCAGGGCTCTCCACAGGGATTTCACCATAGGCTGGATGAGTGATGGTGCTATGGCCTGGAGCTCCAGTGAGGCCTGATTTTTTTTAAAGTGTCCGAAGCTCCTTTATTTGTCTGCCTCATAGCTGAATTAGATATTGTTCAGTTCTGGATGGCCAGGAGAGTACAATGCCACCACAATCCAAAACAAAAACCATACTTTACAAGTAGTAAATTAAGAAATTAAGCCTCTGGTGTGAGGAGCTGAAAAAGGCACATCGGTACCATAGGTATGCTCAACAATGCCCCCTTGGCTGCTAATTTTTCAAATATTTTTGCAACTATAGGCAGTAATGAGATTGGCCTGTAGTTTTCTGTTTGATGTTTTAAGTAAAATGTTAGGAATATTGTCCAGCCGCCATTATTATTGTGCCAAGGGGAATTTTGTTTTCATGTTACTTTCCTAGTTTTTATTGGGGCATGTCTATTACAAATTGCCATAAAGTCCTCCTAAAATAGGGACCATGCGTCATTCACATTAGGTTCTAAATCCAGTCTATCCCACTTATGTGTGTCTAATTCAAGCATAAAACTTACGTAGTCAAATTTTTTAAAGGATCTAAATTGAATCTTTTTTCCTGGGGTTTTTCTTATTTTCTGATTCCTTGTACAGTATATTATTTGGTGATCAGAAAATGTGTCAGGGAGGACCCCACTATGCACATATCTCTCTGGATCGGTAGAAAATATCAAATCCAGGATTGTAGATGAATTAGTTTTTTTTTACATTAACTTCAGTAATTTCATTTATCAGTTGGGTCATCCTTAAATTAGTAGCCATTTCCATGATGTTATAACTGGTGTCTACCTTTTTCCAATCATCATTAAATTCCCCAGTTAATAGAACTTCTTGACTAATACAATACCCCCCCAAGGAAATCCTATATTACATCAAATACTTCTTGAGAACTCTTAGGTGGGCGATATGCACCTAGAATTAATAAAGGTTTATTGAAGGGGAATTTTAATTCCACTACAAAAACCTCAGAGCCACACCAGTTTTGTTGTTCTTCAACCTGTGTTACATCTAAGAGACTGGATACATAAACAATACCCCCTCCCCTTTTATTCCTATCCTGCCTCCATAGCACATACCCTTGTAGTGCAACTGAGTCATCTAAAGTTTTCCCATTCAACCAAGTTTTGGTTATTACGATAATATCAGGGCCATATTTAATTGTCCATTCTCTTACGTGATCAATTTTCTTCATCCGACTATAAATGTTAATATGTGTTATAGATAACCCATCCTGTTTCATTACATTTGTAGTTAAATCAATCAGATCTTTACCCAAAGTTGAATTACTATGTTCAATATTCTCCAAAGAATGAAGAGGGCCTGGGTTGGGATGGATATCCCCGGCTAGCATTATGATAATCATTAGGGCCATTTTACAGAATTTGTATAATTGCCCTTTTACAGTATATTTCTGAAATGATATCCTAGTTACACACCAAGTAATAAACAAATTGTTTTGTCCCCTACCCGACCAACATAATTCTATGCACCCACTGACTCAAACTATATTCTGCATTGGAGCACAATAACCCAGGCAATATTGCTCCTTCCCATGTTTGTTTCATTCTGCCTCCACTGGTTATTGTACCCTTATACCCATGAGTGCATGCACATTGTTCAACATGGATAGATCCAGTCAAAAAATAACCTGGCACATGTGGAGCAAGATAACCAATAAAATAAAAAAAAAAAACAGAACCCTAATATCAACATTCTGAAGGCAGGTAAAGAAAAACACAAATATATACAAGTATCAATATAACCAGGTATAATTCCAGCTCCTAAGTATTAAATTTATAACCCCACAATCTGAGTCTGCATAAAATTATTTACGCAAGCACCTATTTAAATTTTGTCTTTCTCAGATTTTTATTTCCTAAAAAATAGTATACAATATTAAGAAGAATATAAATACTTAGACATTTAAAAAACAAAACCTATAGGCATAACCCAGCAGTTACACTGTACCTTGGTATTAGGCATACTTGTTGAGGTAGTAGGCGGTGATCATGTATAAGAACAAGAAAGAAAAACATGCTTGGCTGAAGGAACAGTTCAACAAATGTGGTCCTGTCAAGGTTGTGAAGTGATCTGGCATTCTTTATTGGCTTCAAATTAATATCAGCATTTTCTTTTGCTTGCAGTAAATATGGTGATGACCTTTGACTTCACAGCACCAGGGCTGCTCCAACTATAATGAGCATGCAAGATTGGGCTGAACATTGTGGAGTCAAAAGTCATTGCCCTGCACAGAGCAAGAATTGTCAAATCTAAACATAATAGGCCAGATTCCAGAAGGTGGATGCTGGGCTTGCGCCAAACCCTGCATCTGCTGCAAAGTTTGCTGCAACTATGCCAAAGCCTTCTGATGCAACTCCATGCTATTCCAGAAGGGCTGACAAATTTGTGACAATTTTCCTACTTTATGGCAGCTTGCACCAAAGGTTTGGCACAAGCCCCATAATTAGAGTACCCCCATGGATGCAAAGTTAGACAAGTGGAAAGATGGTCTAACTTTGCAGCTTCCGAGACTTGCAGCATCAGCTTCTGGAATAGCATGTTTGATGCAAGTTGGCACATGCATCAAACACCCTGCCGCAAGTCCCCCGCGGCAATCACAACCTGTTCTGGAATTGGGCCCAATTAATTTAGTAGGCTCTAAAACTTCTCCAAATACTGCGATTCAGGAAGAGAAAATCAAGGGGGGGGGGGGCAGTTTACAATGCAGTCCCAGTTGGCTCTTATAATTATTGAACTGCTTCACCACCCCCCACAGCCAAGCTTTTTCCACCCAGATATTTTTCATATACAGGCAGTTTCAGCAAACTAGTTTAAGAAAAATTCAGCTAGGTTGCAGCTTCCTGTACAAAGCTGGAAACTGGTGCTGTTGGTAGTGGACAAAGTAATCTGCAATGTCACTCATCCAACAGTATTTTGTAAAATCAGTGCACTGTGGAAATCCAGTTGGCACAAGTTATTTGCTATTTAGTTTTTACTGACCAGGTAAGCACATTAGACAATTAAAATCCCTATTTTCATGTATGACCTGGAAGATTTCAGAATGGCCGAGTGAGGCAAACATTAAACAGCTTAACATAAACATACAACAACCCACCCGGCTTGATGGGGCTCAGGGCTGATGCACTGCACGCCTTACCTCGCGCTACGCTGGCGACCCAGGTTTGGGAATGATCTGAGGTTGCTGGGAGTTGGCATGGGGGAGGGTCAGAGTGGGATTGAGCTGCCATAGGCAGCTCTCCCTTCCCATGGGTGGTTGCCCGATCCTCCCGTAGTTCCACTCCCACTGGGTGGAGGCCCACTGGGAATCCTAGGCAGGGGGCAGTGAATGCCAGTGGTGGGATGGAAGGAGCTGAGCTGGTACCCAGTATGTGTGTGTGCCTCCATGCACACACATGTACATGCCTGTCATGGTCACGGTCCTGGGTCTGGAGCACAAATGGGGAAAAATTATTTAAAAACATTAAAAAAAAAAATACAATAACCCAAGGCTGCAAAATATCAAAATAAGCAAGTTACATAAATACAGTAATAATCTACACTAAAAAAACAGAGGAACAACAAAACAACCAGGGGCTAGTCACAAAAAAAAAAGGTCTACACAAAAGTGTATATACTTGAAATCAAAAGGTAAATATGTCCATATTCTTTGCAAAAAAAAAAAAAAAAAGGATACGTAAGCAGTTTACAGGTAGACTGACTTTTCGTAGTCCCAAAATAGCTTTCTAAATAATGAGTTGCAGGAGTTCCAAAGCATGGGTATGCAGACAAAATGGTCTGGTGTTCTATGACTGTGTGTTTTGGGGACAGCAAGCAAAGACGTCATTAGACCTGCAGTGATAGCACTATTAGTATTCTTTAACAGCTCAGCTAGGATAGGAGGAGTAGACGTTCTAATCACTTTATCAGTGAAACAACCCAGGATAAATATGAGACTTTGCTGGGGACACTAAGCCCTCATTACTAAACAAGTAAAAGGGGAACAGTGGGGTCAGGTCTAAAAATATACTAGTGCAGTGTTTAAGTTTACTACTTAAACACTGCTTTGCAGGCAAGCAAAAACAGCTTCAAAATTGTACCATAAAAAAAATGCTTCATTATGCTTCCAGCTATTACACCACAAATGCCTTAAGCCATATAAAGTGAGTGATTGCTAGTTATAAAAAGACCTAGCACAGTGCAATGGCCAAGTGCCTAAACCCCAGCGCTTCACTAAAAGGCTTTGTCAGGGGGAATGGTTACAACAAACACACAATACGTAAATACCAACATGTACACACGTGATCAAATTAATAATTTGCATTTGCAAAGAAAATTTTTAAAGCAAAAACCTATGGAAACTTCCATCCAGAAGTACTCATTAAATTGTAGGCTCCCATGATTCCAGTAAAAACTGTACACAATAATGTATAAATAAATACATACAAAAACAGACCGCATGAAAAGCAGCACATTAATACATTTGCATTTAAGTAAATTTCATTAGCATTCAAACACAACTTTAAATATAAAAGAAACAAGTCTAAAAATAATTTCATCCTAATCCATTCTGAGACAAGTATAACACTTGATATGCCTTGTAGGAAATATTCTATTTTATTGCCCCATATGGACATATGAAAATGACTTCTTTCCGAGGTCTTACTGCTTTCAGTTTAACTGTTCATGTTAGACACATTCATGGATAGCAGCAACACGATGCAGCATCTTGTATTGTTAATATCAAATTCATAATTTATGCGAGTAACTACAAAAAATTAAGCAGGCTCATTTTATCATAAATGTCTAAATTGTATACAGTTATAAATATGGTTTAAAATCCAATACATCATTTAAGCTTAATGGTCTTAGAAATTGCAAATGCCAAATCCATAACGATTCCTTTTGCAGCAGACATGTAAAATTATCATGCCCCCTCCAAGTACAGTTTTGGATACGCTCAAATCCAGTATACCTTAACCAACTAGGGTCACTATTGTGCAAATCCTTGAAGTGCATGCCTAAGGAGGTATTTTCATTAACATTTATATTTCTAACATGTTCCTGGACTCTTCTTTTAAAGTGAATGTGTTGTTCTGCCAACATATACTAAGTCACAGGGACATGTGAGGCAATAAATTGCATTATTGGTGTCACAAATTAAATATTCTCTAATTTCATATTTTATTTTTGCCTTTGGATGAATAAAATGATTTCCCTCAAAGGTATACTGACATACATTGCACCTTTTGCACTTTCTAAAACCCGTCGGTTGAGACAATAACCGCATAGATTGATTGTCCCCTTTACTGGACTGAAATCTACTGTAAACTAATTTATCCCTAATATTCAAAGATCTCCAAAATGTAACCAATGAGTTTCCTCCTAATGTATTGGCCAATTTTGGATCATTTATTAATGTGGGCCAGTATTTGTGTATAATACTACTAACAGCACCTGCTAAATGATTATGGTCAAGAGTAAATGTTACTAGAGTATCCGTATTCTGTGCACTTATTTTAGGGACTAATAACTAATTTCTCTCCTTCTCTACTGCTCCTAATTTTTCTTAATGTAACAGCTTAAAATCGTATCCCCTTTTCTCAAATCTTTCTACTAAATCTTCTGATTGCCTTAAAAATTCATCTTTGCTACTAAAATTCCTCCTCATTCTCAAAATTTGGCTAAAGGGAATAGACTTTTTTAAGGCATATAGATGTGCACTGTCAAAATGGAGATACGAATTGCATGCTGTTGATTTTCTAACAAAAGTTTAGTAACCGCAGGTTATTGTACCTTACCTTCCAGTGTAACATCAGGAAAAGAGACAACCCCGACTGTGACTGCTGGAAATGGAGTAAACGAGGGAGGACATGATTTTCTTGCTTAATTGTGGGCATAACACTGTGGGACAGGGATCAGTGTGTATTCATGCATTAAAAGTGTTTTTTTTTCTGAAACAGGGGCTCGGGAGGTGGGAGGAATGCCGGAGGCGAGGGACTGACTCAGAGGAAGCCAGATGGTCACGTGACCTGACCAGGCCTATCAGAAGGCCGGGGTCTGTGAAATATAAAGGGGGCCGTCTTTGTAGTTTCCTCAGTGGAAGCAGGAGATGGCTGGAAATTGAGCAAACAAGGGAGAGAAGTGATTTTCTAGCTTTATTCTGGACATAACACTATAGGGCAGGGATCAGTGTGAATTGATGTGTTAAAAGGTTGCTTTTATTCCTGAAATGGGGGCTCAGGAAGTGAGAAGAACACTGAAAGGGAGGGACTGACTTGGAGGAAACCAGATGGTCACGTGACCTGACCTGACCAGGCCTATTGGAAGGCCAGGGTTTGTATTTATTTCCTAGGAGGCCATGCAAACCCTTGCATGAGTGACCCTGACACATGACTGCCATGACACAGGAGTGTAGCTTCTCAAGTAGTGTCTGCAGTTCATCCGCAGGGAAGACAGCAGGCTACAGGCCACACCAGGCAAGTACAGACCCAGAGAGGTGCATAAGGGGAAGTGAGCAATGAAGGAAAAGAAAAACAAAAAAGAACAATTAGGACACTAGCAACCAAGGGATACACTGAGGATGTGGAGGCCGGTGAACAGAGGCAGGCAGATGACTTGGGGGAATGACTGGGATGGGGGGTTCAGTGGGGCTGGGAAGGTAGTGAGCTGCAATTGGTGTGGAACAGCAGTTTTCTTGGTGACCTTGTGGAGGGTGGAGGGGTTGTCCGGTGTGCAGGCAGTTCAGACAGCTCAGGCAGGAAATAGTATGAAATAGGAACTGTGAAGAGGAGGCAGATATGACTCGGGAGTGCTGAGGGGACCAGGGGAGACAGAGGGGGCTCCTTTACAGGATATACCAGGTTGCTGCAGGCCTAAAAAAGGAGTTCAGACAAGGGAGACAGGAGCACCAGCTCCACAGGACCCTGGGGCCACGGGAAAGGGGACTTGGCAGATGATAGGAAATGAGAGTAGAGGGAGAAGGGTTAGGCAATATACACAGGGTAAACAAGGGCAGGGAAGGATTTCAGGGGAGTGCATGGGCAGGGGTTTGGAGTCCAGGAACAGGTATATAGCACTGGCTGAAGAAAGGGAGCAGGAGGATGGGGTGGCAACATAGATCAGAGAGAAAGGGGGAGCATGAGGGAGAGGGGAATGTACAGTGTGCAAAGGGAAGGGAAAGGCTGTAGGGTAGAAATTGGTGGGAGCACGGTAGCAAAGGGGGTTGTCACTGACCCACTAACAAAAGGGGAGGGGCCAACAAATGTAGAAGGGGTAGAGGAAACTATTAAGAAAGGGGCACAGAGGGGAGGTAAAGAGAGTGGAGGGGAGCAAGATCGTCTGGGAAAGGAGCACAGAAAGGATGGAGGAGGAAGAGCGCAGGTGGTGGTGCAGTCAATGGGGGAATGGAGGGAGGAAGGGACAAGGAATTAGAGGAGAGGACACTGAAGGAAATGGTACTGAGATAGGGCATAACACGGGCAAGGCCAGCCACAGAGGAAAGAGTAGTCATACTGGGGGATTCAGTGCTTAAGAGAGTGAGATGGGGTGGTAAGGAACTGAGGAAAAGTCAGGCCTGGGTGGAGTGTATGCCAGGTATGACAGCGGGTGAGGGTAGGGCAGTTCATTCAGAATTCACCTCAGGCACTGACCCTCGCTTTCTAGCACTGGTAGTATTGTTAATCCACCTAGACTAGTTTTTAGATTGCACTTCAATTTTTTGTTTCCCACTGTTATATTATTGTTAAACCCTCGCTGAATGCTTAATGTCACCTTATATTTGTTAATTCACCAAGGCTAGTTCATTAATGCCCTTTAGACTATATTATCCAGATTTTATGTACCATTGTATTAACCCTCACTGTTGGTTAAATGTTTTAGCCTATGTCATGTCTTATGATTATTGTATGTAACTGGACGCTTGTGTAAACGGGCAGCAATGCTCACATGCTTTTCCAGTATAACCAGTAAAAATTAAATTAAATGAAATGAACGTGTAGAGTGGGCTGGAGAGAAACCTCATATCATGGTGCATCTAGGTACAAATGACATGGAGGGGAGTACGGTGGGAGAAGCTCAGGAGAGGTTCAGGGAGGTAGGAAGAATCTGCACTCAGGTGGGCAGATCAGTGGCATTCTTAAAGGTACTCCCAGTACATAGGGCAACCACTGCTAGGAAAGTAAGAATAGATGAGTTCAACAGGTGGTTTGGGGAGGATGTGCAGAAATGGGGTGTGGGGTAGTAGGGGAGTGGAGTAAGACATGGAATAAGAATGGGCTCTATGCACAGAATGGGCTGCATTTCAGCAGCGAGGGTACATGGACTTTGAAATAGGGGCTGAAAAATTACATTAGAACTAAAATAACTTTAAACTGAGGGGGTGGGGCAGAGGGGCACTACAAAAAGGAGTCCCCTAACAGGGGAGACCAGAAGGCCTCACACCCTAGAAAGAGAGAAATGAAGGGAGGCAGGGGAATATAATAGGAATATGAGCAGAGGGGAGAGGAGAGGCAAGGCACAAGGTGGACTTTGAATGCCAGGAGCTTGGCAAACAAAGTAGTAGAATTCCAGACAATGATGGCAGAAGGGGAAGTAGATATTGCTGCCATCTCGGAAACCTGAGCCACCCAATACCATGACTGGGATCTCATGATCCCTGGATACAAGGTGTACCACAAAGACAGGAATGGGGGCAGAGGAGGAGGGGTAGCTTTTTATGTTAAGGATGGGATATTGTGTACCAGGGATGAGGGGGAAGAGGGGAGGCCAAAAGCCACATGCGTACTGCTCCAAAATCCCAGAGGTAAGAGGATTAGGTTGGAGGTGGTGTACAGGTTGCCCTCACAAAACAAGGAGATTGACAGGGAGCTGGGGGAGCAAATCAGGAAGGTCAGTGGCAAAGGGAGTACAGTTATAATGGGTGACTTCAACCTACTTGGTACTGAATGGTGGACCAAGACTACCACAAACAACAGGGAACAGATACTACTTGAGACTATCCAGGACAGCTTCTTAAAGCAGGAAGTGATGGAGCCCACCAGGGAGGGGAACATGCTGGATATTGTGTTAACAAATGGTGATCAAGTCCAGGATGTGCTCGTACAGGACCCACTAGCAGAAAACGACCTCCATTCAATGTGGATCTTCCTCAACACAGGGAGGGAGTCGACTAAGACCAGGGCAAGGGTAGTAGACTTCAGGAAGGCAGATTTTGCTAGGATGGGCAGCATCCTAGAGGAGTATCTTCCTGGAATTAGCCCAGGGATGGATGCTGAACAGAAGTGGTCATCATAAAGAAGGGTCTGAATGAGGCCACAACCACGTGTGCAAAATCTCAGAGTCAGCAGTCCAGGTTAAAAAAAAAAAAAATAGTTCTCTCAGCAGGGAGGTGGAGGGGAAGGTGACGGACAAGAGATTGGATTTCATCAGGTTCAAGAAATCTGGGCAGGAGGAGGACAAGGAGGTGTACTCAGAAGTATCTAGGGAAGTGAGTAGGGTGGTCAGGGCAGCCAAAACAGCAAGGGAGCTCAGATTGGCACAGGGGATCAGAGAGTGAGAGAAGGAGTTCTTCAAATACATAAGGGAGGAGTTGTATGGACAAGATTGTTAGAATCAAGAGGGAGGGGGATGGGCAGAGAAAGGGGAAGAAAAGGAGGAGGCACTCAATGAGTACTTCTGCTCAGTGTTCAGAAAAAAAGGATGGTGCAATACCACAAGGAAAGGGGGCATGCAGAGGTAACAGACGGGGTCATCCCGGAGGACAGGATTCTAAAAGGCCTTAAAACCCTGTGGGTAGACAAGGCACCAGGACTGGATGGTATACATCCAAGAGTCCTGAAGGAACTGGCAGATGTGTTAGCAGGCCATCTGGCAGACCTGTTTAACACCTCCTTGGAGATACGGAATGTGCCCAGGGACTGGAGGATGGCTTATGTGGTGCCCCTCCACAAGAGTGGACCCAAGAATGAACCAGGCAATTAGAGACCAGTAATCTTGATTTCTATAGTGGGGAAGTTGGTGGAGACCATTCCGAAGGAGACGTTGATAACCTTTCTGGATAGTACTGGACTGCATGATGAGAGACAGCATGGGTTTGTCTCAGGAAGATCTTGCCAGACTAACCTAATCAACTTCTTTGATTGGGTCACCAGAGTGGTTGACGAGGGCCATGCTGTGGATGCCCTGTATCTGGACTTCAGCAAAGCTTTTGACTCTGTGCCACACAGGAGGTAATTGGGCAAGCTGAGGGACCTGGAGGTAGGGGAGAAACTAGTGGGGAGGGGTTGAGAACTGACTTCAGGGCAGACAGCAGAGGGAAGTTGTAAAGGAGGAGACATCTAAGCCAAGACCTGTAACTAGTGGGTACCGCAGGGTTCAGTGCTCAGCCTGGTTTTATTCAATGTCTTCATAGGGGACATTGCAGTGGGGGTCAAGAGTAAGATCAGGCTGTTCATCATTGACACAAAGATCTGTGCAAAAGTGGATAGTGAGGAAGAGAGGCAGGCAGTCAGGGAGGATCTAGCTAAACTCGAGCACTGGTCAGAGGAGTGGCAGTTGGGGTTTAACGCTAAGAAGTGCAAGGTCATGCACCTTGGAGACAGAAACACTAGGACCAGCTACTGGCTGGGGGGAGTGCAGGTATCCGCTTCAGAGGAGGAGAGGGACCTACTAGTCACAGGGGATGTGAAGGTATCAGCACAGTGTAGGAGGGCGGCAGCAAGGGCAAATCGGATGCTGGGGTGCATTGCCATGGGTATCACCTCCAGGAAGGAGGAGGTCATTCTGACCTTGTATAGATCACTGGTGAGGCCACACTTGGAGTACTGTGTGCAGTACTGGTGCCCTTACCTCAAGAAGGATGTGAGATTACTGGAAGGGGTGCAGCATATGGCACAAAAATGATCATGAGGCTTGGGGAGATGCCATATGAGGAAAGATTTAGGGGGGTCAACATGTACTCCCTGGAGGACAGAAGGGAGGGGGGGGACATGATACAGACCTTTAAATACTTAAAAGGCATAAACAAGGTCGGTATGGGAGGATTGTGCCACTTAAAGGGAGGAAGGGCCCACAAGGGGGCATAGTCTGAAGTTGGAAGGGGGAGATTCAGAAGGGAGATGAGGTGGCACTGCCTCACAGAGAGAGTGGAAGTGGGATGAAATGCCCTGCCAGAGGAGTTAATCGAACTGAAGACAGTGGACAGTTTTAAGTGAGGATGGGATAGAATCAGGAGTAGGGTAAGGACTGGCAAGAACATAATAGGGATAGGCCCAGGAGAGGTGATGAAATGAGGGGATTAGGTGGGGGAGGGCAACTGCAGGAGTATTTTTTTTTGTTTGTTTAGTTATTTAACCAGGTGAGACACACTAAGCTGAAAGGTCTTTTACAGGTGCAACCTGGGAGCACAGGGAAGTTAAGTGACTTGCTCAGGGTCACACAGTATGCAAGTGGAGGCTGTGGGATTCAAACCCAGGTCTGGTCTGGTCTGCTGGATGTTACCAGATTTGCAGCTCAGAACCTTAAACCACTGCACTATACTGCCTCCCTAATGAAATATTAAAGTATTAAACTGTGAGTTGCACACTCAGGCAGACTTGATAGACCTTTGAGCTTTTTTCTGCTGGTGATTTCGTATGTTCATATTTTTATGTGACTGGAACATAATTTTCAAACCCAAGGGTTTTGATTTAGCCAATTAATAAACAAACAAATCTATTCCTTAACACTCCTCAGACACAGATGATGTCATCAATAAAACGATACCACATGATGACGTCATTTGCAAATGGGAAGGTGTCTGAGAGAATATTTTCAACTTTCCGTAATCCCAGTGTCAAACTTGAATAGAAGGGAGCTATGCATGTACCCACAGCCGTCCCCAGTGTTTGAATGTAAAAAAATTGAATTCAGACAATATGTGTTAGAATGAAATAAATGCTTTCAATGATGAATCTACAGTAGCTGGATTAGGAGTTGTGCTTATGTCTAAGAAATACCTACATGCTCTATGTCAATAGTGTTCCACATAATATTATGCTGCCACACAAAATCCTGCAGTTTAAGAAGCAAGTCACCAGTGTCTGTGAAGTAGGATCACAATTTACAAACTTCCTTTTAAGAAAAAGATCAACTAAGACCAATAAATTATCAGTTGAAGATCCTACCCCAGAGATGATGGGTCACCCAGGAGGATCCATCAAATTGTTATGGTGCTTAGGTGGTGCATACAACCCAGGCATAATGGAATTATTAGGCCAAAGATATTCAAACTCTTTTTTCTGTCATTTCTTCAAATAATTTAGCACCTCTTAATAATTTGTGCAAATCAAATATCAATTTGTAAATTGGGTTCCCAGGTAATTTTCTATACCTCTGCACGTCACATAAAATGTTAACCATTTCAGCATATTTAATATTTTCCATAAGCGTGATGTTGCTACCCTTGTCAGCAAGTTTAATCACTACATTATCCCGTTTCTGTATTTTTGGACTACCTGGCTGTTTATTTTACTGCTCATTTACAAAAACCTTGTTGGCTCCTTGGTTATCATATTTTCAAACATGAGTATACTGGGAATATTGGTTTTGGGATGAAGCATGGACTGTGGCTTAAACAGTCTTTCTCTGGTTCCAAACGTCATCTGCGTCCATTATCTCATACATATGTTACCATCACTCTCACTAAACCTGTTATTGGGCAAAATGAGGGGAGTCTCATAATCATTATCACCTTGTATTTCAATGAGTAAATCATTCAAAGTTTCAAAGGTTATACATCCCCGAGAGTCTCCTTCATGAAGATCAGATGCTTCAATGCTTATATCTTGTTCCATGAATTGGTCTTCATTCGTGTAAAAGTCCTGTAATTTAATTTTCCTTAAAACTGAAACAGGTTGACATTAATATTCAGCTGGGGGACAGCCAAGCAATTGTTTCTATAAAGCTTACAGTAGTGTATGATGTAGGTTGTTGTTGACTGGGCAACTCTACAGACATTATTATAAAGCATCATAGTCCCATTTAGTCAGAAAAGATTTTGCAGCATGGGTGAAGGGAATGAGCTCATGATTTAGGCTGGGCAGGAGTATTCTGTCTGGGGCAAAACATGCCACAGAGCAGAGTATGTGCTTGGCTCTGTAGGCCATATGAAGTTCATTGTTAACTGCCCTGCAAACACTGGGGATATGCAGGGTGGCGTCAAGCTGATGGTCAGTTGCTGGAATCATGGAAACTCACTTGGTTTGTGGCACTGGAAATGCAGAAAGAAAAAGTTAGAAATCTTGGAATGCCATGTCAAAAAACACATTTTTACTTTTAGAGGCGTGAATATGGTTCACTTAGCCACACTCTGGCAGTTCCACTAGAACTACGTTCTTAGCTGGGTGTCTTTAAGCTAAGCTGGTCCTACCACCCAGGTGGTATATTTCCCGACTCTGCCCCATGACATCAGATCCTTCTTTCTGCTGGAAGAACAAGTCACCTCCTTTGCTGCTCTGTGCTTAAGTTATCTGCACCATAAGCAAAGTCTTTTCTTCTAAGTTTTCAAACTTTTCAAAAGCTGTTTCTGCAGTTTCTTCATCTCCATCCAATGACTGATGATGGAGCGGTGCAAGTCAGGTTTAAAATTGTGGGTGCGATGCCAGTAAAAGATGTCGCTCACCTATCCACAAGACACATGTATGCACTACCTGGCTGGGTAACAAGATGTGGATGGTTGTGTTCTCTGTAAAAGCATGCTTATTAGTCCCTGGAGGATAGGAAAGCTCTGGTTCTCACTAAATCAGCATTCGGAATACAATTTGAAGGCCGCACTAAGGGCCACAAGAAGGCCTTAGCTGGGTTGGCCAAACAGCTTGTGGCCTTGAGGTGGAAGTGATGGCTGCTGCAGCGGGGACTTCCTCAGTCTTGGCACTGTTCCCTGGGGCCAGTAATGGAGGGTCTTTCACAAGCTAATTCTATGAAATGTGTTTGGCCTTCCCCACCTTGGGAGAGAGCCCTGTCCCCCATGCTGCTAAAGCAAGCAGCACTGGTGCCGGTTGTGGTACCGGTAGTGATCAAGGTCTTCCTGGTCCCATAACTTGCTCGACTAGTTGACGGCTGTTGATCACCCCTTGGATGGCGGAAGGTCGAGCAGTTCAAGGGCTCTTCAGATTCCCCATCGAGCCAGTCGACCTTGTTGACCTTGAATCTTGTGCAGCAGGCTACCAAGATTGTTCTCACACCTGTTGACCAGATAACTGACAAGGTTGAGGATTTAGTCTCACAGATCCTGGTGTTCCTAATCCTCACCCAGGAGGAAATGGCCCGGTCAGTATCCCTGTCCAGCCCTCCACCACAGTCGAAGATGGGTGCTTAAACTAAGGAGGCTGGCTGCTCAGACACCAGTTTGTGAGTGAGGATCACTCTGGGAGAGGATTCCTGAGAGGTCCATTGTGAGAAACAGCTGAGGGCAGTTTCTGAGGTGTCCTCAGATGATGCGAATCATGAGTCCATGGTCTCCTCTGAGACTCCACTTTTCAGCCACAGTTCATTCGAGGAACTTTCTACTGAGCATGACCTGGTGTCCTTCGGGACACTTCTGTGACTCATCTCAGAGTCCATGTCGGTCCCACTTGAACCAGTTCAAAAGAGGGCTAAGATACCCCCTCATGAACATTTTGGACTGAGACGAATTCCCCAGGGTTGCCTTCTCTGTGGCTGAGGCCATTTTCTGACCAGCCCTGGAGCTTTGACAGCATCCAGCATCCTACCAGCACCCTATGTCTGCATGGTCTGCAAGTATGTGGTCCCCATGGGTTCCCCTTCAGGGGATTTTGGACCACCCCCTCTAAGGAGGGACTAGTCATGGATTTGGTGTTCTGTAAATTATGAGCACTAGGGGGACATGGACAAGCCTTCAGACTAGGAGTCTCATAAGGTTGACCATGCTGCTAAAAAGGTGTATGCTGCAGAGTCTCTGGGTCTCCAGCAGGCTAACTATGCTGTGATGATGTCTGACTTTGATCACTCCCTGATGAGAGTTTTTGATGTAGTCCTCCCTCACCTCCCTATTGAGCAACAGTTGGTGGTGAGCTCATCAGAGATCAGGGTCAATCACTGGCTAAATACCAGCTCCAGGCAGCCTTGGACATGGACGATTCCTGTGCCTGTGCCATGGCAGCAGTTGTCTCCATGTATTGCGGAGCCTGGCTGGGTCTGTCCACCTTCACGATGGGCACCCAGCATAAGCTGGCCAGTGTCCCTTTCTTGAGCACCACCCTCTTCGGCTCAGGGGTGGAAGGACATCTCTCTCGAATCGAGAAATCCACTGCCACCCTGGATTCTAGGACATCATCCAAGAAGGACTCAATCAATCAATCAAAATCTTTATTTATCCAGGTGAACATTGTTGAGCAAAGCTCATTTACAAGATGGACCTGGTTAAGGCCAGTCAAAATAGAGTTACATACAACAGTGACAATACATCATTAAGGCAACAAATAAATAAATACAGAACTTATTTACAGGATGGGCCTGGTTAATACCAGGACACAATAGATTTATATACAACAGTGACAGTAAATCATATGAAACAGATAATACAGGGTAGGTGCTCAATGCAGCAGCAGAGTAAAACAGAAGGGAACAGTGAGGGTGGGGAGCCAGGAGGGCATGGTGGGTACGGGAGAGCATAAGGGAGGGAGGTAGAGGGCCGAAGTCAGAATGCAGGTAGCTGTCTTGCAGTTGCAACCTAATTGGGCAGAGAGAAATTAAAGTGTTCGATCACAACATGGGATGGATCCATAGGGCCAGCAGAACTCTAGTCTGCACTGAAGGCACTTGAGAGCTGGGAGCCTAGGACTCAGGATAGGTTATGGAGTGAGGGAAACAGTTACAGTGTTCCCTCACAGTTCGAGCAAATAAGGTCTTGAAGGAATCCAAGCTGATGAGTACGCTCAATTTCAGCGATTTTTGCAATTTATTCCATAAGGTTGGCAGTACAAAGCTAAATGCTGCTCTACCAAAGCGGGAAGAGACCTTGGGAATACAAAGTGTGAAAAATGAAGCACTTCTTAGGGCATAAGTTCCTGGCATGTTTAGCAGGAGACAGTCAAAAATATATTGGGGAAGCTTTTTTGTGACAGCTCTAAGAGTCCAAAATGCCGGATTTCTATTTCATCTAAACATGAGGGAGGACTACTCTACAGCCGCATACAGCGAGCAGTGGTGGGTAGAAAGAGGAAGGCATGTTATAAATCTGGTGGCTCTGTGATAAAGTGTGTCCAGTTTAGCAAGGGAAGCTTTTGGGCACTGACTGTATAAGACATCTGCATAGTCAACCAGAGATAGGAATGTTGATTGGACCAGGCTCTTTTTAGCATCTGCGATCAAGAACCGGTTAATCCTAAAGAAAAGACACAGCATCTGCTTTAGTTTCTTAGATCAGAGGGCTGTGGATTCAGTTCCCACATCTGGCACTTGGGTTAATATCCCAGTACTGACACTGTAGTGCAGCATGAGAGGGGTGCTGCACTTCTGAGGTGCCGTCTTTCAGATGAGACGTTAAACCGAGGTCCCATCTGCCTGGATTGGTGGTAGTTCAGGTGGATGTTAAAGATCCCATGGCACTTATTGAAAAGAGTAGGGGAATTTCCCCTGGTGTCCTGGCCAAATTTCCCACATTCTTTAAAAATACCACCAACAGCTTAATCTGGTTCAAGGTCAGTTGGCATTCATCTGTATCCCCCTTCCCTGGGTCGTGCCTGAAAATAAGCAGGATTTGTCTAGTGCACTTACCCGGTCAACAAAAACTAAATAAAAATAAATAAATAAAAATGAAGCAAGTCCTCAATATGCTTCGAAAATGAAAGATTTTTGAATTTCATGACAAACTCCAGGTTTTCTCCGATGACCATAGTGATCTGAGGTAGCGCTCCAGTACTAACCAGGTTCACAGCACGACTATAGGGCGAGAAAAGCATCGCTTTTGTTTTTTTGGCATTTTACAGGAGTTTTTTTGAAGAGAAGCTGATTCTGAAGATGGTTGAATTCCTCCAGAAGGTCTGCACAGGTGGCTTCAGTAGTTGGGCAACTAAGGTACAGAACCGTGTTGTCTGCGAACAGGTGTATATTTGCCTTGGATATGCTATCATCAATATTATTAATATAGATAGCAAATAGTAGGGGGCCAAGTATTGACCTCTGTGGTACTCCCCTCTGGAGAGGTTTTAGTAGGGAGAGCTCAGCCTTAATCTGCTGGAACTGTCCTGAGAGGTAATCGGTGAACCAGTGCAATGATACTGTGTCCAGACTTATGCTCGTCAATGATAAGAGAAGCAGGCTGTGATCCACAGTGTCAAAAGCCTTGCTTAGGTCTAAGAATATGGCACAGATTAATTTTTTACTATCCAGATCACGGTACCAATCATTGGTCACTTTAGCAAGTGCTGAAATAGTACTGTGTCTTGTTCTGAAACCAGATTGCAAGGGATTTAGGAGGTTTTTCAATTCTAGATAATTCCTGAGCTGGGTACTCACTACTTTTTCTATAAGTTTTGATAGAACTGGCAAGAGAGATATCGGTCTGTAATTGTTCAGATCACAAGGGTCTCCTGACTTGAATAAGGGAATGACATACGCAATTTTTCATATTGAGGGAATAAGCCCTTGCGACAAATGTAGATTGAAAAGGTGAGTGATTGGCACAGCTAGAACATGATATGCAATCTTAATGAACTAGGGATCTAGTGAATCAGCACCAGCAATTTTCTTCGAGTCCAGCTGAAGTAAGAGGTCTTTGACCTCTTTCAGAGATATAGGCTGGAAGGAGAAATCAGAAGCAAGGACATCAGAGTCATCATCTTGTACTCCTAATTGAGAGCATGCCAAGTATGCAGGACAGCTATCAAACACAAGACCAGCCATAGCAAAATAATTGTTAAAGGAGCGAAGGATCCCCTTTTTCTCACATATGGTAGTATTCCAAGATGATTTTTGTAGGTAGGGAGTTTCCAGGTGTGTGCCCCGACATTTCCTTAATAGTACTCCAGAATTTAGAGGGGGATTTTGTGGCAGATTCCAGTTCATTATGGTAGAAAGCAGCCTTCTCTTCCCTGATCATTTCTGTGCAAAAGTTCATTGCCTTCCTGAACTGGCACCAATCTGCATCCAACTTGGCTCTGTGAGCCTTTTTCCAGAGTTTGTCTCTTGCTAGCAATGCAGCCTTCAGTTCAGTCGAAAACCAACGACAAGCTTTGTTCCTTGCACGAATTGTTACCACCGGGGCATGTCTGTTTAGTGCCCCGGCCAGAATTTCATGAAGTATATCATATGCTAAATTTACCGTGTTGGCTAAGAAGAAGTCTTGCCAGAGTAATGAATGTTTCAGTTCTTTGATGTATGCAAACTGGTCGAAGTTCTTCCCTGACCTTTTTGTGTTAAATTTAACTGATGGTACTGTGTTATGAACTGATCTAATACCAGCAATGGTCGCTGACATCAGAGAAAAAGGTGCCAGAATGAGAGAAAAGGTGGGGCTTATTAACTAGTATGACATCTAAAACGGTACTATTATTCTGATTATTTTTGTTTGGGCGTGTAGGTTCACTAATTATTTGTGTCATCCCATGAGAGTCACAGAAGGTATTCAGTGGAGTTGAAATCTTAGATAACCAGTTGAGGTTGAAGTCCCCTGAAATAATTGTTTCAAAGTTACCTTTCTCTAGTAAAGATCCAAGATAATTTAGGAGCTGCAGCCTAGCTGAAGGTGGTCTATAACAACCTATTATGTGGAGTACAAGGGAACTGGCTAACTCAATCTTAATGGTCAAACATTCAAATTCATTTTTGACAGTAGCTGAGTCAAGGCAGGATGCAGAGTATTTATCCTTGACATAGATTGCCACACCTTCTCCTCTAGTCAATCTATCTGCTCTGAAGAGAGTGTAAGAAGGGATGTTGATCTCACTATCTAGAGTAGCAAGCCTAAGCTGTGATTCAGAGCTTACCAATACATCTGGCGAGATATGGCTAATCCATGCTTGGATCATGGTAAACTTTTTCATGAGACTGCGGACATTAACGTGCCAGAAGCTCATTCCTTTCAAATTTGCAGTATCAGAGGGAGATGACAGGGCTGTAGGAGGACCAGGATTCAGCTCAACATTGCCGGAGCATAGTAGAAGAAGTACAAGTACCCTAGAAAGGGCAGCAATAGTTAGTCTGATTTGTGGCTTTAGCCATACCTTGTTTGCTGGGAATCCAGGCTTGCGGTCTTGGGTGGTGGCTGGGAAAGCACCGTCCACCCGCTGTCCGAGTCTCCCCCGGCTAGAGAGTTGGGAGTCTCTGAGAAGCTTGTCCTCAGCTGAGGAGAGAAAGGAGAGGTCAAATTTAAAGGCTGGCCATAGACAAAGGCCGACTGAACCAGAGGGGTCCCGAATTTGTAAAACAATAGTTTGTGTATTGCTTTGGCGCCTAAAGTCTTGCCGCAGCACACAAGTTCAGGACAGGGCTGTAATCACTTAATTTCCAAACCTCAACATTCAAATACTTGTAAAATAGACTTAACATCAGTATAAGATCAAGGATTACAGACTTTCAGTGCAGATTTTACAGGAAAAAGCAGTCTTTCAGCACTCTTTCAAGGGGCATAAAGGAGAACACTGCAGGAACCAATTGGAAGCCAGGGCCAAAGAGTGCTTGCTTTCTGATTGGTTAGTGGCTTTAGCTGTACCTTGCTTGCTGGGGATCCGGGTTTGCAGTCTTGGGCGGCAGCTGGGAAAGCGCTGTCCATCCGTTGTCTGAGTCTCTCTTGGCTGGAGAGCTGGGAGCCACTGGGAAGCTTGTCCTCAGCTGGCTTGCTGGGGATCCGGACTTGCGGTCTTGGGCAGTGGCTGGGAAAGTGCCATCCGCCCACTGTCCGAGTCTCCCTTGGCTGGAGAGCTGGGAGCCTCTGAGAAGCTTGTCCTCAGCTGACTAGAAGAAGAAGCCTGAGAAACAGGCTTACCAATACCAGCCCTTTCAGTCACAGCCTCCTCGGCAACAGCCCCAGCAGGGGCAGTTACAGGCCAATCACCCAAATAGAAGTCTGGGGACCAGGGTCGAAAGGGGAGGCAGGTGTAGTAGTAGCCCTCTGGCATCAGCCGCTGGTACCCCCGTGAAAGTTACCCAGTGACAGGTTGGGGGGGCATTGTCCCTTCACCTGTCATGTCCCTGACTGCTGTCCCTGTCAGAGGTTGGCTACATCACTTCTTACCATGTTAGTGCACTATCACAATGGACAAGTGGGTATTGGATGTAGTGAGCATAGGACTGTCTCTGGACTGAGGCTCTCTCATTTTAGTGCATCCCTGCACCTCAGGATTCCAAGGTGTCCCAAGATATGCTGTCTGCCCTAAGGATGACCATCACTCAGCTCCTTGCAAAAGAGGTGAAAGCACATGTCCTAGATGCCCTGACCATTCAGGGTTATGTGTCCAGGTTCTTCCTGGTCCCAAAATGGATGTGGGGCTGGTGCCCAATACTGGATTTGCACAGTCTCAACCAATTCATGCAGAAACACAAGTTCCGGATGGTCACTCTGAACCAGATTATACCATCCTTGAAGGAGAGCTTATGTATCTGCTCCTTAGACCTTCAGGATGCATTTTTGCACATTCCCATCAGTCAATCCCACTGGTGGTACTTCTGGTTCCATACTGCGGGAATCCTGTATAAGTTTCAGGTCATGCCCTTTAGGCACTCTTCAGCACCCAGGGTATTCACCAAATGCATGGCAGTAGTAGCGGCCCACTTGTGGCACCTATGGGGCAGAGTGTACTCCTGTCTGGAGACTGGCTGTTGGCTGGTCCCTCCAGAGAAGCCATGGAGGGATCCAAAGATTTGGTACTCCACACTTGTTGAGACTTTGGCTTACTGGCCAACCTGGACAAGTCCAAATGTACAGAAGCAAGTGACCCAGTTCATTTGGGCAGAACTAGACTCCCTGCAGGCCAAGACCCACCTCCCCGTGGCCAGTGCACTGGATCTTATCTTTTTTGCCTGATCATCTCAGGCTGGGCTCTCATGCCTTGCCAGGGATTTCATGTGGTTGCTAGATTTCATTGTGTCTTGCATCTGTGTGGTCCATTGGGCCCACTGGCAGATGTGCCATGTTCAAAGGGGTGTTGGGCTGTCAGTGGTCCCAGCATCTAGGCCACTTGCATCACCTGGTCAGAGTGACCCAGATGATATGGGATGCTATCCAGTGGTGGCAAATCCCAGAACACCTGGAGGAAGGAATCCCATTTGTCCATCTAGAACTGACCATTAGGCTCATGATGGACACATCTCTGGTGGGATACTGAGCGTACCCGGGAGACCACAGAGCCCATGGATTCAAGTCACCCAGGGAGTCCCGTCACCACATAAACTTGATGGAGCTCCATGCAGTGTGTTTAGCTGTGACGGAATTCACTCTACCAGTCAGGGTCAGGTCATGCAGGTCCATATGGACAACACAAAACACAAGAGAGAAGCACACCATGGAACGAGTGGGTGCCTGACCCCAAAATATATTACCAAAACACACAGTCCCTAAAAAGATAACAGTGGAAAATAAATCAGAACTCAGGCATGAACAGTTCAGCAGATTCCGCACCATTGCACTTTACCCCAGCGCTTCATATCCTCTCCAAGACACTTCATTAGGGGGTGGGATTTTGAAGAGCGGTACTCCAAATTTATTCAGTGCAATTTAAAGAAACAGTCACAAAGGTGATCTCACCATAACAGAAGACCAGACATCATTTTATGATAACAATCTGTGCTACCCCTATTAAGAGTGAAAAGTATTAAAATAAAAACTTTGCATTTTAACCTTGCACATAGTGGGAGGTCAATAAAAACTGTTAAAGGTCAAGTATTCAATAAACAGGAAGGGGCTCAAAAAACAGCTAAGAATAAGTACTATTTGCCCAGTGATGCTGAGGGTTGAGGTGCTGGACACCACACCTCGTGCCACATTGATGACCCGAGTTTAGGTGCAGGCTTGGGTCACCGGGGGTCGTCAGGGGAAGGAGAGGATCAAGCATCTGGAGGACTGCTCCCCTCTCCTGGGGTGGGTTCTAGGGATCTCAACCAAGGGGGGTTAAACAGCAGCTTTCATAGAAGACAGTTCCTGTTATGGTGGCATGCACGTACATCTCCTGAGCTGGAATATGTCCACAGAACATCGAAAAAATGTCATGTTTTTATGCAATTTTAATTTATTTAATAAGACCTCCAGAAAAAAGCAGAAGATTCCTGAGCTGTACCGCAATCAGAGCAGAAATAAGTGTTATGTCAGTAAATGAAGCCCCAGTTTGCCGGAAGTTGGCACATTTCCTCGTTTCGTACAATGTTGGTTGTGTGGAGCTAATCTAGTAGCAGCAGCAGCAGCATCCAGTTAAATAATTACATAGTAGAACTAAGTGTTGTCCAGTGTAACTATCTTGAAGTGCTTTGAAGTGACCCTCCTTCTAATCACAGCTGTTTTTATTGTTACCTGATTTGCGAAGCAATCTTGGGAGGGTGCGGTTTATGTGTGACTGTGCACCGGACTGTATTCATGTGTCTGCAGTGTGATATTGGAGTGGAACTTTTTGTTTCCCAAAAGGAGGCTCAATATAAATCAAAAAACAGAATAATCTGTGCCTATTGTGATGCTGTGTTCTGACTGACTCGGTATAGTGATGTTGTGCCACTAAGGATAGATGCCTCACTTTTGTGACAGTGCAAATGCTTTCTACCTTTCCAATCTAGTGCCATAATCGATATCCACAGGCTCATGTAAAGTCTATCCAAAATGTTTCCATTACCTGTGCATACTATGGCTGTTGGGGGGGGGGGGGCAACACCTCTTGATCGATATCCAACAAACCTTTCCAATGACATCTATTCATGTTGTAGTTGCCATTCCCACTCATGTGTTGCACACCAAGTCCATTGAAACCTTGCATGACACAAGTTGCAATTTGGAGCTGTCGAGATTGAAAACATCAGAAGTGGAGTAGGGATAAAAAGAATAATATTTTTCTGTTGACATTTTAGTCCACTGCCTCCAGTTGACATCGAAATAGTGGCTTGTTTGGGTTGTTGTTATGAGAGGTGTTGCCCCCCCATCTCCCAACAGCCATAGTATGCATAGGTAATGGAAACATTTTGGATAGACTTTACATGAGACTCTGAGAGGGAGGATTATAGGCTGTTGAGGGGACTGAATACTGTCTATGGCAGAAGAGAATGAGCATGGTGAAGGTGATGAGCCTGTTGAAGGATGTCATGGTGCTGGCTCTTTTATCAGTTATAGCTGAGGGGTTATTAGGATGGGGTGTCTGGAAGTGAAGGACATTGAACATAGGCCAACAGTTTAAAATGATTAATCTGTTAATTTTCTTTTGACATCTGATTACTCTGCCTACACTTACAGATCAGCTGCTGATCGATACACCACCCCCATCATAGTTTGTGTTCTGTTCTGTTCAGTTTTGTTTTGAATGTGGTGATATCAGCAACTGTGCAGCCAGGATGCACAGGCCATGGTGAAGTTGTTGACCCCCTGCCTGGGATGTCTGCCACCAGCAATCACAGAGGTGGACGTTGTGTGACATGGGTAACAGACTGGCTGTGGATGTCAGTTGGAACATTACCCGTCATGGATATCTGCCCTGTCTATGACGTGTGAAATGCTCGACTTCAGTGATCTGCAGCCCATGCAGAGAACTGTCCCCAGTCTGATGGTGGAAAAACCAGGAGGTGCTTCAGGCATAGAGCAACGGTGACATGCAGATAGACTGTGGATCCCAAGGCATGCCTTTTTATGTCTGAGGTGCCTATGGTCATTGCATGGGCATAACAGATTACCCCAGTAGGTGCCCCACAGCCTATTTGAATGTTTGTATGGGATATCTATGAGCGATGCATGCCAGTTGGGCACATATACATGGATCTCAACATGTGGTGGTATGGTCACCCAGGTTAGCCCTGTGTGTAGTGCAGCAGTGGGAGGGTGCAGACACATAGGTGGACACACAGATGCAGTAGTACTAACATACTGGCTGCCAGAAGTAAACTACAAGACAGCCGCATGCCATGCTGCATGTAGAGTTTCTGTCTGTGGAGTGCGGTGCAATGTGCAGTGCACCTGTGGTGTATTAGCTATACCTGCCATGGTCAGTACGATGTGACTTGAGAGGTGAGACAGGCACAGAGAGGGCAACACAGCATTGGATGACAGGCTGGGGAGTGGTCAGCAGCAAGTCATGGTGGAGTGTGGCACACACCTGTGATGGGTAATGTACAGTGACATGTTACTGCATGCCTTTCATAGCACTGCCACAGTGGTGGAGGAATGCATGCACTAGTCAGTGTAATGCTGCTGTTTTTCTGCCACCTACTGGATTTTCATACCCCATTTTATAATTTATATTTTTGCAGAAAATGTCAAGCAGTGATGTGGATGACGACTCTGTTCATGATACTGATGTCAGTGATGACAGCAGTCCTCATGGTTATGCAGGCTACCAATCTAGTGATGATGCAGTCAGTGATGAAGTTTCTACCAGTGTGACAGATTCAGCATTGTCTGGTGGAATTCAGCCCTACAGATTTGAGCCACCTGCTCGCACACCGCTGGAAACACCACAAAGCGTAGGGGATGAAGGAACCAGTGATGGTAGAATCGGTAACAATGAGTGATATGTTACAGATGATGTTATGATAATGACTGCTGATATGTGCTGTATTATTCACACTTTATTTTTATTTTGCTTCGGACACTTAGCCCTATTAGTACTCATTTTAACAAAAGACTACAACCAGTATGCTGTTCTGGCATCATACGTAAGCAATAATACCCAACAGGGTGGTCCATATTGTGCTATACTGACCACCCAGTGGTGTACTGAGGCCCGACACCATATGTGGAGGGCCTTATAGCCCCTTGGAGGTCCAGTATAGCACAAGACCACCCACCCTGTTGGGTATTATTGAGGTAACAAAATGGGAACTTTAAAAAAATAAGTTTAAAAAAAAAAGGTAATGAAACATTAGGATAAAGTTAGTTTTTTTTGGTTTTTAAGATTCTGTTTTCTCCCCTCCTGGCTCCAGATCTTGCCACTCCTTCAGGCATCCTAGGTTCCCTGCACCCCCTTCAACCTCTCCGGGCACCCTTCCACCTCATATTGCAACCTACCTCGAGGTAGCTCTGCATTACCCTTTCGCCAAGTGTGTCCCTCTCCTCCAAGGGGGAAGGCACTGGTGGGGACGGCCCAGCACAATATTTTTCCTTTTCGGCCTCTGGTGCTGCTGAGATGAGGGCTGACCCCACAGGAAGTCTACAGATATGTCTCGAACTATGCCATCATCCGGCCAATCCGGGGTGTTTTTTCCCCATGTTCTGGTGTTTTTGTCCCTCCTGTGCCGCTACCTGCAGTGCCTCTGGTGTCCACAGGGGCCACTACTGGGCGAGGCATCCCACCCATCCCACCCCAGGAGAGAGAGCAGTCCTCCGGATGCTTGATACTCTTCCCTCTGCCAGACCCGCGGCCTGAGTCCTTTCCCGAACCCAGGTCGCCGGCGTGGTTCAAGGTGTGGCGTCCAGCACCTCAGCCCTCTGCGCCACCAGGCCGGCCAAAGTTAGTTTTCTAATAAAATAGTTCCTCTGCCTGCATTTGGAATGATGCTTAGAAGGCACTACTGTGTTTTTTTTTTCCCTTCTTAGTTTTCTTGGTGTCTTTCCAAAGAGCCTTTTATAACATTCATATACTGTGTCACACTTTTAATTTCTGTGTAAAACTTTTTTTTTTAGGTGTTCCTGCAAACACTGTGTCCCAATGACTGACGCCATCAGCAGTATCTGCTGCAGGGAATCTCACAAGTTTTTAGACAAAATTGAACATAACAACAGCCAACCTGGTGCTGACATCATTGGTTGCATCACTGATCATCCTGGTTTTGAAGGTGTGTGCCTGAATCGATGGTTTTGGAGACATCATACTACCAATATAGACAGCAGTATCCAGAAGATGATTCAGGAGTTGAGTTCCAGTCGGAGTAAGTTGACAAGAAATGTCAGAAAGTTTTATGTTATTGTAACCCCCTTGTTACCCGGGGTTACCAGAATCCTAGTAAGACCTAGTGGTAGGCAGAGAAGGCAGCTTGTGAAACTCCAGTTAAATGGATTTCACACTGTCTCACTCTGTTCTCAGTCTCAGCTGAGACTGAGGGATGACATCACCATAGAACTATCACAGTTGCATGAGCCACAATGGAATCTGCAGAAGGGAGTTGGAGTAGAATGTGGGGAGGTTTGAACAGTCAGTCAGTAGTCAGTTGGAGTTTGGAGCTTGTTGTGAGAGGAGCACAGCAGCTCTGTGTTCAGGCTCTTGGAGCCTCAGCCCTGACATAGGGCTACAATTAGGGAAAGGTGTGTGTTTCCACCTAAAGAGAGATACAGTGAGCTATTTTAAAGTGGTGGAGACCACTGAATCGGGTCTCAGTGCCCCAGGTTTACCTGCCTTTCCAGGGGCAACCCCCTGGCTACTGAAAGTGAAGAAGCTGCCTTATTTTTTCCAAGAGTATGGGAAACAAGAAGATTTTGTTATTCGCCTGTGGGGCACCTGCAACTGGAGGGTGAGTTCTGCTCTATCTAAAGGGCCCATGTTTCACCCTGGACTTGTGTTAAAGTGGGGATTGGACTACTGAAGTAGTGGGAGGCCTAGAGTAATAGGCTTAGCCAAAAGTAAAAGTATGTTCAAGTCCAGCACATAGGGGAAGTCAAGACATGTAGAGGAGATGTGACATACGTCTACCCTGTAATCTACATTGCCAAGCTTGGAGTTGTTTAGATTCCAGAGAAATGGCCAGGTATGGATTGTGGGAGCTGGAGGTGGGAGACCCCACCCCATCTTTAGTAACCAGGTCCACCTCTACAGATTTGCTCTGTGGATTTCTACTTTGCCTCATGCACTTGGCCAGTGATGAGGGAAGTACCCAGACATGGGATTGGAAGAAAAATTCCCTCTAGGAGTCGAAGGCTCTAAGGTGGTTTGGGGAGCCACCAATTGGAAAACTGGTTAATTCCCATAATGGACCATGGATCAAGTGGCCGGCGGGGGAGCCAGGCCAATAGAGAAAACCCAAGTAGTGTACAAATCGGTCTGTGTACCCAAAGCTGCGTGCAAGTCCGGGCTGTGTGCCTGGTGGGTTTAGAGCCTGAGGGTTGGAAATGTGAAGAAGTGTTCTGTTGTCTCTAATCTGCATTACCAGGAATGTAGCCCCGTGGGGGTCCGTCTATGCTTTGTTTGTTCAGTTTGGATGTGAATAAAAGCCACACTGTAGAATCCCATTCCTGGTTTTGGACATTACAGTTATTGCTTCCTGTGTTCAGATATACTTGGGTGCCTCTGTTCAAAGTAGCCAAACCTAGGCCCCCTGTGCCGAGTAACCTAGTCCTCCCCGAACCCAGTCCCCACCAGGTACTGCTGTCAGCTTCAACAGCATGCCACCTGTCATTTTGCAAAAAGGCAGGGATCCAGGGGTTACAAAAATGGAGGCACCACCTTGGATTTAATTCTGGGAGGAAGGTGCTTGGGCAGGGGGGCTAGCGTTTTGGCTATCTGGCAGTGGGTAGCCCAAAAAGCTGAAGCAATTTAACTAGTGTGTTGATGTGTGCTGTGGATCTTATGCTGCTGTTAAAATGCCAACTGTTTACCAAGGAGCAGTAAAGCTAAAAGAGTGTGCCCTTGTCCTGCATCAATTGTTTACAGCATTTTTGCCTGCTTTTTAAATGAACTGTGGTGATAAAAAAAAAGTATGAAAAACTAGGGGTAGCAACAGGAAAATTGTGCCCTGGACATTGGAAATGCTTTTGAGTGAACTGGGAAACTTGCTGTGTGAATGACCATGCTAAATGGTTGAAATGGGCTCCCGCCATGGAGTCAGTTGAAAAAAAACAAAGTGGTTTCTGCAGTTTAAATTTGCCTGCTCGACGATGGCCGTGAGGAGAAGAGCACTCGCGAGGAAGTAGAGGCTCATTTGCATGGCGTCGTGTGATTGGTGAGGCTGCAATCAGTCCCGCCCCTCAAGCAGCTCTACAGTGACTGCCCAGCATTCGAGAGGGAGTGTGAGTGGAGTGTGTGTACTGGCTAGTGGAGGAGCATCGTGGTGATTAAAAAGCGCTGTAAAACTTCTAAAAATAGACTTTGCTGTTCAAAATCGGGCTCAACCCACATCTCGATCAACTAAATTGCAGATGTGGTGATTGAAGATACAATCGGCAGGACTGCCCACCCATTTTCCTTCTGAGGCCTCCAAGACTGGCTGCAGGCCCTTTTTCCATCGCAGCTAACAGCTACTGATAACAGTAAGTACCAACAGTAAAAGTTGCTCAAACAGTGATTTTCTGCCAAAAGCCAGTTAAATATGTGTGCAGCAATGTAGTCGCTTTGCAAATAACGACTGTGTCAAGTTCCACCAGCAAGTGCAAGTCTGTTAAGCCATTGACTGTGTGCATAGTAATGAGTTCAGCATCAGTTTAAAATTTTAAAGCCAGAGAGAGACTGTGAGTTGTAGCCAAATGTGCAGCACTAGTTTACAGGCAATCCTGTGCTTAAAATCCTGAGGCTTTAAGGGACTGTGAGCTAAAGAAATGTTTCCAGCAAGTGAAAAGTCCGTGGAAAATCATGTAAATATGTTAGAACAAGAACAGTGCAAGTTTTGTGCAGTTTGAGCAAAAGTTATCAGTAGTGTGTGTAAATCGGATGCGCAGTGGCTCGGACCCAATTTCTGAATGTTGATGCACAGGAGTGCTGCCACTGCCATTACAGGATGGGGTAGTAATGTAAACACAGCAGCAAAGGAGCCATTTTAAAAGCAAAAGAAAGTGTTCGGTGAAGTGGGACTTTCAGTAACAGTGAGCAATTGTTTGTTTTCCCTGCAGTTATGGCCTCAGGACCAGCTCGCTACCCGGATTATGCCCGGGCCGCAGTAACAGCAGCGTAAATAGGTTAAGGGACATTGAAAGGTGTTATTATGGAGGACAACTGTCTTCTCATTTGGCAATTCCTGGATATCCAGTGCATGTGTGTCAAATATGCTTAAATGCTGGAAGGGATGTCTTCATGATTCCTCACTGTTCTGGGTGCCTAGAAAAATACAGCTTGTATAAAGTGCCCCAGAATCGTTTGTCTCCTACATGGACAAAGGTTCAGGAATCTGCAGTTGGCAGCACACAGCACCAGGTGGAGTCTGTTGAGGAAGGCCCCTCGGGGGAGTGTGGCACAAAACTAGAGGGTGCAGAGCTAGAGACAGAACCAGATGTTGAAGTTTTGGATGCTGGATCCCAGAAGGAAAGTTTGGATAAAGCATCAGTTGACCCCTGGAGGGGGGGGGCCTAGCCCAAGTCTCATAGGAAAAGATGAGATGCGGGAGGCCTTTGAATGGGAGGTGTTGACCTCTGCACCTAGTGAAGAGTGGATAGTCTCAGGAGAGAGGACGACTGCCCACTCCTGGGCTCAGATCCTTAGTGAGGAAGAAGATGAGGGGGAACCTATGTGGCCTTGTGAAAAAAGAACGGGTACACAGCCTCAAGCTCTTGCCTCAAAGGATTGCATGGAAGAGAGTGGTGATGCCACTGCCCTGGCTATGCAAGAAGAAGTCAGGGATCCATTTTTAATCTCATTGAGGATGCGTAGTTGGCAGAACCAGAATTGGCCGCCCCCAAGCCAGGCCAGCAGTCTCAGGTTGACCAAAACTAGTAAAGAGGAGATACTGGTTCGTAGGAAGGTGAATGAAATCTATGGGATAACCTTTCCTACCCTTCCTCGGAGAGTCTGGGAGGAGATTGAGAACAGCAGGAAATCCTGGATCTGGGCCGAAGCAATGAAATGTGTGCATCCTGGTGCAAACAAGCATGTCAGAAACAGACTGTTTCATGAGAAATATACCCAGTGGAAGAGAGGCAGGACACTGTTTATGGACAGAGTGCGAATAGTGGACGGAGAGGGACGTGAAACCTTTCACTGTGTGAATTATGTGTGCCCAGACAAGGTAATAATTCAAGCTCCTGGCCCCCTGTACTATTGGCCTCAATGCAAGGACCTCCCAGCAAATGTGCCTGTGCCTACTAAATGGAAAGCCGAGCAGTGGTAGTCAATACTGCCACACCAGCCTGTGAAGTGCCTTTATTGATCCACCAGTATGAACATCCAGGACTCAGGTGCCTCACATTCATCAGTTCTACAGTGTACTGGCCTTTCCAGTATCCATCGACTGGCCCACCAGATGACTTCAGATCCAGAGAGGACACCAGCCCAGCTGTATCCTGCTTCATCGCCTGGTAATCGGATGATGTCAGACCAGCTGTTTTCCTTTTTGTTCCTGTTCTAAGGTTCCATCTCCAGAGATGACATCATCCCAGCAGCACCCAGATGTGCCCTCCCGTGGTTCCCGGAAGATGTCCACCCAGCTGTATCGGAAGAAATGCTGCCAGGGTGAGTCTTCGACTGAGGAGCAGGTCGGTTCCTTTATTCATTCTACAAGGGGCTGGTAAGTCCGAGCTTTTCTATTCTTATGACATTGCAGTACACACCCTACACTAGCAGACCCCAGAATGTGTGAACTGTCCTCAAAGACTCTCCCCTTCGGGACTTTGGCCTGCTAGAACTGTGCTTCACCGCGTTCCGGCCCAGGAGAGACTCTTTGATGGACTAGTCTTCGGGCACTGTGGTCACTAGTTGGGACTTTTAGGGCACTCCATCCCCCCAAATGTGTACTGTAAATAATGTCATTGTTTTCTACTGTTTTCTAGTGTATATACTGTTTTTCTACCTTTTCTAAAAAAAAATATATATATTTTTGGGATTCTTCAGTGTTTTTGATGGTAGGGGTTTAGGTAGACTGTGTATACAGATTAGGAGTGTGTGTTGTCTTTCTTTTTCTTGCAGGTGTTCCTGGAGAAGATAGAAGAGAAGATAAGAAGAGGAGATGGGGCTCATCGGAGTTCCTCACTAGTACTTTAGTGTGTAGTAATTTAAAGTACTGTGGTTGTTGTTGTTGCTGTATTAACCCTTTCCTTCCACAGGTGTGGTTGTGGGGGTAGGGAGGCAGTACAGTGATATTTATTTTTTATTTAGTTTTTGTTGACCGGGTAAGTGCACTAGACAAATCCTGCCTATTTTCAGGCACGACCCGGGGGAAGGGGATACAGATGAATGCCAACTGACTTTGAACCAGATGAAACTATTGGTGGTATTTTTAGTGAATGAGGGAAATTTGGCCAGGACACCGGGGAAATTCCCTACTCTTTTCGATAAGTGCCATGGGATCTTTAACATCCACCTGAACTACCACCAATCCAGGCAGATGGGACCTCGGTTTAACGTCTCATCCGAAAGACGGCACCTCAGAAGTGCAGCACCCCTCTCATGCTGCACTACAGTGTACATATAATGGTGTAATATTAGTTTCTTGGTGTGTGGTTGCAGGTTGCCCAAGGTCGGGGAGGTCCCCGGGTTGTTTTTGTTTTGGGGTGTTAAGTTAGAGGCAGATAGATTGTCCCTAGAGGGCTAGGGGGGGATAGACAGGCTGTGGTCCTGAACAGCCGTAGGGACTGCAGTGCTGAGCTATTAGGGATATGCTCTGGACAGTTCTACCAGAACCACTAGGCACCCATAGTAAGTGGGTAGAGTAGAGGCTGATATGTCAGCTAAAGACCTCTAGGCTCTTAGTGTTGCCTGCCCGTGCTTGCACATGGTAGGAGGGGGCCTGATCACCCCCCTCCACAGGTAGCATATAGGGTGGGATGGCCTAAGCCGGGTAAACAATGACTGCGGACAGTCATTTTCCTGGTCAAGGGCGAGTGTAACCCCCTTGTTACCCAGGGTTACTAGAATCCCAGTAAGACCTAGTGGTAGGCAGGGATGGCAGCTTGTGAAACTCCAGTTAAATGGATTTCATACTGTCTCACTCTGTTCTCAGTCTCAGCTGAGACTGAGGGATGACATCACCATAGAGCTATCGCAGCTGCATGAGCCACAATGGAATCTGCAGAAGGGAGTTGGAGTAGAATGTGGGGAGGTTTGAACAGTCAGTCAGTAGTCAGTTGGAGTTTGGAGCTTGTTGTGAGAGGAGCACAGCAGCTCTGTGTTAGGCTCTTGGAGCCTCAGCCCTGACATAGGGCTACAGTTAGGGAAAGGTGTGCGTTTCCACCTAAAGAGAGACACAGTGAGCTATTTTAAAGTGGTGGAGACCATTGAATTGGGTCTCAGTGCCCCATCCATGAGCGGATGGGACAGGAAGCTTTACCTGCATTTCCAGGGGCAACCCCCTGGCTACTGAAAGTGAAGAATTCCTGTATGTTCGTTTCTCCGCTGTATGGTCAAGGTGCTCTCTCGTTGCAGCTGTTGCACAAGCTGCAGAATTACTTGTCAGGACTATTGTTGTGTGATTATTGGAAGAACTGCCCACTCTACTTGTGCTGAACACAGCGTGAGAGGCTGTGTTAATTCGCACAAACGAGCTGTCAGCTGGAGCTGGAGCTGTGAGAGGGGAGCTACTAGCCAATTGGCTCTGGGAGTGGGAGGCACTGGATAAAACGCGGACACCGCTCGCCAGAACGAGCGTGGCGCGAGCGCCACTCGGAGCCGAAATTTGTCTGTTCTGATGAGAGATGGGTGTGAGGTGGGAATTTTGTTTTAATAGCTCTGTATGTCTACCAGTTTTATTATAAAATAGAGTTTTTATGTTATTGCCTGCATGTTTTGTATGTGTCATCTGGTTTATTTAGTTAGACATGTGTAGGTATTTTGACAGACGGCTCTTGGAGCCTAGAATTGTTTATGGGAACTCTCAGTTGCATGCGCTGCGTCCTTTTATCCCTCCTGTATCTGATATTATTATCAGACGCCTGGGAAGTGGGGATTAGTGGGATTGCTTTTGCGCATGTGACGACCAGGAGCAGGTTGTTCAGATGATCGAGGTGGTTAAGTCCAGGAGACACCCTGGAATAAATAGAGCACCTAGAAGAAGCCAGACGTGGTTGGTGCCTATTTCCAGGGGGGCCACCAGGCCATGTGGCCAGGTGACCTTTAGGGCTGCATCACCCTTAATATCTCTGACAGCAGTGCTATGCAATGCCAGGTCGATCAGAAACAAGACGGCTATTATTGCCGCTCTGGTTTCATCGGTCGACCTGGCGTGCATTACAGAGACCTGGGTGGGGGATGATGCTGGCCCTGTTTTTGAGGCTGCAGTCCCCCCAGGTTATACTGTGGTGCACTGCCCCAGAGAAAACCATAGGGGAGGCGGTGTAGCTATTTGTTTTAAATTGAGCCTGGACTTCACTGTGTACCCGGTGGGAACCCCAGGTTCATTTGAATGTGTGGCCGTTCGAGGAGGACTCGGTGTTGGCTGCAGGATCCTCCTCATCTATCGCCCTCCTGGACTGATGGGGGAGTTCCTGCAGGAATTCGCCGAGTTTGTTGCCGGTGAAACATTGAATTCCCCAAGATGTATTTTTCTTTTCACCATTTTGGTTGCCCTTCTCTGGACTGCCTCAATTTGGTTAATGTCCTTGTGAAGGTGTGTGCCTCAGGAGGCAATCAACCGAAAGAAGACAATATTTTTGTCTCGGAAGATTGCTGCTGGGAGAAGCCGACCAGCCTCACTTTTCCGGACTGTCGATAGACTTCTCCATCCACTCTGTCTTCAGCCCGGAAGAGTTTCCTCGAATGAGGATTGTGAGGAATTTGCTCGGTTTTTCTCGGACAGGGTGTCTGCGATCCGGCGGGAGGTCTTCTCAGCCAGTAATATCATTGTTGTCAGTGGTCGCCAGTCGTGTTCTAAGAGCACTCTCTCTGGGTGGGGGGAGTTTAGGCCAGTAGAGGTTCGTGAGGTCACTGAGATAGTGGCCAACCTGAGGTATACCTTTTGTGAACTGGATCCCGTGCCAACGCGCTTCTTGATGAGGTGCATTGACACTGTTGGCCCAGTGTTTGCCCTGATTGTCTGGTGCTCCTTGAGTCAGGGTGTCTTTCCGGATGCCTTGAAGGAGGCTCTGGTGAGACCCCTTTTAAAGAAAGCTTCTCTGGACCCGGAGATTAGGGAAAATTACCGTCCTATCTCCAATCTTCCATTTCTGGGAAAGATTGTTGAGAAGGTGGTATCACTTCAGTTGGGGGAACATCTCAGGACCCACGAGTTGTATGATCCCTTCCAGTCAGCTTATCGGGCCAGACATAGCACTGAAACTGCATTAGTTCGGGTGCAAAATGACCTCCTCAGGGCTAGAGATCGGAGGGACAAGACAATTCTTGTTCTCCTCGATCTCTTTTCAGCATTTGATACTGTGGACCATAGTGTATTGCTTTTCCGCCTGAGGGAGTTATGCAGACTCACCGGTGTTGTCATCAAATGGTTTGAGTCATTTCTTACTAACAGGAGGCAGCAGATTGTGATGGGTAGTTTCTCATCTGCACCCTACCTCCTTCCGTGTGGAGTCCCTCAGGGTTCGGTATTTGCTGCTATGCTGTTCGCAGTGTACATGCTGCCCCTAGGGGAGATCATTAGGAGGTATGGTTTGAGTTTTCATTGCTATGCTGATGATACTCAACTATACCTTTCCTTTGCCCCAGGAACATCAAATGCAGTGGATGTGTTAAATATCTGTCTGGCTGAGATAAATAACTGGATGTCTTCCAGCTGGCTGCGACTGAACCCTAACAAGACTGAGGTATTAGTAGTGGAGTCGAACAGAGTTTGTGATGGGATGGCCTCTGACTCTATGACTGGCATTGTGCTAGGAGCTGTGTCATTGATGGCCTCCCCATGGGTGCGTAATCTTGGTGTGATCTTTGACAGGAATTTGTCCATGGAGGCTCAAATATCCTCTGTGGTTCGTTCCTGTTTTTTTCATCTGAGAAATATCGCCAGGATTAAGCCCCTTGTTCCGGCTCTGGACCTCTCTACTTTGGTACATGCCTTAGTCACTTCTAGGCTTGACTACTGTAATGCCCTCTATCTCGGGGTCTCTGGAACTTCTCTTCACAGACTGCAGCTAGTGCAAAATGCTGCTGCCCGGTTTTTGACTGGACAAAGTAAGTTCAGTCATATTACTCTGGTATTGCGTGAATTGCACTGGCTTCCAGTCAGGTGGAGAGTATTGTTCAAGGTGGGTTTTCTCACCTATAAGACCCTACATGGACAGGGCCCTGGTTACCTTTCTGATCTCCTGGTACCGTCCATCTCTATCCGTGATCTCCGCTCCTCTAATAGTGGCCTCCTCAAAGTCCCGAGAGCGAGATTGAAATCAGCTGGAGACCGATTGTTTGGAGTTGCTGCTCCAGTTCTCTGGAACTCGCTACCACTGGAAGTGAGAGAGGCCCCTACTATAGAGGCTTTCAAGAGCCGTCTGAAGACCTTTTTATTTATGCAGGCTTTTGGAAATTGAATTTTATGTATGTTATTTTAAGGAATGTATATGGTATGCCACACTGTATAGTTTTGTGCGGCGCCCAGAGCCTTTGGGATTGGGCGTCTTTTTAAATAAAATTGACATTGACATTGACATTGAAGAAGCTGCCTTATTTTGTCCAAGAGTATGGGAAATAAGAAGATTTTGTTATTTGCCTGTGGAGCACCTGCAACCGGAGGGTGAGTTCTGCTCTTTCTAAAGGGCCCATGTTTCACCCTGGACTTGTGTTAAAGTGGGGATTGGACTACTGAAGTAGTGGGAGGCCTAGAGTAATAGGCTTAGCCAAAAGTAAAAGTATGTTCAAGTCCAGCACATAGGGGAAGTCAAGACATGTAGAGGAGATGTGACATACGTCTACCCTGTAATCTACATTGCCAAGCTTTCAGAAAAGAGTTGTTTAGTTTCCAGAGAAAGCCGGGTATGGATTGTGGGAGCTGGAGGTGGGAGACCCCCCATCTTTAGTAACCAGGTCCACCTTTACGGATTTGCTCTGTGGATTTCTACTTTGCCTCATGCACTTGTCCAGTGATGAGGGAAGTACCCAGACATGGGATTGGAAGGAAAATTCCCTCTAGGAGTTGAAGGCTCTAAGATGGTTTGGGGAGCCACAAACTGGAAAACTGGTTCATTCCCATAATGGACCACAGATCAAGTGGCCAGCAGGGGAGCCGGGCCAATGGGGAAAACCCAAGTAGTGTACAAGTTGGGCTGTGCACCCAAAGCTGCGTGCAAGTCTGGGCTGTGTGCCTGGTGGGTTTAGAGCCTGAGGGCTGGAAATGTGAAGAAGTGTTTTGTTGTCTCCAATCTGCATTACCAGGAATGTAGCCCTGTGGGGGTCCGTCTATGCTTTGTTTGTTCAGTTTGGATATGAATAAAAGCCACACTGTAGAATCCCATTCCTGGTTTTGGACATTACAGTTATTGCTTCCTGTGTTCGGATTTACTTGGGTGCCCCTGTTCAGAGTAGCCAAACCTAGGCCCCCTGTGCTGAGTAACCTAGTCCTCCCTGAACCCAGTCCCCACCAGGTACTGCTGTCAGCTTCAACAGCATGCCACCTGTCGTTTTGCAAAAAGGCATGGGTCTGGGGGGTTACATTATGTTGTGAAATGGGTAGACACAATGCAGGCTCCAGATTGGCAAAGAACAGCTTTTAGTTGGGCTGCTATGACAGCAAAATGTCACAGCTGAAAGTATATGTGTGCAAAAGTCACAAGACTTAGTATATATTACCCATTACATAATGTCAGTAAGGCACTTAAGGGGTTGCATTATGGTTTGGTGATGTACCTTTTCAGCTGGAGGAAGCATTCGGCTATGCCTCGTGCTTCTACACACCTAAGTGTGTCGGTTATCTAACCATAACGGGTACCCTGTTGTGCCTTATTGTGTAAGTAATGTGCATAAAAAATAAGGATTTTTTTGATATCTTGCAACAGATAAACATTTATTGAACTTTTCTTAATGATATGGTACAATTAATCATTGGTCCTCTCTATATTGATTTGTTCTGCTACTTCTGAGATAACTTTATCCATGAAACTACATCTTTTCATGTAAGCGTATGTGACTCTGAAACTTTCAACAATGTTGACAACAGTCATGGTAAGCAAGTGATACAGTTTATGCTGTTGAAACATAAATTGCATACATCAATCCATTTTTTAATTATATAGCAATGGATATACCAGGCAGTGATGCATGCCTGAGGTGTGTTGTTATTCATGACAGCACGCACCAAGTGATATCCAAGTACCAGATGCATGCAGGAATGTCTATTTTATAAGGTAGGCTTTTTATTTACTGTTCTCGGTTAGCACTTAGCAAGCTTCATACAGTACAGGTGGGTTAAATCGTGGACACGCTGTCGAGTCGATTAGTGCAGATTGTACATTTAATAAATAATGCTTCTATTTTACAATATCTGTGCTACCACACTGCATGCTGCATGCTGACTGCTACTCCACACAACTTCCCCTTCTCAAGGCTTCCCAGTTCCACTCCCCGTCATTGACAAATAGCACAATCTGTAGTAATTGGCAACACTTTTTGTGCTATCTAGTTCGGTACAGCATTCCATGAATTGTATGCCTGTCTCACATCAGTGCTACTACTACTCCAGAAAAAAACATTTAAAGGAAAGAGAGAACATTATACCTCTGTATGAGTGAGACAGACCATTAGCTATGTTCTTGTCATACACAGTGGCAGTTCAGGAGCTAACATGGTCTGTCTCTCTGTCGTTCGTGTCTTACTGCAATATATTAAAGGAAATTAAAATGTTGAATATAGTTGTTTGTAACATAGTGCATCCACCTACTGTACATAGCTGTTCTTTTCTTTCATTATTGAATTGGCCTCACTGTCTTCTCACAATACATGTAACTCAATAACTTCCCCCCATCCACACACACAAAGTACATTGCCATTTTTTTCTGTAAAATAAGACATAGCTTGTTATATAACAATAGCCATTTCCGATAAGTAAACAAACACTGCATATTACGAATGTATCCATTATGGAAGTGGTGATATGGGTGTGTTTAGCATCTGTGTTGTGAGTAAGTCTGTTGGTCCTGGTGAGGGAAGTACAACAGATGTGTTAAAGTTTCCCACGTAGACACTCCCTAGCTTGGTACATTGCTGAAACCATTTATTTTGCCATTTTGATTTCAATTGTTTTCATGTGTCCTTGATGACAATATTTTTTGGTTGGTCCATGCATTACACCATTGTAATGAATGGTTAATAAGCAATTAGGAGGCAGTATAGCTATGTGACTTAGCATTAGCAATAGTGATGTTAATCTGTTACTATACAGGTCATTGGTGTGCCCTCACTTGTAGTGTGTAGTCATATACTGTCACCTGCACCTGAAGAAAGAAATAGACATGATGGAAAGTGTCCATGTCAGTGTGACTACAATGATAGAGGGATCACAGGATTGGTCATATGTGGAGAGGTTGGAAGACTTGGGGATCTATACTCTGGAGGTGCAGAGTCAGATAGGGGATATGACCGATATGTTCCAAGTACATGATGGTAATTAACCAAGTGTTCTGCGTGAGCCTGTTCAATAAAATGGATACCACCACAGGGCACAGCCTAAATCTGGCAAGGGGGTACATTTCAGATGGCTATAAGGAAGCAATTTTTTACTGAAAGAGTAGTGATGCCATGGAATGAGCTGCCACATGGGGTGATGTATTCATAGCGTAATGGACGGTCATGATGCCTTGCAAGGGGAAAGACCAAATAAATTCAGTGGTAGTGATGGGGGGAATGGGGTCACAGTTGTAAACTGTAAGTCAGAAAGATCCAATATTATGTTAAGCAGACCTGATAGACACCAAGGTCTCATTCTGCTTGCCATTTTCTTATGTCGTTATGCTGTTAAGTACAGTATCACCAAGTTACACAGTATGTGATTCCAAACAGTGCGTAATGTGTATGTGTAGTACCACGTCTCCTTAATACCCTTTTTTTAACAGGTCAGTACTATATTGTCATTGTTAACAACCAATGTAATATCAAGTAAAAATGCAAACAAAATTTTAAATACTGCTTTTCTTTCTTACAGACGTTTCAGGTACATTGCATATCGGCAGCTGGTGAGATGGTGCTATGGCTGGTTGGGTCATCATAACAGAGTCCCTCTACCATTATGTGCTGTACAGAAGATACGTTAAACTTTTACAGATGACTGCAACCTGTGCCGTGGATTTCAATTTGCTTGAACGTACTGTTCATTGTTTCTTACTATCAGTAAATATTTACTGTTCGTGTTTTTTGAAGCAAGTTACAAAGTTGGCAACTGCTTCATCCTTCTGCAGGTGTTGCATAGAAGAGCATAGTGGTGGAGGAATCAGTTTTCTTAAGTCAAGTCATAGTTGCCTCTAGTTTGGCATGGCCATCCAGGTAACTGGCAATGAGTTGTCTTTTCAGTGTGGTTACAAACTCTGTAATTATATCAAAAAAGATGTGATGTTATCATTTTTACAAACTGCACTGTGACTTTCTCTCATTATGTTTTAATTGTCAGTTTATCTTACAATACAATATGGACACAATATTTACAGGTCTGCCACGTGGGTCTCCCCTCCACGGACATACTGTGGCAACACCCTCCCTGTAGCCCCATGATCATACCATTCATGTGGATTATACTCTGGTCATTCTACTGTCCCCCCCCACTCTGCCTGAAGCCCTGATTTCTGTGAAATACACCAAATCCTGGTAGCCTAGTGGTACCCACCCTGGAGCTACGATTTCCCATATACTACTTTCTGAATCATTCATTGGTAGTCCAGTGGCATCCCCCACTCACCTACCCACACAGAACCCCATGACCACCCTGCCCACACTGTCATCGGTGGGCAGCAGCAGTAACCCACCCGTATACCTCCTTGTCGCTCGTTAATGACAGCCATAGTATCAGCTGTAATCCCATTGACCCACACTGTGGACCAATGGGATTGCAGGGCATACTGTGCTAGACAGTCACATATATGTGAATGATTGACTTCATACACATATTAGTGACTGTCTACTACGGTATTCCCTGCAAGACCATTGGTCTACAGTGTGGACAAATGGGCTAACAGCTCATACTGTAAGCCGTCATTCAGTGGGCAGCTGGGGAGGTATGCGTGCATGCTGCTGCTACCTGATGATGATGAGGGTGGGCAGGGGGTCGTGGATGGGCAGGTGGGGGTTGCCAGTGGATCACCATGGAATACTTCAGACTTTATTCTGTGGTTATTGGGCTATGGGGTGGAAGGTGGAGGTGGGCGCCACTAGACTACCCGGGAATGAATTGGGGATTAATGCACAGGTGATTGCAGACATTATCACTGCGTCACGGTGCATCCAGACTAGTGCTGAGCAACTATCCCTTTTGACTATTGGCTGTTGCGCACTACTGGTGTTGCGCTGGTGCAACTCGATTGCAAAGGGCGCAACCCATTTGAATATGTAGGCCATGTAAGTATTATTTTTGGGGGGCTTCACTTGCAATTGCAATAACCAGTACAGTCTTCCCATTAATTTTTTTATTCAACAGTAATGTACCATTTTATGGTCTGCTGTTGTCTCGATTCTACATACAGTCACACAAATGCCGGTATTAAGTTTTGCAACAACTGCTTCACCATCAGTAAGTGTACTTTACCTGTCTGTCTATTAAATGTATACTACCGGCCTGGTCAGCAATGTGCATTTCTTTTCAGATGACAACAGCATGACATTATGCAATGCACAAGAACAAATAAGATACTATTTGTTTGAAACGCTAAAAAAGGCCAACACTGTACATCTACCATGACATGGGTGTGGGACACCCTCTGACTTACAATGCCTGGTCTGATTTGCTTATTCTGCCTCTCGGCGTCTTGCTCACACAACACAGTAGGCATTGCAAATTGTATTGTGGCACACCCCTTGCCGGGGTGGATCGATAACTGTAATGTGTCATGGTTGATTGCCTGCCCAATAAGTGTGCTGTCACACCTCTGTGCGCTTACTGTCATTTTAAAACATTTAAACAGCAGGTTACTACCATTTGTGGTGCTGTACTCCATCAGTGTACTCGATGACATACCCCCTCTATAGCCTTTTCAACAACTGTGGCAGTTCTACTGTGCAAGATATACTCATCGTAAAATTAAAATCGCAAGTCAGAGACAAAAACGAACACACCCCTACGACGGACCACGCAGCACTCTTTTGTGATGTCACAAAACGAACAATGCTTGAACGTGCCCCATGTACTTATATGTCACCAGTATTTTGTCATACTTTCATACCCTTTAGTGTAGGGATTTTATTCCATGACAGTGATCGGTCGACTAAAAGGGACCCCATAAGTCTATCAGTTGGTTACACTGAATAAGATCCCTAAAGGGTATAAAGCTATCATAAAATGCCTGTCATATTCAAAGTTCATGGGCGAAATACGCAGCCTTCAATTAGTGACATCACAAACATGGCTGTAACATCGTGGGCGCGTGTTAATTTTGTTCTGACTGCTGATTTAAATATTGGCACTGACTGTATCTTGTACTGTATATCTGGTTTTCATTCAACACTTGGTGACAATGCCACTGATGGGTTAAGTCACCTAACGAGCTCGGGCAGGCTGCTACCTGGAACCTGTTCATTGATAACATGTCGTGCGCACACTCACCGTAGGTTGGCTTACCAATGTCTTTTCTGACTGAGTAACCATCTTTTTTGAACTTTGGAAAACGGATGAAGTACTGTAACTTTTCTTCCATTGTTGCCAACTGCATACGAGAACTGTTCTCATTGAAATGCATGGCTAATAGTATTAGCCTAGATGAGTTATAAGAAGAAGCTAAATAAGCTCATTAAAATTTGTTAATGGATTTATTTCTGTTGAGCACACAAATTCTGTCATTATGCACGATTATGTACATCAAATAAATTAGATAGCAGGGCACTTAATGAAATTAGACATAGAAAATATTCAGAGTAGGTATTAGGAGTACTTCAGCCCTATAATTATACAATAGATGACAATAGTTATGTGACTTCACCAAAGCCACACAGAATTAAAACATGACATACTTTTGTATTTTTTGTATTATATTGTTTTTACCTCCTGCATTGCTCCAGTGTCCGCCTTTCCTTCCGGCCCTCCTAATATCTCCACTCCACGGCCAGCCTGTTCCTGAGCACTGATATCATACCATATATCACAGCCAACCCTAAGAGTCGTCATGGCGTAACACAGCTCATGGATTTCCGCCATCCTCCGAAGGTGAAGGCACCAGGGGAAGGGGAAACCAAACCACTCTATTTTTCCTAACAGGCTCAGGGGTGCTGTGGTGGAGGAGCAGTCTCCTGGTGGTTCTGGATGTGTGGAGAAGGAGGTCATTGTCCAGCGTGTGCTGAACTTATTTTCCTGCTTTCCTGGTTTTCCTGCTGGTGATGCTGCTTATAATACTCCCAGTCTCCATCAGTGGCTGCTACTAGAGCATACCTTCCCAGCCTGACCCGTCCCAGGAGAGGAGAGCGGTCCTCCGGATGCTCAGTCCTCTTCTCCACTTGCCATCCCCAGATGTCCTGAGTCCATTCTCCAACCCAGGTCAAAGGCATGGTTCGAGGTGTGGAGTCCGGCGCCTCAACACCCTGCTACAGTGTGCTGTCCACATGCATGTTTAAATTTCGCTTAACCCAAAAACTGCAACTCACCGTGTTTGCATGCCTAGGTATGGAAATGCTGTATGCTTTGGAGCATAATGCAAAATTAGACTATGAAAGGCCTCAAGTGATGACGTCTGGTACTGGCTTGAGAGTTTGTATATGTCATTCAGCAGCATTTGAGAGTTCAGAATACTTTCAAGTTGTACAGTCGCTTTTGTGTCTATTGTAAACAATGGCAAATAAAAACAGAATGTCAGGGTACTGAAGTACTTAATAATGTGTACAAGACAGTTACCACCCTCAGTTAGTAGAACATGGCCTATTAGGGATTCTGCCCATGACATTTGTTGTCCCAGAGTGAACCCCATTTAGTAACATAGTCAGTAACACTACCAGTCAGTTTTGCACACATTATATGACCAACCCTCCTAGCCATAGGTAATAAATGTTTCAATAGATGCAGTCCACTATAAAACAATGACATATCGGCCACTTACATAAATGCACAATGGCAGTACATACATACAGTGGCACTGGATAAGTCATGGATGTGGGGATCTGGACAGAGCTTGTTGTCAAGTTTTGCTGGCAGGTGAACAAGTCATAACACGAGCGGAAACTGTTGATTTCACTGTTTAAGAGTGTATTGTGTTGCTCTCACTGTTGTTCCATTCACTACACAAGACAATGGATGGGCATCAGTGAACAACAGTGATGTTCAGTTGTTGATATTCTTATCACAACCTTGAAAACATCGAGAGCAACTATTGTCCGTTCATTATGCAGTGTAGCGTATGTGACTACAGTACTGTCAGCATCTCAAAATATTTAACTGATAACGCAAGGCTCCATGTTGATGCCGTGACTTGGACACACAGCGCCAACATTTGGTAACAAGCTCTTTCCCGACCCCTCGCTAATAGTTAACGATACCCTTCACAGTTACATTTTTCCTTATTACAGTCAACCTATTGCTGTACAATACACATTTTAAATAGAGCAGCTGTCCTTACTTGGACATGTTTGTTCCACGTGGTTCACATTTCCACCCATGACTCACTGCGTGGACATTTCTGGACTCCAGTACATAGACTTCACATGAGCAATGATGTTTGATGCTGTTGTACTATGGATATTACATAGTCAAGGTGGTAGAACAGCATATTGATGTCACGGTACACCATCTGTTTATTTCCATACAAAATAGCTCTTACCTATACAGTATAATTAGGTAATAAGGCACAACAGGGGTGTGTGTTTTTAGGGGGTGGTTTACCCATGCCTTGTGTGGTGTGTTAGGAGGTGCAGCTGAGTGAGTAAACCACACAAGAAGTGGATAAATCCCTAATAACTCACACCCTGGAGTGCCTTATTGCGATTATACAAAGGACTCATGTTTAAAATGTGCTTAATTGTGTTGTTTTATAAATGCATTTCCTCAACCATGGGTAAAGCCTGATTTACACACGGTCATGTGACATGTTTTGATCAATGAGGTTACAGGATTTTCACACACCATTGTATAATGTATTATACAATGATGTGTTGAAACTCCTATAACCTCATTGTTCAAAACATGTCACATGACCATGGGTAAATACTGCTTTACCCACGGTTGAGGAAATGCATTCATAAAAAACATAATTAAACACATGCTAAATTTATTTTACACATGGGGTCCATTCTATAATCGCAGTAAGACACTCTGCTCCGCCTCGTGACACACCACACAAGGCGTGGGTAAATCCCCAGTAACTATGATTTCTGTTGGCAGTGGTGGTCATGTATTCTGCAAAACAAACAATTAAAAAAAAAGTGGAATAAAAATCACATCAACAAAAAAAAAAACACCTTCTTGATATCAGCTACTCTTTATGCCACTCTTCAACATCAAGCAAACCATGTGAGCAGCTAGGGTACAGACTGTTTGGGAGATTGTCATGTACGTCGGTTATGTGATGCATCAGGGATTGCCATTTAGCCAATATTAGTTCTCCATTGTTCATCTCCGTAGACACTGCTGACCAGTACATATGGTTAACAATTGATTGTTTCCACAGTGCGACATCTCCGCATTCCTTTTGAGCGGCAACTCGGTCAATCTTTTTCCCAACTCCTGCAATGTTGACAATGGTTCAGTGAGTAATACATACTACACAACAATACCACCTAAAGTCTTAGAAACACAGTCACCATTTCAATAACTTCTCTTGCTGATCCGTCAGCTTTGTCAGATATGAAGATGGTCATCGTGACCCAGCACTGTACAGCATTGACAACAATGATATGTCGCTTCAATAAAGTAGGTGGCATGCAGCGCCAACCTCTGTGCCAGGGCCGCTAACATAAGTGTTTTGTGATGACCATTATTCAATGAAGCAATGTACCACTACAAGAGTATGTGGTACAGTAACATTTACAATACCTATTGTGTTGTTTTGTCACAGGTGGTATACACTGTACAGTGTCAGAAACCCTTGTCATGATAGATTGCTATTATACAATGTCCTCCTTGTTTTGTGCTCCAAGAAAATGAAGAAATATTTTTGTGTTTTCAAATTATTTTCATTGCTGTTATCGGTCATCATGGACTTCAAGAACCACAGCTAAGTGTGTCCCAAGCAGACGGACAAAAATGGTTTGTGGGTGTTGGTAGGGGGTCCACAGTACTGATACTATCTTACTTGGAATAGGGAAGTACAACGATGCCCTAGCCAACAAGGAATATTTTGTATGTTGGCAGAAGTAGGGAAATAAGAAGTAACAACATTTTCAAGTCACAGTTTAGTTATGGTTAATGAAAGCTAAGGGAAACATTGCATAGTAGCAGTACACCCACTCCAGGGAGTGTATCCACTGTTGGACTTACCACGGTTGGTGCTGTTCAGTCACTGCACTGCACCTCATGACTGAACCACACAAGCCGTTGTAGATCAACAAGTATACCTACACCCTGTGGGGGTATACTGTTTAAGTAATAGCCTCCATGTGACTGAAAAAAATGAATTACCCTAAACAGAACAGCATAACATGAGAGTACCTTTGGCAACATGCCAAATATCAAAATAGTGGGTGGTGTCCTTTAGGTTCTCCCTTAACCATTTAGCATTCTGCCTATGCCGGTCTGTCACAATGACGTCATTTGATAGGCTATTCTGCTCTTTCAGGAATGCAATCACCCTTTTTAGGCCTTCATGCTCACATCAAGTGCTGTTGTGCACTTCATTACTCTGAAACGGAGAACTGTGTTGGTTAATGTTGCTGTGGAAAATATCTATATGATAATGTAGTATGGATTCAATCCATGTACCTGCACCAACTGAACGTCAATCACTTTTTTCAGCCTCTGTTCGATGACAGTAAAGGTGCCATATTTTGCACAATGACCAGGGCTGTCGGACCTGGCATCCCCAACCAGTATCAATACACCTCCCATTTCCTTCAGCTCTACAATCATTTGCTCCTGCTGGTTCCTCTAGGTGTTCATCACTGTTGGTTTCAAGTAACATTTCTGATGTCTAAAGAAAGTACTGAGGGAAATGCAAGACACCCTCAGAAAGTTGAACATCTTCAGCACTTTAGATGGGAGTTCGCCCGAAAACAGGATCGTTGCTGACAACATCAGATTCCCAGCTGGCATCAGTTTGATAAAGGGCAGACTAAACCAGTTGTTGTTGTGGCCACACTCTAAACAGCTCTGAGAAATCTCAATTGCTGTACCATTAGTCTTGGTAATGTATCCTTTACATGGTCCAAGGCAACTTCGACACATGTTGAAGAGTTTCAAAAGCTGAGATTCATATACTATGTATTTTGATTCATCAAAAGTATTGTAGTAGTCTTTCACCTCTTCATTCTCATTTCTATGTTAACAATATGAGACATGAAGTCACACTGCAGTTTGTAAGAAACAATAACCATACAGATTTTTTTTTGAGGGTTAGCCTTGTGGGGTGTCATGAGCCTGTACTGGTGATGGTTTCCCTTTCACGCTTCTACAACAATTATATGCGAGAACTACATATCATCAACTGCATTGTTATTGCACAATTCACTACTATATTTAACCTTAGTAGACAGGAACAGAGCAGATTAGGATTCTATGTCAGGGAGGCGGTATAGTGCAGTGGTTTAAGGCTCTGAGCTGCAAATCTGGAGACATGGGTTTGACTCCCACAGCCCCCACTTGCATACTGTGTGACCCTGAGCAAGTCATTTAACTTCTATGTGCTCCCAGGTTGCACCTGTAAACAAGCTTTCAGCTTAGTGTGTCTCACCTGGTTAAACAATTGGAAAAAAAAAAAAGAAATTACGAACATCATCGTCACACGAACCACAGTTCTGTGACATTGCAAAATGAATGCTGCATGACAGTGCCACATTCAGTTACTGTGGAGCCAATGATGTCAAAAACAGTACACAACTATGTAGCAATGTCGTCACAATTATAAGAGAATGTTGCAAGATCATGCACACTTAATGTTTTGAGACATCACAAATTATGGCTAGGTGTGCTGACGTGGTATAATGGTTTGCGTACTGGGATGCAGTTTCATTTTTATTCCATAAAGTACAATAACACCCTCTGATTACATGAATCTGTACTGATTGAGCAACGTCACTGCCATTCACAGAACCAATTCCCGTATCAACAATAATCAGCAAACTCCATTCTATTCTACTGGTAACAGCCAACACACACCCACACATGACCTGGATGCCACCACGGTCCTGTATACATGGCAGTGTCCCTTGATTGATGAGCATAAAAACCCACAAAATCACAATGCCAGGAATGCACGCATAATGACATCTTCTAGGAGCGTGGCTAAGTCGTTCATCCACACTCTCTGGCATGTCTCTTTCCCCTTTAAATCTGACTGGAAGTCTTCAAGCTAGCACCTCCCACCCACTCGGGTGGTAAATACCTCAGCACCACCCCATGATGCCAGATCTTCCTTTACACTGGAAGATTCAGGTTCCCTGGTGCTACTTTAGCAATTCGTAGGCCCTGGATTCGCAACATCTGTCTTCACCGCAAATTACCTTACAGAGTTTACGATTCTGATTTTCAAGATGACATTGCTCAGCTCCTCTGCAAAGAGGCGATAGCTCCAGTGCCGGATCCTCCTAAAGACCCAGGCTTCATGTCCAGGTACTTCCTGGTGCCCAAGCGGATGGGGGGTTGGTGCCCCATCCTAGATCTCCATGACCTGAATCAATATCTCAGGTCTCGCACCTTCCGGATGATAACTCTGAACCAGATCATCCTGGAGTGAAACATGTGGTTCTGTTCACTGGATCTGCAGGACGCATTCTTCCATGTCCCAATCCATCCATCCCATCAGCGGTTCCTCCACTACAGGGTCGAAGGCACCCTGTACGAGTTCCGAGCCATGCCATTCAGTCTGTCATCGACCCCGAGGGTCTTCACCAGGTGCATCGCAGTGGTGGCAGCCCATCTTTGGCGTCGAAGAGTTTGAAGTTACCCTTATCTCGATGACTGACTCTTGGCATGTTTCTCCCTCTCCCTACCCTAATTACACCTCAGACGCTGAGTACAGGCTCCATACCTTGGACCTGAGACGTGCTCTCTCCTATTATAAGGAAAGAATGGCGGAAATTGTGGGAGAGGTTCGCCAGCTGTTTGTCACCTATGCTGAAGCCGCTTCTGGCAGACCTGCAGCCAAATGGATCATTGCAAGGTGGATTACATCTTAAAAAGGTCTGTGCTATGAGTTGGCGGGCAAGGAGCCTCCCAGAGGGATAAGAACTGATTCTACCTGCCATACTGCTGCATCAATGGCTGCTTCCTGGGACATCCCTATCCAGGAAATCTGGCGGGCTCCTACATGGAAGTCATAAAACACCTTCATTACCCACTACCACATTGATCTTGAGCCACGCTGGGATGCTGGTTCTCCAATCTCTATTTCACAAGTAGGGGGTGTGCACCTTGCCTCCCTCCTCTCAGAGAACTGCTTGGAGTGTGCCAGAGAGTGTGGATGAACTACATATCCATGCTCCTAGAAGAACAAGTTACTCACCTGTAATAGTAGTTCTAGGAGTGGTATATGTTGTTCATACACACGTACCCACCCGACCTCCCCAGCTTTAGGTGCACAACCTTGCTTCCAGTGGGCTAAGATCTGGTGTCATGGGGCAGAGCCAAAGCATTTGCCACCCGGGTGGGTCGGAGGAGCTAGCTTGAAGACTTCTGGCCAGATTTAAAGGGGAACGGGACATGCCAGAGAGTGTGGATGAACAACATATACCACTCCTAGAACTACTGTTACAGGTGAGTAACCTGTTCTTACAGTGTCACATACAATCTGACTGGTTGACAGTGCCAGTCAATGGAGTTGTACAGTGCATTGTAACATTCATTCGATGGTCCATTGCTGTGAGTGACAGAGCGTGGGGAAATCATGATCCTGTGTGAGTGGGGTTCACACTGCAGTAACATTGTGCTTTGTGATTATTGTGGAAATGTGGATGTGGTGCTGAGGATGGTGGAGGCGGGGGTGGGGGACACTATACCATTGCTATCATTGTGGTTACTCTTTTTTTTTTTAAATCTCTGCCATCTACCCTACCTGAATGACCCCAGGAACCTCATGGCGCTACGGTTTCCCCTCCGTGTGGGGATGGGGCAGAGCCCCTAGTTACCCCATACCTTGTGTTTCCTCATTCTGGGGCCATCAGGTGGATGAAGGCACATATGAGGGCATGCCTCAATGGCTCCGTCTTCCCAGCAATGGCAGGCTCTTTTTCCTCTTTCTCCCTCCCTTACAGTGTGAGTCCCCAGGTGTCAAGGTGCAAAGCACCGGTGTTGCGATGTATAATGGCCACCCATCCCCTACCACTAGGGGGCTTGCAGTACTTCAAGCCTTGGCTCAGAGTCAGGCAAGTGTGCGGGCTGTGGCCTCAACCCTTCCCGGAGTAGGCGAGCTGTCGTGGGACACTCCAGCCTATCTCCCCCCTGGCTGACCTACCGGCAGCCCATGTGCACTCCTGAACCTGGGTTGCCGGCATGGAGTGAGGTGTGGCATCCAATGCCTCAACCCTCAGTGCCAAAGGGCCAGCTTTGTGGTTACTCTTTTATGGAAATCTGGATACGGTGTTGGTATAGTTCTTGCCAAGGGGAATGAAAGATGTCCGATACCATTGCCTGGTGTCCGGCCTGGCATATTCGTGGAGATCTGTGCCATGAAATATAATGTTTTCACATTGATCCTTGCTATTTCAATACAAAAAGGCTGAGTATTGTAAACATCTCTATTATCGTATGGTTCATGTTGCTATTGTTTGTTTGACATCATGTTTTTGAAAAATATACTGTTCCATAACCAGGAATGTACAATTGTGCATGTCTACAATTACTGATGTCATTATTCATATCGTCAAAAATGCCCCCAAAAAAGGCGACAGAACACCTCATAAATGTTTAACTTGATTTCATAAATACTGGCTGTCACAAACAGCTATGGAAAATGAAAATAAAGTACTTTAATGTGAACAACTGTAAGTTTTTGGGATGACTTACGGACAAGTGCAATGAGAAATTTAATAAAAATGGTAAAAAAAATGGTATATCATGTCACTGCTTTGTTCATAAACTAAGAAGAAATGTTACTAATGTACTAAGTGTGTGAATACATAATCAAATCAACCACACTGTACTGGGGTTTCAATGACATATCTTGAACTTTGACTACTGGACAATACATCTGTGTCAGATTCATCCTCAGCATCATGAGTTGGTGAATAGTCAGGATCTGATTTATCATGTTGCGATGATTTTACATAATCCATCTCAGAAGTATCAAACTCTACAGCTGCTGAATCAAATGGTCTGAGAACATCACTCAGTGACCCACCAATAAGGGTGCAGTTCACTCCTCTGTCCACCATCACAGGTCCAGCCTGTATACCTTTTAAGAGATGACATAGAAACATTAATAGCACACAGCAGTTCAAACAAACGTTTTTCTGCAGTTGCGTGCTTGTCTTGTAAGGGAGCACCCTGCCCCATCCCACCATGTCCACTGTCCAGCACTGGCCCTGTAGCAGTGATTATTACCCCCTTGCAGTGACGGTGGAGTCACCCAACCCCCACCGGTTACCAGATTAAAAGGGCAAGTGCACTTGCTGTCCAGAAGTAGAGCCTGTGATGTCTCCATTTTTCTGAAGCAACTGATTTTCACTGATTTCTGTACCAGGGATAGAGGCGTGCAATGTCACCTGTGGAGGAGACTGCACAAATGTTTGTAAATGCTCTATGCAAGCATCTGCCTTGACTCCACCCCACCCCTTCTTGTGGAATGATAGATTCAGATTTTGAACGAGCATAGTTAAACTGTTGCTGGAATAAGCATTTGATGAAAAATGTCCCTCAAAATGAGGGAAATATTCAAAATGTTTAGTTTTAACACTTTTCTTTTGCAATATTTAATTTTATAATATCAATAAAGCACTCCCAGAACTTACAGAAACAGTTAGTTAATCACTCCATTTGGGCAATATGGCCCTGGACTATGTCTCATGCCACATTACTCCTCGAGGGGGTGATTAACAGACTCTTAAAGTAACCCCTTGGCCAAACCTTACTGCTGAAACAAAATCATAGATACAAACTGTGATTACTCACAATATTGTGTGTGTGTTTGAGGGATTTTACTGCTCTTCCAAGGTGCGTTCATACATTAGGCATTTGACCACATGACCTATCACATACTTGTGATGTACAGCAATATACTTGAAGAAAACACAGTACTGCGGATTCTCACTTACATACATATGTTACTTGGCTGTACAACCACTTATGATTTACTGTACTGCCGACATGATTACATCAAGCTGCAGAACATGATATATCACTGCACAGACATTATGAACATCAAAGTATTCTTTCTCAATAAACATAACAGTTGTATAACATTGTAAGTCATTACCCTTGCTACGACGTGGTGTCTTTAATCTCCATTGTGTCCCCACTGATGCCAATGATTTCTTTTGATTAAGAACAGTGTCTGGCAGTTTGCATGGATGGCTAGTAACAACAGACATTGGATCTTTAAATTAAGACATGTCCATTTCATTATCCATCACATCAGAGCAGTCAGGAAAGCCAGACTCATCACAATTGCCAAATTCATTTTCAGTTGTGCAGACATGTAATTGATCCTCATTGTCTAAATCAGCAGTACGATGAACAGCAGATAACCGTTCATCAATAATATCCTGCCAACAAAAAGAAGAGGTTATGCAGAAGACATATAAAAAAAATTTTAAGATCAAAAGTAGTTAGCAGTACATATTAGGTAGTGTAGAACTGACACTAACATTTCATGTATGTAGATATGAAACCATCCATAATAATAACAGTCCATTGACTCTGAGTATTGATGCGCTGAATGCCACACCTCACTGCACACCAGGTTCTGTAACAGACTCGGATGACCGTGGATCATGGGGGGGTGGATTGATTGCTTCTCAAAGGGACTGCTCTCCCTGTCTGTGGAGGGGTGATTTCAGATGTCAACATGCGTCCAGCCCCTATTTGAGGCTGGGGCCTGTGCCCTGATGCTGAGCACAAGGGGACATGGCTTGTGCAAATGCTGGGAGGGTCTCATGCAGACACATGCATGCTGTCTCCACTGGCGTAATTGCACACCCCACTCAAGCAGGGAGAGAACAGGATTAAAAATTTGTCTGTCATGGTGGCTTGATGGACATCCAACAGAGTGCCCCTTTTTCTGGAGCATCGCCAATAACTGTATCTTGACCTGGGTGTAGAAAGAGGGGGTTCACAACCATCACTGCCACAGTGGTTATGGCGATGGCCCTATGGCAGTCACTGCACAACAGACAGTGGAAGGATGGGAGATGCAATGATGGAGTAACCAACCAAGGAGCCAGGTAGGAGAAAACAATGATTAAATGCAAAAAAGAAATAAACAATAATACCACTGTGTTTGGTCAGCCATGTCAAGAGCAATGAGCACTGCTGTTGAAGTACTACACAATGTTGAATGTACTTGTTTACAACTTGGGATGAGGGTACAATGCAACAAAGAGGAGAATACAACAACGTACAGAATAGTGGATGGTCAACTATGCACAAATAGAGTGTTCGGACGCAGACAGTTTTCTATCCCCTATGACCTGTAGATGAAAGCTCAACAGGCCACTTGGAATCACAACACCAAGGTGGCAGAATGTACTGGATGTGCATAGAGTTGCTCATCCACAATTGTTTGCAGTATATAGTACTGTGTGAACTATGTATTAGTGACTTCATTTGCTTTCAAAATGAAAGTGAATCAGATGATCTGTAGAGGTTCTACAATGCTATTGTACCACAGAACAGTACAATGACATTAAATTAAGTTTGCACTGTGATAGTAAGGAACTGTGACAGTGATGGAGTTATGTAGAAAATGCCACTTTTATATACAGTATGACACATTTCTTATGTTGTGTTATTCTTGTACTTCAAATTCAACAGATGTCTCTGCATTGTACAATTTGACACAGTTGTCAGAAAACAAAGTGCTGTATCCTGTCCCGCCTTTTGTGTTATACATTACTATATGAGGTCTTGGGTGCCTGTTCAGATCAATATGGTCCAAAAATCAACATCCTCAAAATGACATGCATCCTATAGAGTGTCAACTACTGCTTTATGTGCAAAGACAGTGTAGAACACAAACAGCATAATAATTTGTGTAGCCCACCTGCTGGATGGTATGCAGTGTGGAATGTGCAATTTAGAATTACATTTAACACTGTGTGCCAACATGCAGTTCAGCTGGCCACATATCTCTGATGGCTCTGTGCCACAATGTAGTTGCAGCTGACAGTATGCTAGGCAGGCATCATGTTGTTTCACTGGAAGTGTATGGTGCAACCCATTTTCTGCGCACAAGAAGCAATGCATACCATGATACAGGTATGACAACAGGGTGATGATAATGATGATGGGGACTAACATGGAGGATAATACCTCCCACACCCACTATGAAACTCTCTACATAGTACGCTATAGTTTCCTATCCACCTGACTATCTGCCCCCAACACCACCATATTCTCCAGCTTCACCAAGTAGCTGATGATATAGCACAGAGACTTAGTCATGTCCTGTTGAAGTCCAGAAAGAGGACATACTGACACTTACCTTGGCCCAGTGACGTCATCACCACTTCATGGAACTGAAGCACATTTACGTGCCCCAATCTGTCCTTAACAAAGCTATGTTGGTGCTCATGAAGGTGACCCTGTGCCCTCAGAACACCCTCCATCCTATACTTCAGGATGACATACATCACTTTACACAGTACTGATTGTCATGTCAACCAGCCTAGAGTTCTGTGGGTTGTTTTGGAGTTCCTTTTCTGCACCCTACCTTCAGGTCATGTCTCAGGATGCCCAGCTGCAAGACTGAAATGGCCGTCTGAAATGGTCTATCCATTAACTTGATCAGGTAATCGGGATCCAGGCTCTCCTGACCAACAAGGAGAGTCATCAGAACCCAGAGAGAAACAGTGAATCGACCAACACTGGCCGTATGGTCAATATGCCAGCCTATACTTCACTGTCACATCACCTGACTATAGCGAGATTTTGTTGTTTCTATCCTGGAGCTCGGACACGCAATGACATGCAGTCCAGTGTACAAATGCTCCTGAGCACACATAGAGGACGTCCACCACAGCTCCGATCCCTTTGCATCTGCTGTTGAATACTGCAGTAACACCAGCCTCCACCAGGTGTACTCAGTGCATCGGACATGTGAAACCACCCTCCCTTGGGAGGGAGAGCAGCCCCTGTGGCACTCAATCCTTCCCCATCCATACCACCACTTATTCACAGAGAGGGTGGTGGACAATTGGAATGCGCTGCCAGAAGAGGTCATCATTGGGAAGGGACCTCAGTTACTAGAGCTGGCATCTTTGAGAGGGTGGTTGGGTGCACAGGATGTGGGGCGGCCATGGTACTAGACTGTGCTTTGAAATTTGGAGGTTGCCCAGTGTGCCATCAGCTGGCAAAGCTCAGGGAGGAAGTGGAAGGAATTCGGACAAAGGTAAGGGAGGGGAAAAGGAAGGGGCATGGGGTTGCCTACAAAAATACACTGGGGGCTAAAACCTCAAGCACAAGGCTAGGACATGGTGGTACTGAGGGGGAACAGGGTCATCCTGGCAGGAGAAGCTCAGAAAGCGGGAGTGCCCATAAAACCAGGCATGGGGAGGGAGTGTCAAGGGAGATCCGAGAGAGAGGGATAGTACTGGAAGGGGCACAAGGATGGCAGGGGGGGAGCGGGGGCCCTGGATCCAGACTTCACCAGAAGGCACAGATTGGGGCTGCAAGAGTGGGACCTGGGATGACTGTGCAGGAACAGCAAAGACAGGGAGATGAGGAAACTGTGTGGTAACAAGCCAGGCAGGAAGAAGGGATGGTAGGGGATGGGGGCTTCAGCAGGGAGTGAAGTGGAGCAGGGCCTAGAAATGAAGCTCAGAGTACAAGGAACAGAAGGGAAAGCATTTGGGGGGATCAAATGGAGCAAGGCACAAGGGTGGGTAGCACCATAGAAGAGCCAGAAAACCAGGAATTGGGTCAGGAAGATGAGCAGACTGGAGAGAGGAAGAATCAAAAAGGCAGGAGGGGGAGCAAAAAACCCTACTCACAGAGCTAGAGAGTAAGGGGGAAAAACATATAGGACAGGAGGAAAGGGGGGTGGAGGGTCATGTGCGCAAACACCAGAAGTCTGGGCAGAAAGATCCCACATCTAACAGCGACAATTGTTGAGGAGGGCCTTGCCATTGTGAGGGTAATGGAAACATAGTGCCACCAGGAACAGGGATGGGAAATGGAGATACCAGGGTGCAAATTGTTCAGTTGGAACAGGGTGGAGAAGAGAAGGGTGGTTGCACTGTACGTAAAGGAGAGTATCACGGCATCAAAATTGCAGGGTAAGTGGGGAGAGGCAGAAGGACTCCGGGTCTCGTTGTCAGTGGAGAAGGGGGAGACAGTGCATATGGGGTGGCATACAGACCCCCGGCACAACAAGAATTGATGGATAGAAGCATGGCTGACCAGTTTGTGAGAATGGCAGAAAGTGGAGAAGTGGTGATGATGGGGTAACAGAACCTACAGGATGTAGAGTGGAGCACCCTTTTGGCTGCTTCAACCAGCAGAAGGGAAATATTGGACTCCCTGCAATTGGCCCTCCTAATCAGGTGGTCAGGGAGCCAACCAGGGCAGGAGGTACTCTTGATATAGTCCTGACAAATGAGGATAGGGTAGGAAATGTATCGGTGGGGGAACATCTTGGTACGACTGACCACAACACGGTCAGGTTTCAAATAAGGAACACTGCAGAAGTTCACCGGTCTAGGTTAAAGGTGCTGGATTTCAAGTGGGCAAACTTTGGAAAAGTGGGGGAAATAGTGGAGAGGGCTTTGCAGGGGGTGGAGGATTTGACAGAAGTGGAGGCAGTGTGGAGGAGAATAAAAGAAGCTATTGTGGAGGCCACTGACATCTGTGCCAAGACAGCAAGTAAAAATAAGAGGATGACGAAACCTCTGTGGTATACTAGGAAAGTAACAAAACAGGTAAGGATAAAAAGGAAAGACTTCAGAAAAGTCAAGACAGCACAAGCGGAAGTGGGTAAAATACCAGGTGAGCCAGAGAGAAGCCTGGGTAGAGGTAAGGAGGGCAAAGGCACAGACAGAGGAGCGCTGAACCCCAACTGCCTGTCCAACCAGGTCTCCAATTTTGACAGATCATCCTGCAACCCATGCCACCCTCCTAGGTCATCCACTCCTCCTCCCATCTTGGTGTTATCTGCAAACATTTGGTATTTTATCAGTTCTTTGATCAACCCCAGGTAAAGAAGATGGGGTCTGTAACAGCTTTGTGGTGTTTCTCCTGAAAGCTTTATAAATAGGGAGAACCACCCATTTAGGAGGAGGGAGACCTTTCATTTCCCTGTAGTCATCATCCTCCTCTTCCTCCTGGTTGGACTCCTGGCAAGGTATGTCAAGAGTATCCACCAGGTGCTGGAGAAAAGTTAACATAGAGGAATTTTCCTCCTGATCTGAAGGGGAAGCACCAACATGAGGATCAAGGGAAATGTCAGGCTACAGGGGAGTAACTCCTTAAATATTGTCTGGAGCATCGTAATCATCATCCTCATCCCCATAGGCCCCTGCATCAGAAAGGGCTGCGGAATGGTGTTTGCTTGACAGGGCAGAAAAAAATAGACACCATGCATTGTAAGGTCTGGAAAACATGGCAAGCCTTTTCAGCCGAGGGCAACTTCTTCTGAAAATCAGGGAGACTGTCGGGCTGTGTGGGCTTAGACTTCTCTTTATGTTTCTTACCTCCAGCCTGATCACCCTTACCATTACTCTTAGATGCAGTTAGGCCCAGTATAGGTGACAATGAACTCATTATTATGGGTGATATCAACATGAACTGGGAGTGTGGCAATATTAGGAAATGTGAATCACAACTTGCCTGCCTATCCCTTAACCAACGAATCCATGACCCGATGAGACAGGCAGCCAATGGTTCCTCAAGTTCCCTGCTGGACTGGATCTTGACCAACCGGCCGGAGAGAATTGCCTCATCAGGCACACTATCAGACTCCATATCTGGCCACTTCCCAGTATACTGTGTCTGGAAAATCCCCTTCCCTAGAATTCTACACAAAATCATTCAAGTCAGAAAATACTCCAGTTTTGACCCTGAGGCTTTCCTGGCCAATCTAGGATGTACTGACTGGACCAGGGTGCTTGAAGCCTCTGACCCCTCAGTGGCAGCTTCCTGCTTCATACATTCCTTTGGTGTTCTCCAAGATAGACATGCCCCAGGGTCACCCGGAGGGTGAGGGAACAACCACCTTCTGGCTGAATGGTGACTACTTGCCCAGATGCAGGAGAGAGAGACAAATGCTGAGCAAGTAAAAAGTTCAGAGATCCTGCTTATCTCCTGAGATATCGGCAACTCAGGAATCAGTGTAAAAAAGCCATTAGGGCTGCCAAAAGTAACTTCTGTAAATCGGCACTACTTAACTCTGTCAGAGATCCTAGGAGGTTCTGGAGGAACATTAAATCCCTCGTCAGTGGGCCCTCTCACTCGGGTGTCGTGGACATGATTATTGATGGAGTCTCGTACAATAATCCCACACTATAGCCGACCACCTCAATCTCCACTTCTCGACCTTTGGCCCTCACTCTCTCGTTTCACGACCGATGGGGGTCGCTCGCTTAATATCCCTCTGATGCAGAGTGAACATCCTCCTCGGAGAGTATTTAATCTTAAGGCCGTGTCTGTCCTTGATGTTCAGAACCACTTGGCTGCCCTCTCCCAGCACTCCAGTGCAGGGCCTGACAACCTTGAGCCCAGGCTTCTCAAGCTGGGAGCAGCTTACATTGCCCCTCTGATTGCCCATATCTTTAACCTATCCCTTAGCTCGGGGATAATCTCTGACATCTGGAAGGAGGCAAGGATAGTCCCTGTTCTGAAGCAGGGAAATCCCAAACTCCCTGACAACTATCGCCCTATTGCTATTCTCCCATCCCTTGGTAAACTCCTGGAAAAGGTTGTGGCGGAGCAACTCCCGGAGTACGTGGATACCCATGAGCTGCTTTCTGGGGCCCAACATGGTTTCCGGAAGGGTCATAGTACCACTACTGCCCTGATTACTGTAACCTCTATTATTAGATCCGCCATGGATCAGGGCAAACTGTCAGGTGCTATATTTATTGACTTGTCAAAAGCTTTTGACCTTGTCAACCATGACCTACTGGGGGAGCAGCTCAGGGCTCTCGGCTCTCTCCGCATGCCATGAGTTGGATGATGGGCTACCTAACGGGTAGAAAGCAGCACACCTGCTTTAACAAGGTCCTCTCAGAGCCTAGGGCTGTGACCATGGGAGTTCCCCAGGGATCGGTACTTGGACCTCTCCTATTCTCACTTTTTATTAATCAACTCCCACGGGTGACCTCTCGTTGCCAAGTCACGCTTTATGCAGATGACTTTATGCTAGTGGCCCATGCTCGTAATGCTGCTGAACTTAACCAGTGCCTATCTGAAGACTTCAGCAGAGTCTCGGCCTGGATTACCAACCATAGACTGGTATTGAATCCTAACAAAACTCAGGCCATGCTCTTTGGTTCCACGACCAAGTTAAAAGCCCCATCAGCTATACTCAAAATAGCTTGTGATTGAGGCCCCCTGTTGCCAACAGCGAGCTCAATTAAATATCTTGGGGTCACCCTCGACCCACAACTTGACATGGAAGCATATCCAAAACATCTGCAGAGCCACCAGGTGTAAGCTTGGCCTTGCCTACAGGGCCAAATACAACCTGACTCTGGGAGCGAGGCTGGCACTTGCGACGGGAGTGCTTCTCCCCTCCCTTAGTTGTGGATACCACCTATTTGCCAGGTCACCTCAAATCCATCTTAATCGGTGGAACACGGCATATAATGATATCTGTAGGTTTACACTTGCTGCTCCCAAACTCACCCACCGATGTGAGCTCTATGACAAATTCAACTGGCTCCCCCCTGTGGAATTCCTGATCCTTGGTGTAGGAAACTTCACCAGGAAAGTGCTTGCCATGGGCATACCGTCGGGACTGGCACATCTCCTCCCAAAACTGGACACCATCCCCTACCAGCTCAGGTCATGGACCGGTTAGCAAAAGTTCCCCTACTCGGACCCTTATGGGGATGTGACTTTCACGCTTTTGTGCCTAGGCTCTGGAACTCCATTCCGGACTCTGTTCGCTCTGCCCCTTCCCATGGGACCTTTCGCTCCTCCCTGTGGTCCCACCTAAAACAAATGACAAGATGTGACTGCTCCTAGTCTCTGTAATGTAATACTCTGTAGTCCACTATTGTCCACTCTGAGTCCATGATGGTCTATGAAATATGTATTCAGTGATTCTAATGTCTATCTATGTCCTGTAACAATGTGTACTATGTGTGGCAGTATCTCTGCCCTTATACAAGCGTTGTTATAGCTGTTTTTTACTGTATCATGCTGTTTCGCCAATGTTGCCATGTATGTATACTGTATGTTTTGTGCTCTCCCGGGTCGTTCCTGAAAATAGGCATACTACTTGTCTAGTGTACTTACCCGGTAAACAAAAACTAAATAAATAAAATAAATTACTGGGAGGAACAAGAGGCAGTTTATCTTTACACACTTTTTTGGTGCCACTTCATCAGTGGCAGAATCTGGCTACAGTAAAAGAAAAGTAAACTGAAAAGATTTTACCAAAAAGTTCAAGAAAACTTGTTTACTTGGCTAATTGAGTGGAACACCTCAGAGGCAGTGTTGTTCAGTCAGCAGAGAAAAAATGCTGGTGTTTTCTCAGGCAGTCTCTCCTCTCCTCTGCACACACCCAAAGTTTCTTCTGATTGGCTGATGCTAATGAATTAGCATAAACCACACCTCCGGGGCAGTACTACCTGGTCCGATGCAGAAAGTATAACATTAACTTTAAAACATGTTATGGAAAATGATCTCCAGATACAAGACTGGAAAAATAAATTAGTGGCTTGCTGTTTCGATGGGGCATCAGTCATGATGGGCAATAAAACTGGAGTAGCCACAAGACTGAATGAGGCAGCAAAACTTTTAAAAGTTGTGCACTGCTGTGCACACAGACTTGAGTTGGTCACTAAATATGTGATAAAGGGGACACCACTGTACTCCACAGTGAAGGATTTGCTATTCTTACTGCATGGCTTCAATAAGCACTCTGCTTTAAACTGGACTGGCTTACAGGCTGCGGGGGAGGTGCTGGGCATCTGGGTACTGCGTCCAGTAAATACAGGAGGAACAAGGTGGCTGCCACACCACCAGTGTGCTGTGAAAGTGTGGCAGACAAATTATCCAGCAATTGTTACACACCTGGAAGATGTGTCAGTAAATGGCACAGGGGATAAAAGAAAAAAGGCCACTGCAATCCCGAAGCAGATAAAATTGCCAAGGATATTGTTCTTCATCAACTTCCTAGAATTCTACATAGCAGTCATGTCCAGACTAACGCTGACATTCCAGCAAAATAACTTAACAGTAGACTCAGTGCAAGCTAAAGTTCTTTCTCTCATGACAAAACTGAAATCTCTCAGAGATTCAGAGACTACTGATTGCCTTGACACAGGAATCAATCTCATGGATGGTAAGCTGCATTACAAAGGTGTGGAGCTTGGTTCTTCCAGTTCAGCAAGATGCAGTAGATCAGATTCTGACGAGGATGCAAACACTGCGAAGAACAGCACTGTGGCTGTTGTGAAGAAAGTGCTGGCCTCCACCCTAAATCAAATGGAGAATCATTTCTCTGAATTTGTTAATGACCATGTCATTATGGAAATGGGAATTTTCAACCTGTCCAACTGGCCTAACTATTAACTGGCCTAACTCTGATTCCCTGGCAGAGTGTGGAGACACAGAAGTTAAGTCATTATTTTCTCACAACAGTGACATTCTGGAACCAAAGGGGTACAGTGCTGTTTCAGCAGTCTTGCAGTGGTCAGAACTGAAAGCATATGTCCAGACCCTAAATGCAGCTTACCATCCACCTTTAGATTCCAGTACTATGTGGGCTAGAGTTATTTCTGAAGAAAGGGATGACTTTACAGACATTCTTTCACTGCTGAAAATATTTATTCTCATTCCATCTTCTACTGCAGAATGCAAAAGGGGTTTCCCGTTAATGTCACAGCCTCTCAGTCAGCTCTCTGAGATGACTTGGCTAAGCTCCTCCTCAAGGAAGTGGTGCGCAGAGTAGTGGACCCGCCTTCAGACCCAGGGTTCGCTTCCAGGTACTTGCTGGTACCGAAGTGGGAGGGGAGGCTGGAGCCCCATTCTAGATCTGCATGACCTGAACAAGTTCCTCAGGTCCTGCACCTTCTGGATGGTAACTCTGGCTCAGATCATACCATCCCTGAAGCAAGGCATGTGGTTCTGGTCCCTAGATCTTCAGGAAGCATTCTTCCACAGGATCAGGATCTGTAGGTCCCACCGGCGGTTCTTCCACTTTCGAGCCGAGGGAATACTTTACGAGTTCCAAGCCATGCCCATCAGTCTGTCTTCAGCCCCCAGGGTCTTCACCAATTGCATGGCAGTGGTGGCAGCTTACCTGAGTGAAGGAAGATGGAGTCCGGTGATGGGGGAGTGAGGAACGTGACAGGGGGGAATAGTGCAATATAACTTCGGTATAACCAAGCCCTGAGGTTCATCACAGAACTCCCTTTCAACACCCACCATTGCTCCCTCTATGCCGCAGTTGGATGGACCTCGCTCCACTTAGAGGCATAGTAAAAGAAGAAAGAAAAATAAGTTGAAAGTATGAATGGAGAATCTGGGGAGTAGCGGAGAGCCTTGGAGGATGGGACATACCAGGAGATGAAGGAGAGGGAGAGGATTATTCTCTACTACTGTCAAAAACAGTTACATGTTTCCTTGATAAGCCTCGAGTACAGGGATATGAAGGATGTAATGGATATAGGTTTGCTCACTTTCAGTATTTTCTGCATATCGTTCCATAGGGAGGATAGCACAAAACTAATGGCAGATCTTCCAAAGCGAGAATTGAGTTTGGGCACTTTAAGCATGATGAAATTGTAGCTTCTTAGGGCATATTTACTTGAGGTGGCTGTGTGAAGCAGTCTGAAACATATTTTGGTAAGTTCTTTGATATGGCTCTGTAGATCCATAGCGTAGCATTTCTGTCTCTTCTAAAATGGAGCGAGGTCCATCTAACTGCGGCATAGAGGGAGCAATGGTGGGTGTTGAAAGGGAGCTCTGTGATGAACCTCAGGGCTCGGTTATACCAAAGTTATATAAGGACCAGACTAACCCCCCCTCACAAAGTAGAGCAATCATTTCTAGTAATGGTTCACTTACTAAAATATCAATTTTTGTAGACCATTTTCTTAAGCAGCTTATTACTAAACAACCTTCTTACATTAGAGAGTCTGTGTACATCTTGTCAGAACTGGAGGGACTGAGCTGGGTAATAACTGATGTTGTCAGCCTGTATACGAGCATTAGGCATGATCTGGGATTATCAGCTATAGAACACCATCTCAACACTGACTTTGTGGTCGAGAACTTTCCACAAAACTTTTTTTTTGAGGCAATTGATATTTTTCTCACTAGTAACTATTTTGTTTTTGACAGGAAGTATTATTAGGGCCCCTTCAACCCTTCCAACCCTGGCACATTATCCTTCAGCCCTACTTTACTTCCAGTCTCCTAACTGCACTTGTTCCTAGCCCACCTTCACAACCCTCCCCACCCTATCCACACTATCCCCTACTCTATCCCTTACTTACCTCCTGTCTCCTAACTGAACCCTTCCTCGGATTACTACCACACATGCTATCACCTATTATGTTCCCATCTCCCACCCCTACCACAACCTACTGTGCTATTTCGACACTCTACTGCTGACCTTCCCCGCTACTACCCCTCACCACTGATGCCCTCCCTTTTTCCATTCCTAGTTTACACCTATTTTCTCCAGCCTTCCTATTCCTTATCCCTCTCCTCCCCTTCAGTCAACCACCATACTCCACTCCTCCTTCCCTCCCCCCTTTCTCTCCCCTCCTTTTCTGCCTGGTCCTGTCCCACTTGCAGGGTTCTCTGTCATCCTGAAGTGATATAGATCTTGACTCTCTCTTTTCTACCACTCTTCCTTCCCCCCCCCACTTTCTAATCCTGACCTCCTTGCAGGGTTTTCTGCATCCTGAAGGGGTATAGATTGGCTCTCTCTCTCTCTCTTTCCACCCTCTCCCTTCCCCCCACTTTCAAATCCATTGCCCGCCCACCTCCCTACTTCCTTATCACCCTTCCTCCCCTCCTGTTCTCCTGCCTCTCTCTTCTCTACCTCCCTGCCCCCTTTCTCTCCCCTCTCTTTCTGCCTGGTCCTGTCCCCCTTGCAGGGCTCTCAGCATCCTGAAGGGGTATAGATCTTGGCTGCCCCTCTCTCTCTCTCCCTCTTCCATCCCCCTACCCTCTACCCCTCACCCATCCACTTCCCCACTTGTCTTATAACTGTCTTCGCTTGGGTATACAATAGCACTTTGAATCTTGTGCTCAGCCTACTACCTCTAGCACTTCAATGTATTATCAATCCTCTAACTTTTATCCTACCGGATCACCTGTTCTTGAATTGTTGCAATGTACGTTATATCCAAATATGGTTTTGTTTACCCTGGCAGGTTGGTCTGGGTTATTTCTGCTCTGTAATTGTACTACACTTTTTGTTTTTAGTAATTATAGTTGTATTGTTCTGTTATTGCTTTGTGTTTGCTTGTTCTCCCAACTCTTGTAACCCCCCTGGCCCAGGATGCTTCTGGAAATGAGCTGTTTACAGCTCATGTTGTCTTTCCTGGTGAAACATTTTCCAAATAAATAAATAACAAGAGGTACTGCCATGGGTACCACCAAGGCCCCCTCCTATGCCAACTTATTTTTGGCATGGTTGGAGGGGACCATGGTGTTTGACCCTGGCAGGAACCCCATTTTGTCCCACAGTTTTCTATGAGGACATTTATTGGATGCAGTATTGCTGATCTGGAAGGGGATGTAATTTCTGCTGCCCATTTTGTTGATTTTATCAACCAAAATGATTTAAGTCTGCAATTTACATCTACAGTCGAATTGTCTTCTTTTACACTTTTGGATTTGCGCTTGAGTGGTGTCGATGGGCATACTATACAGTCAGAAACATATAGAAAGCCAGCTTTGGGCAATGCCTCTCTCAGCCTTTCTAAAGCCTGCACCCATAATCAGAAGCACTTGTAACTCTACCAAGTCACTACTCAGTGTCCCCAGATGCTGGAATTCCCTGTGCCAGAGAACTTTTATGTACAGGGCCCCCCACCTGGATTAATGCTCTCCCCAGCTTCATTGCAACTGAAAATAAGATTGGCAGTTTTAAATTCATCTTACGGGACCACCTCCACTCTGCCAATATTTGTGATTGCTTTTGAACCTTATGTTTGTCAATGTTACTGTTTCCCATCCCCCCTTACCTCTCCTCTGGTGTTTCTAACCTCCCCTTTCCAGGTTCATCCCACCCCACCACACCCCTCCCCTGCCCCCAACAAGGGACTCTGTCCTGCTTCTCTCCTCACTCCCCCCGCTACACCTACATCTGATACTGTGTTGAAAGTCGAGATGAAATGGTCAAGAGCCAGGTTAACATCCGTTGCCTCATATATGAATGACCAGTCTTGAAGCTTTAGGTATTGTTTGAGGGGTTAGGTTGCCATGAGGGAGGACTCTGCTGGAGATGATTTTGGGGGGGGCTTTAAAAATTTGTTTGTCCATTCACAGGTGATTGGTGAGTGGTCACTGAGGGAGTCTGGCAGAACCGTGGTGTGAGAGATCCTAGTGGGGTGGTTCGTGAGAACCCAATCAAGTAGAGTACTGGTGCCCATTTTATAGTTAGTCCTGGTAGTGGAGGTGACCATCTGAGAGAGGCTGGCAGCTGAGATAGTCTTTGTGAGCACTTGCATCTGGTGCCAGCCAGCCAGTTAAAATTGAAATCTCCTAGAAGAATAAGTTCAGAATTAGGGGGCAGGGAGTTTACGAAACTTATAACATCATGTAGACCAAGTCTTTGGTCTCCGGGAGGAATGTACACAGTGATAATGGTGATGGCTTTATGATTTGGACCTAGGAGAAATTTGATTGGAAGGATCTGGGCCGAGGCAGCAGGTCAGACAGTATCAATGGGGTGCCACATGAGAAAGTCCTTGATGTAGATGGCACATTCTCCCCCTTTTTTTTGTGACCCAGTCCAACCTGTGGATGTTGTAGCCCTGTATGGTTAAGGCCCGATCGGGGACTTTTGTTGTCAACCAGGTTTTGACAACAGCAAGGTTGTCTGGGTTGTGTTGGTGGACGAAGGCTTGAAGGACATCAATCTTAGACAGAAGGCTGCAGATCTTGAGGGTAGCCAGGGTTAGAGTCCCAGAGGTTTTTCCAAGGCATGGGTGGGCAGGGCCAGGATCCAGGTGGTCATTACCTGATATAAGCAGGAGGAGGAGTATTAGCTTAAGAGAGCAAAGGCGTAGAGCCTTAAGAGATAATTTAAATCATTGTTTCCTGGTGGGGTAATATGCTGGAACCACACGGCCATGCCAGTGAGATACAATTTGGTATAGAGTGGATAGATAATCCCACGTGAGAGGGTTTCAGTGCAAAAAGGTATCCTGGTGTTGCTGTGAGGAGGGTCATGCGGGGGGCACATGGAGTAATGGAGAGTACCTTGGGAGTAGCAAGAGGCACTTAGGAAGACGGTGGGGCTCGGGGAGAGGGGGTGAGGATGAGTGGGGCCAGGGAAGGAGAAAAGAGAGGGCAGAGAGAGAAGGAGCAGAAGGGGAAGGAACTGGTGGGAGAGTGTCACCATCACTGGTGTAAGTACAGGAGACAGAGGGTAGGAGTATTCATACTAGTACAGAGAGTGAGAGTGCGTGGAGAGATGAGCTGACTGAGGATGGCAGGGAGGGCGTGAGCAAATTTGAAAGAGCCTGAGAAGGACAAGGAGGGGTGGGAATTAGGCATGGAGGGTAGAGGAGGTGGCTGTAATGGAAGGCCAATAGGGGGAGAGAGGTGGGGTAAGATAGTGGGTAGGCAGGATTTAGGTGTATTTAAGTAGGGTGGGGCGGGTGAAAAATTTTGGCAAAATCCAGTGCAAGTGAATGGGCGCAGCGCCCAGCAAGCAGAGCAAAGCAGGGAGAAACAGAGCCAGCCAATCAGTGGTATTACCTGTCGGTGCCGGTCCTGGTGGCGGGTTGGTGGTGGTGACTCAGCGGCAGGCTAGTGGAGCTGCAGCTGTGCTCGGGGATCCGATGGCCCAAAACCCGGGACTGGATTTGAGGGAGGAGAGAGAGAGAGAGAGAGTAAGACCTGGAGGGGGGGAGCTGGAAGAAGTGACACAGGAGCTAAATCAGTGGGTGGGAAGCCGGGGAAGCAGAGAGCCACACAAGTTAGCAGGAGAATAATGGCTGAGGGGGGTTGGGAGGCAGCCAAGGACAAAGACCAAAATCAGTTATGCTGATCCTGGCGCTGCGGGGTGCAGAGCAGAGAGTAGAGAGGAAGAATTAGGTAGGGAAGCTGAGGTCAGGGGAAGGAGAGCGCAGAGAGAGAAAAAGCAAAAATAAGCAATGGGTAATTGGGCTAAATTCAAAGTGAGAATTACATGAACAGTTTAACAGCAGCAGCAATTACAGCAAAGACAGTCACAAAATTCACACAGTTTATATTAGTAGCAGTGCGGGCAAAAATTTCAGCAAAATCCAATTCAAGTGAATGGGCGCAGCACCCAACGAGCAGAGCAAGGCACGGAGAAACAGAGCCAGCCAATCAGCGGCAGTCCAGGAAATAGGGATCCAATCAGGCACAAGCTGTTGATGCTGTGAACCAGTGGCAGCCGCTCACGGCCTTACTGACTTCAGGCTGAGGTCTTACCTGTTGATGCTGGTCCTAGAGGCGGGTTGGTGGTGGTGGTGGCTGAGCGGCAGGCTAGTGGAGCCACGGCCGTGCTCGGCGGGGATCCGATGGCCCAAAACTGGGGCTGGATCCTTCGCTAAGCTTCTTACAAATCAGCTGCTGGGCTCACTTCGGAGATTACATGATTTTTCTGCCATTTCCACTCATCTGAGAGAGCAGTTCTGAGTGTTCACAACCTCTTGACTACAAAAATGCAGGTATGGAAAAAAACTTAGATTTTCTGAGTATATCAGGAAGGCACAGAATATTGTTTTGTGAGGTGAGTTTGTGTGTGATCAGTCACTCGGCGGGAAGCTCCATGATCGTGATCAGTTCCCCGAATTAGTCTTTTCATTTCTGTGCAAAAACAATATTATTAGTTGTATCTTAGGCAGGTAGAGTGTGTTTAACAGCTAAAGGCTGTAATTAAGAAGAAAAAAAAACATTTGTACAGCTGGAAATAACTGTCTGGCAAACAAAGTAAATCGAGGCTTCACCTCCCCTATGCAAGGGGGGATTTTCTTCAGTCGTGTTTGCTTACATCAGAGGGGACTAAATATAAAAAAAGAGCAGTTGCAGTTCATTTTATACACTCTAAGTGAGGAAAGGAGGACTTAACTGTGTTGAGCAATTTGTGATGTTATCAGAACATTGCCATCTTGATTCCTCACTCGTTTATTTTTTGGGGAAAGAATCCTTGTGCTAGTTTCAGACAACTGCTTTAATTATTACACATTGGAAGCAAGTCTTAAAACCATTAAGTACCTGGCAGTCCTGTGATTGTGTGTTATAAGAAACCATAAGTTTAAGCAAAGGCAGTGTGAGATTTGCTGCAGCCCAGATAAAAGGACATTTGCTGTTTATTTTTATTTTTTTTTCAATCTAAAATAAAGTTCAGATTTACAGGAGCTGTCTGCCTGTTAATCAACTACTGTGCTTTTACAAGGTCCACAACATTGCCACATTTTGATTCCCTACTTATTCATTTTGTGTGACAAAAATACTTTGTGGTCTTTAAGAGTTGACAGCTGCTTTTTATTTTTTTGTGAGGGCAGGGAGCTTGTAAAAAAAAGATTATTTAATACATGTTAAGCTGCAGCAGTGTTAATCCCTCAGAGTCTTTTAGTCCCAGGTCTGCAACAGTTGACAACGCACTGTTGTCTCCAGTCCAGTCCATCCAGCACCAGTTGTGTCTAAATAAGTGAGGGAGGAAGCAGCTAGCCTTAAAACCATTAAGTACATGCCCAGTCAATGTGTGTCATAATAAACCTTGGGCAAAGGCAGTGTGAGATTTGCTGCAGCCCAGATAAATGGGTGTTGCTGTTTATGTTTTTTTTCAATCTAAAATAAAGTAAGGGTCATATTTATAGGAGATTAACTGTCTGCCTGTTGAGCAACTACTGTGGTTTTACCAGGTCCACAACATTGCCATATTTTGATTCCCTACTTATTCATTTTGTGTGACAAAAAAATACTTGGTCTTTCAGAGTAGACAACTGCTTTTCATTTTTTGTGAGGGCAGTCTGCAGTCTTAATCCTTCACAGTCTCAGTCCCAGGTCTGCAACAGCTGACAAACCACTGTTGTCTCCAGTCCAGTCTGTCCAGCACCAGTTGTGTCTAAATATGTGAGGGGGAAGCTAGCCTTAAAACCATTAAGTACCGGTTCAGTCAGTGTGTGTTATAACAGTGTGAGCTTTTTCACATTTAGCTTATACATAATTTACTTTTGTCAGACTGAGAGTAAGAACAGTAATTCAAGGTGAATTACAGCTTCACTGGCTGTCAGCTTCTTCTTCAGTAATACTTTTGTCTGTTGTGAAATCTGATAAAATTTAAGAAATAAAACTATTTTTGTTTTGAGCTAAGGAAGCACAGAGTCCACTGCCCACAGTCTAACTACAGTGTGGCCTACGTAATCGTTCAAGTTGCACAATATATCAGTCTGTATCTGTGCAGTGCTAGTAGTGCTAGACTCATGCTAGTAGTGTTACATAGTGCTATGCCTACTATGACTGTCACTGGCCTGCCCACGGGCCCTGGCCCATCACCCCATTACCATGCTTTCCTAGTGATAGTGAAATTATACACTCCGACTTACTGTACTGAAATACCTTACAGTCTCTCTCTCTCTCGTTTTGGTTGGGGACAGTACAGTTATCAGTTTTGGTGGGAGAAATGGATCCCTAACTGGTTCAACAGCCTTGCCTTGGACTAAGTTGTGGACTAACTTGGTCTTGACTTGTTCTAAAGAATTTACTCTAATTCTCTGAGTTAATCTCAGATTACTGAACTGAATTTATTTGAATGCCCTCACTCACCTGCCTGCCTGCTCTGAGGGATCCATCTATTTAGCAATTTAGGTGATATATTAAAACAAAAATACACAGACACTTTTCTGACTCACAGAATAGCAATTTTTATTGACATTTATGTTACATAAGAAGGCAAAGACAACAAGCTCACAGCACACTGTTAAACGACCATGCCACCCAAGAAAGCTTTACCCAAACCAGTTAATACACGTTTTCACTACAAGTTCAGCAAAACAAGTGGTGAAATGGCCGTAGTGGATGCTGCAGTTCCTGTAATTGATGTTGTCCAGATGAAATCATGTGTGTCTCAGTCTGGTGGTGGCAGTGACCAGTCTGAAGTCTCTCAAATTGATGCCAATAGTGCAGCAGCAATTCCCAGTACTTCCAATGTGAATATGTCAGTAACAAAATCTAACTCCTTTGTTTCTGAAGTTGAACCTGCATGCTGCATAGTCCTGCCTTCTTCTCCGATTCCTCCTAGCCCTATTTTTGACTGTGCCCATGACCAACAGTGTACCTCACGCTCAGTGCCTCCTCCTCAGCCTCCTACTGCACCACACGATGGATAGCCACCCTTAAAAAAGAAAAAAAATGTTTACATTTGTGGACTCTTGGAAACAGAATCGTAAATGGCTTAAATACGACAGTGAACTGAACATCCATGAAATGTGACTAGTGTGGACTATTTGATAAATCAGGGAAAAAAAATTCTTTCAGGGATGGGTGTTCATCTTTTTGAAAAGCAAACGTCGAATTTCATGAGTCATCAGATTTATATGAAGCATCCATAAAGCCTTTATCTGCTGGCAAATTCATATGTTCGTACACTGCCTTTTTGTCTGTCCACCCTGGGCATGAGGGAGTAGTGTAGCAAGCTGCTTGTGATAAAGTTGGAATAACTTTGTCTTCCTTACCTTCAGACAAAGACTCTAGGAATATAGATTATATTGTAAAGAAAACTTACACTTCTGCTTCTTTGCTTCTTCACCTGTCTTCCTGTTTGGCCTATACAGCCAAATATCAGAAGGCTTTGTGGAACTCTACTGGCCATTGCTCAATCAGAGTCTGAGTCTATGGTCCAGGACTTAATTGAAACTGCTAAGACTGCCCTGGAAGCAACTAAGCACCAGTTCCATATGGCAGATGATAACAATGATGATGCTGCATCTAGAGTTATGACCCAGGCCATTTCACTCAGAATGTTTGCTTGACTGAGGACCACCAACTTGACACAGGATACCCAGTCTAAAGCTCTGGACTTCCCCTGTGATAAAACTCTTCTGTTCGACTCCAGGACAGCAGAGTACATGAAAGAGGTGGATGAGTACAAGTCTACTTACCAGAGCAATACTATTAGGCAAAGGGCTTCCACCCAAAAGTCTCAGCCTAAGGCAGGCAGAGGAAGGGGTTATTTTCCTAAGCCCTTCTACCCTATCCTCCCCCTCAGTACGACTACTCTCAGACAAGTAGGGGAAGGGGCAGGAGAGGCCAGAAAAAGCTAGCCACTTCCCGGGCCCCTGCATCTCAGTCTAAGCCCTGACTTCAATGCCTTGGTCACCTCCCCTCTATCAGTAGGGGGCAGGCTCTCCCACTGCCTCCAAGGTTGGACCCACATAACATCAGACAAGTGGGTTCTGGAGGTAGTGGAAAAGGGCCTGCCTCTTCACTTCAAGAAGATGCCATCTTTAAGGGGTTCTCTGTTTTCAAAACCCTTAACCCCATCAGAAAAGCTCCTGCTGGAGCTGGAGGTCAACAACCTTCTGGCATCAAAAGTGGTGGAAAGAGTACCAGCCTTACAGAAGAACAAAGGCCTTTACTCCAGGTACTTCCTCACCCAAAAGGAAACTAAGGAGTGGCAACCTATCCTAGACCTCAGGTATCTCAAAAAACTCCTCCTGAAACCACAATTCAGGATGGTGACACTAAAAATGGTCAATCAATCTCTGCAATAGAGACACTGGCTAGTCTCTCTGGATCTCAAGGATGCCTATTTTCACATCCCTATAAGGTAGTCACGCAGAATATGCCTGAGGTTCAGGCTTCCTTTAGGGTATTACCAATTCACAGCCATGCCCTTCGGCCTAACATCTGCACCAAGGGTATTTACCAAATGTCTGGCTGTCATGGAAGCACATCTCAGAAAATAAGGGGTTTCAGTGTATCCCTACCTGGATAACTGGCTGATGGTAGGGAAAACCCCAGGTCAGGTCCAGAAGTTCCTGTCGATCACAAAAAACACTCTGCTCTCTTCGGGTTTCCTCATAAACCTAAAGAAATCTCACTTAGAGCAAACCCAGCTCCTGACCTTTATAGGGGCACAGTTGGACACAAAGTAGAGCAGGGCCTTCTTGCCGCCAGAAAGAATTCAGAATTTCTTAGCAGTGGCAAACTTTTTCACCCTGGGCCAACCAAGGCCGGCTAGGCACTTCCTAAAACTCCTAGGACACATGGCATCCATGAGTGCTGTAGTCCCAGGAGTCAGGTACAGAATGAGGGACATTCAGTATTACTTGCACTCCCATTGGTCCCAAAAGAGCAATGTTATCTCCAAACTTATGCCATTCTTCAAGCCTTGTATTGGTGGAAGGACAATGCCAACCTGTCAGTAGGTGTCCCCTTCCAGATCTCCCCTCCTACAAAAGTAGAGGGGGCTCATCTGGACAATTCCTCTATCAGTGGCACCTGGACCCCGAAGGAGTCAAGGTCACACATCAATCTATTGGAACTAAAGGCCATTTATTTGGCACTAAAATCCTTTGCTGCTCACAACAAAGGCCACTCGGTGCAGGTCTGAATGGACAACACCACTGCCATGTTCTACATAAACAAACAGGGTGGCACAAGGTCGGAAATACTCTACACAGAGGCTATGAAGATTTGGACCTTGGCATGTTCTCTCAAAATTACTCTATCAGCCATTCACCTTTCAGGCAAACAAAACACCCTGGCAGATGCCCACAGCCACATAAATCAGGGACACAGTGAGTGGCACCTCAACAAGCAGGTGCTAGCCACAGTGTTCAGGAGATGGGGACCCCAGAAATAGATCTGTTTGCCTCAATCACCAGCTTCCTCTCTTCTGCTGCAGGCCACCAGTCCTGGGAACTCTCTGAGCAGATGCACTGGTGTTGGATTGGTCAGGGAAGTTCCTATATGCCTTCTCTCCATTTCCTCTCATTTTCAAGATCCTGCTGAAACTCAGGCTTTAACCAGCACTAATGATTCTGGTGGCCCCAGATTGGCCAAGGCAAGTTTGGTATCCCCTGCTGCTAATACTTTCGTGCAGCAGGCCTATTCACCTTCCCATCAGTCACTCACTCCTGACTCTCCCCCACTCAGGGGTGACTTATCCAGACCTGCAGTCTCTTCACCTCAAGGCTTGGCTCTTGAGGAGTTACAGTTTCCTGCTTCTCAGTACTCAGAACAGGGTCCTTAAGATCCTGAGGATGGCAAAAAAGCCTAACACAAAGAAGATCTATGCAGCCAAATGGAAGAGATTTTCCATCTGGTGTAAGGGCAGGAAGATTAGTCCCTTCTCAGCCTACGACATCACCCTCTTGGACTACCTGGTTCATCTCCAGGCCTCAGGCTTGAGGCCTTCTTCACTTAAACTGCATTTGACTGCAATTTCAGCCTATCTCTCAATGGGAAAGCCTAAATCTGTGTACTCCCAACCGGTGTTTAAACAGTTTTTTAAAGGCTTGTCACACCTTCAGCCTCCTGTTAGGGAACCTGTTCCCCCTTGGAGTCTAAATCTCTGCATTGCCAAGCTCATGGAGCCTCCCTTCGAGCCCATGGCTACGGCCCATCTCAAATATGTTACCAGAAAAACAGTCTTCCTGGTAGCCATTACTTCTGCAAGGAGGATTTCAGAGTTGCAAGCTCTCTGTACTGAGTCGAACTATATTATTCCCCACAGGGATAAGGTTGAGCTGAGAACAAATAAGACATTTTTGCCAAGGTGGTGTCTGAGTTCCACTTTAACCTGTCCATTACCCTACCAGTGTTCTTTACTGAAAAGTCCACTCCTGGGGAACAGAAACTTCATAGCCTGGACGTCAAAAGAGCCCTGCTCCACTATTTGCAACACACTAAGCAAGTTAGGGGTTCCTCCACTCAACTATTCCTTACCTGTGGGGAAGTAGGTAGAAGTAGACCAGCCACTAAGAGAACTATTTCTCATTGGCTAGTCTCTTGCATTTGTTTCTGTTATGCAAGACTGTCAAACAGCCTCCTGAGGGCCTTAGAGACCACTCTACCAGGGGCATGGCTGCCTCAGTGGCAGCTGCTAGGGACATCCCCTTGCTGGATGTCTGCAAAGCAGCCACTTGGAAGACTGTACACACATTCACTAAACACTACTGCCTAGATGTACAGTCTAGATCTGATGCCAAATTTGGAAGGGCGGTGTTGCACAGCCTCTTTCCTAAGTAGGTTCTCTGCCCTCCTCTCAACTTCACTGCTTGTAGTCTGCTTAAAGTTACTGATGTTAAAGGACTCCTGGGGTAAGAAGAAAAAATTACTCATCATAGTAATCTTCTTTCTTCCAAGGTGTCCTTTAGCATCAGTAAGCTCCCACCCTTCCTCTCCTGACAACCTGATTACAGAGGTCTCTGCCTTTGTCTTCTCCCAAATTTGCTATGTTTCCACTTGGAACCTCATTTTAAGCAAAGTTTTCTCTGATTTATTGTTAAGCATTCTTTTTGCATTTTTAATTCCTATTGGTTCATACTTTTGGGCATGTGCCCATTTATCTTAGAAAAAATTCTGGTGCCTTCTCAGGCAGTCTCTCTTCAGCACCCCCCCGAGTCTCTCCTGATTGGCTGATGCTAATTAATTAGCATAAACCACACCTTCAGGACAGTACTGTCTGATTAGCTAGCTGCTTAAAGAGGCTGCTAGATGACTTACTCCCTCAGTTGCATTTTTATAAAGTGTTGCATGAAAGTTCATTTTATTTAAAATGTTACATCCCTTGTAAAATTAAAACTGGCAGCCAGGGCCAAAAATGGACCAGCTTCCTGGTCCTGAAAACACTCCCACATCGCCCATGCAGCCCTGTTTTGCGATGTCACTAAACCATGTTGCTTGAGCGCGCCCCATTTACTTGTATGGGACCGGTATTTTCTAATATTTTTATACCCTTTAGTGTCAGAATTTTATTAAATCAAAGTGATTGATCAACTAATATCAGGAGGGACTCTACACCTGAACAGTTGTGCGCAGCAGATCTCCTGGTGATCTGTGTTATGGGAGAGAACAGTCAAGTGGCAGATAATCTCAACTGGGTATGAGAGATGTTGCACAAGTGGTCCCTGCATCAGGAGGTAGTGAACCACTTGTTCTCTCTGTGGGGCACACCCTTGCTGGACCTGTTTGCCTCTTGGGAGAATGCCAAATTGAGGCTGTTTTATGCTTAGCCCCTTCAGTCAGGGACACTGCTGGGGATGCCAACCCAAGGCCCTGGACCCCAGGCCCCATGTATGCATTTCCTCCTTTCCTCCTGATCCACAAGGTTGTGATCATGGCCTGGAAAGGCAAGATGTAGATGATTCTGATAGCTTCAGACTGGCCACAGCAGTTCTGGTACCTGGATCTCATCAGCCTCAGCAGCAGGCCTCTGTGGAGACTGCCTTTCTGTCCAGACCTGCCCCTGACATCAGGGAATGGTTCATAGGTTCATAGTGTGGTTTACAAGTTCAAACAGGCAATTTCCCTTAAGGAACCTGCCACCCAAACCTATGGGTGGAATTCATATTTAATATTACCCATAAAAATATAAAGTTTGTTCCTTAAAGTTATCAGTTTTATCACTCTCAACAATAGTTTATGGGAGCATATTCCAACTGGATATTATTCTTTGTGTAAACATCTAGTTCTTTTCACAGTATTATTTCTTTCACCAGTCATCTGCATATTATGAGAACTAGTATGTTTATTTTTTTCCTTACTAATAATTCCTACTGTCTCCTTTAAAAAGGGTCACTCATAGTTTTAAAGGCTAGACATAGATCACCTCTAAGTCATCTATATTTCATTGAATAAAGTCCAAGTTTTTGTAATCTTTCAGAGTAACAAATTATTCATTCCTATAATTTTTTTGGTAGTTTCCCTTTGTATATTCTCTATCATTTTTGCATCCTTAAATGTTTGAGAAGCACTAACTTGTATATAATATTCTACGTGAGGCCTTACAAGACTTTTGTACAGAGAAATGATTACATCAGCATCTCTATTCTTTACATTTCTAAAAATGCAACCCAATATTTTATGACAGTATTTAACCTTTTATTTAGTGTGTAATTCAAACAATAAGTCATTACTGAAAAGAACACCTAAATCTTTCTCAGAAGTTGCTGTTTCCAATATTTGATTATTTAAAATGTATTTATATTCCAGGATATTATGTCCAATATGCATAATTTTGCATTTTTTTACATTAAATCTCATAAGAGATTGTTCTGCCCAATTATTTAATCAATTTATATTTTCCTGAAATTACACACAGGAAGTATGATCTGAAATTATTGTGACAATTCCGAAGTCGTCTGCGTATTTGCACATCCATGCAGAATTATCTGTGCACATGGATGACACAGATATATTAAAAAGAATCGGGCCCAATACAGAACCCTGAGGCTCACCACTGGTTACACTACCATAGCTCAATTCAAACCCTCGAATGACAGCTTTCTGTTTCCTGTTGTGAAGCCAGGATGTAATCCAATTCATTATATGTGGGTTGAGTTCAATTTTAATCAGGCAATCAACCAAGATTTTATGTGATATAGAGTCGAATGCCTTACTATGATCAAGAAACAATACATCCACCGGTAATACCTTATCAACAGCAGAGCTAACGGGCTCAAAAAACTAAAGCAGATTGGTTTGACATGATCTATTCTTACAAAACCATGTTGTGTAATCTCCGTAAATCCTGTATCTTGAATATGATTTATTATCCGTTGCTGTAGTAGTCATTCCATTAATTTTCCAATTACAGACGTTAGACTTATAGGTCTGTAATTATCAACCATAGTCTTGTCACCACCTTTGAATAGGTGTCAGGGATTGTCCTGCAGCCGTGCTTCAGTCCCTGTACCTCATGGCCTGGTTCCTGAGTGGCTAGAATTCCAGGTCTTGGGTCTCTTGGAGGATGTTTTCCATGTTTTGGAGGCCTTAAGGAAGGAAACAGTCATGGCACTCCACCCTTCTGCACTTAAAAGAACAAGGCCGCAGACAAATACTTTAGTTATTTACCAAAAATGTATTCACCAATGCAGTAAAAAGAACTGAAGGCCACATGCCTGGAGGTAACAGTGTCCCACAAATGACCGCTGAAGTTTCAACCAAACAATCTTTGTCAAACATAGCGCCACCTATTGGGTGCTCTGTTTAAATGTCTTCTAAACATTGTCACTTGTGCAAAAATTCAGTTAAAATGATATTGTGCAAAAAAGTGCTTATTAAGAGATTCAAATCCATTTCTAAAATTGAATGCAGAATTCCATATTGGAAAAAACATAGACTTATATAAAACAGTTAAAACATTACATATAAATAATGTGCACAGGATACAGACCACAACCAAAAAAGCAGCACCAGTTTTCTTTCACTTAAATCTAAATCCATCACTCAATCAATTATCAAACACATATATTTTCATAATCAGTTCAGTGACCGTCTATAACAAAATTGTCCACAAATACATATTCTGGCATGGATGTACTGCAAAAAATTTTCTACAGTCTTCTTTATTAATATTTTTATATTCACTTAAGCCTGATATCAACTGTAGAACTTCCATGTCTGTTTATATATAAATGCTTTTAAGTGAGCATAAGAAATAAGAAAACAGAAAACAAAAGAAAGGACAGTATCTTCTGAAAACTCATATTCTAGAACTCATTACTAGCTAACATATACCTTGCATGACTTCAATCATTTATTCTCTTTACATCTTAACATACTTTTATATGCATGCATGTATATGTATTCATATGTATTCACCATAACTTTAAATGATCCTTTAAAAGGGTGTTATTAAATCAACCAAGAGTACATATCTGTAAAGAAGAGGGGAAAAAAGGTAGGAAGAGTGGCAGGGGAGGTGACAGGGGGAAGGGATGTATGGAGGGGAAGGGGGAAAGGGATATATGGGGAGGGAAAGGATAAAAGGTGGAGGGGAAAAGAAGAAAAGGGAGAAAAAAGAGAAGAAAAGGAGCAGAAGAAATGGGTCACAATCCTGAAAAAAAGCATATAAATTTAAGAAGGAAAACACTTCTTTCAGAAAATGGATTAGAACCTGAAGTTGTTTGTCATACAAAAAAGAATCCATACTTGTATTAGAAGTCTTTTTTTGAACAACAGAGTAGTGAAATCAGTCTTACACAATGTATGCAGCTTGAAAAAAACTCTGTTCATGATTACTTGAGAAAAATGGGGAAACAGGAGAAACAATTGGATTCAGCGTCTCTTCTTAAAGAAAGGATTTAGTTCAATATGATCAGATATGATATGATTGAGAATGTCATGCTAGGACCAAGGGGTGGAAGTAGAGATGACAGACAAAGTGAAAGGGAGAATTATTGGATATATATGATGGGAGCTGACAAGAGCAGAGGTCTTAATGCTCATATTAAACTAAAGCCTTTCCTTAAGAAGAGATGCTAAATCCAATTGTTTCTCCTGTTTCCCCTTTTTTTTCTTAGGAAATCATGAATACAGTTTTTTTCAAGCTGCATACCCTGTCCAAGAAGACTGGTTTCACTTCTCTGTTCTTCAAAAAAGACTTCTATTACAAATATGGATTTTTTTTTGTATTATAAACAACCTCAGGTTCTAATCCATTGTCTGAGAGAAGTGTTTTCCTTCATAAGTTTATGTGCTTTTTCTCAGGATTATGTCCCTTTTCTTCTCCTCCTTCTTCTTTTCTTTGCTTTTTTCTCCCTTTTCTTCTTTTCCCCTCCCCCTTTTATCCTGTCCCTCCCCATATATCCCTTTTCCCCTTCCCCCTCCTTCCCTGCCACTCTTCCTTTTTTCCATCTCCTTTACAGATGTATTCTCTTGGTTGATTTAAAGAGTGTAATAACACCCTTTTAAGGATCATTTAAAGTTATGGTGAATACATATGAATACATATACATGCATGCATATAAAAGTACGTTAAGATGTAATGAGAAAAAATTATTGAAATCATGCAAGGTATATGTTAGCTAGTAATGTGTTCTAGAATATGTGTTTTCAGAAGATACTGTTCTTTCTTTTGTTTCCTGTTTTCTTATTTCTTTTGCTCACTTAAAATCATTTATATATAAGCAGACATGGAAGTTCTACAGTTGATATCAGGCTTAAGTGAATATAAAAATATTAATAAAGAAGACTGTAGAAAATCTTTTTGTAGTACCTCCATGCTAGAATATGTATTTGTGGACAATTTTGTTATAGACGGTCACCGAACTGATTATGAAAATATATGTGCTTGATAATTGATTGAGCGATGGATTTAGATTTAAGTGAAAGAAAACTGGTGCTGCTTTTTTGGTTGTGGTCTGTATCCTGTGCACATTATTTATATGTAATGTTTTAACTGTTTTATATAAGTCTATGTTTTTTCCAGTATGGAATTCTCTACTCAATTTTAGAAATGGATTTAAATCTCTTAATAAGCACTTTTTGCACAATATCACTTTAACTGGAATTTTTGCACATGTGACTATGTTTAAAAGATATTTAAACAGAACACCCAATAAGTGGTACTATCTTTGACAAAGACTGGTTGAAATGTTAGAGGTTGCTTGTGGGATGATGTTACCTCTGGGCTTGTGGCCTTCAGCTCTTTTTACTGTATTGGTGAACACATTTTTGGTGAATATAAAAGTATTTGTTTGTGGCCTTGTCCTTTTAAGTGCAAAAGGATGGAGTGCCATGACTGTTTGCACCCACATGTCCAAGTATAGCTCTTTCTGTTTTCTGCCTCAAGGAAGGAGTCAACTCACATATGCTAGACTTTCAAATAGAAGAGATTTTCCAATTGGTGTCAATGCTGGGGACTGGAGCCCATTGCTTGTCCTGTGGTTAGCATCAGAGACTACCTCTGATCACTTTCCCAAATGGGACTGTAGGTGACAACCCTCAAGGTGCAACTGGCCGCCATCTCTACTTAATGGCCATGGGCTGGTAAGCCAAAGGTGGCCCAGGAGAAGGTGGTTGGGTGCTTTTTCAAAGGCTTGGACCACTTATCCCCTTTGGGACTTACTGCTTGTACTGGCAGTACTCATGGATAAGTTTTTGAAGCCAATGCACCGGCATGAGATGTCACACTTGTGGAAGATGGCTGCCCTGGTGGCCATTATGTCATCTAGAAGAATTGGGGAGCTCCAAGCACTCTTGGTGGACTCCCCTTTCCTAGTCTTTCAGAAGGATAAAGTTGTCCTTCACCCAGCCCAAAGTTCCTACCAAAGATGGTATCAGAGTTTCACCTTAACCAGGTGATTAACTTACCAGTGTATGTATGTATTTCACCAGCCCATCTTTGGAGGCTGACCACAGGCTCCATATACTAGACCTGATGATGGCACTTGTGATCGAGGCATGGATCAGAAAGCATAGACGAAACAGGAGAAGCTGTAAAATTCACAAGTAGCACTTTATTATTATTAACAGCAATAAAATAAAAAAAATAAAGTTTATAGGATAGCGCTTCACAAAGGCAATAAATACAACAACAACAGCAACAACAAAGTCCTTCATCTGAGAGTCTCTTTTCAATTTTCGATTTAAATCTCACTCTCACGCTCTCTCTCTCTATCTAGATAAAACATTGCTCTCTATATATGAGCTGTTTTTGCCTGGTAGTTTAAGGTCTGCATCCTGTTATTGTAAGATTCATCTCTTGTTTTTCATAAAATGAAGCAAGACTTTTTTCTTTGACCTTCCTGTGACCAGATTGAAGAGTACATTAGTCTTCTTAACAGGTGCAGCCAATTTATACATCCAGTCCACAGGACTGATTTCCACTGACAGTTTTGTTAACAAGCTTGTGAAGGGTCAAAATACATCTCAAGGTTAACCCACTAAATTCCAGATTGACATCACCTGTAATAAAGCCAAGTAGCTGTTTGCATTCATTTTAACAATATAACAATATACATTTGTAACCTAGGGGATACCAGTTTCGCATACAGATTCATATATATATATATTTTAACTACAGAGGAGCAAGGGGAGAAAGAAAGAATAGAAACAGCAAGTGAAGGACAGGAGATAACAGGGAAATTGTGTGACCATTGGAGTGTCCACTTCCAAGGTGCCACAAGAAAATGTGGTTGCTCAATCAGACAGGCAAGAAACAGACAAGTGGCAGAATAGGAGAGGACAGAATAGATCCTTATTTTTAACTCTCTGCATAACAAATGGGACAAAGTCTTATTCGACCTCGTCACTGCGCTCTCCTATTGTGTGGAGTGCATAGCTGGAGGCTGGGGACAGGCTTGCCAGCTGTTTGTCACATATGCTGCAGTTGCCATTTGGCAGACTGACAGAAAAGTGGATGATTGCCTAGTGGATTACATTCTGCACTGGCCTCTGCTATAGGCTGTCTGGTAGAGAGGCTCCCATAGGGCTTAGGGCTTATTCCACCAGACATACTGCCACCTCAGTGGCTGCTTCCAGAGATGTCCCTATCCAGGAGATCTGCAGTGCTGCTACTTGGAAGTCAGCACACACTTTCATTTCCCATTACTGCATCAACCTGGAGTCATGCCAGGTTGTAGGATCTTGGTTCTCCAATGTTTGTTCACCGTACGCACCTTGCCCCTCCTCCCGGAAAGGTGTCTGCCAGAGTGTGAATAAGTGAACCGCCATGTCCCTAGAAGAATAGGTTACTCACCTAGTATGAGGATCACATCCACACAAGGAAAAAAAAGTCTCACATGGGAGTGGTGGGGCTGCCAGTACACACATGAACTGGAAAAAAAGAGAAACTGGCACCACTCAGCAATGCTGCACCAAAGAAACAGGAGAATGAGGTAAATTCCCCTTTATTGCAGCATCAAAAACAACAAACCAGCAGGTGGGCATGCAGACACAAGGTCTCAACGTTTTGTGCGCATGCACTTTCTCAAGCGATTCTGCATGGCCTGCTGCCACTTTGTTGTCTTTAATGCTAAAATAAAAAGAAACTTAAATTCAGTGATTCTCCTGTTTCTTTGATGCAGCATTAGTGATTGTTGCTGGTTTACTCATTTTTCCAGTTCACATCCACACAACCCATCCGGCCTCCCCTGGCAAGTGGCACATGGATTCTGCTTCCAACATGCAAGATCTGATATCATGGAGCAGAGTCAGGGAATATACTGCCTGGGTAGTGGGAGGAACTTAGCTTAAAGACATCTGGCCAATAACATTGTTCCAGTTGAATTGTAACAGTGTGGATGCGAACCGCATACCACTCCAGCAACTACAGAGCTTTCTTCGATTATATCTCTCATCAGGCCTCACCTATGGACCTATGAGCCACCAGGCACTAAGACCACACAGAAACCTTTGCAAGCAGTCCACAAGGGGCCACCCACAATGACCTCAGACATTGGCTCTCCCATATAAATGTGAGCAGCACCATCCCTCCTCAGTTCTTTTCCTGCCATTGACCATACTTGTTGGACCGTGCACAGAAGTGACGCTGTTACAGATGCCACTTTTCTTTTTTTTGTCACCCTAGTAAGCAATCACTTTAATAAGTGATTTTTGAAGGTGTGTATGTTGACTAAGGAGCTGTGGAAACTGTTCCATTATTGTGAATGCAGTGAAAGATATACTCCAGGATTTGCATGACGTCTGTGTGTGTTGCCTTGACCTGGACCATAATTTGCAGGCATGCCCAATCAACAGATGGTTCAAAATAGCCACCCATTGTTGTTGGAAGGGTGCTTTGTAAAAGCACCTCCTAAAGCATCAGGTAGCCCAAATGCAGAAGGACCTCCAGCAAAAGAGCACCGTTGCATCACCAGCTCATTCCTCAGGGTCCAAGTTATCCAAATCCTGAGAGAAATCATCTGGGTCATGCAAGCATGAACACTGGGAGAGGGAACAAGAAAGGCAGAAAACCTCTCTGGTCCACTCTAGGTCACCTCATTATACAGGTACGATCACTTCAGTGCTGCTCACCACTCTGGTAGTGGTGACACCTGCCACCCAGACTGTTGACCTTACTTCTAGGTCAGGGCAGGCTGTAGGTGCCACCAGACCTAGTATGACTGATGCATTGCCTTTGATGCCAGGGGCTTAGCCTCCTCCATTGACCTCTACCAGCGTGCCCATTGATTATTCATGTGCCAGCGTCCAATCACTACTCTTGTTCTTTATGGACAAGCTGAAGCACCTATTACCTCCTACTCCTGTACCTGGAGCTCTGTCAGTGGGGCCTATAATCCAAACTCCCATGCTGACATATACTAGGACTGTGTCTCAGTCCTCTTCTCAAGCACTGACAGCCTCACCATTGTGCTCTCCCAACCTGTCGACCAGACTGATGACCTGGAGTACAGTCCTGACCTTATGATGCAGGATAATGAGGAAGAAGCTGAAAATTATGTGGAAAGTCCTTATGAAAGGACTAATTCCACAGTGTCAACTTTCAGTGAGGACTCAGTGGTTTTACACCCCGAGGTCCCCTCCAGAGGACCCATCTTTCACCATGATGCAGCAATTACAGGCTGCAATGGGATTCGATTTGGAGGAAAAGGACACAACCAAGAAAACCCTTATTGATTTCTTGGAATTACCTGATCCCCCTCCTATAGTAATTCTACCTCCCCTCCCTACCCTGGAGGATGCCACTGTTGCTGCCTGGCATAGGCCCAATGTGATTCCTTCCATACCTAGAAAGGCAGTAAGATGTACATGGCCCCATCAGGAAAATACTTTTTGCAGGTTAACCTGAGGCAGACTCTGTAGTAATAAATGCTACCCATGACAGACCCAGGGCACTAAAACACCTTAGCTGTCTTCCTCCTGATAAGGAATCCAGGAGGTTAGATGTTTTGGGTAAAAGAACCTATTCATCAGCCTCTCTGAGCATTAGAATTGCAAATTACCAGACCCATATGGTCAAATACCAGAATATACACTAGGGAAAAGCTAGAGCAGCTGCTCTAGCTGTCCAAGAAGGTGCACCTAAACAGGAGTTCTCAAAGCTCTAACAGCTGGGGCTGACATAGGAAAACACCTACTACATATGACCTATGACATATCTGATGCTTTAGCCAGAGCAGCTGCCTCAGAAATATGCCTCAGGAGATACTTTTGGCTTAGTGTGGCAGGCTTTGTGAATGACGTCCAGCAGTCCATTCTCAATGCCCCTTTTAGAGGATACAGACTGTTTGGTGCAGATGTTCAGGATTTTCTTGCTAATCTCGGGGCCTCAGGCAAGACCTTGAAATCAGTACACTCCCTCTACCATACTCAACCAAGGAGCAGGCAGGGGTGCCTTTTTGTCCGGCCAATACTAGACACTGTACCACTACCATACAGCAAGGTAAGGGCAAGGGAGAGCAGGAGCCTTGCCTACTTGAGGAACCACCCTTAGTGCCCACTCAAAAGCCCCTAGAGGTGACAGTGTAGCAGGAATTACCACAACTTGCTCTGCCTGACTCCTTTGACATCCTCCAACCACCACTGCCTCCAGGGGTGGTTGTTGTGGTCGTCTCTCCCTCCACCTAGACCAGTGGAAGGAGGTGACCTCAGATGCCTGGGTCCTGTAAATAGTAGCACAAGGTCATGCTCTGGAACATCTAGAATTACCTCCAGACCATCTACCAGTGCCTACACATTATCTTCCAGCTCATATTCCTTTGCTACTGGAGGAAGGCCACAGTTCGCTTCAGAAGAGGCAATAGAACCTTTACCCATGGAACAGAGAAACATAAGGTTCTACTTTCAGTATTTCCCAGTTCCAAAATGGACAGGAGATCTGAGGCTTATTCTGGATCTCAGGGACCTGAACTTTTTTATAGAGTATGAAAAGTTCAGAATGTCACCCTACAGGGCCTACTCCCACTACTGCAGGTAGGGAATTGGATCTGTTCCCTCGACATGAAGGATGCCTACCTTCATATAAACATTTGCAAACCTCACAGGAAATACTTGGGGTTCCTGTTTCTAGGAAAATACTACCATTTCAGAGTATTGTCCTTTGGCTTGTCATCTGCATCTCGGGTCTTTACCAAATGTTTTACAGTAGTAGCAGCACTTCGTAGGGAAGGCCTCTACCCAGATGACCGGCTAATGAAAGTTCACTCCAAGGAGCAACTCCTGCACACCCTGGCTCGATCAAGACAGCTGTTCAATGCCCTAGAGTTACTGTCAATGTATCCAAGTCTGTCTTGACACCTTGCCAGCACCTACAGTATATAGGAACATTTCAAACTATGAGAACCGGGCACTCACCAACCAATAGAGCTGGACACCACAAGTTTTAATCTTCCAACATAGAAAAGTTTATTCACATCCCATCATGGGCACAAGAAACAGGTATATGACTAATGTGTTTCAGACATATCTGTGTCCTTTATCAAAGGCCTTAGGTGGTGTCCAGCTCTACTGGTTGGAGCATGCCCAGTCCTCACAGTTTGAATACCCACAATTTACCAAAAGCACCACCATCCCAGTGTGCAATTTTGTGTTTGGAGTATATAGGGACAGTTTTGGACACAGTCCAAGGCTCAGCTTTGCTGCCTCTGCACTGGGACGAATGTCTGATTGTCCAGGCCCAGTTGGTCCACCACAACCGATATGTCACAGCCAGAACATTCCTTCTGCTCCTGGGCCTGAGGGCAGCAACCATTGTCATGATACATCTACCCAGAATACACATGAGGATCCCTCACTGGACCTAAGAGTCCAGTGAGAGCAACTCACAGATGATCTAGAACAATGGGTTCTAGTAACCAGTCCTCTACAAAAAATGCTGAAGTGGTACATGGAACACAGAAACCTGTTAAAGAGGGTTCTTTTCCTGATCCCCTCCCCTCACCAGATTTTAACAACACATGTCTCAGTGATGGGTTGGAAGTCCTTTTGGGGCCCCATCAGACACAGGGAACATGGACCGTGGTGGAGGGCACCCTGCTCATAAATGTTCTAGAAATGACAGCTGTTCTGTATGGCCTACAGTTCTTCCAGACTCACCTGTTCCTGTGTCCTCTGTTGGTACAGATGGAGAACATCAGTGTGATGCATTACATCAGCAAGCAAGGGGAAACTCCTTCTTACCTCCTCTGCAGGGAAGCAATGGCAGTCTGGTACTGGACTCTAGAACAAGTTCAAGAACTGTCAGCAGTACATGTTCCAGGTACCCAAAATGTATCGGCAGCCAGTCTAAGCAGGTCACAGTCCAGAATGCACACATAGGAACTGCTGATCTCAGTGGTGGAAGATCTGTTTGACAGATGGATTCTTCAGAGAGTTGGACCTTTTGCATCCCCACACAATTCAAAACTGCCACTTTTCTGCTCATTTGTTCCAGGGTCTGGAGTGTTATGGTGAAAAGTGTTGTCCCTCTCTTGGAAGGGGAGGTCTTGTATGCCTTTCCTCTCATTAAGAGGGTGCTACTCAATCTTCATATGGAGGTGCTCTCCACTGCCCACTACCTGTGGTCATCCAGATGACAGTATTGCAGCGAGAATGGCATCCCTCCCTTCCCGAAGAAGGAGAGCAGTCCATGGGATGCTCAGTCATTCTCCCACTCTGGCTGGCCTTCTGACATCCCAGGCTCATTCCCGAATCCGGGTCATTGGCATCACAAGCAGTGGCTCTACTGCTGTGCCAGTGTGCCAGCCACTTGTTGCATGTTTCAAGAATATGTTTGCCACAGAAATTTGTACAGCTGCCACCTGGAGTACTGTCCACACCTTCACTAAACACTACAGTCTGGACATTGCCTCTCAAAAAAGAGATGGTTTTGGCCTAGCTGTGCTCCAAGCCCTGCTTTCTTAGGCCTGTAGGCTCCTGTCACTCAGACTGTTTATGGTTAGTACTGCTTGGTACTCATTCCATAGGTGTGGCCTGATGAAAGAGATATCCCCGAAGAAGATAAAATAGTTATGTACTCACTGTAACAGTAGGTCTTCAACAGAATCTCTTTCATCAGGCCATGCTGTCCCACCCTCCTTCCCTCATCAGATCCTGAGACTCTGGTGAGTGCTTACTCCTCCTTCATGAGGGTCTATCTGCTGCTCTCTGCCTCGCCTGGTTAGCAGAGCCCTAGGTTCTCTACTGGTTCCCTACAAAGAGGTCCTTTGATCATGATCTCTGGTAGGGAACTGAGGAGGGAAGGGGCCACCCACATTTATATGGGAGAGCCAATATCTGACATTGTCATAATCGGCCCCTAGTGGACTGCTTGCAAATGTTTCCATGTGGTCCTAGAGCCTAGCGGTTTATAGTTCCATAGGTGTGGCCTTTTTTTAATTACCTGGATTTAGTTTTATTTTTATTACGAAAAAAATGGAGTCGAAGCTTATTTAAAATGGTTTCCATAACACTGTTCACTACTCACACTTGGGCATCTTGCACTGAGCATTCCCAGAGATTTGGGGAAGAATTCTAAACTGACTCCTCTCTCCAAGAAGTAACATGTTTTGGAATCTCTGCCCTTTTGCTGTCCGGCGTGTTCTACCGAAAGAGTCAGAAGCTTCCTTCACAACTTATTTGTAATTGAATGATTTTTTTGTGGATTCTTCCTTTTATTTGCAAAGATTTGAACATTTTCAAATTAAAGTATCTACCAGCAATGGGTCTCTTCACTCTCCAACTCAGTTTGACTGGAACACTGGAACAGCACAAGACCAGCTTTAAGAGATGTGTGGCTCGATGATTTAAAATGTCCTCCACCAATGGGCATGATATGCATCTGTTGCCTGAATGTGGACCTTAATACAATAAGCTGCTGTTGTTGCCTTGGGATACCATACAAATAACTTTAGGATCTTCTAGTAGTGGCTAAGGAAGCAAAGTCTGCTTCTTCTTGACCTCAGGCAGCCAGTGCAACAGGATCCAAGGCCCATCTTGCCAGTTGGAGGTGAAACTCTGCAGAGGAAGGCAGGCTGAGGCAGCTGGAGCTAGAGGATAAGTATTTTCTCCGTGCTGTTTCTTTCCTTTTAGAATTCAGGCAACACTTAATGAGATTGCAATGTGTGCTGTGTGATTCAAACACTATAACTACAAAACAAATGATTATGTCTTGGCTGGGAGGAGGGGAGCATTTAACTGAGTGAGGGAGAGGTTGAGAAATACACAGGAGGAAAGGGGTGGTCACGTGACTCGGACCAGCCAATAGAGGGGCTGGGATCCACTTATATTTCAAAGGGGACGAAGCAACCCCAAAGCTTGAGTGTCACAAAGCAGAAGTATAGTATTTTCAGTAGCATCTGCAGAGTGTCAGCAGGGAGGACAGCAGGAAGTGGGTCATGTTGATAGACAGGAAGAGCCTAACAGGGAGGACCACATATTTCCTGTATAGACATGGACAGTCCAAGGTGGGGGAAGGGTTCCATGGAGTGGGGTAGGACCAGGATACAGGAGGAGAGGATGTGCAGGGCAGTCAAATAGAGTGGGAGATGAGAAGAGTTGTATATTGCCAAGGATGTGAAGCAGCCATATTCCTGGGAGTGGCTTGGAGGGCAGGGGACTGTAGGGTGTGTTGGCAGGTGGGCCAGCTCAGGGAGGAAATAGGGTGGTTGAGGAGGGAAATGGAGGCATGGAGGAGACAGACTTGGGGGGGGGGGCATGGCCAGGAGGGGAACTAATGAGGTATCTAGAAGAGCTCAAAACAGACAAAAATAAGGGGGGACTTGGTGGGACAGCAGGAGGGCCACACAAGCGGGTGCAGCCAAGGGAAGGAAGTGATGACTGGAGAAGGGTCAGGCACAGGAGCATGACTAAGACTGGGTCAGAGCAAAGATATCAGTCTGTGGGACGGGGGACTGGACTCATTCAAGGAAAGGAGATTAGCACTGCAAACAGATTCTCAGTGTTGGCTAGTCCAGAAGACCAAGTAGCAGAGAAGAGGGGAGCTACAGTGAAGGAGCAGGGAGAGGACACTACAGGGGAAAAGGTATACAGTGGGTAGGCAGTAGGCAGTACACCAAGAAGACACATTGGCAAGGGGGGGGCAGCGAGGTGATGGTGATGCAGTCTCTCCAGAGGGAAAGAAGCAAGGAGACAGGAGGAAGGGGGAAGTGGCAGGCAGCCTGGGGAAGGCTAAGGATATTGAGAGGAGGGGAGTCCAAGTGGGGGAGGGCCACATTTCAGGGAAGACACGAGGGAAGTAATAGTATAGGAGGTGGTAGCGTGATGGACATAGCAGCAAGTCAGTGCAAAGGGGAGGTTCCACAGATGGAAAATAGTTCAGAGGTGGAGGTCAGTAGCCTGGTCATAGTTGCGAGGGGGGGAGAGGACAGGGCAAAGGTTAGGGGAGGCAAAGGGGGGCCTAGACAGGGGGGATGAGAGGGCCTCCCAAGTTGGGGGTGGGGGAGTGGAGGGCAACAAGAGGGTGGAAGGAAAAGTGTCAGAGAGTCATAATTCTAGGGGATTCTATACTTAAGAGTATAAGGTGGGGGAAGGGGTGCTATAAAAAATAACATCTGGGTAGAGTGCATGCCAGGCATGACAATGAGAAGAGTGGAGTAGCATATGGGCAGATATGTGGGAAAGGTGGTGGGGGAGCCGTGCTGCACATTGTAGTGCACCTGGGAACAAATGATCTGGAAGGGAGAAGGATAGAGCAGGTATAAGACAGCTTCAGGGAAGTGGGAAAACTGCAGCAAAGAGGGAACAACGGTAGCCTTCTCAGAAGTTCTGCCAGTGCCAAGGGCCAGCACAGACAGGAAGAGAAGAATCAGCAACTTCAACAAGTGCCTGAGGGAATGGTGTGGGACCAAGGGGTATGGATTGGTGGGGGACTGGGGTAGCACATAAGATAACACAGATCTTTATGCAGAGGATAGGTCACATCTCAGCAGGGCAGGTTCACATGTGTTGAAGCATTTCATCAATGAGAGGTATCATTTAAACTAGGTGGAGGGGAGGCATTGGAGCTGAAAATCACCAGGACAGGGGTTCCCGTGGACCTCCCCCCACCACAGGGATAGATACGACTTTAGGTGAAATAGGGGTTGGAGTGAAGGATAAGGAAGCAGGAAGGATAGGTGCAGCATGGAGAATGGTTCCACTAAATACTAGGAGCCTGGGGAACAAGTTGGCAGAGTTACAGGCATTGATGGCAGAGGGAGAGGTGGACATAGCTGCCATTACTGAGATGTGGGCAACCAAGCACCATGACTGGGACCTAACCATTCTAGGGTACAAACTTTTCTAGAGGGATAGTGATATAGAGATAAAGGGAAGGCTGGTGGAGTTGCCATTAACGTAAAGGAAGGGATCAGAAGGGATCAGATGTAATAGGGAGGAAGGGCAGGTCGGAAGTAATCTGGCTGCAACTACAGAGCCAGAAAGGGACCAAGATCTGTCTGGGGATTGTTTATAGACCTCTGACCCAGAAGGAGGACATTGACAATTCAGAATGATTATCATTGGGAAGCTTCTTTCCATTCCTGAAGAAATGGAATGAGTTAGCTTCTCAGATAGTGACAAATCATTTCATACTTTTTCAACTTAGGCATGCATTAGCAGAGTATCTGCACTGTGCTTCTCAGTGTTTGCAGCTCTCCTAGGAAGCAAGGTTTTAAATCCTTCCCAAATCATCTCACATGGCACCATTGGGACTGCCCTAACTTTCCAGAATTTCCAGTAGGTCCCTACACAGAGGTTTCAGATCATAAGAACAGTGCTGGGCTCCCAGAAAATGACACTAGTACTGGCTTCAGTACTGGACCCTGGCAGCGCTTCTGTCATCGTGGATCACTTAAACGTTTGTGATATGGGCTGGCCTGGTGGTGCAGAGGGATGAGGCACTGGACGCCTTACCTCATGCTATGCCAGTGACCTGGGTTCAGGAATGGACTTGGGTCATCGGGAAGCTGGCATGGGGGAGAAGGGGGAGGGGGGAGCAGGATTGAGCAGCTGGAAGGCAGCTCTCCTCTCCTGGGGTGGTTGCTGCCCCCCCCCGTAGTCCCACTGCCACCGGGTGGAGGTCTGGTGGTCAACATAGGTGGAGAAGGTAACATATAGTGGGAGGGCTCCTCGAGATGCAGAATGCATGAGCCTTCACATGCACACATGTGTCGGAGGTACAGGGATGGGTTATGGGAAGAAAACGGGGAAAAAACACTACAAAATATATATATATATAGAAAATAAAAGAAAAATAAGTTTGTGATACTTGGCTTTTGCATTGCTTTGGGTTACGTATTAGGGAGTCTAACTTTTTTTATCACAAACTTTTAAGTGATCCAGGATGGTGGAATCTCTGCCGGGATCCAGATACTAGTATTTCCCACAGCCTGCTTCAGTATTTGTTTTCATACATGGGGATTTGAACCCATTACTGTCTGTTATTCAAAATGCTGCAGAGGCAGGAAATGATGGAAAAGGAATGGTAAATATCCAAAAAGCTTTTTCTTCACTTGGAACAGTTGCCTAATGTGCTAGATGCATTTACTGGCAACAAACTAGGCTTATTTAATTGTAAACAGGGTTCCCCGTAGTCTCTGTATTTTAACAATAGCCAGCATTTGGGCGAGACCAGGACAGTTTGATGAGCATCTGGAAGGAGGCACTCCCAGAGTGGAGTGCTCTCCTAGTTGAAGCCTCTCCTCCTTCCAGATCTCGTAGCCTAGAGAGGGCTAGCCAGGTGCCAGATGGGCATGGTCGATGGGACCTGGTTCCCCCACGCCACCTACGACGCTTCTAGCGGCCTCCCAACCCCTGAAAGCCGGATATCATAGATACATACATAGACAGTGTCGGCAGATAAGGGCCTATGGCCCACCTAGTCTGCCCATTTGAGCTTGTAAGTTCAGTTTGTTTTCCTAGAAGTCTATTTCCCCTAGCCTCCTGACCCCTGAAAGCTGGATCTCGTAGCCTAGAGAGGGCTACCCGGGTGCCAGGTGGGCACGGTCGATGGGACCTGGTTCCCCCACGCCACCTACGATGCTTCTAGCCGCCTCCTGACACCTGAAAGCCAGATCTCATAGCCTAGAGAGGGCTAGCCAGGTGCCAGGTGGGCACGGTCGATGGGACCTGGTTCCCCCACGCCACCTACGATGCTTCTAGCTGTCTCCTGACCCCTGAAAGCTGGGTAAGGATATTCCTCTGACTGGGGAAGCAGTGATCAGCTGTGATTGGCTTACAGTGCATTGTGCTAGCTCTGATTGGCCTCCGGTCTCAGACCCTGCTTCCTGATTGGTCTGGGCGATTTTTGGGCTTGCTGGGCTTGGAGCCCATAGACTTGCACTGCTCAGTGCCGAAATTTTACGCCCTCCCCCCCTCCGACCTTTATTAAATAGTCTTCCCTGTCACCGCCCCTTGCCTCCAACTACCCTTCCCTTCTCCTTACATCCTATCCTGTCCCACTTGCTAAACCCCTCCCACTCCTCCTGCACTCTTCTACTCACAGCTAGCTTCACTGGGTGATTTGCTGGACTCACGCCTCAGTGTACTCTCAGCTCCCTGGCTTCTTTCTCCCATTTCTCTTTCCTACCCTGTTACATCCATATCCTTCACACCCTTACCTCTCTCCTAGCTATCATGCCTTCCTGTAACTATATTCTTCTGCCCCTTCTTGCCCTCTCCTTGCTTCCTTCACTGTGCCATCTTCCAATTACTTCCTATCCCTCTCCACACTGTACTCTGGTCCTCATGGCCAGCTACCCTCCATCTAGTACGACTGCAATCTCCCCCAAATGGTGCCATCTGGCTATGGATTGTATAATAATGAATAAAAGCGATGATGGCCTGGGGGCAACTTGGCATCTGTTTCTGACCAATGCCTTTCACTGGGTTCCTAGACGCCTGCACTGGACCTATTCACATAATCAGCGGAGACGTACTACTATCTATTATGAATTACGGCAATTGACTCTCAAACTTCTGCTCCTCCTTCTCTTAATGTCAGGTTGTGTACATCCAAATCCTGGCCCTATCTCCCATAACACAAAAAAGCCAGCCAACATGGTGGGGGGACTAACTATTATCACTCTAAACATTTGCAGTCTCCTACCTAAACTGGCCTCCCTTCAAACCTTTACCAGCCAACATAACCCTGACATCCTGGCCAATGTTGAAACTTGGCTGACACCTAACACCCCTGACCATGCCATATCGCTACAAGGCTACAAACTATTCAGGCTGGATAGGACCTCAAAAAGGGGTGGTGGTTGTGCTATATACATAAAGGATTATCTCACATGCCTCCCTGTCTCGTTTTCCACCACTGAAACTACTGTTCAACTCCTCCCAATCAAGCTACTTCTTGGTGCCCACAACAAAGTCTTCACGGTTACTGCTATTTATATTCCACCAAAAGATCCAATGGCCGGTCTCCTGACTGTACTTGAATTTGTCCGATCTCAACCTCTTGAGGCCGAGCTCCTACTCCTTGGTGACTTTAATATTAACTGACTATCACCTGACTCAGGGTCGACTAAGGATGCTATCCTTGCTGCAAATTTAACACAGCTGGTCAATTCACCCACTAGGAAAAACTATAAATCTGGGAACAGCACCCTAATTGACTGGATCCTTGCAAATCACCCTGCTCGAATAAATAAAGTTGCCATTCTCCAGGACTCTCTTAGTGATCACTCTCCCATAAAATGTACTTGGTCAAATAAGTTCAGAAAACCTCCTCCTATAACCATCTCTAGTAGAGTACTGCCTTTTGGCAACCTTACTCAACTCAAGGAAAATCTTAGGCAGACAGGCTGGCCTCCTATGTACAACACTCAAGATGTTGACGTAGCCCTTAATCACTTTATCAACATTTTCATTGCTGCCTGTGACTCTTATGCACCTGTAAAAAAATGTAAAGTGAAAGTGCTCTCAAATCCCTGGCTCACTGCCAAGCTACTGTCACTTCTCAAAGGTAGGGACCACCTCTGGGCTATCGCAAGAGCCACTGGCTCACCGACTGATATCCTAAAGTATAAACAGGCTCGAAATCACTGCACCAAAGAGACCCGCCGGATGAAAAGTTCTTATTTCAAGAATGCCCTCTCCAACTCCTGGGGGGAAGGCAAATCCTTCTGGGACAACTTAAGAAAAATCACAGGAAAGCAGGCCAAGTCCTCTCCTACTATACTTACTGTGGATAGTACTACCACCCTTGACCCATTGGTCATCGCAAATACCCTTAATGAGACATTCACTGACCTTAACGGTGTCCTCTTATCTGACTACTTCTCTAACACTGACACTCCTATCTCCATATCCCCCTCTGCCTCTCCAAACATACCGCCCTTCCATCTCAAAATAGTTAAAGCATACGAAGTCCATAAATACATAAAGAAGGCTATATCTAAATCCCGGACAAGCAGTGACTCTATTGACCTTAAATTACTGTCCCTTACTTTGGATGAAGTTCTACTCCCCCTCACCAGATTATTCAATCTCTCCCTCTGCTCCAGCAAGTTCCCTAGTAAATGGAAAGCTGCAATTGTTACTCCTGTGCACAAAAATGGTGACAAGTCCCTGCCTGGCAACTATAGACCTATTTCAATACTACCTCCCCTCTCAAAGGCTCTTGAACGTATTGTGGCAGACCAGCTTACTGACTACCTGCAGAAATATAACATCCTCTGTGCCCAGCAACATGGATTCAGACTAGGACATAGCACATCGACAGCCCTCCTTGAATTCTCAGGCGCTATCCACAAGGCCTTGGACAAGGGACTCCTAACTGGAGCTGTGTACATTGATCTAATGAAGGCTTTTGACACGGTACATCATGGCCTACTCATCAGTCAGCTGCAATCTCTTGGGCTCTCCCTGGGCTCAGGGGCCTGGATAAAAGTTACCTCACCCAGCGCTCCCAAGTTGTAAAAATAGCAGGTGTGCTCTCAGAACCTAAGCCTGTCCTCTCAGGAGTTCCACAGGGATCCATCTTAGGCCCTCTCCTCTTCAGCCTTTTTCTAAACTCCCTCCCTAAATCCTGCTCCGAGCAAATTATTCTCTACGCTGATGATGCTGTGATTCTATCCTCTCATAAAGATCCTATTCCCTTATGCCTTAGCCTCTAGAATGCATTTGCCAGTGTTGAAAAGTGGTTCGTGGCACATAAGCTAGTCCTAAACCGTAAAAAAACAAAATCCATGCTTTTCTCAAGTCCACAAAACAAGAAAAAGGCAAACACCACTCACCATCAACACATCCTTGGGATCCACTCTTGAACAGGTGGCTACTTTCAAATATCTTGGAATCACCTTTGATCAGGGCCTCACCTTTGCAACTCATATCGATAGTACAGCCAAAACTATCAATCAGTGGCTCGGGATACTGTACCGGAACAGACAGCTTCTCACCTTATCAGCACTGAAGCTAGCTATTCAATCCTCAATCATCTCAATTGTTGACTATGGCCTAATTGTATATGGGTCTGCCTCTACTAGTGCGCTTAAACGTAATACAACCTCCCTTAACAAGGCTTGTCGGTTGCTTACTGGTGCTCATCAACATACTCACACCTGCAAGCTGTATGCTGAAACTGGATGGCTTCAACTCTCAAACCGCCTAAAGTACCTTACCTGCCTTATGGCTAAAAAATCCATTTTGGGCCTCACTCCACCTTGCATTCAAGACCTGATATGCCAGTACACAAGTGTTCGACCCACCAGAAGATCAGAAAATCAGCCCCTTCAGGTTCCCCATTGCCGGACTTCCCAGGGCCAGAGATCATTTGCTTATCGTGCCCCCTCCTGGCTAAATGCACTCAGCACCTCTATTACCTCCTCTACCTCTTTAGGTGCATTTAAATCTAGCCTATTCTCTCACCTTGCCACCTCCAACTCCTGCGACTGTTTTGACTAATTCCTCTCTATTTAAGTTGTTGCTCTCCAGCCCTCTTTACCTGACAAAGGCCCGGTAGATGATTCCTTTCCACTACCTGTGGTTGGCTTCCTCCCTCCTTTCATGTATATGCCCTATCTTCACATTACCTTCCTGCTTCCCCCCCCCATTTGATTGCTTATTGAATTAATGTGTTTCACCTGGTAATTACTTGTCCTTGCACTAATGTTTTTTTTTTATATTTGTTCAGTCTATGTTTATAGCATTCCACAATGTACTTTATTTGTGTCATTCATTGTAACCTTATTGCTTGTACCTAATTTGACGCGGAACCTTTGTAAAAGAGCCTTGGCTCAAAGGTATTAATTCCTAGTACTTAATAAACAAAAAAAAAAAAAAAATATTGATTGACTCAAAAAAATTACAAACAGAGGATGAGAATGAATTAAAAGAATGTGAGTGCCAAGTACAAGCATTCTCTGGCAATCCTGAGTTTGGTACATATATGGCTAATCTTGAAAAATCAATAGCACAGCAGGACAAAAACGTTGAAGCAATGAAATTTCTGAGTGATCAAAGGGATTACGAGAATGACCGCATTTTTTCATTGTCCAAACAGAAGGGTGATAAATTGCCATGGTCCATACTTAAAAACAATGAGAATCCGGAGACTGCAAATGAGCAGTCCTGTACCAGTGTGGAATTGGATGTGGAAATAATGGAATCTATTTTTTTTAGAGCAGGAATTCTAGCACCAGTTAATGCCAGGACTGAGACGGAGCCCAAGGATCAGATTCCAGGTGGTGGGCCACAGAAGACGAAAAGAGGCCAAAGACGAGGAAGACATGGGAACCGGCAGGGAGAACTGAGGTGGCAGCAGCAGCAGCAACAACAACTATGTATCCAGACAAAAGTGGGGGAGAGAATGGAGTCAGATGAACCAGTACCAGATGAGGCAATCCATAGGTTCATAGGTAATTTCAAGCTAAATTAGACTTACATCCGTAGTGCTTGCCTTTATTAATTGCATATTTTACCACAGCTAACTTTCCACTGAACCATGCCAGTAGTAAACAATGAGCTTACCATGTAAAATCGCATTTCTTCTGCACCTTTTGTTAATTCTACTGTTAACATATTTGTAAGGACTGATGCATGATGATAACCATGGCTGTAACCTGCTCACCCTGCTCACACACCTGAAACTACTCTGTAACCCAAGCCTTTCTCTGTATAAAAATATGTATCGTTATCCATGGTCGCTCCTGAAAAAGGGACCTTCGGGGCTCAGTGGGCCTACCTGGTCACCAAAATTTTAAATTAAAAAATTAAATTAAATATTTATCCCTTTTCTAGATTTATTTACTTTCCTAGAAGGAACTTATCTAGCTTATTTTCAAAAGAGTCCATACTTGTACTAGTTACTACTTCTGATGGTAGTGAGTTCTATCCAGATACCACTCTCTGTCTTAACCAATGCTTTCGTGGTAGAGTTTGCCGTTTTTGAAGTGCTAATTGAAAAAGATGCCCCCTAGGTTCATATTTTGATTTTCTCATTATTAACCCTAGATCTGCTATAAGTTCAGTATCAGGTATACATTTAAATAACAAACAGTAGTCCCCCCTAGTTTTTCTGTGCTGTAATGTGTACAAATTTAACTCCTTCAACCTTTCTGGATAGGGGATATCTCTAAGTCCTTTGACAAACTTAATTGTTCTTTTCTGTATTCGCTCCAAACTGAGGATATCTACTTTTTTGTATGGTGCCCATACCTGCGCGCAATACTCCAGGTTGGGTCTAACCAGGGCATTATAGAGGGGCATAACCACCTTCCTATCTCTACTTGTTACCGCCTCAGTATGCAATTTAGTATCTGGTTGTTTTTTCTTGCTAATTTATTGCAATGAGAGCTGAATTTTAGATCTGCACTAATTATAACCCCTAGATCCCTTTCTTCAGTAGTTCTTCTGAGTTCAATATTGTCTAATTTATAAGAAAAGTTATTTCTTTTACCCAAGTGCATAACTGTGCATTTATTCTTGTTCAGTTCAAGCTTATTTTTTTTTGTCCATTTTTATATACTGTTTAGTGCAACTTGTAATTCATTAGTGTTCTTTTGGGTATTTGTTATACATCCAATTCTGCAGTAACACAGCAGAACTCCCTACAGCGGGGGGGAATATGCTAGTAGTAAATCCATCCAATTATGTACTGTACTTAACCCAATTGAACATGCAGTTTTAAGCAAGGGATTGTCTTTTGCACCTACTGTTGCTATAAGTCCATTTGACTGCATAATTGATTTATATAAATTTACTCTCAAATTGAATTTAAAATCTTTTTTTTTGCAAGACAACTAGGAAGTAGCAGTAATATAGTGTATGGTGGAATGCTATACTCACTCATTTTTATACCTTACTGAAAAGTTGTTCAGCCACACACAGAAGAATGAATGGAATGCTATATTGACTGTACATACAGGACAGCATTCCATACATTTAGAGAGAAAAGCCTGAGCCCTGCTTTCTAACTGGCAACAGAAAACTGCTGCATGGCAATATTACTTCAGACATCACTGAAAATGCCTGTGGCAGTTTTCAGACAAGGGAGCAGATCATTAACTTCAAAGGAAATGCAGGATCAACCAGATATGTTCTGTAAGAATTTATTTACTTACATGTTTCTGTCTTGGTCTGTTTGTTTACTCACTAAGTGAGTCGTCTGGCCGCTATGTTTTTTCTTTTTGTAAATCCCTCCCACAGTATAGCGGCAACCAATGAAAGTATGCATTGCTAATGTAAGGACGACCAGTCCCTAGCAACCACACAACTTACCAAATGAACACCATTACATAGCTCTGGGAGACAACTTCTTTTCTCAATAAAAAATGCTTTTAGAAAGACTAAAATTATTAGTAAAATAATTTGAGGGGCACCATACACTATAAAAAATACAGGATTGGTAACCCCATGCAGAACCAGGGTATTCTGCCACCTTGGGATCTGATTCCCATGGACCTCTCGAACTTTGCTCTTAAGGTCACAGGGAATCAGACCCTTCTGTGGCAGAACACACTGATTCTGCATGGCTACCCATCCAGTATTCTCTATGTACAGCAGGACACTTCAGTTGAAACCAAAATCTACTTTCTGTCCACCTGTGTCCCCAGCACTTAAAGCTTTTGAATTAGTATGTGAAAGAGATCTGCATAATTTATTTCATTCAGAATGTCCAAAATATTTTGTAAATATGTCTAATGCAGCACATAAGGCATTGAATGATTTAAGAACAAATTTAGATATTACAATTAAAAAAGCAGACAAAGGTGGAAGAGTAGTTCTAATGGACACTGTAAACGACGAACAAGAGGTGTAGAGGCAGTTATTTATTTTTTTTAATATATTTTTATTCAGAGGTTTTACATAGAGAGAGAGATCCGATGACAGCTTAGGTTATTGCACATTACAGTAAATATGAGACAGATAAGACATCTAATAATTTTCAAGTACTATTCAGGGTTTACATATCCTGATTATTAAAAATATACATTTGCTAGATCTTCTACAGTCTTCCCAGTGGCAATCCCAGGTCTGGGTGGATTTTTATTACTCCCCTAGAGAATCAGATCTGGTTTATGTCTTGACATCCACAACCACCATTTGGCCCAGAAAGCTATGCATCTTTGAACCTTTAAGTTGATATGAGCCATCAGGAGCTCCATTCTATATATTTGATAAGTAATGTCTTCCCATTCTTGAATGGTTGTTTTTTTTTTGAGCCACTTCCTCATCACAGCTTTATGTGTTGCAAGGAACAATGTAGCTAACAAAAACCTGGAGTTACCCTCTCCCAATCCCAATAGGAAAATCAAAGGTAAGTGCACATTCGGGTGACAAAGTCACTATTTCTGGGAACAGCTCCCCCAGAGCTCCCCCACCCCCTCCAGAATGTCTCCAGAATGCGCAGCTACAAAAAATGTGTATGATTAGCTGAAGGTTCCCTACATCCTCTCCAGCATTCTGATCCAACCCGAGCATCAAACTTCCCCACTATTTGTGGTGTTTTAAAGAATCTTAATAGACACTTCAAACTCTCTCCAAATCAAGGACCTTGTGGTTCTATGGATTGTTGAATACATTTTCCCCATCTCTCTTTCTCTAAATTGATACCTAACTCTGTTTCCCACCAGTGTTGTGAACATTAAGGTTATCTCTTTCTGTTGTTTATTTAGTGCTTGATAGGTCCCAGAGATTACATGGTCAGGAGTAGCTAACCCTATTGTTTTAATTGTAATTCTTGTCAATGGGTGTATCCCCCCCCCCCACTGGATCCCAGGAAATACCTAACAGGTTGCTACAATAATTTTATACCTGAAGAAATCTATGAAAGTCTTGTTTTCTCACTTTATATTTTTTTCTCCAGCATCTGGAATTGACAAAAAAATTCCCTGTTCATAGGATTGGTAAAATCTGGTAAGTCCCAGGCATTGCCACCTTTTAAAGGTACAGTCTAGTCTGGCTGGGCCAAATCTGGGGTCTTCAGTGATTCTTTGCAAGAGGTTTACTATAGGGTCTTTAGTTTTTTTAATTATTGCTCTCCAGATTCGCTGAATCTGTCTAGTTTGTTTATATCTAATCTCTTTTTTTAATATTGCTCTTGGTATGGTCTGTCCAAACAGGAATTTCTCAATCCCCCTCTGTCTGGTTCCCCTGTTCTGTCTCTTTCCAATGTGGATCCGCCCCTTCATCTAACCAGTGTAGTATATGTGATACTACAGCTGCCTGGGCATATTGTTCTAAATTTGGCAGGGTTAGCCCCCCTCCCTTGTTCTTAGGTAATTGTAGGGTCTTGTATTTGATCCTTGGCTTTTTACCTTGCCATAGAAATCTAGAAATCTTACTGTTCTATTTTTTAAGTCTTTCTTTGGTAGAAAGACGGGAAGAGTCTGAAAAAAGTACAAAAACCGTGGGAGTATATTCATTCTTATAACATCAATTCTTTGATTCAAAGAAAGGGGTAAAAGGTCCCATCTCTGGAAATCCTCTGTAATGAAATGAATGAGTGGGATATAATTAGCATCGTATAGATTATGAGTTTCATTAGTAAGATTTATCCCTAAATACCTAAATGTATTACTTTTCCACCTCAATGGAAACCTAGTCTGAATCTCTATACTCGGTTTATAGTTAAAATGGTAGCCTGTGACGTGGGCGACTGAATCAAGGCACCACCTGAAATGGTGCTGCGATGTGGGTGAAAGCCTGAAAGGTGAGGAGGTAGGGAGGTTGACCGGATGTGGTGGGGTGGGCGACCCTCACGACAGGATGTCACTGTATGTACACACATGCATGAGGGAGGGCGAGCACAGTGAGTGTGGCCTAGGAGGGGGCAGAGGGGATGCAGAGGTGGCACTGCGGTTGGCTGCTGAGCTGCGCCATGGCTCCAGGGGTTGGCCTCTACTTGCGGTGCACTGGGTTCTGGGTTTGGGTCTGGGTCTGGGTCCGGGTGCTACTGCATGTTTGTTGCGCCTGGCCCCAAACTGGTGTTTTTTTTGCTTTCACCCCCCAACATACACCCCCCCCAGAGTTGAGAATCCTTAAGTAGAGGAGGTGTGGGGGCAAAGCTCCCTACGTAGGGTATGTGTGTGTGTGGGGGGCACAGTCCCCCCACAGAAAGCAAATGTATTGAGTCTCCAGTGCCGTTCCTCCATGCATTGAGGTTGTCAGGGTGGTGAAATTGTTTTTGCCACCCTGACTTCACAATAATGCTGGTCGCCATTCGGCACTCGCCAATATCACATAGAACAAGAATAAGGCAATACTTCCGTTTTGCTTGTGTTTAGTTTATATTCTGAAATAGATTCTAAGTCTCCCAGGAGTGAGAGTTTCGTCAGGGAGTTCTCCGGTTCCGTTAAATATATTAACAGATCATCAGCGAAAAAGGCCATTTTGTGTATGGTATTTAAATAATTTACTCCTGTAATTTGTATGTTTTCCTGAATGGCTTGAGGTAGAGGTTCAGCGTACAAGGCGAAAAGGGAGGGGGCAACCCTGGCGGGTTCCTCTGCCTAGAAGAAATGGGTCAAAGTATGAACCATTCACTTTTATCATGGCCTGTGGGGAGGTGTATAGACGTTGTATTATATTCAGAAAGGGGATAGGAAAATTGAATTTCTCTATAGTGTATCTCAAAAATGTCCATGAGACCCTGTTGAATGCCTTCTGGGCGTCCATGCTGAAAAGGATAGAAGGGGTTTGTTCCTTTGCACCACTTCCAAAAGAAACACTGTTCACTTAATGTTATCAGCTGTTTGACACTTTATTATAAAGCCTGCTTGATCTTTATTAATGATATGTGGCATTATGCTCTCTAATCGTTTAGCCAAAATTGCTGTAAAATATTTATAATCCTGGTTAAGAACTGATATGGGGCAATAAGATTCACAATTTAATGGATCCTTATCTGGTTTGAGTATTGTGGATATATTCAATAATAGCTAATATCTGGGAAATGAAATGTATTTATTCTTGTAGATGGATGATTCCAAACTCCGTAGGGGTGTAGAAACCTTCAAGAAAAGCAAATCAACTCGGAGTCTGCTATAAATTTCTCAAATCAATTTCATTTATTTGAATTCAATGCCCCTACGTTTCGCTGCTACGAGCTTGATCACGGGGCTTCTTTTTTCTATACAAAATAAATTAATACATTATTATGTTTATTTTAACTCTCCACATGAAATGTAAATGTGATATTCAGCAAATTTTGATACTTGTATCTACCTTCAAATAATGAATATTCTGTATTTATAATCACTAAGCACTTCACTTTCAAAGTCGCTCTTTTCCCTGACAACAAATAAAATTTGGGTCATAAAACAAAGTCTTTAAACACCCAAAATCAAAGCAATGCCTCAATGTAACATAAGTGTTCAAACTTAATAACCCCATGATTCGCATACCTTGGGAGGCAAACAGAAGAAGTTCATGACTTATAAATGTTTAAACTTTCTGCAAAAATAAAATACAGATAAACAACTTTAGATTCCGTTTAAAATCAATGCCAATAGCGATAAACTTAATCGTTAAACGTTTTTGTTCATCTGGGGGAACACTCACCCTCTTATCTTGTTAAATAAGTCACCGAGCCAGGTAAAAATCCAAAATCTTTTGTTAAATTTCTCCTTGACATTAAAATACTGCTCTCTTACTATGGCGTCTAACGCCAAAAAACGCTGAAACGCTACACTGCTTCCCTCGGTAGCTGTTCCTCTTGAACAGCCTGATTTTCCTATGGGTGTGACATCATCACATCCCGAAACTCTCGCCTCTCTCGAGAGCGTTGCATAGCAACTTAACACGCTTTTCTAAAGAGTGGGAAAGCGCGCGGTATTGGCAGGCTGTTCAAATTTTGGCAATGCTTATTCTTGGGTGTTCAATGCCATTTTAAAAAAAAAACATATTTAACATCAATCGAGAATCAACATCTTCCTGGATACATGAGTGAGGCAGATGAATTATACAAATGGCATATATTTTATATTGCAATGATAATAAACTTAACACACTTCCCCATTAACAAACCAGGCAAACAGGGTTCTGCTGACTAAAATACATATTTTTATATTCTATCTGATCTCAAGAAAACTATTTTTAAACATTTAATATAATTAATGAACAAGTCTTGATCTTTTAACGTTCTACATACATTTTATATGTGCTCTAAGACACACCAACATTTCCCTAATCAAACCAATACCATTAAGACAGGTCAAAATAATTAATGCTAGCTAATTTGTCTGTTATTTATTAATAATAATAAAGGTACATACCCCAAAAAATGTTTGAAAATAAAGTGACCTATAAACAGGCTTGCCAGTTACATTCAATATTCATGCCTATCTTATGATCTAAAGTTTTCAGATTAAATATCCACTTCATTTCCATTTTATCCAACAGTTTTTTATAATTTCCACCCCTAAGGGGTCGTTTCACCACCTCCAGACCCCAGAACCTCAGAGATGCTCCTGTGTGTGCTGCCTCATTAAAATGTGTAGCTACTGGAGATTTTTCATTTTTGTTTCTTATATCGCTTTTGTGTTCTCCTATCCTTAATTTTAAGGCTCTTTTCATTTGTCCTACATATAATTTGTCACAAGGACATTGTAAAACATATATAACACCTTCAGAGTTACAATCAATATGATCTTTAATATGAAATTCCTCATTATAATGTGGGTGCTTGAATGAGGTTTTCTTACTAGTATTGTTGCATACTGCACATTTACCACACCTGGTCATCCCCGGTTGCAGTGGTCCCAGCAGTAGTTGTGTTTTATTTGAGACTTAACGTTCAAACTGAGAATGTACTAGTCTATCTTTTAAATTCCTTACTTTTTTAGATACTATTATAGGTTTCAGTTGTAATGCATTAATATTCAAATTGTCCATGGCTACTAGATGCCAATGTTTATTGATGATTTTTCTGATGTCAGTCATCTTATGATTATATTTCATGGCAAACACTAATCTGTCCTGTTTAAGATTCTGCTTCTTATTTAAAAGTTGTTCACGTGTTATTTTTTCAATTTTGTTACTGGCTTGTTCTAAAACTTTTGTAGGGTAACCTCTCTTTTCAAATCTGTTCAACATATCTTGTTTTTGTATTACATAATCTTTATTCTCTTTGCAATTACGTTTGACCCTTACTAATTGGGAATATGGGATACTGTTTTTTAATTTAGACTCATGAAAGCTGGTGTTATGTAATAAAGTATTTCTATCCGTAGCTTTCCTAAATAATGATGTACTACATACAGAATCTACGATTTTAATTTGTAGATCTAGGAATGGTATTGTGGTTTTATGATAATTTAAAGTAAACTCTAAATTTGTATCGAAATTATTTAATAGATCATTAAAAGACCTTAATTCTTCTTCAGTTCCTGTCCATAAACAAAATATGTCATCTATAAACCGCTTCCAAAATTTTATGTTATTTTTATAAATGTTTTTGACTGAATTAAATACAAATTCTTCTTCAAATATAATCATATAAGAATTAGCATAACTAGGAGCCATTGTGCTCCCCATGGCTGTCCCTTTGTCTTGTTGGTAAAATTTACCCTCAAATTCAAAATAATTATTTTTCAAAATAAATGCTGCTAATTCTTGTAATAAGATAGTCCTAGGAAGTTTACCTTCTGGTCGTTTTTTCAAAACTTTACCCATATTTATGACTCCCTCTCTATGCGGAATAGATATATATAGATCTTTTACATCCCAAGTAACCAAAATATATTGTTCTAAATTATTTTCATTTAACACTATCTCTAATTTTTTAATTAAGACTGTAGAATCTTGTATATATGTTTCACTTTTCTCTATTAGTGGTTGTAAATAATAATTAACATATTTTGAAATTGGGTCAAAAACTGAATCAATCCCTGATACAATTGGCCTACCAGGAGGATCTGATATATTTTTATGTATTTTGGGTATGGAATAAAATGTTGGAATTCTTGGAAATTCTGTTAATAGTATCCTCATTTCCCAATCTTGCAACCAGTTGAGGTCTACAAATTCAGCTAATAATTCCCTTAATTTACTCTGAATTGTTAACGTGGGATCACCCTTTAAAATTGAATAATTGACCCTATTTTCTAGTAAATTTAAACACATAGATCTATAATGTTCTCTATCCTGAATAACTATCCCACCCCCCTTATCCGCCTGTTTGATAATGATTTCTGTGTCTTTACTTAATTGATTTAAAGCCTTCCTTTGTTCCTTATTAAGATTATGATAGGGAGGCCACAGGGAGGATTTATCCTTAAATAAAGCCAATATTTCCTTTTCTACTAGTGTACAAAAACATTCTATTCCATGATTTTTATCTGTAGGAGGACTAAAATTAGATTTAATATTTAATGCTTGTTTTAATTTCCGTTCCTCACTTATTGAAATGTTTTTATCCCCAAATAAATTTTTGATTCTCAAATTTCTAAAAAAATCCTTGTAAATCCGCCATTAAATCAAACAAATTAACTGGTTGTGATGGTGCAAAACTTAGTCCAAGTCTCAATACATCAGATTCTGCTTCACTTAAATTTCTTTTACTCAAATTAAATATTGGAATTACTTCTGCATCTCTCTGGTGAACCTCCTGTCGATACTTGTTGTTCTTATTATTCTTCCACCTGATCCTCCTCCTCTTCCCCCTTCCCTTCTGCCTCCTCGAAAACCCCCTTGTGTTCTTGAGTATTGTTGATTGTTATTTGTAGTTCTCAAATCATATCTATGTGATGAGCTTTCTTCTGATACAACGTTCGATGGCATGGACTCTCCTGACCCTATATTATCCTCTCTTGACCGTGTGGATGTATCTACCATATAGCTATTATCACTATCTGTGCCACTATCCAGATTATAACTGAATCTTTGTTTTCTAAATTGTTTGTATGTATATACCTTGTTGTCTTTATAATCATTCGTATCCCTAATAAATTTCCTGATTTTTTGTTGCTTTAGTTTGCTTTCATAATCAATTATTTTTTGTTTTAAATCTTCTAATGAAGAAGTGTATTCATCTAGTATTAATTGTTGTTGCAATAAATCTTGATTTTTCTGAATCTCTTCTGCTAAAGATGTTCTCTCATCTATAATGGCCTCTATTAGGGCATACATAAAATCACAGCTGGCCCTATTTCGTATTCCATCCCATTTTGTGTACAATTTAGAAGTGTTAATACCTATATTGGGTTCTACTGTAATTCTGTATGTATGTGGATATATTAGCATATTGTCAGCTATTCAGGGGCCGGGAGGTATTTTCCTGTATTGCATTAAACAAGTTAATTAACAGAGGAAGTAACACTTTCCTAAATGATTTATAGAATTCTGCTGTGTATCTGTCTGGGCCTGGACTTTTGTTTGGTTTGGAATCACGCAGGGCAAGATCTGTTTCCTGGGAAGTAATTGATCTAGTTAGGGAATTACATTGTTCCTCTGTAATTTTAGGCAACTGTATATTTGTAAAAAAAAATTTCGATACCTTTCTTCATCCAGTTCCTGGGGTTGATGATCCAATTTTAAATACAATTCCTAAATCCCTCAAGTATTTCTTTGGTTTTACTCAGTATTCTAGGTTGTGTAGGGTGTTTTATTTTAGTTATTGTTGAGGATGCTTGTTGTTTTCATAATCTAAAGGACAGGACCTTAGCAGCCTTACTACCCTCCCCATAGTATCTTTGTTTCACATGCATCAAAGCTTGTTCTGTCTTTTGATTTAATAAATCTTGTAACTGGGTCTTAACCTGATTTATCTGTGTAGTTATAACACCTCTGCCCTATGCATGTAGTTGTTGTAATCTCTCTAACTCTTTTTCTAAATCTTGTTGTTTCCTGATTCTCTGTTTCTTTTGATGAGTTGCATATGCTGTAATCTCCCCCTGCAATACCGATTTTAGAGTATCCCATAGTGTTCCTTCCGGTACTTCTGCCATGCTGTTCTCTTGTAAGATTTGAGGAATCCATTGTTGGACTTTTTCTTTAAACTGTTTATCTTTGATAAACATATTATTAAACCTTCACTGTCTCATTGTAACTTCCTGTTCTGATTCTAATTCCAAAGTAATAATAGCATAGTCCGATAAATGTATTGATGAGATTGCTGCATTATGTATTATGTCTAAAGATTCCACATCCACCAGGAGATAATCAATTTGAGAATAAGTATTATGGACCTCCCAGAACTGCGTATAGCTACCAGATGTCGGATAGCAGTGTTGCCATGTATCTATTAGGGCTAAGTCTTTTATTAGCCTCCTACCATGTTTCTGCCCCATTGTAGCTCTGGGTGGACTGGGGTTACAACTATCCCATGAAGGATTTATAAGTAGATTCAAATCTCCCCCAGACCAGTACCCCTTGCTTAAATGCCATGCTTTTATCAAAAATGTTTCTAATAGATAATGCTCTCCAAACCTGGAGGAACATACACACATCCCACTGTATATATCTGCCCCTCCCAGTTCCGTCTAATCAAAGCCAACCTGCTTTCCCCATCCTGGTATGATTCCTGAATTTGAAATGCTGAGGATCTTGGTATAAGAATTGTGGATCCCCTCTTACGTCCCCTTGAATGTGCACTAGCCACTACATGTGACATCTCATACTTAAGCAGTTTCTGATGCTCGTCATTGGATAGATGCGTCTCCTGGAGGAACATTATTTGGGGGTGCATTTTTTTAAGATGGGAAATTATTTTGGATCTTTTTATAGGATTACTCAACCCATTGACATTCTGGGATGCCACCCTGAGGAGCTTCTTATTCTTTGACATCTACATACATTGTATAATCTTTCTTTTATTCCATTCCTTCACTTTTGTTGTACTGCATTTCTTTTCCACTCCCCCCAACTTTCCCTGAAATGTCTTTCTCCATGTTACACTGGTTTCATGTTGCATCTGTCTGTTTATTCTCCTCAATGTCTCGGTGTCTCTCTTTTATTTTTATCCCCCCTATGTAACACCCTCCTCCCGCACTAATAACTCTGTACAGGATGACTTTCAGTGTCAGAAACCTCTCTAACAAGAACAGAATATTCTGTCGAAGGTGGGCTATTTGCCTTACTCTGTAGGCCTGCCCTGGGGGTTGCACACATTCCCCATAATGTAACAAATAACAAGATTGGACCATGGCCAAAGCTTTCGTTTGGTAGTCTGGCCCATTAAAGAAAAAAAACTAAATAAAAACACAAGCGTGAAATATCTCCTAACTGAGGTAGTTAGTACAGGTGAAAAACTCCGGACCCTTCATTCCTTTTTCTCCTGCACCCCCTTCCCCAATGCAGATTCACAGGGAACTATGTTTAATTGAAACATTCAGTCCTTGTTATTTGCAGATATGTATTTGAACTTCAGATCCCCTTCAAGTTATATACTTCAGATTGTATTAGCCAGTTATATAACAGATTCCAAGTTGAATCAATCTCTTTCCTTCTAAACGTAATCCAAAGAGCCACCTCTTTGTGAAATCCCCATGGTTCTCAGCCCCAGGGTTTGCGTGCCTCCTGGTGGGTATTGCCTATGACCCTTGACTTCCCCAATACTAGGAAGCAAAATTATCCTTTTCCAGCATGCTACTTGAGGTCAATAGAGCCCCCTCCTGTTCCTGCCTTGGGCCCACTCAAGGCCCCCCCCCAGGAATCCACACCAAGACCCTAAGTAAGTCTCTCTTGTTTTGAGCTCCATGTCATAACCCTCCGAAGGAACCCCAATATTTGCCAATGTTTTTAGCAATCTGCTAAGTTAGTCACCATGTGTGTGCCTACCATCTCAGACTCCCAGCACTATTTGGATATAGTTCCCAAGCAGGGAGCGAAGGTCAGCTACCCGACTTCCCTTCTTACTCTGTAATCATTTCTTGGTTTCTGAATTAGGGCACATAAGCACTATTCCCATGGATGACGTGACCCTTAGATTTAATTTGGCGGCACTCAGCTGCCACGCATGATGGAGGTCTTCTTTCTGCATGTTCTGCCTTTTCAAGGCCCACATTTATAATAGAGCCCTTCATGTACTTCCCTATGGGGTATGTACCCCTCGAACCCAGTCCAAAGCCCCCCAAGTGACAATATTACATAGGCAGGGGACCCACTCCCCCACATGCTGGTTTCACTAGGGCACTGCACTCTAACCCATAGGCCTACTCACGAAAAGTGGATAATCATTTTATATTAGTGGCAAATTGTCCCAGAAGTTTCTTAATCTTAACAAGAACTGCTTGCTGTGAGTCCTTCCCCAGTCATTTGTCCTTAATCAGTCCCAAATCCTTATTGTTTGGCCTCCCCGGGAGTTTGGTAAATCAAATCCTCTCTGTCTCAAGTCCTCCATCGCACTCATCACTGTATCATAAGTGACTTGACCATTTGGGTACTGTATCATCAGTCTTGAGGGGTATGGTGTGCAGAATTTTAATTTAAAGTGCCTTAGGATTGGAAATAGGGGCAATTATTCCTGTCTTCTCTGCACTGTAACTCTCATGTAATTGTTATCAAAGAAGAGTCTTTGCTTGCCCAGAAATACTTTCCCCATAGTCCATGCTTTCTGGAGTATTGTTTCTTTTGTATGATAACTCAAGAATCGAATGATTACAGAGTGGGGACGTGCCTCCAGTCCCGAGGGCTTGGGGCCAAGTGTGCGGTGATCCCACTCTATCTCCATGGGGTATTCCTGTTCTAGATCCAGCACTTCTCTCAACATGTTCTCCATGTATCCCCTCATGCCTCTCCCCTCGCTATTCCCTGGCATTCCATAAATGTGAATATTCTGGCCTCTCCGTCTGTTCTCTGCATCTTCCTGCCATTCTCCTTGGGCTTTGGTAATGTCCAGAAGCTGAGTTCGTGTAGATTGGATCTGGGAAGTCTCTGTGGCCTGCTCCGAATTAGCCTGCACCAATGTTGCTACCTGAGATTGCAAAGTCAGCATATGTGCACAGAGAAGGTCATGATCTGATCTGAAGTCTTGGAAATCTTTTTTAATATCCTGCAGATCTGTTATTATTCTGTCCATTTTATCATTCGGGATGATATCTTTGTTTTTTTGGTTTTTACTTGCTGATTTCTTGCCTGAGGATACCGTCTGGGCCTGCGACAACTCTGAGGTCTCTGAGTCCCATTTTTTTAACCTTCCGATTTTTCCTCTTTGATCGGTAACACTGCAAATCTATTTATAGTTCCCTTGTGTGTATTTGAAGCCATCTGTATAAATTTCTTCATCAATTGCCGTTTTTGTCAAAATTTCTGTCTTTTTTAAACAAATTTGGGAGGGAGTGTGAATGAAGCTCAGAACTTAGGCTGCCATTAGCTCCAGAGCTGCACTGTAAGTCCATGTAGAGGCAGTTAAACAACCAGGAGGTGTATACATTGCTTCATGCAGATCCTACACGTAAGCATTAATCGCCACCAGCTGAGGGCTCTACCGGTGGATTAATGCCCACTGGGGGGGTTCGTGCACGAGGGCGCAGCCCGAGGGCGCCACCCCAGTGGGCATTAATCACCGGTAGAGCCCGAAGCAGAAGGTGATTAATGCACTTGTAACAGAGGCTCGGCGCGCACCGCAGAGCCTCTGTTACCGGCATCACCTCCGGCGGCATCACCTTCTCAGCGGTTGGCTGATGATTTCTGTCTGTTGGACCCGGACCCGAACGAACAAAGGAGGCAGGGGTCAGGTGTGAAAACACAATTTTTTTTATTAGCTTACAATTGCAAAATCTTACTTCCTGGAGCACAGTTCAATGATTCGGCGGCTCCAAGTGTTGTACGACGTCTTGCAGTCCCTAGATGTCTGGCTCTACTCGGGGACCTGCTGGGTTGCCCGCACCGCTCGACTCCGATCTCCAAAAGAGCTCGATCGCTGAGGTGGTGGCAGGGGATGGGTGGCAGCTTTAGCTTACCTGTAGCGCTTGCTGCTGACGTGCGTCTACAGGGTTCTATGGCTACCTAGTGCAACAGCCTCTCTCTAACACTGCTGCCAGGCGCGCTCCCGATTCCTCCTTTCGCTCTCTCAGCCTGTTCATTGCAGGCTCAGTGCTGCACCCTCTGCCTCCTGGCTAATCTGCGTACTACCCCAGCGGGCTGCTACTCTCGTCAGCCTCCATGGCCACAGCTGGTACTGACCGAGCAGGCGTTATGCCTGGCTTAATACCCGCTCGGTTTCAATCAGCTGTGGCGATGGCGCCTATCACCGCGCTCGTTTCCAGACGCCGACTGAGACCCGTGTTACAAAGCAGTTTAAAAGCAGAATTGATGATTTCCTTGCTATCATGTAACAGGGCTTTTATTAGTGCAGTACTTAAGAAGTACCTTACTGTTGCTCATCCAATACTCGTGACAATGTATGTACTTCCCCAAATTCACACAAAAAATGAGTAGATCCTCCTGGGCTCCCTATTGTTGCAAGTATAGGCAGTTTAACTGGACCTGTCTCTAAATATGTAGACTTTTCTTAAACCTTTGGTTACCTGACTCCCCTCTTATGTCAGAGATTCAACTGAAATGGTACAGTTATTGAATGAAAAAACTTGGTCTCCTAATTACTTCTTGGTCACCCTCGATGTGGAAACATTGTATATGAATGTTCCACACAAAGGTGACCTAAAGCTATTCAATTTTTCTTGAAACAAAGGGGGGAATTTGACATAGATTTTGCTAGACTTATTGTGAAATGTTGCAAAATTGTACTTAAGAACAATCATTTTGTCTTTTTAGGTAAACATTGCTTATAGTTAAAAGGAACAGTGATGGGGTTGACCTTGGCCCCCAGTTATGCAAATTTGTATATATGGAACTATGGGAGCTTATGACAGTGCAAGATCCAGTCCATTTAGTAGGTATATTGAGTTGTATCAAAGGTACATAGGCAATTTGTTTTTAGTATAGTGTTGCTCTGAGACACAGCTGCATCAATTTGTTGACTATTTACATCATTCTAATCCCCATTTATGTTTCTCAGTGAAATACAGTAAGGAGACTATTGATTATTTAGATCTGACTATTACTAAGGGACAAGATTGGAGTATTATTGCATATTTATATTGTAAAATGACAGACCATTTTTAAGAATTCGTCATAACTGTAGTTTGGATGCAAAGTATGAGGAACGTACTGGAGAAATGGCAGCTAGATTTAGAGACAGAGGGTACAGAGAGAGAGAGAGAGAGAGAGAGCTATTATGTCAGCAAAAGAGTGGGCAGGGACACAAGGGTGGAACTCACTGCTGGAACCAAGGGAAACTGTTTCCAATTCCTTTGAAGACAATCGATATAAGTTTGCTATGACTTTTACTAAAAGATCCAATCAAGTACAACAAATCATTAATAGAATTTGGCATATTATAGAAGTAGACCCTGGGCCGGATATTCAGAAGGGTTGTGCATGGCGTAACACAGCTGCACCATGTGCAACCCACTGATGCGCCCCGGCATGATATTCAAACAGGGATTGAGCCTGGCACAAATCCCGATGCACCAGAGTGCATCAGTAATGTATGCGGTGCAGGGGGGGGGGCGTGCCCATGCATACTCCGCACATCCCGATATTCAGCCTGGGATGTGCTGAGCCCATGCATGTGCAACCCCTACTTGTGCTGCACACAGGTGAGCCAAAAAAAAAAAGGAGCAACAGCTGGCCACCCACAGGTGAGCTGCCGTGTTGCAGGGCACAACAGGGTAACTGCCACCTGTGGGTGGCCACCCGAGCTCCGGCTGCACCTTCTGGTGGCACCCCCATGCCTGATCATGGGCATACGTATACAAATAATAGTCCTAAATCCCTGGTGGTCCAGTGGACCGCTTGCAAGCATATGTCAGTTTCCAACTGTTAACACTATCCCTGGTGGTCCAGTGGACCGCTTGCAGCCCAGTCATGGACGTCAGTAAATAATAATGCAACACCAGTCCAACCCTGGTGGTCTAGTGGTACCCCCCCCACCACCCACTGAGCCCCACTGCCCTGCTCCCTCCCGGTCAGTGGCAGGCAGCAGCTCACCCGCTTGCCACCCCACTGCCATGACTGACACCATATGGTAGAGCTGTGCCCATTGGTTCACAGCATGACCAATGGACATGCAGCCCATACTATATACTACAGTCAGATATGTGAATGGATACATTCCATATCTGACTCGTGTAGTACGGCATGGCTGCATGCCCATTGCCTCATGCTGTGGATCAATGGGGTACAACCCACCATATGGTGTCAGCAGCCGGTGGCGGGCGACCAGCGGATGGGGGCTGCCGCCCGCCGCACCGGGGAGCGGGTGGGCTCAGTGGGTGGGTGGGAGGGGTACCGCTTAGACCACCAGGGCTGCATTGGTGTAGCATTATTATTTACTGATGCCCGCAAAGGGGCTGCGAGCAGTCCACTGGACCACCAGGGATTGTGTTAATGGTTTTAAACAGATGTATGCTCGCGATCGGGCTGCAGGTGGTCCACTGGACCACCAGTGATATAGGACGATTCTCATATTCTACTTATGCCCACGATCGGGCAGTGGGGCACTTTGCCACGATGTGCAGGTGCAAGTCGCCCCATTTGTGTCTTGCATACACTATGGCTCCATTTGCATGTGCACTTTTGAATATTGCGGTTGTTGCGCCTAGTGCAACGGAACTTGCACTAGCGAATCCCTCTGCTCCACTCTGGCCACTTGCGCTGGTGCAGTGCCACTGCACCATACACACTGCAGGTGGCCAGGGTGTGATATTCAATGATGCTGTGCCATGGTGCAGCTCTGTTGAATATCACCCTGTCAATGCCCCTACGAAGTCCAGTTGCGCTGCGCCCAGGCTTGCGCCACAGCCTGGTGCAGTCTGAATATCCGGGCCTCTATGTGTAGTCAGTTTACTCCAGATTCCCCCCAGTTTGTTTATAGATGAGCAACAAATCTCGGGGATTTATTAGTCCATTCACTACAGCCCATGAGAAGATTGGAAAACCGTATGGGTGGACCAATACTAGTATGGGCACCCTGTGGCAAGTGTAAGTTTTGTATATATGTGAAAAAAATTTAACATTTTTTATAACAAACTGGACAACAGTTCAAAATACATTCAGTTACCTGTGACACAGTGGGTGTAGTGTACAAAGCTGAGTGCATGTGTGGCACAAATTATATCGAAAAAACACACGGGCATTTAAACTCAGACTAGGTGAACAAATTAAAGATATTGACAATGGTAAAAGTGAAAATGTGTTGGGTGCTCACATTTTACGAAATATAAACTCTACTGATCATTAATGGATATTTTGTTTTTGAATCAAGAAGGTCTGCCTAGGAATAAGGGGAGGAGTCCTAGATGCAGCACTGCTGAAATGAGAGGTGTATCGGATGTTTAAATTAGATAGTTTGAAAATACCTGAACTAAATGAGAGGTTAGAAATTACTCCATTTCTGTAGTGCTGCTAATGTAAAAATTGGTTGCAATTGATGATCTTCTTTTGTGATGCACTTAAATGGATTGTCAGCATTGCCTGCATAATAACATTTATACGTGTCTTCTCTTCTTCTTTTATTAATCTCCCATGATGTGTTGACGTTTTTCAATTTACCTGTGTCTTCAGGGAGCTTAAGCGGCCCACAGAGATCTAAAAGATGGGGATGTAACTTGAAAAATTTAATCTATGGACATTTTTCATGAATATATTTGCTCAGATCCTGCCAGTATTAAGTTATGTTTATATTTCTGAAACTGATATTTACTGTATGTATTAGCTCCTGGTATCTTAAGCCTAGGTTCTTTAATATATTTTGCTGCAATTAGTTATGATTGTCTGTGTTTTTAATCAATTTAATTTTATCTTGGAGTTCTTTTGTTTGTAAGTTGAAACACATGATGATGCAGTTTTTAAGATATTTAAACAGCATGCATTTGTAATCTGGTTAACCCTTGACAAAGTGCCATTTTAGGTACGAAATGCTGTCAATTTTTCAGGTCGTGGGATACTGTCTTTATATGTCTGGCTATTTTAACTTATGTTGTAAGGAAAATATTTTTTTTTTTGCACTTTCTTACAGTTCTTTGTGGTGTATCTGCTTTATGTTAGACTAGGTTGTGTAAGCCTTTTTGCATTGCTTGTGATCGATGTTTGGCTAATGCACCTCTCCTTTGGCAACGCATCTACTTCATGCAGGTTCTTGTAGTATGCCATATCATAGGACTCTCACTTCACTGTTCACAACATGACTAACACACAGCGTTTTATCATTCAAGCTACATGAGGTACTCTATGTTATGTTCTCCATACCTTTTCATTGCTCCACTCTCTAGAGCGCTACCCAAATTGAGAATCAGCAGGATGAGAGTGACAGTCCTTTGCTGGTCAAAACCATTATAGTGCTCACTGTGGCAGCAAAAAGCAGTGCAGGATCCACTGTACCTGCCTTGTGGTAGAACCTCTTGTCCTAGTACACCTTCAGCCTTGGATCCAAGACTGCAGTAGTCATGAAGGTTGGGTGTGCAGTGAAGTCCTCTACGTCATGTTGGCAAGTGGGAAGTCACCATTCATAAAGTCTCTGGTTTTCATGGATAGGGTTTTATGTCTCAAGTGAGGCCAGTGCTCTGGATCCCATCACTAGTTCTTATGAAAAAGTTACCTCCTCAGCATTTCTGAGCCAGGAATGCATTTCTCTTTGGTAACGGTGCATCTGCAGGCTATTCCAATTGATCATGAGATAGCTTTGCCGCAGTTGCTTATGTGGATGATGGTCTTTTTGGTGACTGATGCTCCAGCTCTCACTTTGGAGCTGCATGCTGTAGTGACTGTTCCTCCTCACATGGCCCATTCATAGTGGTGCTCCATACGTATTTTGTGTACTAGCGTACAGCAGAAGGTGAGGTTGGAGCTCTGTCTTATCCAGTCCATAGTGTTGCAGACATTCTGCCTCAAACCACAAAAACAAGGGCTGATCCAGTTATTATTCTCTTGATGCCAGAAGGGTTCACAATCTGTACATCAGACTTAATCCATAAACAATCTCATAATTGTTAGTAGCTCTTGAATGTAGGGTTTGGGTTGACTTCACTGCAGGAACCCTGTATCAGTTTTGCCATGCACCTGGCCACCTGTGCCTGGGCTACTTACTACTTGACCAAAAAGTGTAGCTCGACTCAGATAGGTAGGTGCTGTATGTGTGTTTATCAGGCACTTTTCTCAAACTTACATGTACAGTAAATAACTTAGCTGTCCAAAAATAGAGAATGCCCTGTGTCCTGCAGATTTTAAACATAAACAGAGGAAACTCAACAGCTCCTGCTCTCCTAAGAGAAGAGTTCAACCAGGCCAGTGATGAGTTGGTGTAGTGTGGTGGTAGGAGTGATCCAGTCCATTTAGGATACAGAAGGTTGGGGTGAGACCAGACCTCCTCTTAAGGTAATTATGGGAAATAACTAATATCAGAGAATCTGTTGTCTGTTTCACTACCAGGTGTCAGGTGAGATGAGAGATGGGAGAACCTATTAGAGACTGATGAGGGTGAAGGGGATGAGCCAGCCACTGTCCCCTGAAACTTTCCCTCCACTCTTGACAAAGAGATAAGCTATTAAGGAGAATGAGAAAGGCCAGTACAGCCAGAGATAGTAGTCAGCATGGCTGATGGATTAGCAGGCAGGTACAGGCAATGAAAACCCTAGCTGTCTGCAGATTTTCCCTGAGGAAAAGAATGCTTTAGGAATGGCTAAACATTATGAGATTAGCAGGGCTAAGCAGGCTGAACCATCCTTACATAAGCTAAAAGAAATAGCAGCTCGGGCTAACAGTGACTGTAGTGAAGAAGGTAAAAACATACAAATATACAGACATAGACAATGATGGCAGACAATGACCATTGGTCCATCCAGTCTACCCATAAAACCCTAACAAACCCATGACATATTATCCATACAGGTTTATAACCCACATTATCCTCCCCCATGCTTCTCTGCCGCTATCGCCCTGAGTAACCACTAAGCCCTCCATTCTGTCCCAAATAAAAATAAAGTATACTGGGAAAATGGGTTACTTTACAGGGAATGAGTGTTAGAGGGAGGGCCAGAGGAAGGGTGTACCAACCTTTAGTGGTACCTTGGGAATGCAGGAGCTCCTCCTTGCACTTATCCATGACATTCCTTCCTCAGGACTCATGGGAGTCAGTCTAAGCAAACAGCAGCCTATGAATTACATGTTCTGTTCCAGTATTTTTAAAGATGTAGCATACTACTACTAAACTAGTTCACAGTGGCAGAGAGTAGGGAAGGTTGGTGAAGAGACGGAAGTGTCTTTTGATTTCCAAGCCTATAATTGAGAAACCTTTCAATGGGTAGCCATAGACAAGTTGAGGCTGATGAGTATCTTGAGTCACACTGGAAAGAGGAGGTAAATACTGGTAGTCATGAATTGTGCAACCAGGTACCTAGAGGCTGTGGCCATGTCCTCCACAGAGGTGGAGAAATTGGTAGACAAGGCCACGATCATTCATGATACGATTCCAGAGCTACCAAGTCAAAGAGCTTTTATTAGAGAAGGCCTGGTAGAAACAAGAAGTAATTTATGGCACCAAAAGATTGTTATTTGACAATGACCATACACTAGCCACGTAATGCTTGTGAAGAGAGTACATACCCCTGTTCCCGCACCTAAGAGCCCAGAAGTTACATGTCAAGACTCTGTATACGGCTAAACTTATAGTTCAATTCCCCACTGGCCAGAAAACCTACAACACGGCTAGTGAGGCGAAAGCAGACCTACTTGCCAAGGGAATATTCAAAGATCAGGGACCAGAGCCTGAAGCACAGAGGCACTCTGGTGAATGGGGCCCAGATCAAGGGAGACAGATTCCGGACCTCTCCCTGTCTGAAACTGTGGAGAATCTTCACCAATACAGGAATCTAAAGCTGCAGTCTTGAGGAGAGACCTTTTCTGAACTTGTTGTCAGGTTAGTGGTCTGGGGTGGGAGAAGGGGATGGAGCTGCCTGGTGGGTGGGGTGGGTGAGAATACTTAGGGCCCCATATCCTGTTATGTATGCACAAAATAAGTGTTTTGGGAATCACTGTTTTTTCTGATGGCGGGATAGGCCTGGCTGGAGGACCGGGGAAGCTTTTTTGGGTTTCTTGCTCTGCTAGGACCACTGGGGGGCCTCTCCTCTCCCTTCCTGACATTGCTCTAGACCTTACCTGTCCTCCTACCACTGATGTCAGGTCGATACTGTAGTATTCAAAACAGGATCCTACATCTCTTGATGAATACTCTGGAGGCAACAAACAATTTCCTATCTCTACTGCGGACGCTTACCAGGCATGATTATTACTTGATTCATCTCATGGACCTGGTTCTCCCTTTTGAATTTTTATAGATGAGGGAAGGCTCATTAGAATGGTCAGGCCTGAAAATTTGGACACTTGTTGAATTATGGGCAAAGTCACCAGTAACTGATCTGTACTTTTCTCTTCCTGCAGACTGTATTAGAGGCTGGAGGTCTGAGGGTTGGGGAGAAACCTATGCTCTGGGCACACATTGGCATGCTGTCCAGCCAGACAACAGCAACCCCAACAATTCATTTTCAATGTGGTGGGGTGGACCAGGCCAGAGGGTCTGGATGACCAGGCTTGAGACAGAAATACACTTGTGGAGTGTTTATTTTTTTATAGTTGTCTTTGCCTTCAATTTTAAAGGGGGGAAAAAAACAAGGGGGGGAGAGGAAAACAAAAGGAGGCTGGGGATGAAAAGAAGGTGTGATATATCTAATATGATTTTTTTTCTCTTCTAGGCTTGTTTCTCACCCAGGGAAGACACAAGGGTTCTATGGGGGTAGTATTTGTGAGAGAGTTGAGGGGGGGAGCCTGGTTTCCCATAGGGATGAGTTGCTGTGGGACCTTTTGGTCTCAGCGTATCATAGTCTCTGTAGAACATTTGGACTCCAAGATAGGAGTATTTTCCTGAAACTTTGGGTAATTTATCCTGACATTAGGAGTGGTTGGGGGGTGCTCCCCCCAGTGGGAGGATTCACACACCACAGAAACATAGAAACATAGACTTTGACGGCAGATAAGGACCGCTAGGCCCATCTAGTCTGCCCATTTCCCTACCTACAGGATAGGCTGCAGATCCTATTTAACCAACAGCCTATATCTTCCTGCCCCCCACAAGAATTGCCTTATGTCTGTCCCATGCATTCTTGAATTCTCCCACAGTTTTAGACTCCACAACTTCCTCAGGAAGGCTGTTCCATGCATCCACTACCCTCTCTGTGAAATAATACTTCCTCACATTGCCCCTAGACGCCCTCCTTCTATCTTTAAATTGTGTCCCTTGTTCTTGCAAGTCTCTTTTTCTGAAAGATGCTACCCTCTTGGACTTTGTTGATTCCTTGAGGTACTTGAAAGTTTCTATCATGTCCCCCTCTCCTTCTTTCCTCAAGGGTATACATATTAAGCTCCTTTAGTCTCTCCTCATACGCTTCTCTTGCAGACCCTGCACCATTTAGTTGCCCTCCTCTGGACTGCCTCTATCCTGTCTATGTCCTTGCGGAGATGGGGTCTCCAGAACTGGACACAGTATTCCAGATGGGGTCTCACCAACTGTCTGTACAGAGGATAACAACTTCCTGTTTTCTGCTGCTGATGCCTCTCCCTATACATCCCAGTATACCCCGGCCCTCCCTACTGCCTTCTCACATTGCTTGCTAACCTTAAGGTCATCTGATATGATTACCCCCAGGTCCCTTTCCTGTTTTGTTGTTGTTACTACCTCCCCACCCATTGTGTATTCTTCCCCTAGGTTCTTGTTTCCCAGGTGCATTATTTTGCACTTTTTTGCATTGAATCCTAGCTGCCATACGTCAGACCATTCCTCCAACCTTGCCAAGTCCCTTTTCATCCTTTCCACGCCTCCTTGTGTATCAACCCTGTTGCAGATCTTTGTGTCATCTGCAAAAAGGCATACTTTTCCTTCCAGTCCCTCTGCCATGCCACTGATGAAGACATTAAAAAGGACTGGATCCAATACTGAACCCTGCGGTACCCCACTAGTAACCGCCCTTTCTTCAGAGCGGACTCCATTTACAATTACCTTCTGTGTCCTGTTGTCCAGCCAATGTTTTACCCAGGCTACCACCCTGGGACCCACTCCCAGGCTGGTTAATTTGACTAATAATCTTTTGTGTGGGACTATGTCAAATGCCTTGCTAAAGTCTAGGTAGGCCATGTCCACAGCCCCTCCCTGGTCTACTGCTTTGGTCACCCAGTCAAAGAAATCTATTAGATTAGGTCTGACATGATCTTCCGCTGTGAACCCATGCTGCCTTGGATCCTGTGCTCCACTGACCTCTAGGTACTCAACTATTCTTTCCAAGTGACTCCATCACTTTCCCTACCACAGAGGTCAGACTGACAGGTCTGTAGTTTCCTGCCTCTGTCTTGGTCCCACTTTTGTGAAGGGGATCACATCCTCTTCCTCCAGTCCTTGGGTACCACACCATCCTCCATGATTTATTAAAAGAGTAGCCAGTGGTTTCACTAGTTCCTTCCTTAATTCTTTTTAGAATTCTGGGGTGAATTCCATCAGGACCCATTGCTTTGTCCACCTTCAGTTTTAGGAGTTCTTGCAGAACCCTTTCTTCTGTGAAAGGACTGGGATCGACCCCCCTATCAAGAGTGCTTCTGTTAATTGGATTAGGCACTTACCCCTCCTCTTTTGTGAATACTGAGCAGAAATATTCGTTCAGTATTCCTGCTTTTTCACTGTCCCCCTCTGCCCACCCACCGCTGACACCACTTCAGGATCCGCACTAAATGCTAGTGGTGATTATCTTTTTGGGGGGTCTTATTGACCCTACAGTGGGCCTATACCACCTGTGTGGTGGAGTATGCCCAAAGCCATGGCCTCAAGCTCATAGGTGGGCCTTCCAGCCTTGGCAAAAGGAGGTGAAGGGTGTTTCCCACCTGTTTCCTAGAAGTCTTAATGTATATAGTTAGTTTAATATGTTTTTGTTTGGGCAGAGTAAGTTCAAATACTCGTTGCCCCATGGGGATAATGAAGGTCAGGTGGATGGGTGGGATTATTCAGAAAGGGAGTTGTTTTGAAGGGGGCATAATGGGGGAGTAAGTTTGTCTACTCTTTGGGGCAAAAGGGTAGTGGAAGGATGGGTTTCAAAGTAAGGGGAGGGTAAAGTATCCGTGGGTTGTGACCCATGATTGAGATAGTGAATACAGTAATTGGGGATGGGGGTTGGGAGGATCGAGTTTCTTTTCCAGCCATATGGTTCACGGATTGAAAAAATGACACACAAGTTGGTTATATAAATATTTCCAGTTTTTATTATGTGCCAAACTGCAGTTGGATGGTTTATGGAGGCTGGAGATCTTGTGGTGTGCAGTTTCATTTCCCGGTCCTGGTCCACTGCATCTGATCCTAAGGGACATCCGAGACGGGAATGAACCTCTGGTGGGAGTCCTTCCTACCATGGTTGCTATGTGGAGGGGAGTGGTCTGGATTGATAGTAGATGGATGCTCTCTACTTGACAACAACATGTCAATCCAACCTATCAAAATATTTTCACAGAATATCAATGGTTTACATAATCCAATTAAAAGGTCCAGATTCATGCAGTATCTCAGAAAACAAGAGGAAAACCTGTTCTTTATCCAGGAGACACACTTATCCTACACCAAACATGCAAAATCGAACTGGGACCAGAGATACATGGTCTATAGTTCTTCCCACCACAGTGGGCATAGGCAGGGGGTAGTAGTGCTAGTGCCGGTGGCTACGTCCCTAGAGGTCAATAAGTCCTATGTCGATGGACAAGGATGCTGTGTTATATTACAGGGCAGACTTTTCTCACAGGTTACCCTAGTTAATGTTACCCTACCACCACAATCTAAAGTCTCTGTTATCCAAACATTTATAAATAAAGTAACGGACTTACTACTGGGACGGCTTATGATGGGGGGGGTGATCTCAATAATGTTATGTCTGCTGATCAGGATTCCTCTCACCCCAAGGTTTACAGGCAATCCAGTGTGGTTAAATACTTTAAGGGTTATTGGACCATCTGGGGATGGCGGATGTCTGGAGAAGGGTGTTCTCCTCAGTTTAGGGTTACACATACTTCTCCGGCTGTCACCACTCCTACTCAAGCCTTGATTATTTTTCCATTACATGTGAACATTTTTCCTTGGTACAGGACATCTCTATAGGGCCTAGGGTGTTATTGGATCACCACCCCCTTATTTTAAAATTAGATCTGGGAAGGGTGAAACAAAAAAATAACTTTGATGCTTGAATACATCCCTATGAAAAGATCCAAAATATGTAGGCTACATTCAGCAGTGGATCCCACAGTTTCTCCTTGAAAATAAGAACATAAGAAAAGCATCAGCAGATGGGGACCTTGCGAACCATCTAGTCTGCCCTAGAATCTGCCACCCTCCCTATGTAGCCTTCATCCTAACTTGTCCTTTATGTCTGTCCCATGCGAGTTTGAACTCCCTGGTTGTCTTTGATGCTACCACCTCCTGGGGCAGGCTGTTCCACGGGTCTATCACTCTCTCTGTGAAGAAGTACTTCCTGAGGTTGCTTTTGAACCATCCTCCTACTAGTCTCATAGCATGCCTGCTTGTGCATGCTGCCGTGTTCTGTCAAAATAGATTGCCTGTCTGAGCTGCATTAAATCCCCTCATGCACTTAAATGTTTCAGTCATGTCCCCTCTGTTTCTTCTCTGCTCAAGGGAGTATAGGTTCAGCTCCCTGAGTCTTGCTTCATATGACCTGTGATGCAGTCCATGCACCATCTTTGTAGCCCTTCTCTTCACTGTTTCCAAATGGTCAATGTCCTTCTTGAGGTGAGGTCTCTAGTACTGAATGCAGTACTCCAAGTGTGGCCTCACCAACGACCTGTAGAGGGGCATGATAACCTCCCTCTTTCTACTAGAAATACCTCTACTTATATATCCAAGGATGCCACCTGCTTTCTGTGCTGCTTTCTCACATTGTTTCCCTACCTTTAATTTGTAAGTGATGATTATGCTGCGACCTCACTCCGTTTGTGTCTCCTCAAGTTGATGTCCTCCCAGTGTGTACTTTTTTCCAGTGTTCCTCTTTCCCAAGTGCATAACCTTACACTTTTTAGTGTTAAATTGTAACTGCCAGTCCCTGGACCAATCCTCTAGCCTTCCAAGGTCAGCTTCCATGTTGTCTGCTCCTTCCCTTGTGTCCATTCTATTGCAGAGTTTTGTATCATCTGCGAACAGGCAAACCTCCCCTGTTAGTCCATTTGCAATGTCTGCTATAAATATGTTAAATAGGATCAGTTCCAGTACCAATCCCTGTGGAGCGCCACTGGTCACACTGCCTTCCCTTGAAATTGATCCATTGACTAGCACTCTCTGGGTTCTATCGTTCAGCCAGTTACTGATCCAGCTGATCATCTTCTGGCCAACACCCGTATGTTCCAACTTGTTGGTTAGCCTTCTGTGAGGGATGATGTCAAAGGCCTTGCTGAAATCCAGGTATACAACATCCACAGCTGCCAGGTCTCAAATCCCTGCCATCCTGCCAGGTCTCAAATCTCAGATGCTGTAGTATGGGATTCCTTTAAGGCTACTCTCTGTGGGGAGACCATTGCCTATACAGTAAAGAAAAGGAGAGACATGGAAGCTAGATACAACTTGGATCAGCTTCAAAATTACCAATTGTTGTACATAGATGGGGGCAAAGATCTGCATAATAAGATCCAAGATACCAAAGCAGCCATCCAGAAAATCATGGACCAAAAATACAACACATGCTTCTCTATCTCAAATAATCAAACTACTAGGGGGGAGGATGAGGAGTACTTGCCTGTTAGCCCAGCATTTGAGGGCCTGTAAAAGAGCTGCTACGATCCTTAAAATCAGAAGCTTACATACGGGCCAGATGATTCATGATGATACAGGATTTAGAGATGTATTTGCCACATACTGTAAAAATTTGTACCAGCAGAATTCCCCTAGTAGCCCTGAAGAGAGACTTAATTTCTTGGAGGGACTCCATTTCCCACAACTATCAGAGGTTCAGGTTTGTCTCCTGGAAGCTCCAGTTGGGGCGGAGAAAGTCTTGACCTGTGTCAAGGCTGCAGCCTCTCAACAGTGTCTGAATCTCGATGTATTCCCAGCAGAGTGGTATAAAAAATTTGGAGTGGAAATCTTAACGAGCTTACTAGCAGTGGTTGGATTGGTGATCGATAGTGAGTCCCAGTCCCCCTCTTGGGCATACGCCAATCTGGCGGCTCTCCCAAAACCTGGCAAAGTTGTTTCTGATCCATCTGCTTATTGCCCTGTGTCTATTTTGAAAACAGACTACAAGATCTATATGGCTGTTTGGGCGGCGAGACCGGAAGCATCATGCTTTTTCTCATTTATCCCAGTCAGGCTGGGTTCATAAAACAAAGGAACACCATGGACAACACTTGAAAGGTCCTTATCCTGTTGGATTATATTCAAACTAGACAGATCCCTACAGATCTTCTGAGCCTGGATGCGGAGAAGGCCTTTGACAGGGTGTCCTGGCCCTTTTTATGGGACACCCTGTTGAAATATAATTTTCCAGACTCCTTTTTGCAGTGGCTCCAGAATACTTAGTAGTACTAAAAACTTTTATTTTTATACAGGAAGACATGTCATTTAGGTTGTGCAATCCAGTTTTCAAGACACCCCTGTTAAACTTATCATTACCTAAACATATACTTATATTACACATTATAAACACATAGACTATCAAAATACGTTACATACTTTCATAACTTAGTACCTCAAATCATATACCAACACATCAGATCACATACCAACACATAGTCAGGACAAGGCAAATCCACAGTCAAATTATAATCCACATTAAAATATTTCTATCGTATTTTAATGTGGATTATGTGGCTCCAAAGGCTTATGTCCAAGTAAATGAGGACATTTCTCCTCCCATTTCCTTGTCTCATGGGATGAGGCAGGAGTGTCCCATCACCACTCCTTTTTGTGCTCTATATGGACCCTTTGACCATAGCTTTGAGGGCTACAGGGGGAGTAGAGGGTGTCCTCATGGGTCAACACGAACATAGAGTGAGCTTTTTTGTGGATGATGTTCTCAAGATGCTTCTTTCCCCAGAGGAGTCCATCCTCTGGGTGTGGGAACTCCTACACAAATTTGAAGGGGTGGCAGGGTTTAAAATTAACACCACAAAAATGGAGGTCCTCCCATTTAATTTTGTCCCCTCAGATACACTACGGCATGGTTGCCCTTTGAGTGGCGCACAACTAAAATGAAATGTTTGAGAATATATATCCCCTTTGATTTAGGGGTACTTGACCTTATAAATTAAGAACCTTTAACACTAACCATACAGTTGGATCTAACCAGGTGGTCAAAACTACCCCTTTCCTTTTTTCAGTGGATTGAGATCATTTGCATGAATGTTTTACCTCATCTACTTTACCTATTTCCTAACATCCCCACTTTTCACGGCTTCTTTCTATTTCAAATCCTGGAACAGGATAATTTCAAACTTTGTCGGGGGGGGGAGGAGTTGCCCAAGGGTTCGTCTCTCCATTCTAAAGTTGTCCCTTACCCAGGGCAATGTCAATTTGCCTGATTTGTAATTATATGCCAGGTCCACCTTTTTGAGGGTTCTTTTTTTATGGCTGTCTAGTACCTATGTGGCCCCATGGAAGACCTTAGAGTTTGTCATTAATGATTTGCGTGATATAGACAGGCTGTTATTCTCTTCCGGGGGTAGATCCCTTCCACTTCAAGATTTCACTAAGCTTACTTCACACATTCTATGGCTGAGGTACTCATTGAAAAGGTCTTAGGGGTATAAACAATTTTTTTGTTATTGCCAAATGACCTCAGAAGATGAGTCTTTTCAACCAGCATGGATGGACCTGGCATTCACTAGATGGTGTAACCTGGGTTTAATGTATATCTACCAATTCCTGGGGAAGGAGGCAGTACTTCCATTTGAATCATTATGAAAAGAATATGGACTTCCTTCTGGTGACATTTATAGATATTTCAGGTGAGGAACTATATCCTGTGCCACAGAATCATTACTGCTAAATTACCCTCTCCTTTTCCCCTTTTCTCAAAATGTTAATTGATTTTCTTTTGGGTAATACCTGGGGACACCTCACAGGGAATACCATATTTCATCTATCTACAACATTTTGAGGGAGGGTTCAGGTGACTCCACGCTCTCTTTTTTTATTTAATTAATTGATTGATTGATTAATTAATTAATTAATTTATTCTCAGATTACAAATACCTTTGAGCACAGGACAGTTCATTTACAAAGGTCCCACGTCAATAGTGGGGAGGGGTAAAGACAGACAGGCAAAGGTTACATAATAATTGTTTACAGATATCACTGAGTCATCACTATATATAAATCATATAACATAATCAGTTACATTTGTAGTACAATATTGGAGGCACAAGCTAAGTGAAAGAAAAATGGGGGGTGGTAAAAATAGAGGAGGGTCAGAATTAAGTGGGAAAGGTAGCAGCCAAGTGGCATTGTCCTGATAAAGTGCGGTAAGTAGAGATGGGTGAAATAGTGAGAGTAGTGGGAAGGTAGGGTGAGCAAGGGCACAACAAGAAGGAGAGGGAAAAGGGTAGGGCAGAGCAACATAGGAGAGAGAAGTGCCAAAGGGTCCAATGAAAAATGCATGGGATCTAGGGAATAGAACCAGAAATGATTCATCAGTGAAATTGGAGTGCAAAGTGAAGAAAGCGGGCGAGAGGTGGAGAGCAGGGCTAAGGGCCCAGACAAGTTGTAGAGGGAAATGCTAGTACCACTGGAGGGCAAAAGCAACATTTAGTTGGGACAATCACATGTACTCTCTTCATGATGTGTTGGTGCAGGAGCCATTTAAACTTGTCAGATAAGTTAGGCTGGTTACTTCAAGGCTTAGGCCATTTAGCTAGTTAAGAGCTCTGTATAGGAAGGAGCGCTGGCACTGTGTAGTCCGGAACCTTAGTACGAGTAGGAGTACAGTATCAGAGGTCTAAGTCTGGTGGACCTTGAGAGATCTGGGCAAAAGGGAGGAGATTTTGGAGGGCTGGGATAAAGACCTTGAGTTGGAGGTCCCTGAGGTCTTCTGGATGTAGGCAGCTCTGTCTGTGGTTAAGATTACTTCCTCCCCTGTATGGAGGGAATTTGCCTGAAAAGATAGAAGTCGGTACTTTCGCTCTTGAGCATACTGGACTAAATATCTCCCTGATACTTTTGGTCATTGTTGGAGGGAGTGTGAATGCCGATTGGTTGATTTAGGTCATGTGTTTTGGTACTGTCTGTTTTTAATGCCATTTTGGTGCTCTCTTCAGGTAGCACTGCTCGAGTGCCTGGGGGAGCAGATTGAACTTACAGCAGAATCCATTTTACTATCCATCTATCCAGACCACCTCCCTCCTTGGACTAAGACTCTTCTTCCCATATATATATATATATATATATATATATATATACTGTCCACCAAGAAGGCCATTACTTGAAAATGGATGACTAAAATTATTTCATCAATGTCAAATTGGAGAACTGTAGTGGCAGGCATATACCAAATGGAGTGTCTTACCGCAGATCTGCATGACAAATTGACACTTTGTCATACAAAATGTCAGAGATGGATATTGTATCTTGCTGAGGTTGACCCGTAATTTGCTCCATAAGGGATGAGAGGGAGGAGAGGCAATAAATTTAAGCCCAGCAATGTATTATGGACCTGCCTATGGTGGATCTGCACAGTCCCCCATCCCCTTTTGCGTTGGGGGCCAGTTTTGTTTTTTGGGAAGAGGTGTTCTGCAAAAAACTAAGAGTCACAAGAAGTATGAGCAATCTTAAATCTTTCAAGAGCTGAACATGTGTTTCAGCCCCAAAATACTTCTTTTTCTTTATGAATCAGACCACTTGAAGTGATTGATTACCTTATTTATCCTGAAGTTTTCTGTATTAATTGAGATGCTGTACTGTATGTGTGTTCTCAAATTGCTCAATAAAAATTAAATAAAAAAAAACTGATTGTGTGTGTGTGTGTGTGTGTGTGTTGAACTCGTGATTTACAAACAGCAAATAGGCCACATGCTTTTATAACTTATTTCTGGGTGGACTAAGTGATCCCAGAGCATGCAAACCTCCAGACCATGAGGACAATGGAGCAGGAGGATGGTGCCGCTGGACAGCTGCAGGTAAGCAATGGATTCTGACCAACAGGGACTAGGTACAGTAGCTGGGGAGGTAAGAGAACCTGAGAAGGTATCAGAGTAGTAAAGTACTGGAGACAGGGAGTGTGGAGGGTAAACAAATGTGACTGGGTAGGCCAGAATGGACAGGATTGGAACTACGATTTAACTACTCCCTATCTGGTGTAGGTCTGTAGACACTGATTAAGGGTAGGAGTTAAAGACTTTAGTCTACTCCCTATCTGAGGTAGGCCCACGTGGGCAAGTTAAGTGGAAGTGTGAACTACTTTCTGTCTGGGGTAGGCCTGCAGAGGCAGGTTAGAGGCAATATTGAAACTACTCCCTATCTAGGATGTATACATATAAGGGCAAGGAAATGATCAGGCAAGAGGCAGGAATGGGTAGAGTGACAAACTGCAGGGGCTGTGGATGTGGAGACACACTCTGGGAGGCTGGGGGTTACATTGTGTGCAGGAAGCTGGGGGTTATGAGGACCTAAGTGCAGATGCTTGGGTCAGAACTAAACAGTTGCTGATAAATCAGTGGATGGAATTGGGTAGGTCTGTGAGGGAGCACTGGGGACAGGGGTAGGGGGACTAAACCAGCCACAAGGGGATCAGAAGGTAGTGATAAGTAGGCTGGTGATGGGACCAAGGGACCCAGGAGTGGGGATTTATAAGATCAGGGGTCAGTGGGCTCCAGGGCTGTGGCTGCCTCTGCCACAAGGAAGTACTGGGCAAAGAAGGCAGGCTAGAGAATTGTTGGAAGGGGAGGTGGGTGACAGCAAGGCAGCAAATGAAACCCACCCTGGTGGAGTGCCTATACAGAACAGATATTATTCAGCTCTCAGGAGGGAGGTATTCTTGCTAGCATGGATAGGACCACAGGGGGAAAAAGTGTAGCAGTGAACATCAGGAAGACCTTGAGGTTAGATTTAAAGTGAGCCAGGAAATGGGTGCGGGGAAGATCAGCAGGAGTATCAAGAGGAGACTCAAGGGCTGCAATAAGGGAAAAAACTAGCAGGGGGAAACCCAAACTAGTAAAGGGAGGATGGCAAATGGGCATGTGGGAGGTGATTGAATTTATGAGGGTTAGTACAAGGAGTAGGGAACAGCAGGGTCAGGGACTGAGTAAGGGAGGAGATGATGGGGAATGATGGATCAATAGGAATGAATTGGAGTAAGGGAGGAAAAGAAAAAGAGAAGGGTATCCAGAGGAGTTCCAGGCAGTCACCACAATCTGCATTAGGCAGAAGGATAAAAGGAGCATGAGGAGGAGAAGGAAGCCCCTGTGGTTTACAGAGGAGATGGACAGAGCAGTGAGGGAGAAAAGGGCTTCTTACAGGAGTACAAGAAGACCCGGAGGGAAGAGGACAGGGCACAATGTGCAGGGTAGCTGAAATCAACTGCAGGCTGGTAAGGCAAGCTATGGTGGAGACTGAACTAAGAATAGCTGGGGGCATCAAAGAGGGTGACAAGAACTTTTTCCGATCCATCCAGGAGACAAGCACAACAAAAGGGGAAACAGTGAAGCTGAGAAGGGGGACAGAGTGGGTAGAGGAAAACAGGGAAAAGGCAAAGGTACTGAATGCATACTCCTACTCAGTCTTCATTAAGGAGAAGGATGAGGCACTTTCACAGGAGAAAATAGAGACTTGGGGAGGAGCTGTGGGGATGAGGAAGGAAGCAATAACAGAGGGAGGAGTCCTTAAAGGGTTCAATGCCCTCAGGGTGGGCAAGTGCACAAGGCCGGATGGCATGCACTGGAAGGTGCTGAGAGAGCTGGCAGCAGTACTTGCAGCACCCTTGGCTAGCCTGTTCAACTGATTGCTGGATTCAGGGGTGGTTCTGCATGAGTGGAGGACAGTCTCTGTGATTGTCCTGCACAAGAGTGCACATAGTGTCCAACCACGGAGATTATAGACCAGGCAGCTTGACATCAGTTGTTGGCAACCTAATGGAAAACATCCTAAAGGAAAGGTTGGTTGAGTTCTGTGGGTCAAAAGGGCTCCAGGATAGTAGGCAGCATGTGTTCATGGCATAGAGGTCATGCCCACAAATTTGAGCAGCTGCTTTGATTGGGTCACTGGGGCAGTAGATAAGGGCCAAGTGGAGGATAAACTGTACCTTGGCTTCAGCAAGGCCTTTGACTCAGTCCCCAAAAGAGATTGTTTAAAAAAAAACTGGTAGATATGGAGACAAAGGAGAAACTAACCAGGTGGGAGGCACACTGGCTAGGGGTTAGAATGCAGCAGGTGGTGCTGGGAACACTCTGGGATGAGAGAAGTTACTGTCAGTGTCCTACAGGGATCAGCGTTGAGTTCAGTCTTGTTCAATACATTTATCAGTGATGTTGGGGATGGCATCAAGGCAAGATATGCCTTATCATGGATGGTGCCAACCTCTGCAGGAGGGTGAGCACTCAGGAGGGTGTACGGGACCTAAGAGAGGATCTAGCAAGTTTGGAATGGTGGTCTTGAATCTGGCAATTGGGGTTCAGTGCTAAAAAGGCAAGATAATGCAGATAGGGAGGAAGAACCCCAAAGCTGAATAATGTCTCGGGGGGATAAAGATCACAGTCTCAGAGGAGGAGAAAGACCTGGGGAATAGCAGTTACAAGCAACCTAAAACCATCTACACAGTGCAAAAAAGTGGTGTGAAAGGTGAACAAGATGCTAGGTTGCATATCGAGGGGTTCTCCAGAAGAAGAAAAGAGGTCATTCTGCCCCTGCACAGGTCCATGGTAAGTCCTTATCTGAAGCACTGTGTGCAGTACTGGATGTGCAGTAGTGGGTGTACAGTACTGGAGCTTCTACCTTAAGAAAGACATAAACCAAAAGGAAGCATTACAGAGGAGGGCTATCAAGATTATTCAGGGGCAGTATGAAATCCCAAATGAACAGAGGCTGGCGAAGCTGAACATTAACTCACTGGAGAAGAGACAAGAGACAGAAAACATGATTGACATCTTCAACTAACTTAAAGGCATTAACAAGGTCGACATATGGGACATTTTTGCAGAGACACCAGAGGGTCCAACTACTAATCATTTTGGGGGGGGCAGAAGGCACTTCTTCACTAACAGGGTGATGGCAGGATGGAATGCACTGCCCGAGGGGGCAGTAAATCACAGTACAGTTGAGTTTAAAAGAGGGTGGGATAGAGTCAAGAGGAAGGTTGGGGTAGTGAAGTGGGCAGAGCAACATGAAGCATATACGCATGAGCTCCGCAGACTCCAATAGTCCTTCAGGCCTTTTGCTTTTTATTGTGCTTATTTGTAAGCATTTACAAATGTAAGAGGATTTGGTACACATATCTGCCCACATCTTATTTGCCTACAGGGAAGTCCCACCGGACTCGACAGTGTTTTTGCTCTTTGCTTTCCAGTTACATCACAAGATAAGGAGACACCTAGATCTAATGTGAGATGAATGGGAGGGTGAGTTTGCTTCTAAGGGGAGTTTGTTGTGAAGTACATCTTGAACTTTAGGCCATAGCTCAATAAATTTATAGGGCATGGCCAGCATCACTTAGCTAATGCCCAACAGCAACAGAAAATGTTATACCACCATGGGCCAGAGCCTGGGAATACAAGGTCAGATAATGTGTGATGGGGATCATTCAACATGCCAGATACAGATTGGTCAATACCAGCAGGAACATCTGCCAGAACTAGACACATGGTGGATTCCCTGCAGGGGGAGGGCCTCAAACAACTGGTACAACAACCCACAAGAGACAGGGCTATCCTAGATCTAGTATTGACTAACAGAGAAAGGATCACAGATCTCCAGGTAGAAGGTCACCTGGGGGCCAGTGACTATCACATGGTATGGTTCAATTTGGCCACTAGAACTAAATCATCCAATTCTAAGGCAAAAATATGGGACTTCAGAGGAGCTGACTTTGATAAGATGGCTAACAGAGTTAAGCTAGCCCTGGCAGAAAGAAATACAGGTGAGGGGGTATAGGCAAAGTGGGCAAGCATTAAAAATGCAATACTTGAAGAAACATCCCATTGTGTTACATAGAAAAGGAAGTGCAAAAGAAGAAGGAAACTACTTTGGTTCTCAAAAACAGTAGCAGAAAAGGTCAGAGCCAAAAGGCTGGCCTTCAGGAAATATAAGGGAACACAGCAGGATGAAGATAGAGAGGCATACCAAACTTCCCTAAGGGAAGCAGGGAAGGCAGTAAGGCAAGCAAAGGCCCAAACCAAGGAAACACTAGCACAAACAGTAAAAGAAGGTGACAAGGCTTTCTATAGATACATTAGTGAAAGAAGAAAGTCCAGAGGGGGTATTACTAAGATCAAATGGGATAAGGGGACATGTGAGGAGGAGGACCATGTAAAAGCATCTATCCTAAATAGATACTTCTGCTCAGTATTTACTGAAGAGAAGGTAGGGCAGGGCTCACAGCTCAGCACCATGGACACAGGGGGGAGGGAGGTGTGCACTAGTTCCTTCACAAAAGAAAGGGTCCCAGAAAACTGGAGAGGGACTCATGTGATCCCGTTCCACAAGAGTGGTATCAGGGAGGAGACAAGGAACTACAGACCAGTCAGTCTTACCTCAGTAGTGGGCAAGATTATGGAGGCACTCCTTAAGGAAAGGATAGTCTAACACCTGGAATCCATAGGAGCACAGGATCCAAGACAGCATGGGTTTACAACAGGAAGGTCCTGTCAAACTAATCTCATAGATTTCTTTGACTGGGTAACCAGAGTGGTGAACCAAGGGGGAGCAGTTGATGTCGCCTACCTTGACTTCGGCAAAGCTTTTGATACTGTTCCACATAGAAGATTGATTAATAAGCTGGGTAGGCTCGGGGTGGGTCAGAAGTTGGTCAACTGGGTGGCAAACTGGTTGATGGGCACAAAACAGAGAGTGGTGGTAAATGGTATACAGTCAGAAGAGATGCAAGTCACAAGTGGGGTACCTCAGGGATCAGTCCTGGGACCAGTCCGCTTCAATATCTTCATCGGTGACATTGCAGATGGACTGGAGGGTAAGGTTTGTCTGTTTGCAGATGACACCAAGATCTGCAACAGAATAAATGATCCAGATGGGGTGGGCAGAATGAGAAGAGATCTGGATAAACTGGCAAAATGGTTGGAAGAGTGGCAACTGGGGTTTAATGCAAAGAAGTGCAAGCTCATGCACATAGGGAAGAGAAACCCTGAAGACACCGATAGGCTGGGAGGGGAGTTGCTGGCAGTCACAAGGGAAGAAAGAGACTTGGGCATCATCATCACAGATGACCTGAAATCATCCAAGCAGACTACTAAAGCAGTAGGTAAGGCTAGGGGGATGTTGGGGTGTATTAGTAGGGGTATCACAAGTTGTAAGAGAGAGGTAAAAATCCCTCTTTACAAGACACTGGTTAGGCCCCATCTAGAGTACTGCATACAGTACTGGAGGCCGCACCTTCACAAGGACATTAACATAACTGAGGCAGTCCAGAGAAGGGCAACCAAAATGGTGCAGGGACTGCATCAGAAAACATATAAGGACAGATTAACAGAGCTCAATATGTATACCCTAGAGCAAAGGAGGGAGAGAGGTGATATGATCAAAACATTCAAACACCTTAATGGCATTAACAGGGTGAAAGAGTCTAATATGTTTCAATATAAGAAAAATAGCAGGGCAACAGGACACAGCATGAGATTAGAGGGAGGCCGATTAAGGGGTAATGTGAGGAAGTTCTTTTTCACAGAAAGGGTGGTGGTTGCATGGAACGGCCTACCTCAGGAAGTGGTGGATATGAATACGGTGCAGGCTTCAAACAGGCATGGGATAGGCATAAGGGAGCAATACAGATGAGTATGACTAGATAGGCCATTGACAGAGCAAAGGCCATGGCACATTCATAAGGTAGAAAAAGAAATGGGCAGAGTAGGTGGACCTTGCGGTCATTATCTGCCATCAACTTCTATATTTCTATATTTCTATGGTCATCACCTTGACAAACTACAGTACAAGTCACATTAAATCGTTCCTCCAAAGAGTTGGTGTAGCATTTCTGACTGAGTTGTATATGAGTTGCTGGATCCAGTTCAATGCTGTGCACAAACTGTTTCCTAAGAGTTTAAACCCAGTTTTGGATTGCATTATGACAGGACTGCAGATGCATTCCAATTGAGCTGCAAAAACATTTTACAAACATTGTGTTTGAGCTAGTTAAGCAGTGAAAAATAAGGCATTATGAGTTGCCAATGCATTGCCGACTGTACAAAAAAAAATCCTAAACCAACTCATCGGTGGAACAGTTTAATGTGACTTGTACTGTAGCTGGTCCATAGTTCCAAGTGGTGATCCAAGACCTAGTTTCAGGACCATGATTTGGACAGAAGAGTCATCAATGGCATCATCCCAGAGTAGTATGGATATCGACTTCTCAGAAAGTATATCCACCCCTAGTGACCTAACTTCTGTTGCATCTCTGGACATTCTCTTAAAGGAGATCCAGAAACAGGAGTATTAGCTCTTGATGGACATTCTTTAACAGGATTCCTTACCTGGTGTGGCATTCCTGGTCACTGAAGCTGTTCTTGACCTTGCACTCAGCATTTTGGGTGAACCGAGACTTGTGCCAGGCCCCTCTTGGGGATAGAATGCAAGTGTGAGATTTCTGTTGTGCAGGTCTCTGGGTTCTCTGTTCATCCCTTCACTGAGGACCTTGCAGCCAACTTGGTCTTATAAAAAGTGAATGTGAAGGTGCAGGGTGAATCAGACAAGCTGCTAGACATGGGTCCAAGAAGCAGGACTTCTTTGGCTCCAACGTATATACCACAGCCTCCTTTGGGGCCAGCAGATCAGTCATGCAGCTAATTGCTAGGTTCTATCAAGCATGCAGATATGATTCCTCTGCTCCTAGCAGATGTTTAACTTGACACATGGACACTTCAGTACTTGGGAGTCTCTCCATCCAACACTAGTTGAAGATGGTTCTGGACTTGGCTGATTCATTAGCCCTTATAGTGGCAGCAGGGGTGTCCTTCTGCAGGAGGGCTTGGCCTTGTGTCTCCATATTTATCCCAGAGACACAGGGCAAACTGACAGGCTTGCCTTTTTTGGGCACTGACCTTTTTTGACCCAGTGGTGGAAGATCATCTCACCCAGATCGAGAAGGCCAGTGTCACCTTAGATTCAATGAGATCTTACACAGAAGCTAAGCAACCATTAAAGCCCAATCTGCAGGAGTGCCTTTCATGGCTGGGCTACCAACTGCATCAGCAGGGGCAACAGTTCTGAGAATACTGCCCAGCTAAGTCTAACATATCCAGAAGTCAGGGTTAGAAATGAGGATGATAATGCTTCTGGTGGCCACTCCTCTAGAGCCCCTTCCAAGAGTATGAAGTGACAGGCTGTTGGGAGCCCACATGGGCTCTGCTACAGCTCCCGGTTGATTGTTGATTGTCCTTCTTCCTTCCTACCACAGTGGTCTGCCATAGCCTATGGCAAGTGGGTCCTGGAAGTTCTGGGGTCAAGTCTGTCTCTGGAGTTTGAATCTCTCACTGCACTTCAATCTGGAGCAACATTGGAGTCTATGGCATCCAGGGGCACTCTGGCCACACTGCAGAGCGAGGTTGCTCAACTCACAGAACTGGAACACCAGTTGTCCCAGTACCATGACCACCTGAACCAATCGGTTTAGGTGACACAACCATTGCAGGACACTGAACAGTGGCTACATCACCAGAGCCTCTCAAAGGGAATTCCCTTTGTTTGGGTCAAGCTATTTGTCATGTTAACAACAGATGTGTCATTGGTGGGGTGGGGTGCTTTTCTGCTAGACCAAAGAGGCCATGGGTTCTGGTCACCAAATGAAACCCAACAGCATAGCTACCTGCTGGAGCTCAGGGCAGTGTGACTGGTACTGATCTAGTTTGCTTCACTAATAAGGGATCAATTCATGAGGTCAACACCAACAACATGAACTATGTTCTATTTGAACAAGCAAGGTGGAACACACTTCTTTCCCCTGTGTCAGGAGGCTCACCACAACTGGTCTGCGGACAGACCTGCTTGCAGTCTACAGTAGAGAGGAAGACAGCCAGCTGGTGGATGCTCTCAAACAGGAGGGACACACATTGCAGGAGTGGTCCCTGCATGAGGGTGTAGTGTCAGAACTGTTTGCACAGTGGGCCACATCTCTGGTGGACTTCTTTGTCTCCTGGAAGAACAGAAAACGGTGGCTGTTCTGTGCCCAGCCTCTCAGATGGGAACACTGATGGGAATGCCTTGGACCCCAAACCTTCTTTATGATTTCCAATGGATGGGGGGTTAAAGAAATGCTACTGCTCCATCTGTGGTGCTGTTGCCTGGATATATTATGTGTAACAATATCAAAAAGTGGCAAAGAGGCAGTGCACTCAAGGCAAGGTAACACTTTATTGACAAAAAAAATCTTAAACAGTGTACAAAAGTGCAGAAAAGTAGAAATAAAATACTGCAAAGACCATCAGTGCCTCTGGAAAGTGACTGACCAGACTCCCCAATGTTTTGTGTCCAACTGACACTTCTACAGGGGGTGGAGTCTGATGGCTAGCTGGCTCCCTTTTATATGACATTATTTAGACATACAGCAGCATTCATTGTCATTAATGAGATGTAGCAAGGGATCCAAACTCAGTGCAATTGTCATGCCACCCAAAGTGCAGTTAGTGCAATAAATGTCTATATAAATATTTATACTGACCAACTTTAAACATTCATAAAAACACAGAACAATCAGTACACAACAATCAATTTAATCTTATAAGAAACACAAAGGAAGTGGAGAAATGAGTGGTAAACAAAGGGAGGAAACACCAAACTTAAAGGAAAGCTAAAGTCAAAATTTACTAAAACATACGTTGTGCAGAGTTCTTTGATTTGTAGGTGTACTCATAGTATGCCCTTCCCTTTGTTTGCTGGAATGAGTTTTTTCCTAAATTTAGTTGCTGGTGGTATGGCCCCTGGGGATCTCAGTATTCAATTTTTTTATGGCTCTTCTTGTTCCTACAATACCTCCTGTCCCATGTTGCATCCAGGACCATTAATTCAACAAGAGCTGTTTTTTTGTCAAGTTTTCTGCAGTAGAGCTCTGATTTAAGTAACTCTCCTTGTCCAGGGAGCTCAGGCTACATTTATAGATGGCAAACACCTGAGGGATAATTGAGTGGGTTACTCTGTAAGGAAACAGCTGGTGTCTTCACTAATTATAGCATTTGAGACCTTGAATGATTTGGGTGCTTTTTCAATGGTTGTGTGTAGTTTGATGAAACCAAAAACTTTAAAAACAAAACTTTCACTTCTGCTGGCTAGACCTAGACACATACCTAGAAAACAGAAAGTTTGGATTAGACAGAGTTTTGTTTTTCAACTCTATTTGTCTCCTTTGGACCGGGGCATCTGTCAGAGGTGCCCTCCTGACTCCTGCCCTCTACTTCCCACTGAGACCCTCCTCTGTGGTCCCCCCCACCAGGACTTCCCAGCCCCCCAGATCACCCCCTGGGGGAGGGCCTGCCTCACCTACCTGGCGGCTCTATTTGGAATTAGAGGGTCTGTCCTGTAGGGGTGGTGCCTGGGACCATTGCAGAAAGGGTCCAGCCTTGGGGATGTGGGGAATGATCCCTAGGGTCCCCATCGCCTCCTTGGTCCTCCAGAATTTTTCCGTAAGGTGTTGCTCCCTTGGTGCATGGCTGAGCAATGGCATCTATGATGCTGATGTGCTGATGCTCCACCCAACCCAAGGGTTCATGGGTACATGTTCCAAAGCTGTACATTTCAGTACTTGCGTATCACAGTTATAACACTTTGCAAAATTGTTCCCCAGGGCATTTTCTTCATTTTACCACACCTTATGGCCCTCACATGCTCCTGCCATCTGTCCTTTACCCCCCTGATGGTTCTGCCCACATAGGATTTTGGAAATGGGAATAAGGCTGCATTAACAACTGCTGTTTAAGTATGATGAGGTTTTTCTGGCCCAGTATCAGGATTTCTTTGCCTGTTACAGCAAATTTGCAGATGTTACAATTGTGGCATTTGAACATGCCACATGGGGCAATTCCAAGCCATGTGTCTCTGTGGGGTTCAGGTTTGAGGTGGCTATGAACAAGACTCCAAGATTTTTTTCCCCTGAAGTAGGACATTTCAGTTTTTTTTCCCCAGAACCTTACTGATTTCCTGGTTAGCCCTAATAAACTACACATTCTTGGAGACAGTCTTGTAAATAGCATGTGCCCACTGGCTGTATTTAATCACCAAGAAGACTAGCTTTCTTTTTGGGCAGTCTTATTTCTTGGAGTAAGTAGGGTTCCTTTGTTGCGTTGTCTTGTTTGTATGCTGTATTTTTAGATTTAGCAAAATACCTCTTTTCACAAAATGTTTGTGTAGCCCTGGTGCTGTGTGCCAGTGGGCCAATACCTCTGACTGTTAGCCCTTTGACAGGTTAAGGGGCCTGTTCCTGCTACAGTGGTGTTCGGGGTCCTATCCCAAAGATAATTAAAATAGCATAGTGCCTCCACCCAGAGAGAATTAGAAGTGGGTCAGGTGACTGGCTGGCACAGCCCCCTGGGATGCTGCACCTACCCACCTCCCCTACCAACCACCTCACACTGGATACCCAACAATTCAGTACCACCATAAACCGTACATCTCAGCAGTAAACACATGCAATGAATTTCACCAACACAGCAGTTTCAACAAATAAATTCACAGCTTTATTCAGGGGGTAAGGACTAGGGAAAGGGACATAGGGTAGCTGTGAAGGAAGGAAAAAGGTTAGTGGGATATGCAACAAGAGAACATGTGGGCCTACAGACCAAGCCCTCCCTCACTGGCACCAGTGTCCCTGAACTGTTCCTAGGGGTACCCACTAGGTGCAAGCCTGATTGGTGGTGCAGGTTGGCAGGCTTTTGGAGTCCTGAAAATATTTTAGAAGAACTTGTAGAATGAAAACAAGCAATTACACTTTTCCCTCCCAGGAACCAGGTCCTGGGTACTCATGGTTTGTTGTCCTCAGCACCGGGGAAATGAAGCTCCTGGTTTAGTGCAGCACAACAGACACAGGCCGGCCAGGATCCCTCTGACTGGATGGAACTTGCTCGAGGATCTTGTAGCTGGTCACCTTGATTGTAGTTCTGGCTGCTTGTTACCTTTAGCTGCTTCTGGCCCATTTCAGAGCACTGTGGCAGGACAACATCAGCCCCAGAAGGCCCAGACCTGGAAGTGGCTCCACAGCCCAGCTCCCCTGATGGGTTGCAGGTGCCCTAGAACCCCAGCAAGCACTGGTGACCTCCTGAGACAGTCAGTTCCACTTGGGAGGGATTATCAAGTTCCCTCTCTGGCTATAGGTGAGGTCTCCCTAATGGTGGAGGTGCTCCTGCAGTCATTGCACTGAGTTCTCAGCAAACAAAAGTTTTCAGGCAGTCGCTCCAATGAAGTCCAGTGCCAGTCTATGTGGGTGCTAGCCTCTATTTTGATGAATGCAAGTGCAATTCAGCAGTGGGAATTCAGCAAAAACAACCCCATCACACCAGTCCACACTTTTCAGTTAACAGTGTCCCCAACATGTTCTTCGTCTGTAGTTAGGCCTTTAGTTTTCAACCACTTTCACAGGACACACACAGCTTCAGCTAGCACCCCGACAACCAGATATGCTCTGCCTCTTCAGAATTTATGTTACAGTCCCACACAAGCAAATGGCTCCTCAGCCCTGACTGTAGCACTCTGACAATCTGTACAGTCTGCTTAGCAATTCTGAATTTCCAGTGCAGGGTTTCTGCAGCATTCAGTCTCTCCCATTAAAAGCAAGCAACTTTTCCATACTTGGGAATCAGCATCACAATTCAGTCTCTTTCTCTCTTTCCCCTCTCACTCTGTTTCTGCAAACAGCTATCTTCAATTCCAGCAATCTTCAATTCTGCAACGCAGCAATCTCCACAAACACAGGGCATAGGTAAACCCCTGATATCCAAAGTCCACTCTCACAGAGTACTCCTGACTTGTACAGAGCCCAGAAACATACTTAAGAAATCCCAGAAAGTCCATACTGTTTCAGATGAAAACCCAGTGTTCTGAATGGCTGATGGAGCCTATCAATAATGGATATCCACAGAGATCAATATTTCCTGCTCCTTTAGTGGGGCATGATCTAGGCGCCTGAATTAGTCCCCTCCCATTCCAAGGAGTCCCTTCATCACAGGTTTGGGTTCCTAGACCACTGATTGACTACTGCATTGAGGTCAAAGTGTTAACAAAATGTCAGATCCTAGCCTGTTTATAGTAGTGCAAAACTGTTCCTCACATTTTGAGGTCTGGACTGGACCTGGCACAGCCCAGCACAATACATTTTTAAGCAAACACCCCATTGGATTGTAGCCCCAGCTGTCTCTTTTCCAACGAGCCCACACTTGTCCAGTTAGCCCCAGTACATCTGCTGTTGCTGCCACTGAAACACAGTCCCCCCCCAGGTGGCAAGCAGCAGCTAATTAATATTCATTTGGGGCTCATTAATATGTATCAGCCCTGCTTTATGGCCCATTTTAAACTCTGTTCTCACCCACTGCTGGGGCTTCTGCCCAGCATCCTCGAGGTCACTGGTCTCCATTTGGCTTAGGAGGGGCACTGGGACTGCTGAACACCTCCCCTAGAGACCGCAAATCCAGTGGTCGGTACTACAAAGGCGCCACTGTGTGCTGGCACAATCGCTGCAAGCCCCCAAGGAGCACTGCCATGCAGTGATTGCATTTTAGCAATTTTAAGCCCAACTTCTCGAGGAGTTCAGGGGCACCAGAGAAAACTCAGGACTGGTGGTAGACAATACAGGGATTCAGGGAGGACGCAAGGAGCAGTGGGAGGAAATGGGAGACAGGGCAATTAATGTAAGCCCCCAAAGGGGGGTTACACTCCCCCCCTCAAATGCTTGGCTTCCATGCCCAGCCTAAGAGTAAAGTACTATAAAACTGCATTCAAGTGAGTTTTAGCATTAACAGACATTAACATTTCTGTTTTTTAATTAGTAGTTTCTGGGGTTTTCTGGGTTTTCTCCTGTTCCACTCCTGCGCATCCACAACATGATGTATGCGTGTGGAGGCATGCATGTCTAGCTTGATGTCCCACCCTACTGGTTGCCTGGTACTGCCTGCGCTCATCACCGAACCTACCTTCAGTGATGGCGGGACTACAGGTGGGTGACCCCCCCCCACCTGGGAAAGGAGAGCAGTTGCTCAATCCTGCTCCCACACTCCCCTCCCCGTGCCAGCACCCCGGGCGACCCGAGGTCATTCCCAAACCTGGATTGCCAGTGCAGCATGAGGTAAGGCATCCAGTGCCTCAGCCCCCAGTGCCACTGGGCCCTCTGACACAGTAACATTTCTAACTATACACCTGGTTCCTAACTATTATATCATCAACCATTTAAGAATAGAAAAATATTATATACAGTGCAATAAAGATTTTCCCCTTTAATTAACCCACTGGCCACATAAGATGTGGCACCATATGTTTAACCTTTAGAACCACAGGGACTTTAGTACCTCATACTACACTTGTACCACTCTTTCCCTTTGTACTCTTTCACCTCCATTGTTTCCTTTTGGCCACCTTCCCTTTAGGCCTGGGGGATCTAGCACTAACAAAGCACATGAACACCCTTTCCAGGGATCTGGGTGTGATATACACCCCCTTGTGTACTACAAATAAGGTCAGGTCAGTGGGCACCCACGGTGCATCGTAAGTCAACTTCAGTAGGGGCCATATAGTCCTCCCTGACCTACTGGAGGTTTCTTGCACTTCAAGTCTAGTGGCTACCTTCTGCTCGGAAGCAGAGTCTGTGTCACTTTCCCCTTGGCCTGTGCCTTCTTCTTCTTCAGAAGGGGCAGGGTGCTGCAGCTCTTCCTTTCCTATGCCACTCTGTCCAGAAGTGTTGTCTTGGGGTCATTCAGAGGACCCAGTCGAACTAGTATTCAAGTTTGATGTGGGCTCCCCAAAAGGCATTTCTTTGGGGGAACGGTTCTGGAACCACTCAAATGTCTCAGCTGGACTAGTATTCAAATCCAAAGTGATCCCTTTGAGGGGATAGAAGGAACAGCCTCCCCTTTAGCACCCTGCTCCCCAGGCACAGCCATGTCCACCTCTCTATGTCTGTCAACCCCGGAGACCTCCATATCACTTGCACTGAGCTCTTCTATCAGAGGACGAATCTCTAACATTAGGGGTGGTCACTAAAACAGTCTCTCTAGTTCAGGAGTTGGGTAAAAACACACAGGCATGTCCTCAGACTTTGTCTGATTCATCAGCCGAATCCTCTTCCTCGAGTACCTCCTGTAACTAGGTAGATCCAGCCCCTGTACCATCTCCATCTTTCTGCTGCTGTCATCTGCATGCAGCAGCTCAAGTGGTTGGAAATACAGGTAGCTCCATCAAATCAGTCTCTGATCCAACAATTTTATCTCTGATGGGAAGGAGGCAGTTCCTGTGCATCACTTTGCACCCTCTAGTTTCTCCCTCTGTTCGAATCCTGTATAAAGACAGCCCTTCCAGTTTCTCAACTACCACATATGGCGTGCTTCCCCACCAGTCAGCAATTTTATGTTTTCCAGGTATGCCCAGACTCCTAAGTAACACTTGGTCACCGGGCTCCAAGTCTCATGCCTGCACTTTTTAATCATACCTCTTTATTGGCCTGATTTTGCTTGGTGGCTCTCTCTGAGGCTAGTTGATAGGCAACATTCAACTGTTGTTTCAGCTTTCTCACATATTGCAAATATTCATTCTCTTTGATGCCATCCACTGACACTCTGAGACACAGGTCCACAGGGAGATGGGCCTCTCTCCCAAACATCAGATGGTAAGGAGAGAAGCCTGTGGAGTCATTTTTTGTGCAATTGTATGTGTGGACCAAAGTGCTTACTCGTTGGCTCCAGGTATGCTTGTCTCATGGATCCAGGGTGCCCAGCATGTCCAATAGGGTTCTGTTGAATCTCTCAGGCTGGGGGTCACCCTGGGAGACATAAGGCGTGGTTCGGGACTTTCTGATAACCCATAAGGTCAAGAGCTCTTTTATCAACCGGCTCTCTAAATCACGTCCCCGGTCCAAATGGATTCTTTGAGGTGCACTGTAGTGGACAAAAAACTTCTCAGCCAACACTTTGGCCTCCATGGAGGCCCTCTGATCCTTAGTGGGGTAAGTTTGAGTGTACTGCGTGAAATGGTCTGTAACCACCAATGTGTTGGAGATATTCCTGAAGTCTGGTTCCAACATGAGAAAATCAATGCACACTAATTCCATTGGTGTACTGGTACTGATGTTAGCTAGTGGGGCAGCTTTTTGGGGAAGTGCTTTCCTCTAGATACCCTGATGACAGTTCTTGCAATAATATTCTACATCAACTCCCATCTTTGGCCAATAAAATCTGCTCTTTACCAATTCCAGGGTGCGTTTTCTGCCCAAGTGGCCCATATCATCATGTAGGGCTTTCATCACCATGCCTTGAAAACAATCGGGCAATACCAGCTGCACACGGGGCACCCCCTGCTGGTCCTGAGTCACTCGATAGAGAAAACCTTTCTTCAGCTGCAACTTCAGCCATTCTCGCTGTATTAACAGGGCATGTGGATCACTAGCTTTTACTTGAGCTGGATCTCATTTTCTCTGAGGCACTTGAATTATCTTCCCAATGACAGAGCTGTCCTGCTACTCTTTTTGTAAGTCCTGAGTAGTCAGCTGTGACAAAGACCTCATATCCAGTGAGGTCAGGTGGCAGTAAGTTATAGGAAGGTAACTCCCAGATGCTCCTAAACAGTCCACCAAACAAGATACATCTTTGAGGGAAAGGGACTCGTTACCATCAAATTTCTTACACAACGCTTTTACCACTTGCTCAGGTATCTTGACCCAGCTGGAATGTTCAGTCTCCTGAGTTAAAAGGCTTTGGAACAAGGCAACAGCATCTATATTATTCAGCCCAGGCTGGTTCTCCACACTGTAGTCACAGGTAGACAAAGCAGAGAACCACCAGTGGTCAACTGCATCTAGTTTGGCTGCAGTATGTACATAAGTAAGCAGGTTGTTGTCAGTCTTCACAGTGATCTTCGTCCCGTACAGGTAATCATGAAATTGGTCCACAGTAGCCCACTTTAAAGCTAAAAATTTCAGTTTGTGGACAAGATACCTCATTTGAGGGGTTGAGACTACGGCTCGCATATGCCACTGGACTCAGACCCTCTGGATATTCTTGATACAATACTGCCCCATGGCTACTGAAACTTGCATCTAGATGTAGGATATAGGGCTTTTGTGGGTCGACATAGGCGAGCACAGGTGTGTGAGTCAGACAGTATATAATGTCCTAAAACCCTCTATCACACTCCCTGGTCCTTCTTGAGCCAAAAGGTTCAGATGGTCAAAAATACTTAGGTTGTTCAGCTTGGTCTCCAGGAGGAGGGATCTTCTCGCACTTATTTGTTGGAGGATACCCCTGTAGTAAGTTCAAAAGAGGCCTGACTACTCTGGTGTAGTCCCTCATGAATCTTCGGCAGTACCCTCAAAAGCCAAGCAGTCATTGTAGTTTTCTCTGGTTTTTGGGTTTTGGCCAGGTGGTGAGGACCTCCACTTTACTGGGGTTGGTCTGGAAGCCCCTGGCAGAGACGATGTGTCCAACATATTTGACCGAGGCCTGAAAGAATTGGCACATATCAACAGACAGCTTCAGGCCAGATTATTCCAGCTGGTCTAACACCTTGTGCAGCCCTGACTCATGCTCTTCCACCATTTTTTCAAACATGATAATGTCATCTAAGTAAACCAAGCACTCCAGCAGGCTCATGTCCCCCACCGCCCTTTCCATAAGGTGCTGAAACATTGCAGGGTGCCCAAAATGCCCTGAGGCATTCTCAAAAATTCATAAAATCCTAGGGGGCATATAAAAGCTGTCTTCCCCCGATCCTGTAGGGCCATGGGAATTTGATAATACACACTTCTTAAGTCCAAAACCAAAAACCACTGGCTGCCATTCAAGCAGTCTAGAGCATCTTATATTCATGGCATCGTATACTGATCAGGCAAAGTGTGCTTGTTTAAGGTGCGGTAGTCCATGCACATTCTGATAGCCCCACTCTTTTTTTTCTCACCACTACTATAGGTAAGGCATATGGACTTCAGGACTCCTGGATGATGCCTGCAGCCAGCATCTCCTGAAGATGCTTCATTACATCATTTATGTCAGTGGGGGCCAGATGTTTGGATCTCTCCCTGAAAGAGCCTGACTACTCTGGTGTAGTCCCTCACGAATCTTTGGCAGTACCCACAAAAGCCAAGCAGCCATTGTAGTTCTCTCAGGTTTTGGGGTTTTGTCCAAGTGGTGAGGGCCTTCACGTTACTGGGATCGGTCTGACAGCCCCTGGCAAAGGCGATGCTGCCTCAACATCTCCTGGTAAACTGGGATACCGGTGCTTCTATCCTGCCACTCTCTCTCTATGCTGGACAAATAGCACTATGCTTTTCCTGTCCTATTAAATCTTGGAAACCCTCCCAGCCACTCCATGCCCTCCGAAAGTTGCAAGGGCTCTTGCCCAAAACCAAACTGCTTCTTATACTGCTGCTGCTTCTCGCAGGATATGTTGAGCATAACCCTGGCCCACCTCACTCCAACCCCTCCCCAAACCCTAATCTACCTAAGGGTTTTAAACTAATGCATCTGAACTTATGCAGCATATTGAGCAAGATCACCCTCCTCTAACCTAATGTCCATGCACTACTCCCAGATATTCTGATCATTACCAAAACATGGCTCAAGCTCCAAAATTTGGATGCAGAAATAATAATCCCTGGCTATACACTAATTTGGTATGACCGCCAGGGAAACAAAAGGGGTGGAGGCATTGCCATGTTCATTGCTGATCACCTTCAATTCACCCCTATCTAGCTTTCCATGCCCATGCTTTCAATAGACTCACTGCTGATTAAGCTCTCCCTCCCACACTCAATCCTTATTTATGTAGCTGGGTCCTACTGTGCCCCTGACACCACTATGCCTCTCATAATGGCCCAACTGAGCACCCTTAAACAGCTAGGCTCTGGGGGAGAGCTCCTTATCCTTGGAGACTTCAACTCTAACTGGTTCTCCAGCGCAAGCTCCAAGAGTCGGTGCCATGAATCTGCACTAAATCTGTCCCAGCAAATTTTGTAACCAACGCATTTGAATCACAAGTCCCTAAACCACTCCCTACTAGACTGGGCACTTGCCACACACCCACACCACATTCTTGACTTAGAACTCCTCCTGGACTCACTAAGTGACCTCCACATGATCTACGTGGTAAGGAGAATATTCAGGCCCAAAGCTCCTCCCCCTGTATATTGCTCACTAGGTCCTACAAATCCCTAGACCTCTCAGCTCTATTATATGATCTGTCCAACTTGGACTGGTCCTTCATTCCTTGGGCCTCCTCCATCGATGCTGCCCTTGACCTTTTCAAGTCTAATTTCCTCGCTGTTTGGAACCACTATGTGCCGCTGAGAAGGACCCATGTCAGGGATGCCCACCTGCCCTGGATCACAGCCAATATTATCGACCAGCTACATGCCAAGGACCAATCATGAAAAGCCTATAAGGCCTCCAATACCCTGGAAGTACTCCAGTTCTACCAAACACTCTGCAACTCCTGCACTAGACTCCTATGGCAGGCCAAAGCAAGCTATTTCAATGCCTCTTTCCACTCTAACCTAAATCACCCTGTGAAATTCTGGAAATCTATCAAACTGCTTCTTACCCCCCCGGCCCAGCTTCCCACCCAAGCCCTAAATGTTGATGGCTCCACCATTACTGACCCAGATGAAGTGGCCTCAGTCTTTAACACCTTTTTCACCAGCTGCATGGCCTCTCTCCTATCCTCACTCCCCCAATCTCACCCTAGCCCACCCACTCCCACTCCTCACACACACCCCCGGGCTTTGCCTTTCACATGGTCACACCTACAGAAGTGCTAAAAGCCCTTCAGGCACTTAACCCCAGCAAAGGTAAATGTCCCTTGGGTCTGAACTCCAAAATGCTTTACCTATCTGCACTTGCCATCGCGTCCCCACTGACCACTTTCCTCAATCTCTCTTTCTCACTTGCTTCAGTACCATCTGACTGGAAAAGTGCTACTGTTATCCCCCTCCCTAAAGGGGGTGACCTCTTTATTCCGAGCAACTACTGCCCCATCTCCCTACTCCCCATCCTGGCCAAAATCCAAGAGCGACTTGTGCTAGACCAGCCCTCCTCCTTTCTCAACGCCTCTTCCTGCTTCACACCCTACCAATCGGGATTCAGGAAGACGCATTCCACCATCACCTCCCTTCTCAGGCTCACTGACACTGTCCTCATGGGTATGAATCACAGGCACATCACCTCGGCTATCTTTGTAGACCTCGCCAAAGCATTCAACACCATCTCCCACACCCTTCAATTATCCAGACTCGGCCAGGCAGGTCTCTTGAGTACTTGCACCAAATGGTTCATTTCCTACTTAACAGGCAGATCCCAATTTGTGAGAATCAGTCATCATACCTCAGCCCCCCCTTCCTGTAACCTTGGGGTCCCCCAAGGCTTGGTACTTGGCACAATCCAGTTCTCCATTTTTCTGAATGACCTGCCCTCCGTATGTCAGCACACATCCATTCATATGTACGCTGAGGACATGGCACTGTATGCCTCTGGTCCCTCACCCTCTGAAATGACCTCTAGATGGCAGGATGACTTCAGTGCTGTCCATCTCTGGTTTCAATCAAATCAGCTCTTTCTCAATCCCCAAAAAACTATCTCCCTAACCTTTGGTACTAGTGTGAGGGAATTTTTATATATCCTAAAGCTATATTTGCTATTATATGCCTTGAAGCTATGCTTGCTTTGAAAGCCATGCTGTAACAAAGTCATAATGAATGTAGTAGAAATTTCTGAGTTCATGTTTTTTACAGGGTTATAGAATGATACTGAGGTTACTTGAGGTACATTTGTAAAAACAGAAAGCAAGATAAAACTGAGTAGAACTGGTTGTACCAGCCTGAATAACAGGCTCAGACAAAATATAAGATAACAGCATGCTTGGGCAAAATAAAAGATAACAGCACGTTGAGGCATTGAAGGCAAGCTGTACGTTGCTATGGTATGAGTGAAACTCATTGTTTCTCTCAGGTCAGATTGACCCAGGCATATGTATCAAGAGGTATTGGGAAAGAAATGGAATAAGCAGTGGAAAAGTACCTCATACATATCAACTTGTTTTTCTGCTACATTGCTGAAAACTTATTATGCTGTCTTATGATTGGCTTATACTGAAATGTTGGTATTTTTTCAAGATAAGAAGTGCAAAATCTAGCTTATAAAAAGCTGCTGTAAACTTTAATCAGGGAGCTTTCTCCTTTGCAGAATCTCCCGCATGCATGTGTAAGGTTTGATCAAATAAAGCGACATTAAGACAGAACCCAGTGGTGTGGTTTTTGCCCCGTGACGACAGAAGCAGCTGCTCAGGTAATACTTACAGTGAGAGAATTTGCGATCACAGTTTTGGCGTAGTCGGCAGGATGAGTTCTTCAGTCCGTGTCACCTCGTGATCGGGTTGTTTCCCTTGGACAAAAGGAAGGACATTTTTGTGGAACCCCATCAGGACGTGATGCCTGGGGGCCGGCGACACTCATCATCACTGTAAGTACATAGTATACCTTGGAGCGAGTGTGCACTATAAAGAACAGGCCTAGATAAAATGGGAAACAAGGGAACAAAAAATAACCTAGGTCCAGAGTTAGTATTATCTGGACCAGCAAAATGTATGGTTGATAAGTTTGGCCAGGATTCAGTCTCTGAGATAGGACAATGGCATAAGTTGACCAGGGGAATATTTCCCCTTATAGGTACTTTTAGTATAGATGTACTAAAGGAAGCAAGGATAGCATTGGAAGAAAAAGAAAAGAGCAGAAAACAAAAAGGGTGCAAGGTAGACTGGTCAAGGTTTAGAATATGGAAAGAGAGGCAGAAAGGTGACATGAAAATCAAGTAAAGGGATTAATGGTAAAGCAAGAGGAGGAAAGAAACTGAGCATACGTGGGAGGGTGTTTCACACCACCCGATACCCCCACCATATCGGCCCCTTCACCAACTGTTCCACGAACCACAGGCTAGGATGGGCCAGAAGGGCCACAAATACAGGGAGAAGTGCAGCCTGTACAACAGGCTGCCCCAGCTGTGCAGGCTGCCCTTCCTGCTCAGCAAGTACAGGTGGCCCAACCAGCCCAAGCAGTACAACCAGCCAGGTTGTACAACAGGCTGCCCTACCAACTCAGGTCCCACCAACACAGAAACAGCCTGTTCAACCTCCTGTGACTCTGGTGCGGGAGGTTGTGGTCAGAACCCCCCAATGGTCCCCCATACCTGTTCAGTTGGATACTGACTCGGATGAGGAGATAGAAACAAGGGGACAGAAGAGGACCTTGTGCCAGTGAGAATCTATGTCACTGGTGGGGAAGGTACAGGGCAAGGGAGATGGGAAGGCTTGGGTGTTTAGGCAAACTGATGCAAGGACTAAGGGCCCAAAACAGGCAGGGGAAGAAAGAAACTAAAACAGCAGTTGCCTTTGATACGTTATCCCAACCCACACCGAGGCAGGGAGACTGGCTGCCAATGACCAGCCTGCAGTCCTAAATACATTGAAGTGGACCGCCCATGGAACCCTGAGGAGTTGAGAGAGGCCTGAAAGATATACCAAAGCCTCAGAATAACATAGAAGAATATATCAAGGAGTTAACAAACTTAATCAAAATGTATGAACTATCTCACGACTGAGGTTGGAGAATGTTTTGAGCAACATTAAAGGGCATGTGGGAGAAAGTAAAGGAGCCTGGGACAGGAGAAGCCAAGGGCCAGATACATGCCACAATTTAATGCTGTGTGCATAAAACTACAGGAAAAATACAGGGATGTGACAGACTGGCCTCGCATCCGGGATACGAGACAGAAAGATGAGGAATCAAGCACGCCGATTACAAAGAAAGATTGCAGGGGGTCTTTAGGCAATTTTCCGGTATTGGACCGGATAATCCCGCATACCAGCATCAGTTGGGTATGGCTTTTTGCGCTGGACTGAGTGAGCCAATTAGATTGGGAGTTACCACAGTGTGCATTGGATGGGAGACAATGAAAATGGCCGACCTAGTGCCGTATGCTGAACATGCTGAGAGACAGCAGAAGGAGATACAAAAGGAAAAGAAAGAAAAGCTGGAAAAGGCTCAGCTAATGTATTTTGAAAGAGACAATAAGCAGCCCCAACCGGGAGGTGGAAATGGCAACAGAAGACAGAGAGGACGAAATAATGGAGGTTATCCACAGGGAGGAGGGGGAAAGGGCAACCATCGGAAGGATTGGCAGGACAAAGACCCGGACCGGGAGGTGGTATCATCTGCTTTGCTTGTGGGGAACAGGGACACACAGCAAGAAATTGTGTAAAGGCAAACCAGTGGCAGCGTAATCAAGATTCCAATGCCCTCTTGCCTCCGCCACCACCCCCTCCTGCTCCACAACAATGGCAGCCAAATCAGCAAAGGATGGAGGAAATCCTCGAGATCCTCAGTTCTGGACTAATAATGTTGGCTTTGCCAATGACAGCTGAAGGTTAGAGGAACACTCCCCCTCCCCCTTTTCACAAATGCTATGTGCTTCAACAACGCCAGAAGGTAGTCCAGTAATAGACTTAATAATCATAAACACCAAGTTGACCTTCTTGATAGACACAGGTGCCTCGATGTCAGTAATTCAAAGAAGCAAATTAAATGCAGCCTTATCCAGTCGAATGGTGACAACAATAGGGGCATCAGGAGTACCACAAAGAGAGCAATTGACAATCTCATTACCAGTTTGGTGTGGAAAAATGGAATTACAATATATTTTCCTCAGTAGCACGACCTGTCCTGTGAATTTATTGGGAAGGGATCTCCTGTCAAAGGTAAATGCACAAATTACTTGTACTTCAGAGGGGGTCAATATAGAAGCACCAGGAATAGGCTTGTACCCATGTATAGCCGAAAGAACAGGGGATTGGCTGTACAGCTGGGAACAGACAGAACCAAGGGAAATGTGTTGGTTACAAGGGTGGGCAGAAGAAATAACACATCGTGGTTGCAGTTACAAACAGATTTACATTGCACTACACACTATGCAGTAGGGGCGGGACATGGATTATGAGTGCAAAGAGTGGGGAAAACAGCCCGAAGAGCAGACCATCTGGGTGTCAGAGATATATGTGGCAAAGAATCGTTGTGCAGCCTCAGTCAGGCTAAATGCAGAGCAATTAAAAAGTATTCCAAGTGCCAGGGTCATACCCTGCATTTCTTTTGGCCAGAGAACCCCTTGAGTGGAAGGAATTGGGGCCATGGGTAGCAGAAATGGTACAGTTATTGATTGGGAATGTGTAGGAAGCAAGCTAATATCAAAGGCTGGAAATTGTGAAAAATACATAATCAACAGAAAAGTTCAGGTACGAGTGGATGAAAGAGAAGTGAATGTGCGAAAGGTTTGTGAAGAAATAGGCATGCAGGAGAGTGTAAGTTGGATAAATGAGTTACCAGCAAAGCTATGGGCAGAATCAAAGTATGATGTGGGATTACTGAAGAATGCACAACCCCTTATGGTCAAGCCAAAGTCCTCTTACAGACCGAATAGGCATCAATATCCGCTGGGTAAAGAGGCGGAGGAGGGAATAGCCCCAGTGCATGCAGCATTAGTGGAAAGGGGAGTAATCGTCCCCTGCCCATATGCAACGGTAAATACACTAATTTTACCAGTGAGAAAGCCAAATGGAAGTTACCGCTTTGTGCAGGACCTGAGAGCGGTAAATGAAGCAGTACATGTATGCACCCCGGTAGTACCAAACCCGATTACAGTATTGTCATCCATTCCACATAACAGCTGTTATTTCATAGTCATTGATTTAGCAAATGCGTTTTATAGTATCCCCGTAGAACCCAGTAGCCAGGAATGGTTTGCATTCACCTACAAAGGGGAAAAGTGGACCTGGATTCGCATGCCTCAAGGCTATGCTGAGTCTCCAGCAGTATTCTCAGCTCAAATGAGAGAGAATCTATCCGCTTTTGTGCCCCCATTGGGCAGTACCCTAATACAGTATGTGGATGACTTATTGCTTACTAGCCCCAGTAAGGAAGCAAATGAACAGGATACAAAAGCTTTATTACTTTTCTTGGCTGAGAATGGGCATAAAGTGTCTCGAGAAAATTGCAATTGTGTAAAGAGCAAGTGAAATATTTGGGTCATGTGTTGTCTGGCAGTGATAGAAAGTTAGACCCTGAGAGAATTAAAACATAGCAGCATGGCCACGCCCAGTTACAAAGCAGCAAATGATGTCTTTTTGGATGGTGGGCTATTGCAGAGCTCAGACGTGGATTATGCTATGTTGGCACAACCCTCCATGAAGCCAGATATGGCACAAAAATGCAGATGAATGAGGAGATCAGGTGGACACCTGGTCTAGAGACCAGTTTTGCAAAACTCAAAAATGTATTGATCACAAGTCCCTGTTTGGGACTACCAAATTATGAGAAGGGTTTCAATTTGTTTGTAAATGGAAAGGGAGGTTGCATGTCAGCTGTCTTGACACAGGAACATGGAGGGGGGCAGAGGCCCATAGCATATTACTCGAAGCGTTTGGACTCAGTGGTATGTGGGATGGTGTCTTGCTTGCAGTCGGTGGCAGCGGCTACTGAAGCAGTGTTGGCATGCGTGGATCTGGTAGGATTCTGTGCTTTGACAGTGCATGTGCCTCATTCTGTACATTCTATTCTGCTACTAGCTCAGACAGCTCATTTAACGCCTGCACGATTGCTTCAGTATCAAAATGTGTTACTAACCATGTCTAATATAACTTTGAAAAGGTGCACCATTTTAAACCAGTGACGTTGTTCCTTACCCCGGAGGAGGGAGGAGCATGACTGTGGGCAAGTACTGACTTAGACTGTAAGCCCTCACGGATATCACTGACGTATCCATACAAAACGCAGACTTAGAATTATTTGTTGACGGCTCAGCACAAAGAGACGAAAAAGGATCCCCTGGTAGGTTATGCAGTGTGTACTCAAAACTATGTCGTGGAAGGAGCAAAGTTACCCCCACGAACGTCAGCCCAAGCTGCTGAACTTATAGCTCTGATGAGAGCTTGTATAATAGCCAAGGGTAAAACAGTTAACATATACACAGATAGTCGATATGCATTTGGGGTAGCTCATGATTTTGGCACCCTATGGAAACACAGAGGTTTTTTAACAGCAGCTGGGAAACCTATTGCGCATGCGAATTTAGTAAAAAATCTTTTGTTAGCAATCCAGAAGCCAGAAAAGTTAGCAATTGTAAAATGTCAGGCCCATACTTCTAACCAAGATTTTGTTTCTGCAGGAAATGCGAGGGCTGACACAGCTGCAAAGGAAGCAGCTCTTTCTGGGAGTGTTCCGAAATTTCAAATGTCCTTGACTATAACTAACCAACTTGATTTATTCTCAGTAAAGGATGTTGCAACTTTACAACAGTTGGCCAGTGCAAAGAGAAGCGTAACTGGCAAACAAACTGTAAATTTGATGCTAGCACTAAGGTGTGGACTATTCGATGGCAGGCTCTGGCTGCCCTCGGTAGTATTTCCCTTTTTGGCAAAATTGGCCCACTGGGGCCGATCATGTTTCAAAAAGTGGAGTAGTCGATCTTGTAAATAAACATTGGTATGTTGTTGGCTTTACCGTATATGCTGAAGATTTTTGTAAAAAGTGTGTAATATGTATGCAAAATAATGTTGGCAGAGGACTCCAAGTAACCCCCTCTGCCCATCCTTTTCCTACAGGGCCTTTTGAACATTTAATGATGGATTTTATTGAGCTAAACCCGTGTGAAGGGTGTAAATATTGCTTAGTGATTATAGATATGTTTTCAAAGTGGGTAGAAGCGTTCCCAGTACGGAAAACCACGGCCTGTACAGTAGCAAAGGCCCTGATTAGAGAAATCATACCAAGGTGGGGGATTCCCACCCGGCTCTCCAGCGATAATGGCTCGCATTTTGCAAATGAAGTCATCAGAACCTTGTGTGAGGCACTGCAAGTGGATTTACGAACGCACTGTGCATACCACCCACAATCGGGAGGGGCAGTAGAAAGGGCAAATCAGACATTAAAGCTAAAATTGACCAAAATTATGGCAGATACTGGCCTTAGTTGGGTAAAAGCACTACCAATAGCCCTAATGAGTGTGAGGGGGAGAGCTGGCCCCATGGGTTTATCACCTCATGAAATTTTGATGGGAAGGCCCTCAGAATGACAAATGTCCCCTTCCCACAAAACCGAATAACATTGCACAGTTTAGATAATGAAATGATTGCCTATTGTTTATCTCTTAATGCTGTTTTAGATCTCTATCCTAGGGTAAAGCTGTACTTCCAGTTCCCTTGGAGGACCCTGCATAGGATACAGCCAGGAGACTTCGTGGTTATCAAGGACTTCCGAAGAAAAAGTAGTGCGCCCAAGGTGGCGAGGACCGTTTCAAGTGCTCCTGACTACCGCCACTGCCATAAAGATCGTGGAGAGAGAAACGTGGATTCACGCATCTCATTGTCGTTTGGTGACAGCCTCTACAGTCGATACCATTGCACAGTGAACTGAGCAACCATGAAAATTGTTATCGTTCTGTTTTCGTTCGGACTATCGCTGCTATTTTTGCTATGGGGCTCTGGATACGAGGGAGGCAACTGCTCCCGCCGCAGCACAGAGCCATTGCACATTACGAACACTTGGTGGACTTTAATGAACTTACATGCTAATAATGCTAATGTCTCTGATTGCTATGTATGCACTAGCTCTCCTTTCTCTGCAGCCGTAGGGCTCCACCTAAAACCCAAGCCTGTAAATAGCACTGAGGCCAGCGAAATTCTCGGTGCCATCAGGGGAAGAAACATCACTAATGCCCCAGATTATGCTACAAACAAAATAAAGAACCTAACTGTGTTTCGGGGGCATGATTTTACTGCATGGTACAGCCTACCGAATGATACAAATGTGTCAACCCAGTTGTATCTAGACGTTAGACAGCAGAAAATATCAGCCAGGCTCTGCCTGTGTAATAAGCAATTAACCGTGAGTTTAGCGCCACTGGGATGGTCCACGTGCCAATATTGTAGGCACTACAACAGCACCACCAAGTCCGAATCCACCATAACCAACTGCTCTCAAGCAGATGCCCACACAGTACATCCTGATTTCACTGCCGTGGGCAGTCTGTCAGGTCTATACTGGGTATGCGGGGATAGGGCCTATCTTTTTCTACCTATGGGTGGACGGGCTGCTGCTATCATACTCCACCCTGTGGCCATGTTATATATGTACAATGCATCTGCTATACATCAGCGTGTAAGCTATATAAATCAAATTCAAAAAAGGGAGGTGCTGGACGCGAATAAACGTGTCCCAGTGGGAGAAAAATTTGGGGTGGGAATCTTCCCATGGTGGGGTGTTATTCAAAACATGCATTACATTGACCAGTTAAGCTATGAGTTAGAAACGTTAATTAATGATACCTTGAAATCAACTGACTTGCTGACAGCTGAAATTAAAGCCCTTAGAATCGTAGCTTTGCAGAATAGAGCCGCACTTGATTATGTATTAGCTTCAGGGGGGTGTGCGCCATTATAGGGGAAGAATGCTGCACCTATATACCAGATAATTCCCAAGAACTTGAGCAAGTAATTGAGGGAATACGAACGCTACAGCAACGTGTTCTAAGTGAGCATGCACCTGTATCGCAGGGCTGGGACCCCTGGTCATGGTTCTCAAGCATATTTGGTGACTGGGACACTACCCTCCTCCACTGGGTGGCAGTAATCGTGGTGGTAATACTGGCATTATGGCTCCTGACTGTGTTTCTCAAATTTCTCTTGCGACAACTGTGTAGCACCTTGTTGCCACATGCCATCACCCAGCTGCACCCCTTACTACACCCCAAGGACCAAGACCCTAGCGAATTAGCGGGGTGTTCTCGTTCTGTGATGTACCAGATGTGACGAAAGTATATTAGTTAATGTTGATACAAAGTATCAAAAGGGGAGAGTGTGGAGGAATTTTATATATCCTAAAGCTATATTTGCTATTATATGCCTTGAAGCTATGCTTGCTTTGAAAGCCATGCTGTAACAAAGTCATAATGAATGTAGTAGAAATGTCTGAGTTCATGTTTTTTACAGGGTTATAGAATGATACTGAGGTTACTTGAGGTACATTTGTAAAAACAGAAAGCAAGATAAAACTGAGTAGAACTGGTTGTACCAGCCTGAATAACAGGCTCGGACAAAATATAAGATAACAGCATGCTTGGGCAAAATAAAAGAAAACAGCATGTTGAGGCATTGAAGGCAAGCTGTACGTTGCTATGGTATGAGCTTCAATCTGAGGTTCTATGGGGGCAGTGTAGGTGACATCCCCAGGTCCATCATGAGAAGGGTGGCAGAGGCTACCTGAGTGGACTGCTCAGCAGAAGCTTCAGGAGTCCTAACAGGACCAACACCAACCTTATCCAACATTTCCCTGCATTTTTTCAGTAACTTTTTCACCTCTGAAACCTCATCCAGGGATGTGGCTTCCTGGACCTGAACAGTAGCTACTACAGTGGTCCGAACCCCCCCATTGGGTATCTCTTTCCTCCACCTCTCTCACCTCCCTAAGCAGCACCCGGAGCGGAGGTGGATTACTCATTTTGCCTTTTAGGCTCAACTTTAGTGGCAACAACTCTGAGTACCGGGCACCCCTCAATACTTGCTCTAACCTAGTCTTATTCAAGTCAGAGGCCTGAAACCCCCTTTCCTATATACCTTCTGCAGGGCCTTCTCCAGCCTCTGCACATATTCAGACAAGAGTTCCCCCATCTTCTGGCAAGGTTGCTATGAACCCCCACCATAAGTCCTCACATGTCTCCATGCTACCGAAAGCACTGTCCAAGGCAGCTATATAGTCTTCTACCTTGGCCTCAGGGTAAAGGGACCAAATGGCATTGACAGCAGGGCCCTGCAAGCTCTCCATTAGCCTTTTCCGTTTTCCCCCTTCACTGCATTGCCAATCTTGGAGCAGTGGTAACACATAGTTTAACCATGATTCATAAGCCTCCTCCCCCATGGGAGTAGGCTTTACCCCTGAAAACATCCTCAACTTCCAATAAGATTCCATGGGGGCCAGCACCTGCCCGGGCCTAAGCCTCGCATCTTGCGCAGGGACCAGTAAAGGATCAGGCTCTCCCCCACCCAGGGAAACCACATTGAACATTGTCACTATAGCCCAGGCATCTGCTTTGCCCTCTACCTCTATGGCCTCCAGCACCCAGGCAACCTCTGTAGCATTTATACATTCCATCAACACAGTTAACTTCCCAGTACCTGAATCAAGCATCTGTCCACGCACTTTCACTTTACCCAATTTCGTTATGTTGGACAAGTGTCTTTCTATTTTTCCCTCTTTCATCTCGGGGGGTACTTCTAACAACAGAAAGGATCTCTGGGAGTCCATCCTCATACCCCCACTCCATTCCATCAACTTCACTTTATCCTTTTCTTGAGGCCTACATTTCGGCTGGGGGAATAGACTGGGGTACTGGGGACCCCGCATGGGACTTTACAGTCGGGTCCTCCATGGTGGGCATGGCTGGTGAACAAGAGATTCCAGTGGTGCCTCCAAAGATGTAGCCCAGGCGCAGTGTACAAATGGACTACTACCCCTGCCTCTTGGCCCTCTGACAGGTTAAGGGTCCTGGGTCCTGGGTCCTGCTACAGTGGTGTTCAGAGGTCCTATACCAAAAATAATAAAAATAGCACAGTGCCTCCACCCAGAGAGAATTAGAAGTGGGTCAGGTGACTGGCACAGCCCCCTGGGATGCTGCACCTACCCACCTCCCCTACCAACTACCCCACACACTGGATACCCAGCAATTCCATACCACCATAAACCATATATCTCAGCAGTAAACACATGCAATGAATTTAACCAACACAGCTGTTTCAACAAACAAATTCACAGCTTTATTTGGGGGTAAGGACTAGGGAAAGGGTTACCAAGATATAGGGTGGCTGGGAAGGAACGAAAAAGGTTAGTGGGATATGAAACAATAGAACATGTGGGCCCACAGGCCAAGCCCTCCTCCACTGGTACCAGTGTCACTGAACTGTCTCTAGGGGTACCCAATAGGTGCAGGCCTGATCAGTGCTGCTGGTTGACTGGCTGTTGGGGCCCTGAAAATATTTTAGAAGAACTTGTAGAATGAAAACAAAACAATTCCCCACTTTAATCAGTTCACACAGGGCACACACAGCTTCAGCTAGCACCCCGATGACCAGAGATGCTCTGCCTGTTCAGAATTTCTGTTACAGTCCCACACAAGCAAATGGCTCCTCTGCCCTGACTGTAGCACTCTGACAATCTGTAGTCTGCTTAGCAATTCCAACTTTCCAGTGCAGGGTTTCTGCAGCATTCAGTCTCTCCCATTAATAGCAAGCAACTTTTCCATACCTGGGGAATCAGCATCACAGTTCAGTCTCTTTCTCTCTTTCCCCTTCTCACTCTGTTTCTACAACACAGCTATATCCTATTCCAGCAATCTCCAATTCCACAACACAACCGTCTCCACACAGGGCCTGGGTAAACCTCTGATGTCCAAAGTCCACTCTCACAGGGTACTCCTGACTTGTACACAGCCCGAGAACAGACTGAAGACATCCCAGAAAGTCCACACTGTTTCAGCCGAAAACCCAGTGTTCTGATTGACTGATGGAGCCTTATCAATAATGGATATCCATAGAGATCAATATTTCCTGCTCCTTTATTGGGGCATGATCTAGGCACCTGAATTAGTCCCCTCCTTTTCCCAGGAGTCCCTTAGTCATAGTTTCAGGTGCCTAGATCACTGATTGGCTGCTGCAATGAGGTCAAAGTGTTAAAAATTGTCAGCCCCCAGCCTGTTTATTGTAGTGCAATACAGTTCCTCACTTTCTGAGGTCTGGCGCAGTCCAACACAATACTTTTTTAAACAAGCCTCCCACCAGATTGTAGCCCCAACTGTCCCCTTTCCAATGAGCCCACACTTGTTCAGTTAACCCAGTACATCTACTGTCGCTGCCGCTGAAACACAGTCCCCCCCAGACAGCAGGTGGCAGATGGCAGCTAATTAATATTCATGCTGGGCTCATTAATATGTATGAGCCCTGCTTTATGTCCCATTTTAGGCACTGTTCTCAAATCTCACCCACTGCTGGGGCTTCTGCCTAGCATCCTCTAGGTCACTAGTCCCCCTTAGGAGGGGCACCGGGACTGCTGAACACCTCCCCTAGAGACTGAAAATCCAGTGTTCGGTACTACTAAGACACCACCTTGCGCCGGCGCAATCGCCACAAGCTCTGAGGAGCATTGCCATGTGGTGATTGCATTTTAGCAATTTTAAGCCCAAAATGGGCTGAAATTAATGCGTCAGCGGCCTTTTATGAATAACTTTTCTGAGCAGCTCCACCTTGCGGCCGGTTATTGTTCTGTTAAATCAAGGCTAGTAGACTAATAGTAACCTTTCTCAAGTTCTCAGGTGAGTGACAGGTGTACTGGGTGTGCCTGTCCTCCCCACAGTGGTAACAAAAATTGGGTTCTCTAAAGTCTCTGAGTGGCTGTGGGCCGTCTCCCTGCTTGGGAACATCAGAGGCACCTCAGGGCCCTTCTTTGACTTGTGACTTGCATTCTTGATCTTCTGGACTTCCACCAAAATTAGATGTTTGTGTGGCTCATAGTAGGTCCCCCACCAGGGCTCTCAATTCTCGTACTTCTTCCAGTAGGTTACCCTCAGTCTGGGTTTCTGAGGAGATGACCTGCACCCCCACCCCACTAAGTGGGGTCTCGCTCTTTAACTCAGGAACTGCCTGGTAGAGGTTAGTATCTCTGGCCACCTCAGTGGCTTGTTGACTGATTCTCAACTCTGTCAATTCTTTAATTAGTTCTTTCATCTGCTGCACATCAGTCTTGTCACTTCTCTCAGGGTTCTGGCAGGTATGGGCAACCACAGCATAGGGTTCCTATCCCTCTTCATCATTCTCTGCTTCATGAATCTCTTTCATGAGGTGACAATACTCGGGAGGATTAGCCTTCCTATCTTGTAACTTGAGTTTCAGCATCATCACACTGGAGTAACATAGAAACATAGAATTTGACGGCAGATAAGGACCGCTTGGCCCATCCGGTCTGCCCGTTTCCCTAACTAATGGATAAGCTGCAGATACGAGTTAATCAGCAGCCTACTTCTTTCTACCCCCGGCCCCTAGAATTGCCTTATGGATGTCTCATGCATGCTTGAATTCAACCACTGTTTTTGACTCCACAACCTCCTCCGGAAGGCCGTTCCATGCATCCACCACCCTCTCTGTGAAAAAATACTTCCTTACATTACCTCTGAGCCGCCCCCCCATCTTCAAATTGTGCCCCCTTGTTCTTGCACACCTCTTTTTCTGAAAGATGCTACCCTCTTGGACTTTGTTTATACCCTTGAGGTACTTGAAGGTTTCTATCATGTCCCCCCTCTCCCTCCTTTCCTCGAGGCTATACATATTAAGCTCCTTTAGTCTCTCTTCATATGTCTTCTGGTGCAGACCCTGCACCATTTTAGTTGCCCTCCTCTGGACAGCTTCCATCTTGTCTAAGTCCTTGGAGATTGGGTCTCCAGAACTGCACACAGTACTCCAGATGGGGTCTCACCAGCTGTCTGTACAGAGGGATAACAACTTGTTTTCTACTGGTGATGCCTCTCCCTATGCATCCCAGTATCCCCCAGCCTCCTTACTGCCCTCTCACATTGCTTGCCCACCTTTAAGTCATCTGATATGACTACCCCCAGGTTCCTTTCCATTTTTGTTGTTGTTAGTATCTCACCCCCCATTGTGTACTCTTCCCCTGGGTTTTTGTTTCCCAGGTGCATTACCTTGCACGTCTTAGCATTAAATCTAAGCTGCCATACATTTGACCATTCCTCTAACCTTGCCAAGTCCCTTCTCGTCCTTTCCACCCCACCTTGTGCATCAACTCTGTTGCAGATCTTTGTGTCATCTGCAAAGAGACATACTTTTCCTTCCAGTCCCTCTGCAATGTCACTTATAAAGATATTGAAGAGGACCGGTCCTAATACTGAACCCTGTGGCACCCTACTAGTAACCCCCCCTTTCTTCAGAGTGGACTCCATTTACTATTACCCTCTGTGTCCTATTCTCCAGCCAGTTCTTTACCCAGGCTATCATCTTGGAACCCACTCCCAGGCTGTCTAACTTGTATATTAATATTTTGTGTGGGACTGAGTCAAATGCCTTGCTAAAGTCTAGGTAGGCCATGTCCACAGCCCCTCCCTGATCTACTATTTTGCTCACCCAGTCAAAGAAATCTATTAGATTCATCTGGCATGACCTTCCTGCTGTGAATCCATACTGCCTTGGGTCCTGTGCCCCTCTGGCCTCTAGGTACTTGACAATTCTTTCCTTCGGAAAGTGATTCCATCATTTTCCCTATCACTGAAGTTAAACTAACAGGTCTGTAGTTTCCTGCTTCTGCCCTGCTCCCACTTTTGTGAAGGAGAATCACATCTGCCCTTCTCCAGTCCTCAGGTACCACCCCATCCTCCCATGATTTGTTAAAGAGGGTAGTCAGTGGTGTCACTAGTTCTACCCTTAGTTCTTTTAGAATTCTGGGATGAATCCCATCAGGCCCCATTGCTTTGTCCACCTTCAGTTTTAAGAGTTCTTTCAGAACCCTTTCTTCTGTAAATGGGCTGGTATCAACTTCTGTATCCAGAGTGTTTCCATTATTTGTTTTAGGTACCTCCCCCTCTTCATTTGTAAATACTGAGCAAAAATATTTGTTTAGTATCTCTGCCTTTTCACCATCACCCTCTGCCCACCCCCTTCCCTTTATTAAGCCTCACTATCCCTCCTTTAGTCTTCCTTCGCTACCTGATGTACCTAAAAAAGGTTTTATCCCACCTCTTAACTGAGTTGGCTATCTTTTCCTCAGTTTGGGCCTTTGCTGTTCTGACTACCTTCCCAGCTTCCTTTTGCTTTAACTGATACAATTTTCTGGCTGACTTGAGAACATGGTCCAATCTGACCTGATTCAGTTCATTAGCAGGCACCCCTCCTTTTCAGTGAGCCCTCTGCAGAGCCCTCTCAATTTTGATAACAAACAAAGACAACTTCTCATTCTTCCACTGCTTGACAGATTTAATTTTCCACAGTAAATCGTCCCCTGACTCAGTACTTTCAAAAACCCCTTCCAATGCAGAGAGGTATTCAGCCGCTGTAGTCTCCGGGCTAGTGGCTTGTAAGAAGAGAATGACCTTCAGTACAGGGCCCCTCAAACTTTCCATGAGTCTTTTTCTTTTCTCCCCCTCAGAGCACTGCCACTCCTGGACCGGGGGGATAGCATAGTCCATCCATGTTTCCAGGTCATCCTCCCCTATGGGCACTGGGACTGTACCCAAAAAAAGTCTAAGTCTACAGTACGAATCCAAGTGCACAGATGGAATTACTATGGGGAAGGTGACCACAGGGGAGACCCTAGGGGAGGCAGGGGACACTGTCAGGACTGCAGTGGTGTGGGATCTTCAGAAAGGTCTAGCACCTTCACTAACTCTTGAGCGGTTCACCCCTCAGAAACTAACAACTTAAGCAGCTTGTCCTTGAACCCCTCTATACTGGGGGACCCTCCTCGGGTAGCCAGATCACTGTGCAAATGGATGACCCTCCACCACTTCTGGGCCCCTTCTGACAAAATCACAGGGGTACTTTATCTGGTTCTGGGAGCTGCAGGAGAGGAGGACTACCATGGTCTCGTCAAACAGGTCCGAATCCCTCCCTTTCACTTCAACCTTCCCCTAACACTTAACTTGCTTGACAGTCTCTACAATAACAGCATTATTGGTCCCTAATGGGACATCCATTAACAGGAGGGCCTGTGGTCTACCCCCTGTGCCTTGCTCCACCCCATCATATGGTGCACTAACAGCTTATGGGGAGTGATCTTGACCTTAGGTGTAGCAAGCTCCTCCATTTTGTCACCAGTTCTAAACATACTAGGGTAATTCCCACCTCTGGCCACTAGAAGGCACAAAATCCCAATGGTGAACCTCCAAGATGTAACCCCTGGGTGGTGCTATCCCAAGGGCTACTACCCCTGCCTGCTTGGCTAGTAGCAGGTTAAGGGGCCTGGGTACTGAAACAGGTGCCTCCACCTGGAGGTCAGGGTTGTTAGTGGTCAAGCTAACCTGGGCACAGCCCTCCAGGACACTGTAACCCCCCTCTTTCCCTTCTAGTGGCCTGAACAATATACAGTAATCACTTTTGCAATGACTCTTATTCACCATACAAGTACCCACACTGTTTGCACTTACCACCAGGGCTGGTTCCTCTGGCTCAACCTGGGGACCCCCTGTAAAACAAGGTTATGCACCGCCAAGTACAGTACTTTTGGCACAAACTGGAACCACAGTCAGGTTAAATGCAAAAAGAATTAGATCTGATTTGTTTAGGGGACTTGAACAAGGGAGGGGCATAATCAGGTTGATTTGCTTAAAGTCTATATTAATCAAATAGTCATGCATGCACTTCAGAGTCCCGACACAGTCACACACTCTGGGTACCCAGGTGGGGAAGAGGTGGGCAAGCCAGTAACGTTGCCTAGTGTAGGCCGGCATCTCAGCTTGTTGAAACCCTGTGATGGAAGAAAGCAACATGCACAACACACACTATTTGTAATCTGGAGCCGGAGGGCTCAGTTCGTGAAAGAAAAAGACAACAAGGCAATCAGATGGCAACACTTTTAGATTTAGCTGCTGTTGCAGGGAGCTACCCTGATGGTCACTCACGATACCCAATACAGGACACAAGCAAGATGAAATTGAGACTGCAAGCTGTTGAGCTGGAGTGCCAGAAGCAGGGCCCACACGAATCACCGAGGTGTCATTCCTGTTCAAGCGTTGAACAGGGGGCTGATCCCCAGGCAGGTCTCTCGTCGATGGCTTTCTCTGTGCAGTGGGTAGTCTGGCTGGGCCAGTGTGGCAGAGCCCAGGCCAAATGGAGATGAATTCAGATTCAGTCTGTTGGGGCTGGATGCAGCTTCCAGCAAGCAGAACACAGTTCAAAACACAGTGGGGAACCAAATCGTGACCCACTGGCAGCACACAGCATATTTACTTATAAGGAAATTCTATTGTACAAGGCAAATTGCTATCCGGTTGCAAATACAGAGTCGCTGCACAAACCGGGAGTTCAGAGGTGGCTGGAGGTCCTGACAGGCCGATCGCATTCAGAAATCTTCGGTCTTCTTCAGGTTTCAAGCCTGGTCACAGTTCAGTGGCATTAAATCATTCTCACAACTCAGATTCAGTCTGAATAATCTCTCTTATCCCTCTCATGGGCAGCAGGCAGACAGGCAGGCCAAAACGCAGCCCTTCTATGGTTCTCCCGCCAAAACTACACAAAACAGCTGCTCGACTGTCTTGAGCTGTTACTCCTTCGCTTCCCAACTCAGATCTGAACTGAAACTGCTAACAGTCTGGGACTTTCCCAAGATCCAAAAGGTTCGGTTGGCTGATCTGTCTGTCAGTCATAACAAGGGCTCCCCCTCCGGGTTCATTTAGGCGCCAAAAGCCCCAAACTACAATTCCTACAGAGTTTTGCTCCCACAAAGCCCCTGGGGACAGAAGCCATTTTAGAGTCCCCAAAGGCACTGATTAGCCAAATCTGGCAGTTCAGGACCAAGATGATGGTGATGAACAGAACAATCCATGCTGCAAAGAAGGCAGGTTAGACAAACTACAATATCATTATCACTCTAATAGATATTCAGCAAATAAGCACATCGTATAACAGAGCTCCCTCTGCGCAATTAGTGATGGCAGAACGGAGCAATTATCTGGCAGCCCAGGTGGGACTCGAGCATAAAAATACTCAGGCCCCTCTCAGATTAATTATAACTGCAATCTAGGCAGCTCTTAAAGAGACAATACACAGAGGCTGTACAGGCACTCTCTGGCAATACACTTAAACTGCCAAAATGCAGGACACCAGCCTGGCAGTGAACATTTAGGCAAGCTCAAGGAAGACTTTTCAGGAACTCCTATTTGTAGGGGGGTTACATTTGTATTTGATTTGTGGTACTAATTTTCTCTTTTTCCTCCGCGTTTTTCAGTGATATCAGATATAACCACTAGATTATTGGATTATTTGATGGGATTCTCACCTGCAGTATGACCTGGTTTAAAAGCTATCTCACTGGCAGGCTGCAGTTTGTCAATAGTAGCAGAAGGAAGAAATGAAGCAGTACTATGTGCAAGAGTTTATCTGTACTCAGTAATCTGCTCTGCTACCTTGCTAATAACTTTCCTAGCTGAAACATATATTTTACTGCACTAGTGTCAATAACTGGAGCCTTGGTCCTAAAATAGAACCAGGAACAGGGATATTAGTTCTTTGAGGTTCTCTCTAGGACTACAATGTGTTTATAGCACTGTATTTTTTATTGAAAACCTTGATGGAATATTGTTTTATACTGTTAAGCCACACGAGTGGTTATTTTAACTTTTACAGTGTTGTTTGCATTAACAGCTGTTAAGCTCTCCCATGACCTTGTGGATCACTTCCCAGGTCAGGGTGACCTATTTCTACAAGCCCTGTGGAGAGCAGGGCAAGTGCACACTTGCACACGTGAAGATGCATGCAAAGACATGTGCATCTGCATGTGTTTTGCATGTTTTGCATGTTTAGTGGGTGTAGTTGGGACATAGAATATATAACGCCTGCCAAATAGGCGCTGTGTTGAGGGCCCCCAGTTTGCATATCTTCTACACTAGTAAGTACGAGTGCAGCATACTGCGATTAGCTCTTACAATATAACCTGTTAACTAATTAACATTATCCTGTTGACAAAATGGATAATATTATTACTACACAGGATGGCTCTGTTGGAATAAAATGATAATAATAATAATTTTATTTATATAGCGCCTTTCGTTATATCAAGGCGCTGAACAAGTTAATAAAAACTTCAACATACAATACAAGGCATCAAAGACCATAAACATTATAAAATATATCATAAAAACATAATAAATTACAATAAAATTTCACACATTTTACAATACATTTAACTTTCCAAGAAGGCCATTCTCCATTAGTGTGTTTTCAATTCCTTCTTAAATATCTCCAAGGAGGTGCATTCCCGTAACCGGCACGGTAGAGAATTCCAAAGAGTGGGTGCAGCATGAGAAAATGCTCTGCTGCCAGAGGATTTCAAACTCACTCTTGGAATCTCTAACAACCCCATGTTGGCCGAACGGAGTGATCAGCCGGGGCAGTAAGGGATCAGTAGGTCTTTCAGATAGGACAGACCCTGATCGTGAAGGGCTTTAAAAGTCAATCAAATGACTTTAAAGGTGATCCGCCACCGTATTGGGAGCCAGTGCAGCTTGCGCAGCCCTGGGGTAATGTGACAGGATCTGCTTGTCCCAGTCAAAACCCAGGCTGCCGCGTTCTGCACAAGCTGTAGGCGGCGGATTTCAGCCCCAGAAAGCCTAAAATAAAGGGCGTTGCAGTAGTCGAGGCACGAGGACACAAAGGCGTGGACCAATGTTGACAGAGAGTCAGACGGAACAAGGTGCTTAACCCGGGAAATATTCCTAAGATGGTAAAAGGAAGTCCTGACAACGGCTGACACCTGAGATTGAAAAGTCAGCCTATCGTCAAGAATCACCCGAAGTTTGCGCACCCATTCAGAGGCCGGTAGTGACACACCACCAAGAAAAATTCCAGAAGGTGCGCCAGCACACGACCTCTCAATCTGACCACCCAGATCCACGACCAAAACCTCAGTTTTCTCCGAGTTCAACTTTAACCAACTAGAATCCATCCAGTCTTGGATTTCCCCCAGACAGTTATTAAACACCGAGAGAGCTCAATCCTGGTCGGGTGCAAAAGACAGTTATAGCTGGGTATCATCTGCATAGCAGTGAAACCTCAGCCCATACTGTCTTATAATGTTTCCGAGGGGCAGCATATACACTGCAAATAACATGGGTGACAGCACAGAACCCTGAGGCACTCCACACAACAAAGAGAGTGGGTCGGAGGAAAGAATCCCAGACACAACTCTTTGTGATCTCCCAGTAAGGAATGAATTGAACCATTTAAAAATGGTTCCAGACATTCCACAGATTTGCCCCAGGCGTGCTAGCAACACCATGTGATCCACAGTGTCAAAAGCTGAAGAGAGATCAAGGAGGACCAAGATAGAATGTCTCCTTTGATCCCTCGCCCTCAGAAGATCATTTAGCACCCGAACCAGCGCAGTCTCAGTGCTGTGTCTTACGGAAACCAGACTGGAAGGATTTGTAGATATTATGGATGGTTAAATGGTCATCCAGTTGAGCAGCTACGACCTTTCAATAACCTTCCCAATAAAGGGAAGGTTAGAGATGGGTCTGTAGTTGGAAAAACAGTCTGGGTCCAAGGAAGCTTTCTTCAAGAGAGGTGTCACCACCGCCTCTTTCAGGGAGCTAGGAAACTCACCTGACTCCAAGGAACACCAGACTATTTGCACCAGAACTGGACCAATGATGTCTACACAACCCAAGATTAGGGTAGTTGGTCCAGGATCCAAGCCACAGCTTGTAGGGCGCACACTATGGATAATCCTCATAATATCCATGAATTCAGGTCAACAAAAGGAACTCCAGGAGAAGTGAGGTCCTGTGCTCTCACACACTCCTACCACGTCACCCGTAGAGGTTGTCGGACACAAGTCCGCCCTGATGTCAGCCACCTTAGTTGCAAAGTATCGAGCAAGCTCATCGCACTCAATTTGAGAAAAGGCTTTTCGAACTTGCAGACAGGCTGGGTTGCACAGTCTATCTACAGTTCGGAACAGCTGAGCCGGTCAATTCTGAGCAACTGCAATCTCCCTGGACAGGAATTCTGCCTTCTTATGGGTGATTGCAGATTGATAGCTGGTATAGTGTTCAATCAATCTAAGACAGTCGGCATCAAGGGTGGATTTGTGCCAGCAGTGCTCTAACCTTCGCCCTTGTCTCCGCATCTCCCTCAGAGTCCCATCAAACCAAGGGGCCCTGGGGTGATGGGAAAGAGGGTGCGCGTGAACAGGAGCAATAGAATCCAGGGCAACTGTGATGGCCTCATTATAGGCCAGCACCAGTGCCTCTGGACTACTGCCCACCAACACGAGGGATGATAGGTCAAGGACCGCCACTAGGCCTTGTGAAGTAACATTCTGTAATGGGCGGTACCTGACCATCTCCACAGGGGCTGGCCTTCTCAGGGGGGTGCAAAAATTGAACCTCACGATGTGGTGGTCAGACCAAACTACTGGTTCCACCCCCATATCAGATGCATCAATCCCAAGAAGGAAGACCAAGTTCAGAGAGTGTCCAGATTTGTGTGTAGCAGTGGAAACTACTTGTGTAAGGCCCAAAGAAGACATTAGTTGGAGGAAGTGTTTACCAAATTGTGAGAGTTCATCATCAACCCAGGCGTTGAAGTCACCCAGCACCATCAATCTGGGTGACTCAAACGACATGTCGACGAGGAAGTCTCCCACTTCCTGTAAGAAACGTTTCCCATCTCCGGGTGGACGGTAGATGAGAACGATTCAAACACCTACACCTGCTACAACTGTGCACTCAAAGGACTCAGCCTCACCCACTACCACATTCGAGAGGCCCAATTCAGTCTTAAAACAGACTGCAACCCCCCCGCCCCTGCGGTCCAATCTCGGGAGGTGTATCAGAGTACCCGGCCGGGATCATGGCCTCCACTACAGGGCCAAATGCAGTACATGCGTGATGTATTGTTTTAGCACTACTCCTAGAACAGATATACAATTCAAATGTATAAAGTGTACACAAAATGATAAACTTGTATGAGATATAGCCCTCTTTAATGCTAGGCTGGTTGCTTTAGAGACTAGCCAAAATGATACAGCTATGACATTGCATAATGCCACCCCCCTTGGCATGTCCCTTTAATCCTACAGACACAAACAATACTGCCGAGCCTGAGTTAAGCACACTTTTACAACCTGAATGTGCCATAATTAATCCCATCATAAATATTAGGAAAAGAACAAGGGAAAATACAGACTATGAAGACTCAAAAGAAACCTGGTATCAGATAGAAAGTACTAAAACTGTTAAAAGGGGTAGGAAAGCAGACTGTTACCAGATCCCTATACAAAATCAATTTGATCCATTAAAAGACTTGGAAGGAACCTACATACCCTGTTACACCTGGGTTATGACCCCTATCATCCCACATACACCTCACACTGTATTCCTGGTCTATTGTACTGTAATACTGCTATTTTGCACTAACATTGTAGATTTGGGCACCCATCATATAAGAATGGGTGCTAGGAATGTGCTTTACTGCTAATATGTGCTAATATTTATCATGCATGGTTCATTATACCTCACTATAATACATTTATCTAGATTATGTTTGTCTTTTACATATATTCCATATATCATCTACCTAATCACTGATAAGATGACTCTGAGGGATCATCAGTGATTATAGTATACTTATATTATCATATAATTATATGTAGTGTGTATTTTATACTCAGGCAGATATGCCATGTGTAATAGAACCCTGTCTACACTTCTCTTTGTCTCTAAGCAAGCTGACAGGGAGAGAAAGCCTTTATTATATCTTTGTCTTATATTATACATAAGCAAGAGATGCCACATGTAGTTTGAACCCATCAGCATTTCTTGTGTCCAAGCTATAATGCTAATGAAAGCATATTCATAGCTCCTCCTCCTGGGGCTGTGTGGGTGGCTGTTTGTGCTTGTCTGTGTCTGTAGGTTAGTTTTTGTTCATTTACATGTTTTTCTGCTGGGAATACCTGTGCCATTCTTGCATACAACATTGGTGAAAGTCTCCTGGACTGAATTTCTGCAAATCGCCATCATCAGGTATCAGCTTTTTAATTTTAAATCAACTTTCTTGAAGCCTCCCCAAGGAAGCATATGCCTTACAACTAGTCTTACAAACATGGTGATGCTGGGTCCTGCAACTGAATCAACATTTTCAACATTCTCATCTGACCACTCTTAAAGCAACTGCACTTGTGGACTTTAAAGAACAAAGGAATTTTAACACATTTGTGACTGAATCAACATTTTGTCTGACCTTTTCCAAAGGTATTGTACTTGTCTCTGAGGACTTTGAAGATCAAAGGAAACATCCAGACAAAAGGATTTCACACATTGCATATGTCACTGTCTGACCTACTCCAGGTATTGTACTTATCTCTGAGGACTTTGAAGAACAAAGGAAACATATAGACAAAAGGATTTTACTCATTGCATATGCCCAGGCCACAGTTTATCACCTTTCAGGAACTTTAACATATTATGTGATCCTGGATCTCAACAGTACTATAGTACTTCTCTTAAACCCTCTGGCACCAAACCCTCCCAGTCTTTTTTCATTTTTCTCTGTACTTCCCGCCATAGTGCTTAGCTATCCACCTTCAGCCCACTAAACTGCATCTCACCACCCTCCTATTGCTCACCACCCCTGACTGCTAGCCCACACTACTGCCTCTCCTGCCTCACTAAAAATGCTTTGGCTTAGTCCCCACCACCTGTTCCACCACCCCTCACCTCCTTTTCCCTTATGCCAACCTCCACCTACCCTACCCCCACCTACTCTCACCTTTCTATACTACTACCTGAAACATTGCACCATGGCTTTTACTCTGAAGTCTTAAACAAACATCATCCAATTAATACCTGGGTAAAGAGCCATATTTCCTAATTGGAAGCTGCCACATCATTATAACTCACTAACGATCACCCTCTACTGGGACTCCAGAAGACAATCCAAGCATCTTAAAAAGTACAAGCAGAAACTCACTCCAACCTATTATGAACTACGAATGGCATCGCTGAAACTCCTGCTCCTCCTACTTTTAATATCTGGTGGATACACCCAAACCCTGGTCCTGTTGCACTGAAGTCGACAAAAACAGGGAAAGTTGGTAGTGGTCTCTCCATTATCACTCTAAATATCTGCAGCCTCCTTCCCAAATTGGCATCTCTTCAACCTCTCGCTGGACAAAAAACCCTGATATACTAGCCATTGTGGAAACCTGGCTATCTCCCAGCACCCGGATCATGCGGTCTGGCAGAGCTACAATCTTTTCAGACTCGACCGGCAAGCAAGAAAGGTGGGGGCTGTGCTATCTACATAAAGGACAACCTCTCCTGTCAACATGGCAGCTTCACCCCCACAAATACGCAGATGCAACTCCTCCCTATCAAACTGCTTCTTGGTGCACAAAACAAAGTTCTCATAGTGGCCGCAGTCTATATCCCTCCAAAAGACCACCGTGCCAGTATTAAGTCTGTACTTGATTTTGTTAGTCTGCAGCCCTCTCAAAATGAGCTCCTCCTCCTCGGGGATTTCAACATAAACTGGCTCGCCTCTGACACTGGCTCTTACAAAGATGACATCCTAGCAGCAAACCTAACTCAGATGGTAACCTCCCCCACCCGGAAAAATTACAAAACTGGTACAAGCACCCTTATTGACTGGGTTCTCACAAATCACCCTGACTGGATAAAAAACATTAAAGTCCTCCCTGACTCCCTCAGTGACCACTCCCTAGTGTCCTGTACCTGGTCTAATAAATTTCTCAAGCCACCCCAAAGTTATAACAAGCAGAGTATTGCCTTATGGGAATCTTATCAAGTTGAAAACCCATCTCCTACAACAGGACTGGATGCCAATCCTTGAATCAACTGATATTAATACCGCACTAGAATACTTCATTAAATCTTTCAACTCTGCATGCGACTTATACGCCCCAGTAAAAAAATGTAAAATCAAAGCGCTATCAAATCCATGGATTACTGCCAAACTACTTGCCAAGCTCAAGGTTCGGGACCACCTCTGGGCAGTTGCCAGAGACACAGGCTCACCTCATGATACCCTAAAATACAAGCAGGCATGAAATAGATGTACCTCACAAATTAGGCAAATGAAGAGCGCCTATTTCAAAAAATGCCCTTGAATCCACCTGGGGTGATGGAAGAGCTTTTTGGGACAACATCTGAAACATAATGGGTAAACAATCAAAATCATCACCTACCATTATGAAAGTTGATGGATCCACCACTCTTGACCCAAAGTCTATTGCAGATGCGCTTAATAAGACATTCACAGACCTTAGTGGGGTCCCCCCCCCCCCAGATTTCTTCTTGGACTTACCTGTGACTAGCCTAGTATCACAAAACACCCCTCGTGACAAACCACAATTTTACTTCAAGAAAATCAAAGTGCATGAAGCACACAAGTACATAAGAAAAGCCTGCTCCAAATCCAGAACAAGTAGTGACACGCTAGATCTAAAAATCCTGTCTCTCACCCTGGATGAAGTAATTCACCCCCTTGCAAAAATTCTTAATCTGTCACTTTGCCAAAGTCAATTTCCCAACAAATGGAAATCTGCCATGAGTTACGCCAGTGCACAAAGGGGGACAAAACCTCAACAGGAAACTATCACCAATATCAATACTCCCTCCTCTCCAAAGCACTTGAACGAATAGTGGCAGACCAACTCTCTGATTACCTGGACAAATACAATCTACTCTGTAATCAACATGCGGCTTTAGGAAAGGACATAGTACAACAACAGCCTTACTTGATTTCTCTGGAGAAGTCCACTCAGCCCTGGACAAAGGATGCCAAACAGGTGCAGTCTTTATCGATCTTACAAAAGCTTTGACACAGTCCATCATGGCCTACTTACTCCCTACTTTCTAGCCTAGGCCTGCGAAGGTCCTGTGTTTGGGTAAAAGTTACCTGTCCAATTGGTCACAGGCTGTAAAAATCTCTAATGAACTCTCTGACTTCAAACCAGTTCTCTCGGTGTACCACAGGGATCAATTCTTGGACCACTCCTTTTAGCCTGTTCCTTAACTCTCCCAGATATCTGCCAGGAGAAAATAATCTTATCGCTGATGATGCTGTAATTTCTTCCCACAAGGATCCAAACTCCCTACGAAAAAGCCTGCAACTTGCTTTCTTAGTGTTGAAAGGTGGTTCCTGGATAGTAAACTTGTGCTAAACCACAATAAAACAAAAGCCATGCTCTTCTCCAATCACCAAAACAAAAATAGGCATACTCCACTCACCATACAAACCTCTCGGGAATTACACTGGACCAAGTAAATACTTTCAAATACCTTGGCATCACTTTTGACCAAGGGCTCACCTCTCAACCCACATTGACAACACTGTGAAAACAGTGAACCAGCTTGGAATACTATTCCGTAACTGTCAATTTCTAAATCAAGTGGCATTGAGAATAGCTATACAGAGTTCCATAATCTCAATCATTGACTATGGCCTTATTATTTATGGCTCAGCTACCCACTGCTCTAAGGCGTATCTCAATCACTCTAAATAAGGCCTGCTGCCTCACGGGGACTCAAAGACTGACTCACACTGTGATCTGTACTATGAATCAGGCTGGTTGAACCTATCAAATCGTCTTATTTATCTCACCTGCACAATGGCAAAAAATCTATCTTGGGACTGACTCCATTATGTATTCAAAACCTACTCTGACTGAATCCTGGCTCACGACCCTCCACCAGATCTGAACGACAACCTTTCCTGGTTCCGAGATGCGGACTGCACAGGGACAAAGATCTTTTGCATACAGGGTCCCGACATGGTTCAATGCGCTTAGTCCACCTACTCTATCCTCAACCTCACTTGAAGCTTTCAAATCCATGCTCTATGCCCACCTCACCACCACTAGCAACTGTGACTGTGCTAGATAAAGAATACTACTCCTCATGTCCATCCTCACATCTGAGGCCTCTTCCTCCTTGACTAATGAACCCTCTGGTACCTCTACTACTTCCTGTCTCCCACCCAAACTCACTCCCCCCTTTTTTCCTGTCCCCTCTCACTTACTCTCCCGCTCACCACCTTGCCCTCCTCTCTAGCCTCCTTTTGGCACCTAATGATCACCCTCTCCCTGGAAGTTTCCTTAACCTCAAAATTGTCTACTCGCTTGAACCTGTTATAGCTTGTTTTTCTATGAAACTTAAAAACGTTACTGCCTTAAACTGTTAATAGCAAATTTATGATGTAACTTTCCTGTCTGGTTTTACCTGTAATGTGTATCGTGCTTTGTTAAATGTTCTTTGTGACGTGGAATCTTTGTAAAAGAGCCCTGGCTCAAAGGTATTAATTCCTAGACTAATAAGCTAAACTATTCTGTCTCATATGATACTCATTAGTAATTCTGCCTCCTAAGTCATTATCCAATGATGAATGACTTAGGACCAATACATATTGATCCTCATATCTGTAACTATGAGGTAAACTCTGTTGCTCTGCTGTTATCTGTAGCATTTAACTGTCTGCAACCCACTGTAGCTCCTCTAGAAGATTAGTACTCTAGAAAAGTGGGGGGAGAGAGAATAGACCTTAGAGAACCTAAGATCTACAATCCTGGAGATTCTTCAGGACAGTGGTGAGAAACCCATCCCCCTTGTGATTTTCTTTGTTACATGGTTGGCGTAAGTAGTATAATAAACTTTATTAGTACTCCTTGTTTGTTTATGAATGTTTCTTGGCAGACTCCAAGACACAAGAATCTGTATTATTATTATTTATCCTACACACCAAGAGTATTTAGGCAACATAAATGGTGACTGTGAGGGGAGTCTGGATGTTTGCCAAGTTTCATTTTAATTTCCTCTTTAAATTAAAACACTGGGCGAGAAATCCAAAGTAACAAGCAACTGAAAGTGTCTTATGTTTAACTTTTCAGTCTGTTGTGTGTTCCACAGTGTAGACAAAACAATCTCTTGGCAGATATTCAATCTCTCTGTAATGAGTTGTTTTAGTTTTGTTTTGCTTTTTCCCTATGCTTTCCCCGTGGGAACACAGCTGTAAAGGGATCCAAACAGACAGCTAGCCTGCTTTCTTTTGTGGATTTAAATCTTAATGGGTATTTACTCATCTAGGTGTCCACATACGCCAAATGTTGTTTGTATCCTTTCATGAACTTTGGTTGCAAACAAAGTTTTTGATCCACAGACAGCTAAAGGATTCTTATATGACATGTCTAAATTTATCAGTACTGAGATGAGGCTGGATGACTTAACATGCCAAATTGCTTATGGTGGTTGGTTCGGTTTTGCTGAGTAGCAAAATCTAGTAGTAGCCCTTTAAGGAATATCATTGCCCACTATGGGGAACTGAAAAATGGTACCAATGATCTTGAAGGATTATTAATTGCAACATTGCTTAAATGTTTTGATGCTGTTCCAAATGAAATATCTATTTTGTAATCGGAGTATACTGCTTGCAAAATGGAGAATGCTGCTTTCAAGCAGTAAATTAGTCTGAAATGGCCTTCTCATACAGATAGGATAACTGGACTGCAGTCTCAATTGCTGGAGTCTCTCCATCTAGAAAATGAGTCTCTCTTTAATGAGAGAAGCAGCCATGACCTGCATGCCTTTAGAGATAATGCTGAAAAGGCAAAACTTGTTAGAAAAAAGTTTTTCAAACGAATGGTGTTCTGGCTAGTAACACTGATTCCTTACGTTTTGGAAACAAGGAACTTAGAGATGATAAGTCTGTAGTAATTACTGAAAGAGTTAACGTGTTGGTATTTCAACACCAGACTTTGACTGAACAGTGTGATTCAGTATGTTTTCATTACAGCAGACTTGAAATGAAGGTTTTGAATCTAAACTGTGACACAGCTTCTGTCGATAATAGGCAAGTTTTACAAGATGGGAATGTCTTGCAATCTGAAAACAATGCACTTTACAGCATGTTAACTCCTGCATCTGAGCAGTTAGAATGTAGGAGTAAAAAGTCAGATATGGCGAACTTGAGCTGTCAGCTAGAGGTATTGGCAGGACATACTAACTTAATGCTCAAAGACCTTGCCTCTTCTCATGTTGAAGAGTTTGATTTGTCACAGTATGCTGTGGGGTGGACTAGAACAAAGGCTAGCCACTTGTTTTTCTGTGATTCACAAAATGGAGAATTGTTTGAGTCTCAAAATGGTGGACACACATGTCATCAGGTTGCATCCCCATGCCATCCCCAAGATGGCCACTCATGGTCATGTGATGATGGTCATAACACAGTAACCCAATATGCCCATGAGGTAATCCAAAATGACCAATCACCATATCACAGAGGTTTGATCCTGCAGTCACAGGGACCTGTGATTGCTGCCATAACCAAACAAAACATACCAGAGTTTTTTGGCATGATTAATATTATCAGTAACACTAGTAACAACTGAGGATGAGCCCAGAGATGGGTTTATCCGTGACAAATGAGATGGGTTTATCTGTGACAAATGCAAAACTCATTGATATCCTACAAACAGAAATACAGGTGTTAAAACAAAGGGTCCAAGTACAGATTGATATTAGTAATCTGGAACAATACATTGATTCTGCTGTAGATGCAACAACGCTGTCATGTGAACTTAGCCATCAGAATGAAACACATGTGAATGAGGAGGACTGGAGTCTCGTAACAAACATTACTAATAAAAACAGGAAAAAAGGGTAGAAGGAACATAGGAGGTTCCTCAAATATTTTAACACCTAACAGGTTCTCCATTTTTAATCAAGACGTGGTTTGCAATACATCAGCACAAGGTGGCCCCCCCACGCCAAGAGAACCAAGTTCACTACAGAACATTCCAATTAATAATGGACTAAATACTACACAATCCCCCCGCTCATTCACAAATAAGCAAAATAAAAAATCATATCGCACACACCAGTAGGGAAGAGCAAACATACAACTGATAACAATCTAGTAGGAAATGAGGAGACCAATTTAAGAGATGTCCTGGTATTGGGTGACTCCATGCTGAAATACACAGACCATATTATTTGTAAAAACCGTAAACTAATGACCACAGTAAGTGCACTCCCTGGAGCAGGTATAAGAGACATTAAAAATCTTCTCCCTGGCTTGAGAGAAAATACCCATCGACCTCTGGTCCTACTACATGTGGGATCTAATGATGCAGGTAAAAGAAGTCTCATAGAAATTCAGAGAGAGTTTGAGGAGGTAGGAAGGACCCTTACAGAGGATGGATGTGATCTTATTGTCTCTGGGATCCTACCAATACCTAGGGCAACACGTGCGGTAAATGATGATATACTGCAGTTAAATGGATGGTTGAAAAGATGGTGCACTAGAGAGGGCCATATCTTTCTTGAACATGGGGCAAAATTTAGGGACCCAATGTTATATGCACAGGATGAACTTCATCTAAACAGAAGGGGGAAACGTATTTTTGCCCACTACCTTAGACATATTCTAGAGGTAAATTTAAACTTGATGTGGGGGGGGTAGGTAGGCCAATTGTTTCCCTTCTAAATAAAGATACATATGACTGTACCCCATATAACTTCCTTTCTTTAAATGCCAGGAGCTTAAATAATAAATTGGACGAATTGAAATGAACCCTTGAACAATTAAACATAAGATTATGTGCCATGACCGAGACCTGGTGGAGCCCAAATGATCCATGGGATAAACAAATAAATGGTTTTAATTTGTACCATAAGGATAGGAAGGATAAAAAAGGTGTGGGGGGGTGGCCCTATTCATTTCTGATAAAATAAATTCTGAGGAAATTGATACATCTAAATGGGACAAAATAGAAGTATTATGGGTTAAAATATCTCCCCACTACTCACATGCCATTAACCTTGGAGTAATATATAGAGCCCCATCCGTTACAACAGATCAAGAGGAACAACTTCTGGATTTCCTAGATACGATAGGTAGAACAAAGAGTAATGTGGTAGTTGGAGATTTCAACCTACCAGGCATAAACTGGACAACTCTACAGACAAGTAATACCATAGAATCATGATATTTGGAATCATGTTTACTATCAGGGATGAACCAATGGGCTAACTTTAATACCAGAAACAACCACATATTAGACCTCGTATTAAGTAATTTAGAGGGTAATATATCATCCTATAAAGTTATAGCTCCTCTTGGATCCAGTGACCATTCCATGGTTTATTTTTCCCTTGATATACTATCTGATAATAATAAAAGTAGGACTAGCAAATTTAACTATAATAAAGCTGATTTTAATAGCATGAGATTATTTCTTAAAAATTGGAATTGGGTAGAGGATTTCCAGAATAAAACACTTGAGTCCATGTGGGATCTTCTTGTGGGTAAAATAACCTTTGCCACTCAAACCTTCACCCCCCCAATAAAGAAAATGGATGATACCAATAAAAGTAAACCCGAATGGATGTCCAAATCAATATGACTTCAGATGAAGAAAAAAATAGAGCTTTTTATAAGGCCAAAAGATCAGGAAGTAACATATGGTGGAATACTTACAAAGACCTGCTAAAAAAGTCAAAAAAATGTATTAAAAAAGCTAAATCAAAATTTGAATTAAAACTAGCAACAAAAGTCCAGGACAATTATAAATCATTTTACACATATATTAGTAATACAAAGGGAACTTATAGACCTATCGGCCCATTACACACAATTGATGGTAAAACAATTACAGACCAGTCCCACACAGCCCAGTTGTACAATGGCTTCTTTATATCAGTCTTCAATAACAAATCCTCCCCTAAACTTGAACATTAGCCAACTGTATTAGAAATAGAATCACTGATAACTAGTGAAGAGATACTCAAAAGGCCACATAAAATCGATCAGAATAAATCCCAAGTTCCAGATGGAATTCATCCAAGAATAATTAAAGAACTGGCAGACCTTTTGGCAGGACCTCTGACAGTAATCTTTCAAACTTCATTAAAAAAAGGGATGGTTTTGGAGGCATGGAAACAAGCAAGTGTGGTTCCCATATATAAGAAGGGGAATAAACAGACGTATCCAACTACAGACCCATCAGCCTGAAGTCAGTCCTGGGAAAAATATTTGAAGGTATCCTAAAAGAGTATATTATTGAACATATCAAGGAGGTAGACTTGGTGGACCCCGTCCAACATGGATTTACCACCGGAAGGTCCTGCCAGACCAACCTCCTGGAATTCTATGGAAGGGTCAGCAGGGCACTGGGAGAAGGGCAGTCTGTGGATGTGGTGTATCTCAACTTCTCAAAAGCCTTTGATAAGGTTCCCCATGGTGAACTCATTGACGCATTAATATTGCATGGCCTACCAGGAATAATAACAAAATTGGTAGGCGCATGGCTTACTTCCAGGAAACAATCAGTAAATATAAATGGGACCAACTCAGCATGGGCTGAAGTGACAAGCGGGGTTCCCCAGGGATCTGTCCTGGGGCCTTGCTTGTTCAATACATACATTGCCTCATTGAAGGTCAATAATGGGGTCTGGGTTTCCAAGTTTGCTGATGATACCAGGGTTGGATTTCCCATTAATAATCAAAATGATGCTATAGCACTACAAGAAGCATTAGATACACTGGAACTCTGGGCAGTAGAGAAGAAACTAATGTTTAATGTGGACAAGTGTTGTGTTATGCATTTTGGGAAGGCAAACAAGCAGATACCCTACACACTTGGAGGTAAAATATTAAGTATTGTCGAACAACAGAGTGATTTGGGAATTATGATTATGAATGACCTATCATTTAAAATGCACTGTAATGCAGTTATTAAAAAATCAAGCAATATTCTACACTGTATAAATAAGCATATTACATCAAGAAGCAGGGATGTTCTCCTGCCCCTTTATACGTCGTTGGTAAGGCCTCACCTGGATTACTGTGCGCAGTTCTGGTCACCCATAGGTAAGACTGAAATAGTGGCACTCGAGAGAGTCCAAAGGAGAGCCACTAGATATATACAAGAGGTCAAAGGCCAAGATTATACAAAAAGGTTAAACACGTTGGGTCTGTATACATTGGAATATAGGCGCTTAAGGGGAGATATGTGTTTAATGTACAAATCAACTATCGATCCAGATCTATGGGAACTACTTGGCTTGAAATACAGGGAACCTATGTATAATACCAGATCCCACCCACTACAACTATTTGTCGAATGTCCAAAAACAAACAAAAGGAAATCCTGGCTCACGCTGAGGGCTACCAACATTTGGAATAAATTGCCCTTAGAAGTGGTAGCTAGAGATACTGTGAATACATTTAAAAACAGATTAGATAGCTTTCTATTTAAACATAATGTTCAGGGTTACTAATTAAATGGCGAGCAAAAGGACTAACGTCTATATGGCTCTGTATTTACCTATGAGACCTATGAGACTAGTGTTTCTGAGGGACAGCAAATTCTCATTAAAAATGATGTTGACGTACTTTTGAATGAGGTTGGTATGCAATCTGTCATGAAGTCAGTGTCTGACTCTGCAGAAGAAACTGCTGTTAGCAATGTTTGCTATGATACAGTGTCCTTGTTTAAAGAACACATTGCAATTAATTACATGAAATGTTGTTTTTATTTCCTATGCACTTTAACATGAGGTTTCCCTGAGAAGACCGAACGTACTGCTTTTCCTATGCGGTGCATTAATACCTTAAGCTGCAACATTAAAAACAATGTTGCTACCATCCAGCAACCTTCCTGTGGGGAAACCCACTTTACATTTGATGGGGGAAGGGACAACCCTGATTCTGAAAGCCCCATGGCTGTGATATTTTCAGCATCACAGGCCACGTTGGGGTTACAGGTTTGATTTCTGAACCTGAGCTGACAACTGTCTCAGCACTACTTTCTCCACCCCTGATGGCTACTGAACCACAATCCATAGCTGGAGAACTACATGTAGCTTGCACAACACTTTTCTCCACTGTACAGGCACCCCTGATAGTGCCAGCACTCCCTGCACATGATACAGAACCTCCTCCATCAGTGACACCTGGATCATCCCATACTGTGGCTGCAGTAGCAGGCACAAGCCAGAAACAGTCTGGGTTATTCCCAGAACAGACAACAGCAGGCACCTCTTGCAAGAGGGTACAAGGTATCCTAATACTGATATCACTGGCATTTCTTTTAGGATCACTCACCATGGTCCCAGCACTGGTTAATCCTAATACAACTTTAGGGCATTATACTGAAACTGCTACATCATTTGCCAACTAACTTTCTGTTGTTAGAGTAAAAGATGACTCTGTAACCAATGCCAGACTTACACACTGGTCTCTCATTTTACAAGATCATGACATCACTGTCCTTCCTATCAAAACTTCATCCTTGTTGGCCCATGGCCTACAATTTACATGAGAGACCCATGATTGTTCACTCCATCCCCCTGACCTACCTGTCCCAGGGGCCTTTCTGACAGAACCTCAGAAAGTGTTAAAAGACACCACTGTGTGTCATGTTTTGACTGATGACTCAGCCACACATACCAACGAGGGTCAGATAGCAGGGTTTGAAATTATTTTACATTCTGGTGATGACAGAGTGTGCATGGCTAGTAATTGCATCATCGTATATGTACAATTTTCAGGCAATGTTAAAACATGCCTGACAAATAAAATGAAAATCAAGGAGGCGAGGAGTCTCCTAATTACCACAAATATTTGTGAATGGTTTAGAGAGCTGGAAAGTCCTTGAGAAATACACAGCTTGTGTTAAGAAAGGAATAAAAGATTTTTCCTTACGAAAAATGTTACCAGCACTCCGTGAGATGGTTAAGTGTTGCAGTCTGACAAAATGGCCTTGATCTAAAAGACTGCAGATACTATGTTTTTATTATAGTTTCTAGTTGGGCCTGTTTCTCGCTAAACTGAATTTCTTTGGAAAGAAAAAACATTCTGTTTCAGCACTCTATTTTATCTCTATGAAATACAGTGACTTGCTTGTGTACTTGACACTAACCAGTTTAAATACTGTACATTCATAAGGTTTGAGCATTTTGTATGTATATTCTTTATGCTCCATAAGAAGGACCCTCATTTGAGGGCAGAGTATAGGTTCCTTAATAAAGGAACTGAGCAATAACTTCTAGGAATAAGCTCTTATAAGAAAGTGAAAATGACATTCACCTATCCAGTGATGGCCTGCTCATTTGGAACATCACTGCTGTAACACTCATGAAAAGTTATGGGTAATTCCTGAACACCTGAGAGTAGATTTTATCTACTGTACCAAGTACATGATACTCCAACTGGTGGACGCCAGTGAGTCAGTAAAAGCAATAGACAGAATGAAATCCTCCGTCTTGTGGCCACACATGAGAAATGATGTAGAACACTACATTGGTAACTGTTTGATCTGTGCACAGGACAATCCTATACCAGCTAGGAAAAATACATTGTTACCACAGAGGTAATCAGGCCCCTGGAACAACATACAGATTGACTACATTGGCCATATGCCAACCACTAAGAACAACTAGTTTGCACTAGTGATCACCAACCTATTTTCTAAACAGTTTAAAGCGATCCCAAAACAGAACAACACAGTCAAAGTGACTGAAAATGTCTTAGTAAACCAGCTATTTACTAGGTAAGGTTTTACCCCTAAAGGTAAATTCTGATTACAGGGATCCAGCTTATAGCCAAAGTAATGCAGGAAACTCTGGATTTGTTATGGGTAAAACAAAAGTTTTATATCCTTTACCACCAACAGTCATCAAGACAGGTGGAATGTGCTAACAGGCAGATCAAGGTTATGTTATCCAAACTTGGTTCAGAAAAACCCCAAAGGACTAGAATTCATTATTGCCTTTACTCCTTATTGCAATAAGAGGGACACTCTCTGCAGGTACACAGCATACCCCATTTTTAAAATCATGACCGGACGTTCCATGAGACTTCCAGAACATTTACTCCTGGACCTGTGTACTGCCACTGCTGATGGAGCATCAGTAGATAAATATGAAAATATCTCAAACAAGACATCCAAAAAGTACACTTGTTTGCCTCACAATGTATGGACAAGGCCCAACAACAGGCTCTATCCCATTGTAAACAAACTCAGTCCAGCAGTCTACCAAGTTAGAATGCCTCACAATAAGTCATTGATAAATGGCTACATGCCAATCAGATGAACCTGTTTAAAGGAGATTAAATTACTTTTCCATGCCCCAGTGGGAGGAATAGTACTAAACTAATTATGTTTTTCTTTTTCTCTTTCCTTTTAGGGTTTAGAGAGAGAGAGAGATGTTTGCTTTTATGCTTATTATTCTTTTAGAAGAATGGGTCTTCTTACAAGCCCAAACTGCACATCTTATGGCAGATAAGAACCAGTGACCTAATCCTAAACAGATTGTTGAAGCAGAATACCTCACATGCCACATAATTTAATTGCATCCTGTGGAATTCACACTAAAGTCTTAAAAGACTTGTTCATTGTCCAGAAGGGTAGTGAGGCCCTACTGAATATTATGATTATTGTTTTGGATCAATTCTAGCAGCTAGACTTGATCTGGACTCCTGTTTACATTTTATTGATAATCAGGAATTTTGCATCCAAATTTACATGGCAATAAAAGTCATTAGACCTTAAGGTTTTACCCAATGATGCCCCATAATTTGTGACACTTAATACTGAGTGCCCAAAATAGAACCCTGGCCCACCCAGTGGTCTAATAGCCACTTCTCAGCTAGGTACCATACTTAAATAATGTGCAGTTCATGCACATCCCAGTGGGTTTAAATCTCACCCTTTTAGACTTGGAATGATGTTTTATGTTTCACAACAAACATTTCCCACTTTTTTTTTAATAATGATGTTATTGGATACCCTGGCAGCATACCAGGTACTCATTAATTACCCCCTACACAGGGACTTACAGCACCACACATAAACATACACAGGATTTTCACATCCTGACTGCTAATGGTACATCTTATGATAGTAAACCTGCCCAAACACACTCTGCATTTTGTTTTTTAGTAAAAGAAAAACAGGTTTAGACTCAGGCCTATTTGGCTCTGACATATCTATTTGAAATAGGGCTGATATAGCCATTATTCAAGCACATATGTTAAAGGGTCATGATAGTATGAAATATAATATCATACTCCTCCTCCATTGCATGGTATACATGATTTTGCTCATAAAGAGTGATTCACATTTACAATATTAAGGCTATTGTGAAGGGGGTTGACTGGACAATTGTTCATGTTAATGAATTAATTTCTGCTCACATTAAGGAAGCAGATGAGCATCACATAGCTAGGACAGTCCTTTGCACTACCAGAGCTATTATGTTCTTACAACCCTTTGGTTATTTCTTCCAGGATCTGGAATTAGGATATATCCTTAATCTCATACATGACAGATGTATGGGTCAGTGGCATTGCCACATTTTGCACTTCTACTGCATGTGTTAACAAATGTTTATTCGAATCTAGCACTATTCCCTTGTCAGTGGCAAGGAACCTTGGATATGTCACCACACACACACACTAGTATTGCTACATGCTTTGAAACTGATTCCTACACAATCCAGGGAGGCATGTTTGTGACTCTCACAGTGTCATTGCCACATCTTCATCTGGCAACATCCATCTCTGATCGTCTGGCAACTGTCCATTCTATTGGTCATCTTGATGGGAACTTTTATCATGAAAAGGTTGAAACCACCTCCTTTGCTTGTTTACCATGTGGTCTTGGAATCGTGACTGACTCTGAACTTTGATTGTTGTGCCTGAAAGAAACACCACATTTTATGCAGATGTGACATCTTCCAACTTGTATTACCAACTTGTGAATACTGGCCTAATAACTGAAATTAGACTTCCACTTGTGAACTTTCAAATAAACTGTATTCAGTCCAGCCAATTAAGATTCTACAATCAAGCTAATTGTTATGCATACTATGAAACAAGTCTGGGGTGGGGGCAATCCCCTAACTCAGCAAGAAGACTCTTCCTTATTTGAGCTACAATTAAGAAATACATTTTCTTCACTGCTTGTTTTCCAAGCCTGGCTGGCACCTCTTACAAACTGAGTACTGTCATAAACTTTTACACTTTGTGCCGCTGTGTGATCATTTTCCACTGAACACTGTTGCTATTCCATTGTAAAACTCAATGTGCAATCTAATGCATCCCCTGCTGATGCCTCTGAAAATACTGCTGCTCCAGAACATTTGGATCAACCTTTGGAAAATCTGAATGCATCAAATTTGAACTATGAATCTTCATCTAACACTTGAAGAAACCCTGGATTTATCCCTGGAACTGTTCTTAGTTTATGGCTTGTGGACATTGACATTTTGTGTCCTGTTCAACTTACCAACTGAAAAATGCCATCCTTCAAGATGGTATATTCTGCTGATGTGGAACATTGTGTGGTGACCAACTATACATTCTTCTAATATGGACTAAATGTTATGCAAAGTGAACTTTTCTAACTTCTATTTTTACTCCCTAAACAGGTAATAGGTTATACAGTAATCACACCTGTTCCCATCCCGGAACCAGATATCATTAAATGTAGTCCTAACTGTCTTGATGCTATATCTTGATTTTATTTATTTTTAATATCCATACAGGCGACTTAAATCTGTCTCTTCAATTTCTCCCCAATAGGACAGATATACAGCTGATACATATCAGTATTTACTGATTGTTTTGATATTGGAAAACCCCATTGTGAAGTTTTATTTCAAATATTTACAGTAATACAAAGTTTACTAAGATTTTCCCTTGTAATTACATTTTGTTGTTTAAGTAAACCCTGAAACACCACTGTGACCAGTTAAAATTTCCTCTATCAGGCTCGTGCCTCAGGCCTGTAGATGAATGGTGCCTAACCATTGTCTTTTTGACGTGTTGCCACTTTTGCAATTAGAGCAACAAAGAGGGGACTGTTACACCTGGGTTATGCCCCCTATCATCCCACATACACCTTACATACACCTCACACTGTATTCCTGGTCTATTGTACTGTAATACTGCTATTTTGCACTAACATTGTAGATTTGGGCACCCAGTGTATAAGCATGGGTGCTAGTAATGTGCTTTACTGCTAATATATGCTAATATTTATCATGCATGGTTCATTATACCGCACTATAATACATTTATCTAGATTATGTTTGTCTTTTACATATATTCCATATATCATTTACCTAATCACTGATAAGATGACTCTGAGGGATCATTAATGATTATTGTATACTTATATTCTCATATAATTATATGTAATGTGTTTTTACACTCAGGCAGATATGCCACATGTAATAGAACCCTGTCAGCACTTCTCTTTGTCTCTAAGCAAGCTGACAGGGAGAGAAAGCCTTTGTTATGTCTTTGTCTTATATTACACATAAGCAAGAAATGCCACATGTAGTTTGAACCCGTCAGCATTTCTTTTGTCCAAGCTATAATGCTAATGGAAGCATATTCTGTCTCATATGATACTCATTAGTAATTCTGTCTCCTAAGTCATTCTCCAATGGAGAATGACTTAGGACCAATACATATTGTTCCTCATATCTGTAACTATGAGGTAATCTCTGTTTATATGCTGTTATCTGTAGTATTTAGCTGTCTGCAACCCACTGTAGCTCCTCTAGAAGATTAGTACTCTAGAAGAGTGGGGAGAGAGACAAGACCTTAGAGAACCTAAGATCTACAATCCTGGAGATTATGTACATTCTTCAGGAGAAGTGGTAAGAAACCCATCTCCCTTGTGATTTTCTTTGTCACATGCTTGGCATAAGTAGTATAATAAATGTTATTAGTACTCTTTGCTTGTTTATGAATGTTTTTTGGCAGTCTCTGAGACACAAGAATCTGTATTATTATTATTTACCTTACACACCAAGAGTGTTTAGGCAACAACCCTACCCTCCAACTTGTGCAACTGCTACTGTCCCTAGTAATACTAACACCACAACTCCAGCAGAAACTGCAACTCCAAACACAGCAGATCACTTGCATTCAAATCCTGAACATCTCATGGATTTTGATATCAGTACCAATGAGCAGCATAAACAAATATTTGCTCTGGGGGACTCTAAGGTAAAGCAATTAGATAGAGAAATCTGTAACCCCAATAAAACCAATATAACAGAGTCAAGCTTCAGAGGGGCCAGAATCTCCGATATTACCAGAATGTCTAGGCCAATCTTTAAGAAATGTGGCAAGCGCCCCTTGATTATAATACATGCTGGGGTGAATAATATCATGAGTCAAAATATCCAGACTATTAAAGAAGAAATTGTTGGTCTTACTAACACACTTATAGAACTAGACAGTGAAGTTGTATTCTCTTAAATACTCCCTGTTATTAGAGCTTCTAGACCCAAAATGGACAAAATAAAATACATAAACAACTGGTTAGCAATATAGTGCCATAAGCAACAAATAGGGTGTATCACCCATTGGGAAGAATTCATAAACAGAAGAGACTTAATCTGCAGGGATGGCATACACCCCAGTAAACGAGGTTCCACATTGCTAGCACAGTATATTAAGTATTTCATTAACAAGAATTTAAACTTATAAATGGGGGGAGTCCCTTTCTAGATATAATCTGCCATATATACATGATAGACTGTTGACTACATCCTTGCCTACCCAAGGGACTCCAGTGGTAACTTCTAATAAAAATAACAGCACTTCTCTTATGGCACAGTCTGAACAGCTTAATATAACAAATAATCAAAATCCCGGGAATGAGCTAAGAATCATACTTCTAAATGCTAGATGGTTACTAAATAAAATGGATGAATTAACATGTATACTACTGAAGGATAATATAGATATCTGTGGAGGCACTGAGACTTGGTTCTCTGACTCTGCCTGGAGGACTGATATAGCTGGATATACTAAACTTATTAAAAATAGAACACATACTAAAGGTGGGGGGCATTATCCTCTATATTCATAACAGTATTGAGTGCCATGAGATAATTAATAACAATAGCACTTCAACAGACAGTGAAATTATCTGGATTAAAATTACATGTGTGGAAGGCCCATTAACAATTGACATAGCCTATCATTCTCCCAGTCTTGACTCAAATAGTAATGATAATTTTATGAAATCAATTGAACATATGGAAGTCCTTAATGACTACACTCTCATGGGAGACTTTAATCTCCCAAAAATAAACTGGTCAACACTTAAGGGTAATGGCATCCTTGAAAATAGTTTCATTAACATTACTCTGCAACTTGATCTAGAACAACTTGTAAGGACAAAAACCAGGAAAAACAACATATTGGACCTAATCCTTACAAATATTAAACATACTAGAAATCACCCCCAAATATTGGATCATCTTGGAGACAGTGACCATAATAAAATCCTATGGATCATAAAAAGTTTTAAGTCTGAACAATCTGGTGTTACTCAAATTAAAAATGTTAGCAGAGCAAACTATGGGGAAATTAAAAACTACCTTAACAAATGGAACTGGCAAAATGAACTTAAACATCTGGAAGTAATTAAGATGTGACAAATCATATATACACACATTGAATGGTACATCAGGATGTGGGTACCTGAATGTACAAATACAACAATAATAAACAAAGGGTCCCGTTATGGGCATATAACAAATACACAAAAAAAACCCCTCCGGAATTAATTGGCAAAGATTTAAAGATAAAGCAAATAAAAAAATAAAGAATAGCAAAACAAACACATGAACTTAACTTGGCTACAGTAGCTAAAGATAACAAAAAAGGTTTTTAACTATATTGGATCAATTAAGGGGAAAACTGGAGGGGCTGGCCCATTAATGAAGGATCAGCAACTTATTTCTGATGAATATAAAATGGCTGAAGTATTGAACACTTATTTTTCAAGTGTCTTCAAACCTAAAGAAAACACTAGCCAGATGATTATAAGAGACCAATCTGACATACTCATAATATTTACTCAGAAAGAAATCTTGGATGCCATCAAAACTATGAAACCTGACTCATCATCTGGGCCTGATAATATACCTCCTTTTTTCATTAAAAACCTTTCTGGGGAACTGTGTGGCATATTTACTTTATTATTTAATGCCACAATTGCCGAGGGGGTTGCAATACCAGAATGGAAAGTAGCAACGGTCATGCCAATATATAAAGGGGGAAGTAAGCAAAATGTTGCTAATTACAGACCTATAAATCTTCCCTCATACATTGGTAAGCTAATGCAAAGACTTCTCCAGCACAAAATTCATATGCATTTAAAAGATAAGGGCTTACAGAATATAACTCAGCACGGAATTATGCAAGGAAGATCTTGTCAGAGCAACCTTACAAGTTTTTTTGAACCAATAAGTAACGCCCTAGATTTAGGGTTCCCTGTAAATATCATATTTCTAGACTATGCCAAAACATTTGATTCTGTTTTCCATAAAATCTTAATTAATTTACGTGTCCAAATGAAAGTACACAGTAACATCATAAAATTGATTGAATCTTGGCTTAACAATAGGCAGCAGCAAGTCATTATCAGAGGACAGAAATCTATATGGTCTACAGTTACTAGCGGAGTGCCCCAGGGCCCTATATTATTTAACATTTTCATCGCCATCATGCAGACTTCTCAGGGGGTATGGATTAGTAAATATGCTAATGACAGCAAACTGTGCTGTACTGTAAATAATGATTTTCTGTCAAACTACTGCAGAGTAACTTACACAATCTAGCAATCTGGGCTGCTGAAAATAAAATGACATTTAATGTCCTGAAATGCAAAGTTATGCATCTGGGAAAAAGTAACCACTTAGCTGACTATTCACTAGATGGTACCCAGCTCCAAACTGTCACAGCTGAAAGGGACTTAGGAGTCACTATTTCAAATGACTTAAAGTTCAGTATGCAAACCAACATAACAGTAAAAAAATGTCATGGCATAATTGCCTCATCTTAAAAAATATCAAGAGTAGGAAATCGGAAGTTATTGTTCCATTATATACTAGCCTAATCAGATCTCAGATAGAATACTGTGCCCCTTTCTGTGCTCCAACCACCATCGGTGACAAAGCCTTGGTAGAAAAAGTCCAAAGGAAAATTGCTAGGAAAATAAGTAACTTGTCTAACCTAGAGTACACTGATAGGTTAAAATCCCTAGGCTTGTATTCCTTGGAATATAGATCTCTCAAGGGAGAATTATGTTTAGCCTATAGAGCCATACATGACCCCATCTTGCTTGAAACTATTTGTCTAGTGAAACAGGAATCAATTAATAACACTCACTCACATAAACTCAAATTTGCTGTTAGCCTTAATAAAACTGTCAAAAGAAATAATTATATAACCCAGAGACTGCCACTTATATGGAACTCTCTTCCTCACCATGTAGTTTCAAGTGACAGTATTAACCAATTCAAACATAGACTTGATCAACACATGGGCGATAGAAAATTATTCTTCCACCATTAGGACAAATGGTGGTGAGTTCTACGTGGGCTTGCCCTCGAACTTGTAAAAACCTATGAACCTATGATCCTATAAATCGGCATGGGATCATTATGTCGCAAGGCAGAATGCTGCAAGGCATAAGCGCGTTGTGCGATTTCTGATGGTTTTTGTTCTGTGGGGGGCTCTGCCCACCACACCCCCAGACCCCCCCACTAAAGATTCTCAATTTAAGGGGGGGGGGTCCAGTTCAGAGAGCGGGCAGGTCCAGGTCCATCATAATGTCATACGCTATTATGTGTGCGACATTATGACCCGGCACGTACAGTATTAATCTGGACTATCCCCTATTGGCATTGGTGTTCCTCAGGGTTCCATTCTTGGACCCCTACTTTTCTCATTGTTTATAAATAACCTACCCAAATTATGAAGCTCCTGTGCCTCCCTACTATATGCTGATGACATGCTGTTGTACACTAGTGCTGCAGATACAAGCATTTGTCAATGCCAAATGTTGCTTGCTTGTATGTGCTGTTTAGGTATTTGGAAGTGATAGTTCCATGCCTTCCTCCCAAGTCATCCACTGTGTCTTTCCACTCAGTATTCACAGAAGAGTGGAAGGGGCAAGGGCCACAGCAGTACAGCAGTTGCCAAGGGGGGTGAAGAGGTGGACAATAGTCCTTTCAAAGGCAAAAGAGCCCTGCAGGAGCTCACTAAATTGAAGGTAGACAAAGCAATGGAACCAGATGGCATATGCTCAAGGATATTAAGAGAACTGCGAAGGGAGATAGCAGTACCTCTGGCAGCCATGTTCACTGAGTCATTCAACATGAGTGAATTGGAGGAGGGCACATGTGGTCCCTCTACACAAATGCAGCAGCAGAGAGGAGGCAGGGAACAATAGGCCGTTTAGCCTCACCTCAGTAGTGAGGAAGATCATGGAGGCATTGTTTAAAGAAAGGATAGTGGGGCATCTAGAAGCCATCAGAGCCCAGGACCATAGACAACATGGATTCACAGTGGGGACATCATGTCAGATAAATCTGGTTGATTTCTTTGACTGGGTGACAAAGGAAGTGAATCAGGGTGGGGCAGTGGACAACACTTACCTTGATTTCAGCAAAGCCTTTGACACCATCCCACATAAGAGGCTGATAAACTAGCTGGGTAGGCTGGGCATGGGGGAAAAGGGTGGTAAACTGGGTTAGAAACTGGCTAACAGACAGGAGGCAGAGAGTGGTGGTAAATGGGGTGCAGTCTAGGGAGAGGGGGTGACCAGTGGGGTGCTGCAGGGTCTTCATTAGTAACATTGCAGAACGGCTGCAGGGAATTTTTTCACCAAATTTTCAACATAGCCGTTTTAAGACCTCTGCTCATGAACAGTGTCACTGTGATTTTCTTAATCTGGCCCAAACATTGATTGTGCACACTGACTGCGCCATTGTGCGCTACATGCACAGAAACACATTTTGGGTGACATGTTAAAAATGACAATTGTACTGCTCATAAGGAGGTGTGGTAAAATGGCAATGTTGAAAATCTGGAGTGAAAATATTACAAATTTGCAAACTTACGAGCGTGGGTAGGAACTGCGCAACGCACGCTTGTAAAACAGTAATTTTAGAATTTTCTGAAATTTTCAACATAGCCCATTTAAAGACCTCTGCTAATGAACAGTGTCACTGTGATTTTCTTTAATGTGCCCCATACATTGATTTTGCACACTGACTGCTCCATTGTGCACTACATGGGCTGAAACACATTTTGGGTGAGATGTGAAAAATGACAGCTGTACTGCTCAAAAGGAGGTGTGGTAAAATGGTAATGTTGAAAATCTGGAGTGAAAATATTGAAAATTCGCGAACTTACGAGCATGCATAGGAACTGCGTAATGCATGCCCATAAAACAGTCACTTTTAGGAATTTTTTCACCAAATTTTCAACATAGACTTTTTGAGAGCCCACCTTATGAACACTGGCAGTGTCGTTTTGCTAATTGGTCCTGAAAGGTGATTTCAAGCAGTGACCTTGAAATCACCCTTCGGGCCCGATTAACGCCATGACAGTGCAAGAATTCATGAGGAGGCGTCCTAAATACCCCATGTTGAAAATTTGGGCCCAAAATTCCCAAACATGCCTGAGATATGCAACAAAGTTGAAAAAACCCTATTTATTCCATTATACAGCTTACCGGCATTTCCTCAGTTCGTGGTTGGCTTTGAAGAGTGCAGGCGTGTTCCTGGTCCACGAAGATCATTGCGCCGGACTCCAGAGTAAGTATGGGGGTGTGGGGAGGTAGGGTGCTGGCAGGTGGGTGCAGGTTGTGGGGGCAGGAGACTACGAGGACCGTTGTTTGCTTACAGGTTTTTATTAAGGCGGCGTGGGGCGTTTACCATGCTGGGGTGGGCTCCCAACATGGCAGCTGGAAAGGCTGTTTGGGGGGCTGAAGCCAACGGGGGATTGGGACCCCGTCAGCCATAACAAGCTTTGCCATGCTGGGGTGGGCTCCCAGTGTGGCACCTGGAAAGCTTTTGGGGGGGCGTGAAACCGTGGAGCCGGCGGAGATTGGGCACCCGTATCTATAACAGTTTTTGCCACGCTGGGGTATGCTCCCAACGTGGCACCTGGACAGTTTTTGTGGGGGGGGGCGTGGAGCCGACGGACCATACAGTGTGTGTGTGGGGGTTGGGAGGGAGTGCATCAGCACGCAGTATGCATGCTTGCGTGTGTGTGTGGGGGGGGAGCTCTGCTCACTGAAGCGGAGCTCTCCCTTTCAACTGTACGACCACTGCATTTTCAACTGCTGTCATAGACAGCTGCAGCAGTGATTGGGGAACTGGGGCCACACCTGCAAACACACTGACTGAATTGGAAGACGGGTACCACACCTCCGAAAACTCGGATGATGGCACTATGTTTCTTGCACATGCGTGCAAGCAACATAATAAATGACATCAGTAGTAAACTGAATAAGGATTTTGCTACTATCCAAGCCTGGATCACTTACATATGAACATACGAACATACAAAGAAGCCAGCAGAAGGAGTCCGTTTGGTCTATCAAGTCTGCTCATATCGCATGAGTCCACAGCTTTAGTTAATGTCCTTGCCCTCCCTCCTCCCCACTCCTCCCTGCCCATGATCCTTACTTCCCCCATGCCTATCTCAGCCTCTCTGAAAGCTTTCCACTGTCTTCAACGAGATGACCTCTTCCAGCAGTGCATTCCAGGTGCCCACCATCCTCTCTGTGAAGAAGTGCTTCCTGACCTCCCTCCTAAACCTCCCACCCTCCAGCTTAAGACTGTGCCCCCTAGTGTTATGGTTGCCACTCAGCTTAAAGAGACTCTCCTTATCAACCTTAATTATCCCTTTCAAGTATTTGAAGGTCCCAATCATGTCCCTTCTCTCTCTCTCCTGTCTTCCAGAGAGTACATGTTCAGTGCCCTCAACCTCTCCTCGTATGCCTTACCCTGCTGACCTGCTATCATCATTGTAGCCCTCCTCTGGGCCTTCTCCAGGTGGTTAATGTCCTTTTTGAGGTGTGGGCACCAGTACTGAACTCCACACTCTAGATGTGGCCTTACCAGTGACCTGTACAAGGGCAGTATAACCTCTTCTCTCCTACTACCGATTCTCCTAGATATGCATGCCAGCATCTTGTTTGCCTTTGCTGCTGCATTCTTGCACTGCGTGGAGTGCTTTAGGTCACTAGTGTTCATCACTCCCAGGTCCTTCTCCTCCTCTGATGCAGATACTTGGACTCCACACAGGTAGTACTCTGTCCTGGGATTCTTGACTCCAATATGCATAACTTTGCATTTTATGGCATTGAAGCCAAGATGCCAGATCCTGGACCAACTCTCCAGCTTTTCCAGATCTTCCTGTAGGTCCTGTATCCCTCCAGCTGTGTCCACTTTCCCACAGAGCTTGGTATCATCCAAGAATAGGTACATTTTGCCCTTAATACCATCCTCAATGTCATTGATGAAGACATTGAACAACACCGGCCCCAGTACAGAGCCCTGTGGGACCATACTGGTTACCTCTCTGATACCAGATAACTCTCCCCCCACAACCACCTTCTGGGTTCTGTCCCTCAGCTAGTTTTCCACCCATCTGGCCATCTTTACCCTAACCCCAAAATCCAACAACTTCCTGATCAACCTTTTATGGGGCACAGAATCAAAGGCCTTGCTCAAATCAAGATAGAGGTTGTCTACCACTTGGCCCCTGTCTACTGTCATAGTGACACAGTCAAAGACGTGAATCAGATTCGTCTGACATGATCTCCCCCCCATGAACCCATGCTGCCTCACATCCTGAAGATCATGCTCCTCTAGATATTCCACCAACCTTTCCTTTAGTATGGTCTCCATGAGCTTGCCTACAATGGAGTTCAGACCGACTGGTCTGTAATTCCCTGGGTCATCCTTAGGACCACTTTTGTGGATGGGCACTACATGTGCTGTTCTCCAGTCCTGTGATACCATGCCAGACTCTAGTGAACTATTAAGTAGGTCTGCTAGTGGCTCTGCCAGCTCCTCAGCTAGTTCCTTTACTAGAAACATAGAAACATAGAATTTGATGGCTGATAAGGACCACTTGGCCCACCTAGACTGCCCATTTCCCTACCTAACAGAAAGCTGCAGATCCTAGTTAACCAACAGCCTACTTCCTCCTACCCCCACTAGAATTACCATATGTCTGTCCCATGAATTCTTGAATTCCCCCACTGTTTTTGACTCTGTGACCTAAGAAGGCCGTTTCATGCATCTACAACCCTCTCTGTGAAGAATACTTCCTCACATTACCTCTGAGCTGTCCCCCCATCTTCAAATTGTGCCCGCTTGTTCTTGCACATCTCTTTTTCTGAAAGATGCTACCTTCTTGAACTTTGTTGATTACCTTGAGGTATTTGAAAGTTTCTATCATGTCCTTCCCTCACTCCTTTCCTCGAGGCTATACATCTTAAGCTCCTTTAGTCTTTCATCATATGTCTTCTGGTGCAGACCCTGCACCATTTTGGTTGCCCTCCTCTGGACAGCCTCTACCCTGCCTATATCTTTGTAGAGATGGGGTCTCTAGAACTGTACACAGTACTCCAGATGGGGTCTTACCAACTATCTGTACAGAGGGCCAACAACTTCCTGTTTTCTACTGGTGATGCCTCTCCCTATGCATCCCAGTATCCCCCAGCCCTCCTTACTGCCTTCTCACATTGCTGGCCTAAATTTAGGTCATCTGATATGACTACCGCCAGGTCCCTTTCCATTTTTGTTGTTGTCAGTATCTCAGCCCCCTTTGTGTACTCTTCCCCTGGGTTTTTGTTTTCCAGGTGCACTTCTTTGCATTGAATCTAAGCTGCCATGCATTTGACCATTCCTCCAGCCTTGCCAAGTCCCTTTTCATCCTTTCCACCCCACCTTGCGTATCAACCCTGTTGCAGATCTTTGTGTCATCTGCAAAGGGACATACTTTCCCCTTCCAGTCCCTCTGCAATGTCACTTAAAAAGACATTAAAAAGGATCGGCCCCAGTACTGAACCCTGCTATAACCCCCCAATAGTAACCCCCCTTTCTTCACTGTGGACTCCATTTACTATTAGCTGCTGTGTCCTGTTGTCCAGCTAGTGTTTTACCCAGGCTACCACCCTTTGACCCACTCTCAAGCTGGCTAATTTATTTATTAATCTTTTGTGCAGGACTGTGTCAAATGCCTTGCTAAAGTCTAGGTAGGCCATGTCCACAGCCCCTCTCTGGTCTACTACTTTGGTCACCCAGTCAAAAGAAATCAATTAGATTTGTCTGACATGACCTTCCTGCTGTGAATCCATGCCACCTTGTGTCCTGTGCCCCACTGGCCTCTAGGTGCTCAACAGTACTTTCCTTCAGAAGTGATTCCATCATTTTCCCTACCACTGAGGTCAAAATGACAGGTCTGTAGTTTTCTGCCTTTGTCTTGCTCCCACTTTCGTGAAGGGGAATCACATCGTCCTCCTCCTTCAGTCCTCAGGTACCAGACCATTCTCCGATGATTTACTAAAAAGGGTAGTCAGTGGTGTTACTAGTTCTTCTCTTAGTTCTTTTAGAATTCTGGGGTGAATCCCATCAGGCCCCATTGCTTTATCCACCTTCAGTTTTAGGAGTTCTTTCAGAACCCTTTCTTCTGTGAAAGGACTAATATCAACTCCCCTATCCAGAATGCTTCTATTGACTGGATTAGGTATCTCCCCCTGCTTTTCCATTGTGAGTACTGAGCAGAAGTATTTATTGAGTATCCCTGCTTTTTCACTGTTGCTCTCTACCCAACCACCTTCCTCTTTATTCAGCCTCAGTATCCCTGCCTTAGTCTTTCTTTGCTCCCTAATGTAACTATAAAAGGTTTTATCCCCCTTCTTAACTGAGTTGGCTATCTTTTACTTGGTTTGGGCCTCTGCTATTCTGACTGCCTTCCCCACTTCCTTCTGCTTTAACTGGCACAGTTCTCTGTCTTGCTCCTTCTGTGTTTCCTTATGCTTCCTGAATGCTATCTTTTTCTCCCTTACCTTCCCTGCTATTTCTTTTGAGAACCATGGTGTTTTTTTCTTTCATTTTGATTTGCTTATTTGCTTCACACAAAGGCTTGTTGCCTCTGTGATGGCGGTTTTGATGTTTCCCCATTGTTACTCCACCTCACCTTCTTGCTTGTTTGCTAGTGCTTTTCTGAGGCACTCTCCCATTTCGACAAAATCAGCCCTCCTGAAGTACATTACCTTCACTTTTGTATGGCTTGACTCTACAGCTAAGTTTATCGTGAACCACACTGTTTGGTGGTCGCTCGTTCCCAGATGGCTACCCACTTCAAGATTGGAAATCCTCTCTCCATCCCCATTTGAGAGTACCAGGTCTAGGATTGCTTCCTCCCGAGTGGGTTCCAAAACTAGTTGTCTGAGGCATGCCCCCTATAGGGCATTGAGAATGGCCCTGTTCTTGAATGTGGCTGCAGCAAAGGTGCTCCAGTTAACATCTGGCATATTCAGGTCCCTCATCAGCAATATCTCCCCTTTCTCTGCCATCCCAAGGATGCCTTCTACCATTTCCTTGTCCATTTTCTCCCCCTGAGATGGGGGTCTGTATACAACCCCTGTGTGGATTGTGGTGCCATTTCCAGTCTCCAAGGTGACCCACAGTGCCTCTTCTCCTCCCTGTTTATCCTTTTGTTCTGTTGCTTTGATCCCTTCCCTTACATAGAGAGCTATTCCTCCTCCTCTTCTTCCCTCCCTGTCCCTCCTGTAGATTGTGTATCCTGGTATGTTGAGATCCCAGTCATGGTTCTCTGTGTACCATGTTTCTGGGACTGCCCACGATATCCAGGTATCCCTCTTCCATCAAGGTCACCATTTCGGGGAGCTTTTCACCTAGACTACGGGCATTGGTACTCATTACCCTCCATTTTTTTATGGCTTTATTTCTTTTTGCCCCTTCCCTGTCCTTACTGCTTTTGTCTTTTTCTCCATTTACCCCTGCCCTTCTCCCTATTGACTGCTATATCTTGATGTTTACCTCTCTAACTACCCTGATTTTTTTTGTGGGTGTGGGGGCTAGGATTTCCCTTCTCCTTTTCAGTGCCTCCCCCCTAGTTTGTCAATGAAGCATTTAAACCTATCACCTAGGATCCTGGTTCCCCTCCTGGATAGATACAGACCATCATGCCTGTATAGGCCTGCATCCCTCCAGGTGGAGCCCCAGTCCCCAATGAAGCCAAATCCCTGAGCTCTGCACCAGTTCTTCAACCAATCATTGAATCCCATGGTGCAGAGTACCCTAGCCTCATCCATGCCATAGACAGGTAGCACTTCCAAGAAAGTTACCATGTGTGTTACTTGTCTAAGGCCCCTTCCCAACTCCACAAACTCCTGTTGCACTGCTCTGATCCCATTCTCAGCCAGGTCATTTGTCCCTAGGTGGATAATGACATCCAGCTCTCTCGCCCTTGCAGCTGCTCCCATGATCCTGAGTATTCATTTCCTGTCCCTCCAAGCCATGGCACTGGGCAGGCACCTTACCTCTCTTTCCCCTCCCTCCCCCAGTTCTACCCCCTAACAATTGAGTCCCCCACCTGGAGTTGTTTCCTTCCACTGTGGGGTCCTGTGCCACCCCTCCTGTGGTTCTCCATTGTGGAGGTTCCCAGCATCCTCCTTGGTCTCCACTGTGGGTGCCTCCATAGAGGAACCATGCTTCACCAGTGTGGCGAATGAATTGTGGAGAGGCACAACTGGAGGGATGTGCCTCTGTTCCACCACCCTCACCCTCTCTGAGCCCACCATGGTCCAATCACTCCTCTTTCTTGGCAACCTCTGAGGTAGTGGCATTGGCCTGGGTGGTCCCTGGGTGGGGGAGCATGTTTCCCGAATCCTTGCCAGGTCAGCATGGATATGAACAACCTCCTCCCTCAGACCAGAGAGGTGCCTGCAAATAGGGGCAGCAACGCAGTCTCCAGAATGTCTCCCAGAAGACTGCTGCTTCACAGCCAGTACATTGCACCACTTGCAAACAGGGCAGCAACACAGTCTCCGGAATGTCTCCTGGAAGACTGCTGCTCCACAGCCAGTGCATTGCACCACTTGGATGTACTCTGTCCAGGCCTGGTGATTTGTCCACCTTCAATTCAAGCAGACCCTGCCTCACTCTATCCTTCTCTATCACTGCATCTGTGTTCCCTTCTCTCCCTCCTGAAGGCACTGGTCTGTCCTTCTTCCTGGTGAAGATGGAACAGAAGTATTTATTTAATATCTCAGCTTTTCCTCATTATACTCCACCCACTCCACCCCTTTCTTAAGCCAAACAATCCCTTCCTTCTTGTCCCTTTTCTCACTTATATAGCGGAAGAAAGTCTTCTCCCCTTCTTAATTCCTTCAGCTGTCTGCAGCTCCTTCTATGCCATTGCTATACAGACTTCCTTACCTACCTCACTAGCCAATCTTAGGCAATTTTCCCTAAGTAACCCCCCTACAAATGGGGGTTCCTATAATGTCTTCCTGGGCTGCCTAATGCCCATTGTCAGGATGCTGTCCTGTGTCTGCTGTAACTTTATGTGTCTGCATGAGAGTGCTCCTGTGAGCCTCCTTGCCTGTCTCTTTAGGAGAGCTATTATTCTGTGTAAGAAAATGAGTCTGGACTGGGTCTGAGTAATTAAAGCTAAAGGATATGATAGAGACATACAAGTATCTTACAGGGAGGAACAGGGTGCAGGAAAACACTATTTTTAAGTGAAAAAGATGTTCCAGGACTAGAGGGCATGGGATGAAGTTGGAGGGAGGACGATTCAGAGGAAACATGAGAAAGAATTTCTTCACAGAATGGGTGGTGGACAAGTGGAACACCCTACCAGAGGAAGTGGTGGGGGCGGAAACAATCACGGGATTTAAGAATGCATGGGATAGACATAAAGGAATTCTGGAGGTCAGTGGTAAGGTGCAACAGACTTCTAAGAAAACAAACTGAACTTACAAGCTCAAATGGGCAGACTGGGTGGGCCATAGGCCCTTATCTGCTGACACTGTCTATGTATCTATGTATCTATGACCCACCAGACAGTCCATATTTCTGCTCCATTCTGCAGTCACTATAGTACTTGCACAGAGGGAGCTCTGTTAGGAACTGTGATTATTTGCTGTTTATCTGCTTTGATAATGATGATATAGGAGTTTGTCCAACCTGCTTTCCATTGCAGCTTGAACTTTTGCATAAGAGCAACCATCTTGGTTCTGGGCTGCCAGAGTTGGACTAATCGAGCCTCAGGGGACCTAAAATGGAGACTGTCCCCAGAGGTCTTGTGGGACTGAAATTCTGTAGGAATTCTAGTTTTTAAGGTTTGGCACCTAAATGGACCTGGAGAGGGAGCTCTTTCGGTGACAGACAGTTCCCTCAGCCAACCAAATATTTTGGATTACTGGGAAAGCCCAGACTGCCTGAAGCAGTGTGTCAGTCAAGTGTTGGAGTTTGGAGAGTGAACAGCTCATGCCATCGAGCAGCTGCTCCTGCTAGGAGCATGGGAGAATCAGCAGGAAGGCTCTGCTGGCCTGCCTGTCATATCTTCCAATGCGAAGTATTGTCTTAAGAGTGAAAGTTGGATTTATCCGATTGTTGGGATCAAGACCTCAACCTGAAGAGAAAAGTGTGATTGCTGCCTGCAAGTGGACCGAAGACTTGCTCCAGAAGCGATTGGCCTGCTAGGTACCGAAATGAGCCTCAGATTGAAAGGTTTGTGCAGAGCATCTGTGACTTGCAAATGGATTTTATCCAAACTGTGGCAAAATATTCTAAGTGCTTGTAAGTGTGCCGAATGTGTATCGTGGGTTGCAAGTTGGTTCCCCATGGCGAGTTCTGTTACGCTAGCTGGCAGCTGTTCCAGCACTTTCATCACGGACTTCATCTCTGCCTGGGCCCTGCCATCTCACCCTAGGCCACTGCTCCCAACTCAGAGACATTTCCAGCGAAAGACCTGCTCTGGAATTCGGCTCCCTGTTCAACACCATTGAACAGGTATCAACCACCATGTTGAGTCGTGTAGGCCCTGCTTCCCCTGGCAATCCAATGCTACATCCTGAGGTCTTCATCTCGTCTGTCCTGCATCCTGGTCTGGGTAGCGTGAGTACAAACAGGGTAGCTCCCTGAAATATAAGCTACAATCATTGTGTGTCATCAGGGCTGCAGCTATGGATTTTGGGGCCCAGGACAAGTCACTTTAAATGGGCCCCTATTTCCCAAACCAGCAAATGCCAGGGGCAATGCCAGCTCCTCAGGTGGGCCCCTCCTGAGCTCGGGGCCCAGGACAACATCCCCACTTCCCCCCATTACTGTGGCCCTGTGTGTCATCTGATTTGCTTGTTTTGGGTTTTATTGCAATGGTCCGGATTACAAATACTTGGGATGAATGAATGCTAATTGTTTTCTTTCCTAAGGGCCCCAACAACAGCTGCAATGCCTGCCTACCCTGGGCAACATTTCCGGCTATCCTGTTCAACAACTGGGTACCCAGGGTTGTGGAACTATGTCAAAGGGACTCACTGTGCATGTTTATTTAGCCTGAATTTAATCAGATTCAGATCTGCTAATCACCTGCTAGATTCATGCCCGACCCTTGTTCACGTCCCCTGAATAAATCAGACTGTGGTTGTTCACGTTTAACCTGGCTAGTGTGTACCTTCTTGGTGGGGGATATTGCACTGCCATTGTACTGTTGCATCACTGGTCTTATTTCCCCGGGGGTCTCCAGGGCAATTGCAGAAGATCCTGCCCTGGTGGTAAGTGCAAGGAGTGTGAGCATATCAGTACTGTCATATGATAATTGTGAATGTCCTGTTGCTGAATTGTTTAGGTCACTAGAAGGGTTGGTGGTTGGCTATAGCATCCCAGAGGGCTATACCAACAACAGCCATGCTACCCCAAAACCATTCTTTCAGGTGAAGGCACACGTTCACCGAGCTCAGGCCCCTCAACCTGTGCCTAGTCATGCAGGCAGTGGTAGTAGCCCATAGGATAGCACCACCTAGGGTTACACCTATCCACCTATCTTTTGGTCTTCCTGAATTTTCTATAGGCCAACCTGTTTTCCCTTACTGCCTTGGCAACCCAAGAACTGAACCAGCTGGGCACTTTGGCACTTGTGTTCTTACCCTGAGCCTAACACACTCCTCTGTGGCAACCAGTATTTCTTCCTTAATGATGGACCACCTTTGGTCCACCCACATACCTGCTTTGATGCCTGCCAGATGGCTCCTTAGCACTTCACCCATTTTCATGAAGTCTGCCCTCCTGAGATCCAAGATTTTGGTCTTAGTCGGGATGCTTTCCCTGCCCATATCCAACTAGAACCACACTGTGCAATGTTCAGTTCCACCCAGTGGCCCACTGACCATTATTTCCTGTACATGCTCACCATTTGTGAGTACCAGATCAAGAATTGCCTCAGCTCTTGTTGGTTCAGTGAAGCCCTGAGTCAGAACCCCTCTCTGCAGTCCTGGTATCACCTGACTCCTAGTACATGCTGTTGGAGGATATGCTCCAGTCCACCTTGGGCAGGTTGAAGTCCCCCACAGTTACCACCTCTCCTTTTCCCACAACTTCCAGTATTTGTGTGATCAGTTCCCTGCCCCTCTCCTCACCATCCCCTACACTTGTGCTCCCCGTCCTTCCTTTCTTACCTTCGGTACTAGTTGCTTCCCTGCCTAACTGCTTCCTCTGTATCCTGGTGAACATATTTCCACATCCACAATTTATCCCCGTTACTGTTTTTCCATTTCCCACTCTACCCCTCCCCTTCTGACTACCTGTGTCTGCTTTCAGTTTTCCCTCCCCTCTTCCTTTGGTTTTTCTCCCTCTCCCCATTCTCCACTCTGTTTTGCCCGCCTCCTCTTCCCTGCCCTCCCTGATTAGTTCCCTCTCCCCTCCCCTGTACTCCTGCTCTCAGCTCTGCCTCAACCTGACCTCCTACCTCTACCTCCTTCTGCCCCCTACCTCCTTCCAGACAGTGGTGAAATCTATTCAATAAAAGCACCCTTTAGAATTTCACCCCTGATGCTACTCACATTCTGCAATTTCTCACCCTTACCACTTGCCATTTCTCCACCCTGGGCTCCCTAGTCCTCTGAGGAAGAGCATATTATGTGCTCCTGCCCACTCCCATCCCCTGCCTGATGCCCTCACTCCCCTGGGCATCACCCCTCTGCCTTTCCCTCCACTGCTCTGCTCCTCTGACTTCCCACACCATCCTCCCCAGCTCTCATCTGAGCAGCCTTATTTCAGCCCTTAGCTGCTCCAGGCTCATACACACAGGACATCCCCCTTTACTCCACAACATCCCCAGAAAGACTGCTGCCCCACAGCTATCGCAGTTTGCCACTCTCCTGCTTCCCATACATGTACCTATTCTCCCCACATCCTCCCAGCCCAGCTTCTCCTAACCTACAGTTATACATCATCATAGGACACCATCTCTGCAACCTGCCTCATCAATACATCCAAACCAAAGGAATTTGAATGTTTGTCAATCAAAATATCTCTTCCTAACTTGTCTTCATTTAAATTGATTGGCTGCTATAGGCCCCCCTCTGCAGGCCTCAAACTACTATCTCACCTAGGGTCAATACTCAATCTAGGCCCTGAAGATACCATCATCCTTGGTGATTTGAATTTAAACTGGCTATCTAATGTATCTGCACCATTGGTAACCTTTTGTGACACCTATGTATTTACACAACTAATTAAAGACCCAACCAGGGTTAACCTAAAAACTCTAGCAACAGCTCACTCCTGGATATTATGTTGGTAAACAAGCCTCACTTATATTCACATGCAGGAGTACTACCAGTGATGTAAGTGATCATTGTCCTATAGCTGGCATAAGATCTACACTCAAACCACCCAATCCTGCAGAATTTGTCCTCAAAAGGTCAAAAAAGAAATTCAACATCTCAGGATACCTCCATGACTTGAGTAATACAATATATTGGCAAGATTTCTACCTTACAACCTCAGTTGAAACAGCTCTCCAGATCTTAAAGGACATTATCACTAATGCTCTCAATATTCATGCACCTATCACCAGTATCAGAACTAAAGCAAGATTCTGCCCTTGGTTCACTACTGATCTTAAAGCAGCCTTGTTAACCAGAGACAAACTGTGGAAAAAGGCAAGAAAAATAAAGGATACCAGAGACTGGCTAAATTTCAGAAAAGCAAGGAATTCATGTACAAAACAAATAAGAACTGCCAAAGCTGCCTACTATAGAGCTGAATTGGATGCTTCCTACAATAACCCAACCAGACTCTGGGGTACTATAAAAGAATTCTGGGCCAAAACTCTACTCCTGCCTTAACCTCCAAACTGCTACTAAATGATACAGATATTACGAGCAAACAAGAAATCCTAAATACCTTCAATGACCACTTCACCACAGCTGGCCTATCATTTGACTCATCACCTGCAAATCTCCTGAGATCTTCCTTGAACCTTCAATCCACTGTGGGACAAAAGGCTACTTCAACTTTTTCCTTCAACCCAATATCCTTGAAAGAAGTAGAAGACCTCCTCTCTAATTTAGATACTTCTAAGAGTGCAGGTACAGACTCCCTGGATCCCTACTTCCTTAAAATTGCATCACACGTCTTATCTGCCCCCCTCACTCATCTCTTCAATCTTTCCCTAACTACTGGATCCATTCCCTCCACTTGGAAAACAGCTCAAGTAGTTCCACTACTTAAATCTGGTGATCCCATGGACCTCAACAATTACAGGCCCATTTCCATCCTATCAGTACTATCCAAGATGCTCGAAAACTAGTAAACTCACAATTAAGGGACTATCTGGATAACAATAACCTCCTAAATTCAGCACAATCGGATTTAGATCAAGGCATAGCACCATTTCTGCCCTAGCCAAAGTAACTAACGATTGGCAGATTGCCTTGGATAAGAAGAACAGTACCTGTGCTGTGTTCCTGGATTTGAGTAAAGCATTTATACAGTGGATCATGAATCATTAATCACCTCCTTAGCTCACTAGGACTGGATTCTCTCTCCACTCAACTGGTTTAAGTGCTACCTATCAGATAGGTCACTGGTAAAAATGGAAATTACCTATCCACCTTAAAACCACTGCTAAGAGGTGTACATAAGGCTTTATTCTTGGCCCCATCCTCTTTGCCATTTATATTAATAATATCGATGCCAACCTCACTCAATCTAACATTCATCTGTTTGCTGATGATACTGTATTATATGTCAGCAATCCCTCATTACCTAAAGCCTGTGAGCTGTTACAATCTGAATTCTCCATCCTGCAACACAATCTACTGGAAAAAAAACTACTTCTAAATGCCAAAAAAACAAAAGCTATGTTCTTTGCCACAAAGAGTTGCTCTGCCACTACCCCATCACCCACCACCCTACAATTATCCACCCTACTTGGAGAGAAGCTGGAATTTGTTGATAACTTCAAATACCTTGGAGTCTGGATTGATAATAGGCTTGACTATTCTGTCCATATTGAAGAGCTACTAAAAAAACTGAGACAAAGGCTTGGTCTATTTTTTAGAATAAAACACTACCTTAACAGAGACTCCAAAAAAAGATTAATCCAGGCATCATTCCTATCCCTCATTGATTATGCTGACTTTCTCTATGGCCATTGTTCACTCCCCCTCTTAAACAAGCTGGACACCCTGTATCATAGATCCATCAGATTTATTACTGACCTTCCCTCCAGCACCCATCATTGCTCTCTTTATATGGCAGTCAACTGGACATCACTACAACACAGAAGAAATAGGAATGCTGCAATCTGGATATTCAAAGCTTTATCAGGCAAACTACCCACCTATATCACAGACTGTTTTAGCGAATTACTTCTAGGCCATACACCTTAAGGATCAGTAAACTCATCATACTAAAGGTCCCCAATGCCTGCACCAGTTTGGGAGGCCGCTATCAGCCACTCACTAGCAGTTGCATGGAACTCACTCCAAAATCCATGAAGCTAAATGACACCCACCCTAACTATCCTTCAAGATTATTCTCCACCTATTTCCAGAGCTCTGCAATTGTTTTTATAAGGCCTAATCCCCTACCTACCTACCCTCCACCCTTTTCCGTGTTCCATTATGTTAGTTCTACTTCTATTTTCCAGTCACCTGATATACTCTCATAAAAGCCAATTAGGCCCTGTAATTTATATATTATGCCTGCTATACCCATTGTCTCCTTTTTCTTACAGGTTAAATGGTTTTACTGTGCCTTGTATATATGTAAATTGTTGTATATTATCACTTTATGTCATTGTACTACTGTTTATGTTATTCTTGTCTATGTAAAAATACTTGTACTCTTATTTGTATGACCACTCAGGTCCATCTTGTAAATGAGCTACGCTCAATGATGTTCGCCTGACTAAATAAAGATTTTGATTGATTGATTGATTGATTGATACATAATTTTATGGCTAGTGCACCTACCTGGTTAACAAAAACTAAATAAATAAAAATAACTATAAAATAAAAAAAATATACATTTCTATTTCACTTTCTGTTTTTTTTTAGTCTTTGGTAACCGGGTAAGGCCCACTAGGCACAAGTGCATGTTTTCAGAGGTGACCTGGGAGCACTAGGTGGTTAAGTGACTTGCTCAGAGTCACACAGTATGCAAGTGGAGGTTGTGAGAATCAAACTCAGGTCTGGTCTGCTGGATGTATCAAGCTCATTCACACCTCATTCCTCTAACCTCTAGGCTATACTGCCAGCCACTTTACCTTCAAAATGTAACAACATATAGAATAATGCATGGGGAAGTGTATATAATGAGGATTTTATGCACACCTGAGGTGTGCAATGCCCCATAAAACCCAAGAATGAAGCTTGAGGGGTTTATCAAGGCATCGCACACCGAGGGTGTGCATAAAATTCGAGTTGATACACGCTTCCTCATGTTTTATTTTTTATAATGACTGGTTTCTTTGATTTTTGATTTTTTTTCTTTTAGAATTTTTACAAAAGGTGCTTAACCAAATTCCGTTATACATGGGTGATTATACACATAATCAAACTCCATTATACATGGGTGATTATACATATATGTGTATAATCAAACTCTGTTATACACATATTTGTATAATCATCCATGTATAACAGAGTTTGACAGCTTCTGCCCACAGTTGATAATCATCACTAACCATTTATTATAATCTCAATAATCTAGAACTCAAGAACTCAGTAGGCTGCTACTTCCAGTGTTCTATCAAAACTAGAATACTATGCCAAAGAAGCTGTTTCTTAGCAACCACCTGATTCTAGCTCAAAAAATATTTTAATAAATGCCTTTTAAATTATAACCCTAGAAATCTCATGAAATAGTGACAAAGTCAAAGTACCACCTAAACAACATGCCACCACACATCAACAAGCAGGCTAATCCTGGTGACAAGGGAAACCCCATACAAATCTCAAACAAACTGCCTATCTACTGCATATAAACAAAATGAAACCTACACAAGATATGATTCAACACATTTACAACAAACTTCTTTTGAAATCCAAAAAGGGACTCATGATGCCCTTTGGCTTTGTACCTAGGCTCAGAGCATGTCCCTCCATCCTAACCATAAGAGGTCCAAGAGGCTCCCTACTTGAGGTAGTGGACTCTTTCAGGTATCTTGGAATCACTTTAGACCCGTCCCTTGATTTCTAATCTCCATGTGTCTGCTCTATGCAAATCTATAAACATAAAACTTGGCCTGGCCTACAAAATTAGACATAATCTAACTGTTGCTGCTAGGCTTGCCATTACCCAAGGCATACTGAGGCCCTGCCTCACTTATGGGTTAATATCTTACTTGGAGACAAAAAAGGGTGTGTTAAGTAAATGGAACACATAGAACAACAGCATCTGCAGATTTGTTCTGGCAGTGCCCAGGCACGTCCACTACTGTGCCATCTACATTTCCCTAGGCTGGCTCTCTCCATCCTCTCACTGGCTGTTCCCCTTGCCATCGGTCACTCGACGATGCATGCCCTCTTTAAAAAGGAACTTTTAAAGTTCCTATCCAAATCTGCCCACTGTTGGTGCTTTAATTCTCCATAGTGTAACCCACCCCCATCAGCCCCCCTTGTTTATCTAGCAGGGCTGCTCCTCTCACCAAATGGCACCAAAGAGAGGGACGGGGGTTGTCACTATAGTTCAGTTTACTAGTACATTTCCTTCTGAGCCTGCCATGCACAGACAGGCCAACCAAGTGTGGCAGCTACCTGGCACACACCTGGTGGGACCATTTACCATGGCCTTCAACCTGGGTCCCTGGGAGAAAATGTTTGCTCACAATTATGCTAGGTTTGCACTTCTGGTCAGGGGCACTCAAGTAAATCCAGACACAGTGGAAGCAATAACAGTACTGTCCAAACCAGGTTGGGATTCTAGAGTGTGGCTTTTATTCACATACAAAGAGAATAATCACAAAGTGAAGATGGACCCCCCACTGGGCTACTCCTACTGGTAATGCAGATTACTGAGGTACAGAGAACACATACAGCGAACCCTCAGGTTCTGACTTGAACAGCAAGCTCTCTGGTTCTGAATGAGGAGATTAGCACACGCAGCCAGTAATAGGAGACTTTCCCATATTTCATGAGAAAGTAATGGTGGCACCCTTGACCACCAAACAGCACATACAGGCTCACAGAGAATCCATCCCACATCTGGGTAAACTATTTTCTTCAGGCACTGGCCAAAAGCACTGAGAGAAAACACAGGTGCCCAGATTGAACCCGGAGAGGTAAACATGGTTACTCCAGATTGGGGGAGTCTTCCACCTTTTGCTTCCAAATTTATACTCGGCCATTCATCTGGCTAATAACACCCTCACAGAAAACTTGCAGATGCTATCTTGAAATGTCTTTCACACTTAACATACTACATTACACACCTCTGAGGTGTCAGAAAGTTAACAGTTCTGTAATTGGCATTGTCTCTTCACTAGACCCCAACTTCAGCAGACACTTGTAAACAGAAAACAGTCTAGGTGATAGGATCCTTTTGACAGAGAAAATTCACCACAAGGAATGCAGGTGTCCCAGGGCTTTTCCAAACAAAAGTCACAGGTACTCACAGAGCAGTTGAATCTCAGGCAGCTTCAACACAGTCCAGACTGGACCTGGGGATAGCCCCTGAATCCTGGAATCCACCCCATCCCTCCTGGGATGGGGCACTGTGAAAACAACTTGGCTTGGTTTCCACCACTTTACCACTAGGCTGTACTGGCTCACACTAGGGTAAGAAACAAACAAAAACACTACTGGTAACTCTGACAGAGCTAAAGATGGAGGCTGCACTACCTGCAACCTCCTCAACTGACTCCAGCTGCAGACTAAAAACACTCTAACTCAACATTCTGAAGCTAACTCCCTGCAGCCAGCTTCCAGTGTGGCTTATGCTGCTGCGACAGTTCCAAAGTGACATCATCCTCCAGCTCAGCTGAAACTAAAACCAGAGAATAACAGTGTGAAATCCATTTAACTGGCATTTCACTAGCTACCTGTCCCTGCCTGCCACTGATTCTAATGGGATTTTAGCAACCCCTGAGAACAAGGGTGTTACATTAGCTTAGACATTTACTCACTCACCTGACAGACAACTCATCCCTACCCTAATAACCATCCTGGATTAGTTGGGTTTCTTCAGTGTCCTCTTGCCCTACTTTTGTTGTTGTTTTCCCTTACAAATGGTAAATGTTCTCTTCCTTCTATTTTTTAATATAATTTTATGGTTGCACTTACCCTGTACTCTACCATTTTTTTTGGTCTGCCATGCCCTTATTTGCTCTGTCCTTCTCTGTGGTTTTTTCCCTGTTACTAAAGTTGTACTTCATCATGTATCCCTATTGTTCATTTTGTGTTTTGCACTTATCACTGTATGCTGAACAGTTTGGCTTTTACAGTGTCCCCATCGTACCCTCCCATGATTCCTCATTGTTTTTTACGTTGTACTTGTGTAACCCCTCACCCCTGCCTTTTGCCAAAATGACAGGTGGCATGCTGTTGAAGCTGACAGCAGTACCTGGTGGGGGGCCTGGGTCTGGGGAGGATGAGGTTACTTGGCACAGGGAGACCTAGGTTTGACTACTCTGCACAGGGGCACCCAAGTAAATCCGAACACAGGAAGCAATAACTGTAATGTCCAGAACCAGGAATGGGATTCTTCAGTGTGGCTTTTATTCACATACTAGCTGAACACAACAAAGCATAGACGGACCTCCATGGGGCTACATACTGTATCCTGGTAATGCAGATTAGAGACTACAACACGATCTACTGGAAGAATGAACCAGTTATACTGTTTTCAGGCTCTGGACCCACCAGGCACACAGCCCGGACTTGCACGCGCATTGGGTACACAACCCGACTGGCCCGGCTCCCCCGCTGGCCACTTGATCCACGGTCCATTGGAAGAGTGAACCAATTATCCTGTTGTGGCTCCCCACACCACTTAGAGTCTGCCACTCCTAGAGAGATTTCTTCCTTACTTCTTATGACTCCCTATCTCACAAAGAGAATTTTTCTTTACACTTGTTGTGGCTCCCCACACCACTTAGAGTCTGCTACTCCTAGAGAGATTTTCCCTTTTGCAACCGCACGTCTGGGTACTTCCCTCATCACTGGCCAAGTGCATGAGGCAAAGTAGCAACCACAGCAGAAATCCGTAGAGGTGGACCTGGTTACTAAAGATGGGGGGGTTTGCCCACCTCCAGCAACCACAGCCCATACCCGGCCATTTCCCTGGGAAAACTGAAACTTCTGAATGTAGATTAAAGGGTAGGTGATCTGGCGCATCTCCTCTACATATTACTTGAATCATACAGCACTCTAGCATTTGACACTACTCCTCTTGTTTGGCCTAGTCCTATAGGCTTCCCAAAATGTAGCTCAATTCCTAGATTCCCACACATGTCCCAGGGTGAAGAAAACATTTTGCCCTCTCATGTTAGAGCAAACGCTCACCCTTCAGTTGCAGGTGCCCCACAGGCGAATCCCAAATCTTCCAACTTTCCAAAACAAAGGCTGAACTGAAATGGCAGCTTTTCTTCCTCTTGGCAGAATTAAGGGGATTTCCCCAGGAATCTGCATGGGGATCTTTACATCCCCCCCCCGGAAGGAGGGGCACTGAGACCCGAACAGCGGTCTCCACCACTTGAGCACACCTTACTTGCTCAAGACAAACTGGGCACTGACCCTTTCTTACTGAAGGCAAACTGGAAACTGAACACTACCCTTTGAAAACTCCCAACGTTCTATCTAACTCCCTCTGCTGCAGATTCCAGTGTGGCTTATGCAGCTGCGAAAGTTCTATTGGTGATGTCATCCCTCAGTCTCAGCTGAGACTGAGAACAGAGTGAAACAGTGTGAAACCCATTTAACTGGAGTTTCACAAGCTGCCTTCTCTGCCTGCCACTAGGTCTTACTGGGATTCTAGTAACCCCAGGTAACAAAGGGGTTACACTAGCATTACCTTGAATACTTTGTACAACTATGGTCTATATTGTATGTCTTAATATTGTACTGTTTTCTGCCACTTTTTTATGTTTAGTTCCTCTTACCTCAATATCCTGTTATGTATTGTCTACTTTGTACCCTCCCCCGGGTCGTGCCTGAAAATAGTCATTTTTATGGCTAGTGCACCCACCCTTTAAACAAAAACTAAATTAATAAATTTACTGCAGGCTGTACAATTGACAATACTATTAGAGATGGTATACCTGAGTCAATTGCAAGCTTGTTCAAGCCCACAACACAAACCTGCTCCCTAGGATCAACTGATAAGTCATTCCTCGACATCCCTAAATGTGCCACAAGGATGAGTGAACAGGCCTTTTCAGTATTTGCTCCAAAGCTCTGGAACTCCTTTCCAATGTCAGTCAGAAGCAATAAGACCCATTTAGTTTTCAAGAATGATCTTCAAAAATTCCTTCTAGCAAATGACAAATGCTCATGCACCTGCCGCTCTGCGTTCCTGAATTGTGATCTGTTTTACTGCTCATGCTTACTTAGGCACTTATTTTGGTAGATCTCTCATACCCCCTGTACTGTCCTCATGTTACATGGTGTTCATGTTCTTTATTTCACTTATTTTGATGTTTCCTAACCCCTGTATTCTCATTAATAGTTTGTATGAAATGTTTGAGTCATACTTTGTTTATAACCCTCCTGGGTTATGCCTAAAAATAGGCAACTGTATCTGTGCACCTTCCTAGTCAACAAAAACTAAATAAATAATTTATTTGGGGATATCTCTGTTATCAGGTTACACCTATGGAACTTAACCATCAGGCATCAAGATCACATGGAAGCTTTTTCTGCAGCACTCTAATAGGGGCCACCCATGCAGACATCAGGCTCCAACGTCACATACCCTATATAAGTGTGGGTGGCCACTCCCTCCTCAGTTCCTTCCTGCCATCAACTATTTGTGCACAGACTCCGTGGAAGCTTCATCACTCAATTTGACTGCCAAAATGACTTACCTTTTTGTTTGGTAATTGCCTTCGAATCACTTTATTTTAAACTGATTTCCTTTTTGTATGTCGAGAACTTCTCTTTCGTTGACTCTTCTCAGTTGCTGCCAGTGTGGAAATAAGATTTCTTCAACTGACAGCCATGAACTCAATGTCTGCTGTCTTGGGACTGGCCACAATGTTCTTGCCTGCGAGTTTTCCCTGAAGTTTAACCTCATCAGCCAGTGCCAATTAAGTCTCTTCCTTCCCCATGTGTGCCATATTTATCCACTGGTAAGGTATAATTGATTTGTCATATTAACTGCTTTCCCTTCCCCTTCTACTCCTGGCTTTATCTTTGCTTACGCTCCACTGCTACTCTATCAAATCTCTCCTCCCTCCCATATCAGTTGTAGACTGTTGTTTGTTCTAGCTGCCAAAATACTGTATATTTGATTTGATTTGATTAAATCAAATTACACCAGTCATCATGTTTCATTTATCAGTATGCGACCTATAAAATCGCTTCCCTGTCTCATATCAATGTTTACTACCTGCGTTCACCCTGTGTGGTACCCTTGTATGTATATCCAGCCTGTATCATGTAACGTGTATTTCATGTATATACTGTTATTACCTATCTGTGTTTGTACTTTAAGTGTTTATGTCACAGGGCCTCCTTGTGAATGAGCTTGCTCAATGGAGTTTTCCTGCAATAAACTTGAACTTGAACTTGAACAATGCAAGAAAGCCCTGCAGAAATTCCTTTTTGAGCAACAGGCAGCCAGCAGACAGTAAAGGTATTCTGGGTCCTCTCTCCCAGTCGCTGGTGTCCTCTTTGGGCTCTCAGACCCCCCAAGGCCAGGGACAAGCTCTCAGGGAAACATTCTCATTGGGATAAAGAGCAGCCTAAGGGCCTTTCCCCCGGCAGCAATCCTGGTTCCCGGTGGACTCTTCCTCCTCTTCTCCTGGGATTGCCCCGTCAAATGCTTCAGAGCTGGCACCTCAATCCATGCAGAACTGTGCTCCTATGAGGCCGCCCATGCAGGAGAGTTCTCCCAGCCTTCTCTGGGCTATGGAGAAACTGTAGTATCCAGACAGAATAGCGTGGTAATTATAGCATGGCAAAATGTGTGTCATCATGATAGCATGAGCAGTAATAGTGGCATGTATTTAATAGTGGGTTGCTTTTTAGCCTGGGTGCTGTGTGGTGTCACGTGAGTGTGACTTAGAGGTGGGTGACTGGTGTTATCAATGTGTTTCTCACTGTCACTGGGGTGGGGCTTTGTTTATTTACTTTTGTCATTGCTGTTGCAATGATCCTTCCAATGATTTTCTCCCACCCAAGTTGCGTTCCCCCTTCCCCGAGTTTAGAATAGTAAATCCCCCACCCCCAACTTTCTCCCCCTAGGATGCATCCCCCTGAAGTCTTCAAAAGTAAACCCTCAATGACTTTGTCTCCCCTTCCCGAGTTGCATCCCCCCGAGTTTAGAATAGCAAATTCCCCTAACTTTCTTCCCCCCGGGTTGTGTCCTCCCTGGAGAGTAAATCGCCCCACTCTTTGTGTTCTTTTGTGTGTCTTTTCTCATTCCTATTCTACTGTGGTGTACGGAGCTGCATGGTGGCATTACCTATTTTTTTGTCTGTTGCTATTTTTCCTTAATGCTATGTTGAACAGCACTATTTTGTCTGCACGGCTTTTGACTGCACTGTACTGTTGTAGCTGTTCTGCCCTGGACCCAGGGGCCATTGGCCTTTGGGTTGTGGGCCCCTACCCCACCATAGAGACCTCTTGAATCTTGAGATCCACAGGCACTGGATCCTACAGCTTCTACTGTGGTTAGTGGTGGTTTGTCAGAGCTGAGTTCCATACCCTCTCCATCAATTCTTTTTCCCGCTGTTGACCTTGATGCTATTCTTTCCTCCATTTCCTTGCTCTCATACAACAGTTTGTTCCATAGCTTGGGCCATCATTGCACACATCAGCGGGTGCTGCCTCGACATCAGTGCCAGTTTGATCTGTCTGCCACGTGCCTTCTAGAGAGCTGTGGATACTCTGACCATCGGTCTCTGCTGCAGAACAGGCCAACATGGAGTAGGAATGCCACCCTGAGCTCATCCTCACTGAGGAAGAAGATGAGGAGGAAGACTTTGAGCTGGACTCCTCTGATAGGTCTACTGTTTCCTCCAGGAGTGAGGACTCAGTCAAACACACCCAGATCCCCCTCTGGAGGGCCCCTATTTCTTCAACATCATGAAGCAGCTCTCCTTTTCTATGGGGTTCAAGACTAAGAAAGAGGATGTCACAAGAAGGAATCTGGTGGATTTCTTGCAGATCCCAGAATCTCCACCCAAGGTTATTCCTCTTCTGCTGACAGCACTAAATGATGCTGCCTGTACTGCCTGGCACAGACTAAACCTGGTACCTGCCATGCCCAGAAAGGCTGATAAGCTTTACCAGGCACCTCAAGGGCTGTCCTTTTATGCAGTCCAGTCTGAAACTGACTCTTTGGTAAGCAAGGCTGCTCCTGACAGGACTAATGTACCCAAGTACCTTAGTTCCCTCCCCCCGACTGGGAATCCAGGAGGCTTGACTACTGGGGCAAGAAGACTTTTGCCTCTGCCACTTTGAACCTTAGAACTGCCCACTATTTGGCTTATTTAAGTACCAGAATACCCTCTGGAGGTAGGGCAAGGCTGCTGCTCATGCCCTTCCAGAGGGTTCCAAGTGGCAAGAGCTTCTTAAGATTCTCCAAGCCTTGGAAGATGTCAATAAGCATCTCTTCAGAGCCACCTGTGATATTGCTGATACTACTACGCCAGGTCGGCTGCCTCTGGCATTTGTCTTAGAAGGCACTCCTGACTTAGAGTCTCTGGCTTTGCAGCTGATGTCCAGCAAAAGGTGCTGAATGCCCCTTTTATGGATCACAAATGTAGTGCCCCAGAGTTCCTGGTGCCCTCTGGAAATGGGCATTGAGGTGCACCAGAGCATTTGGGAGGTTAGGTGCCCCAGGTATGTGTCTCTAAGGGAAGTTCCCCTAATTTAGGTGGCCAGAGTTTGGGAGCCCAACCCCAGAATGCAAACCCCAGCTGGGCTGCATTTTAAAATGTTTATTTTCTCTGCTCATTTTCCCTGCCTGCAGCCTTGTTAGAACTCCCTCCCAGTTACCTCATGCAGGCAACAAGCTTTTGTGGGTCCTGGTCATGACAGCAGGCAGGCAGGGATGAGCTCACGAGGATTCTGAGATGGGCCTCTATTTGAATGGCAACAGCCGTTCACAGTTCAGCTCATTGGTGGAGTGTCAAGGGGAGAGCAACAGTAATGAGAGGGGAGTGCTAGCTCATCTGGGGCTCAGCCTAAGGGAAGGACTTACCTGATGTCCTTGGGCCCTCCCAATATCCCGGCTGGTCAGTGAGCTGGTTGTTCCCACTCGGGTCCTTGGTGGCAGCAATCCAGTGCCGTGAGAAGTCCCATTGAGGAGGGGCAGCAGTGCCCAAAGGCGGCTCCTTCAGCAGCCCAGCAGTAGAAGTCCCATCAGGAGGGGCGGTGGGTCAAGGCCATCCCCTCCAGTCAGCAGCAGCAGAAGTCCATGGAGGTAGTGGGAAAAGGTGGATTCAGACCTCCCCACGATCCTTTCCCAGCATTAGTCCTGGCCCCAAGGAGGAGGAATGAGGGCAGCAGGGTGAGTGGCAGCTGCACCACAGTCTGGTATTGGCTGCCGTCCAAACCAGTAAGGACTTTATTTAAAAAAATAATAACTTAGGTGCTTCCAAGCATCAGTAGCAGCTGTTGAGCTGAGCAAGATCACAGTTATGTATGGTCCATTGGGTGGAGAAAAGTGAAGGGCTCCATTGAGCCAAGAACTGTGTGGGCAGGCAAGGCCCTGCCTATAGATCGACCACGGGGCAGAGTTTACAAGAAAGCCCCATAGAGTACTAAAAGATGGCAGGAATTATTTAAATGCAAATTAATGTTTATGAATGTCTTAGAGCCTAATTTAAAGTGGCAGTGTGGGGGGCACTAGAGAGCCACACTTAAGATTGGAAGTGGGTTGGATCAGCTCTGCACCGAACCTGAACTAAATCAGTATTTTAATTTAGAGAAAACAGTTTAAACTAGTTTTTACAAACAGCAACAGATAAAATATCTAGTAAGGAGTCAGTAGATATCAAAATCAACAATAGGACGACCGAAGAACCAGGTGGGAGGGCTGGTTCCAAAGCCCTCACTATCATCCCAACAGCCACCATCTCAGCATGGCTCAAGGGATTCATCCACCATAGCTGGAACCAGTGGTGGAGGGGAGTCCCCAACTTTAGATATGGTCCTGAAGGTGGTGAGAGATATGGACCGAACAGTAGAAAAAATACTGGATGGTCTGACCGCCCAGGATGTAAAGCTAGAGGGTGTGGTAAAAGCGGCAAATGAAGCAGAAGACAGATTGTAAAGGACCCAGGCAGCCTTTGCAAAAATTACAACTGAAGTAAACCACCTCCAAGCCAGACTTGAAACCACAGAGAATGCAAACAGAGCAATGAAAATCAGATTGGTGGTGCTCACAGAAGCCGCGGAAGGCGACGATCTGCTTACCTTTCCAAAGCACTGGATAATATCCGCGATGCCAGAGGATCTATGTCCTGACCCAGTTTCTCTGAAAAAGCCATACAGAGTGAACTTTCGAAGGGCACAGCTGAATCAGGAGACAAGTAGCACTATCTTGTTGGTCACAACTGGTTCAGAAATACGGGACATGATCCTGGCTTGGGCAAGAACCAGTTACCCTGTAAAGGTGGACAATCAAGAGATTAAGGTCTTTCCTGACCGGTCCTTTTCTATCCGGAGCCACCAAAAGTTGTTTGACCCCTAAGGCAGCGGCTGTGGGTACTTGGAGTGGTTCATTAGCTCCTTGCCCCAGTAAGATTAAGGATCACCTATGGTGGAAAAAGCTTTCAATTTACCGACCCTGAGGAGGCAAAGAAAGGGGTGGATAAGATTGCCACAGAATTCCAGACTGGCTCACCCTAGGAGATGTGACATGAAGACGATGCCAGTGAAGGGGAGTGATTTATTTACATGACTCTTCTAAACGCTGATACACCATTTATGAACATATCCTTTTCGTTTTGATTGTTTTTTCCTTTTTTTCTCTCTCTCGCTCTTTCTCATATGTGTGTACCTTGAGAACAAAGGTGTAGTTACTCAACTAAAGGGTTTGTTTAAACTAGAAGTCTGGCTCTATTAATCAATAGGTAGCTAAGTTTATTGGGGGGGGGGAGGGCTAGTAAAAGTTGCACTTTAAAATGGTGGTGCCCACAAGGCATTTTGACTCCCAGTGTGCTCCGACCTGCCATCTTCTCTAGTGTGATTACACAAGGTGAGAGTTTTCACTTTAGGGGTGGCAAGATGATTTCCTTTTTTTCTTTATTTTTTTTTTCTTTAGCGACTGTTGAAGTAGCACAGATCTCCCTTGCATGATTATAGCTCTGTTAAAATTCCTTTACTGTCCTTTTTCTTTAGAGTCCGGAGTAAAACAGTTTTCATTGTTAATTACTGTGGTTCGGTGCTCTGAATCTAACCCCAGTTAATACTGGGTTATAAAGTTTTAAGTTGAGATGTAGGAATAGTGGCTTATAGAGCCATTTTTAAATCTTGTGTTGTTCTAATACCAAAATTATTTCCTGTTTTCTTCTACAGGTCGTTGTGCGGCCAGCATTCTGAAAATGAGAAGAGCCTAATGACTCATGGACTATACTTAGGTACCCCATCTGAGGTATCATAAATTCCTGGACTGAAAGTATACTGAAGCTAACATAAATGTATCACAATTTCTGTGTAAAATGTGACTTTCTGGCTTCCATTAATTGTAATGTTTATGACATGCTCATGCTAAATTGAATAAACAGAAGTTAAACAAAATAAAAAATAAAGTGTCAGTACACCAGAGGCCAGATTTAAAGGGGCAATGCACCCCAGGAATGAACTGTTTGCCAAGAACTGTCTACAAATGACTTGTTGGTATTTGGGGCCCCTGTGATCTGATTGGTTTGATTGAACTGTGCTATTGTAGTTACCTGAACCAAGTAATGCAAGGCACAGACAGTTTTACCCAAAATAATAACCACAAAGGTTTTATTGTGTCACCACCTCTTTCTGCATGTGGTCCCAGATGCCCCAACTCTGTTTTCATGGACTATCTGTTCTGTTCCTTTCTCTTCCTTCTAGGATCCTGTTTTCCTGTTTGTCCTGGTGTTCTGGCAATCAATGGAGGGGCTTTGGCTGGGTGATGTTGTCAGACTCGTTCCTGGAGGGATGATTTGTCCCAGTGGTCTGTGGAGACCTGAAGCTGAAGATCTGCACAGCCTCAGAATAGTCTTCTGTCCTGTATCCTTGTTTTGTGTTCTTCTCGTCCTGGAAAGCTATGGTCTCCTTTCCTGTTCCCTTCCTTCCCCCGAAAGTCACACGCAATGGTGGGTGGTGTCAGTATGAACTGCAATGTCTCAGTCATGGTTTATGTATAGAATGTAGGGCCGTAAGAATGTTTGATCCTTAGTATAGAACCTAGTATGGCAGTGATAACAATCTAGTAATGTTATAGATCTTTTAGAGTTTAGAGATTTAGTGCAATGTTATTATTTTAGTATGTTCAATAAACATTTGCCTTGTTTGCATTCGAGTCAGCTTCATGCCTCTCTTTGTATGTTCCAGCTAGTAGCTACAGTATTTGACCTGGGCCCCCTTCCCCTAAATTCCCTCCGACATCCAATGGCTGTACATTACCTGGAAAATCCACCTCCGGGTGGTTGGCATAGTCGGAGTTCATGTTTTCCCTCCAAGTGGTAGCTGGGTGGACCTGTGCCCTGACCAGACCATTTTGAGAGTGGTCAGCATCAATGCTCATTCCAAGGGCAATTGACTAGTTTCAGGGCAATTGCACAGTTCCAGGCAGTTTTCAGGCAATCTAACACAGTTCAGAAAATTTTCAGGCAATGTAATACAGTTCAGGCAGCTTTCAGGCAATCTAACACAGTTCAGGCAGCTTTCAGGCAATGTAATACAGTTCAGGCAGCTTTCAGGCAATATAATATAGATCAAACAGTTTTCACACTGTTTGCCACTCTAGAGTGCCCCAAATGCCTGGGTGGACTCTCTTTTTAAACTGTGGTGCTTGCTCTGCTGAGCTCCTTAGAACTGCGGGACCTAGTTTGCTGGGCTCCTTTTTACTACAAGGCCTGTCTGTCTGTGCCTATTTGGACTGCAGGCCTTGCTTTACGGAGTTCTCTTTCTAACTTACAGGACTTTCCTTGCCCTTTTAAAATCTTTATTTACTTCAATGAGGGCCTTTTAAATATTTATTTAGGCCTTGGGAGGGCCTTTCTGCTGTTGGCCTCACCTTAGCTCTGCCTCCTCTTATAAATATGTATACCCCCTTGTACAAGGCCTCTATGCCTGACCCCCCTCTCTTGGGTGTCACTATGCCCACTGAATATTTAAATATTTAAATGAGTCTCAGCCCAACCCCTCGGCTTTCGGCCGACTCTTCAGGCACCTGAAGCACCTTTAAAACAATTTCAAACTTTTTTTTTCCAGTTTATTTCAGGAGGACAGCACTTTTGCGCTAGTGCTGCCACTGACTTATTGCCCTGGCCTAGGGTGCAGACTGCAGTCCTGGGAGGAAGGAGGCTTTGGACTGTTCCTCCTCTTTCTTCTTCCTGGTGACTGCCACATACTACCCACCGCATTCAGGACTGGAGACCACTACCACAAGAGAAGTGCTGGTGGAGCATGAGCTGAGGTGCCCAGGCAACTACAGGGAATGGCTTCAACCCCTCAGGTAAGCCCTCCTGGTTTCCCACAAAGTTTCTGACATCCTCCTCCTCCTCCTCTTGACACCAGTCGACAACTCACTGAACAAATGGTACTTTTTCAAATGGATGTTCGGTGTTCTAATTCCAGAACTCTGAGTCCGTGCCCAGGCTGCCAGCTATTCTTTTAAAAAACTAACAGCTGTCCCGCTGGTACAGTGGTAGCACTACCACTCACAATGCCGCTGACCTGGGTTCGGGAACATGTCCGGGGAGACAGAGAGCTGGCCGGGAGTAGGAGGCTTGAGCGTCAGAAGACTGTTCGCCTTCTCTGGGGAGGAAGGGGGGACGAGGCTTGGTGCCTGACTTACCTCTGGCAGAGGCCAGAGATGCAGCATGCACCAAGCCATATCAATGGGGGAGGAGTGACTGATGTTGGTGATTGCTCCTAAATGTCAGGGCGCATTTCATGCCACACCAGAAAATGGGAAAAATGACTCCCTGAAGGGCCGGGTAGATGGAGCGCCCAGCACAGACCCCACTAGCCCCTGCCTGTCCCGACTGGTGTGACCCCGATGAAACCAGAAGCTCGGTGTGTACGGACCCCACCTCATTCCCACCTGGGGGGATACCCACGGCTCCAAGTGGGGATTTATCCTAGGGCTCCAGGCAGTGAGGATGGGGCAGATGCCTAGGTGACTCCCGAAAAAGCGGTGCTCAGGGAGTGGGGGGAGAGAAGCAGCAAGTAAAAAAAAAATACTAGCTGTCCCTGTGGCACTGAGAACTGAGGTGCTGGATACCTTACTTCACGTCGCACTGGTGACCCATGTTCAGGAACGGACTCGAGCCACCAGGGGTTGGCAGGGAGGAGAAGGATCGAGCATCCCTAGGATTGTTCTCCTTCTCCAGGGAGGGGGGGACTGCAGCACTCAGCGATTGCCTGCCACCTAGCAGAGGCTGGGAGGTGGCATGTCAGCACTGGAGACTGTGGGTGAGGGTCTGCGGCAGGCACTTGGTGGGGCCTGCAGCCTCGGGGGGAAGCAAAGAAAAAGAAGAAAATGGTAGCCCTCTGAGTGGATGATGATGGTCCCCAACCACAACAGCCCGGGAAGGCACCTCCCCAGACATTATATCCGGTCTGGTGGGTCGAGTCACTCCCCATTCCCTGCCACGAAGGGTAAGTCATGGGGTCAGGGGAGGGGGGGTCTCATACCCAGTGCCTGCATGGCGGGGGAGACATCAGATGGATGCAGAGGACTCCGGGGGGAGAAAAATACATAACTGTGAAAAAAAAAAAACCTAACACCACAGCATGTACTGGGAAAGGCTAACAGTCCCAGTGCATGGGTGCCCACAGCTTGCGCTGCCTGCTGGGGGGTAGTCTTGAAACGGAGCAGGCAGCAGAACATGAAAACCCATTTTCTTTGTTTTTATATACATGGCCCCTCTGCCCTAAGCCATCCTGGAGGGAACACGCTGATGGGGCCCGTGTACACTACCCCATTGCTGCCCATAGACACTGGGGATCCTACAAGGCACTTCTTTTATTTAATTAAATATTTCTGTGGTGCCCCCATACTCTGGGGCACTATACAAACTGTTTGGTCCTGATGTGCAGGACATTATCAATGCAGGGCTATTTGTTCTGTCCACTCCTTTTATCATACCTAGCCCAGGAGTAAACTGAGGCCCTCCTTTCATAAGGTCTCTCGCAAGCCGCTGGTTCAGCCTCTGCCTGACTCCTTGACAGACTCCCCCTCCTCTTGTTCCATGCCAGGAGGTGGTGGTTGGAGGCTGGTTCCCCCTCCATCTGTCCCTGTAGAGAACCATTACTACCGATGCTTAGATCTTGCAGATAATTAAAAAGGGCCATGCTCTAGAACTTCTAGAACAGCCTCCAGATGTTCCCCCAGTCCCCACCTCTTATCCTCCAGACCACACAGAGGTGCTCAGGGAGGAGGTGTTCACTTTGGTGTGCTAAAGGATCATAGAACCAGTGCCCAGGCATCAAAGGGACAAGGAGTTCTAAGCCTGATTCTTCTTGGTTCCCAAAAGAACAGGGGGCTTGAGGTCTATTTTTGACCTCAAGGAGCTGCATCTTTTTATCCAGTTCAAAAAGTTTCAGATGGTCACTCTGCACAGCCTTCTTACTCTGCTCAAGCAGGGTGACTGACTATGCTCACTCGATATGCAGGATGCCAGTCTGCATATCATGGTTTTCCCCCCTTACAGGCAGTACCTGCTGTTCCTGTTCCAAGGGGCGCATTACCAGTTCAGAGTATTGCCTTTTGGCTTATCCTCTGCACCATGTTATTTATCAAGTGCTTAGCAGCTATAGCAGCAGCCCACTGGAGAGAAGGCCTCTATGTGTTCCCATATGTAAACGACTGGTTCTTGCAAGCCCAGTCCAGAGAGATCCTGTTGTTGACTCTAGAGTGCACCTTGCAGTTGTTTCAGTCCTTGGGCATCACTGTCAATTGGCCCAAATCTGTGCTGACCCCATCCAGCAGTTACAGTACATAGGAGCGGTTCTGGACTCTACACAGGGAAAGACCTTCCTCCCCCAAGACAGGATGAACCACCTCATTGCCCAGGCCCAGAAGGTGGCTTAGAGCTGGTATGTCCCAGCCAGGATGTTTTTGAGGCTACTAGGCCTAAAGGCCATGGCCATTGTTTCGGCCCCTTTGCCAGGCTGCACTTGAAGGTCCTGCAGTGGACCCTCAGAGTCCTGTGGGCTCAGTGCTCAGACGATTGAGATCAGCTGGTGCTTGTCTTCTCCCCCACTCATGGAGTGCATCACTGGTGGATGGACCCGGCCAATCTCTTAAAAAGGGTCCCCTTCCTTATCCGCACTCCTCAAAAAATCCTCCTCTGCTCTGATTTGGGGAGTTCAGCTAGGTCTTTATCAGACCCAGGGCCTCTAGTCTCAGTGGGACTTGCCTCTACATAAATGTCCTAGAAATGAGGGCAGTTCTGTATGCCTTACAGATCTTCCAGAACCCTCTCTCTCTGGGCCCTCTACTGGTGCAGTCAGACAAACTCAGTGTCAGCTGTTACATCAACATGCAAAAGTGAACTCATTCCTACCCCTTGTGCAAGAAACTGATAAGGATCTGGTACTGGGCTCTGGATCATAGTCTAGAACTGTCGGCTATCCATGTGCTAGGCACCCAAAATGCCTTGGCAGACAGTCTCAACAGGTCACAGTCCAAAATGCATGAGTGAGAACTGCTAACCTTAGTAGCAGAAGACCTGTCTGACAGGTGGGATTGTCCAGAGTTGGACCTTTTTGCATCCCCACCCAACATAAAGCTGCCACATTTCTGCTTGCTTGATCCCAGGCCTCGAGTTTTCTGGTGAGACACGTTGTCCCTCCCCTGGAAAGGGAGGTTTCTTTACATCTTTCCTCTGATTCAGAGGGTGCTCATCAAGTTATATCTGGAGGATGCCACCCTAATTCTAATTCCTCCATTTTGGCCTCATCAGATATGGTTTCCATTACTGCAACAATTATCTGTGGAACCTCCAGTTCCCCTGCTCCTTTGCCAGAACCCATTGACACAAGCTCAGAGGACCCTGGTCCACCCAGACCTCAAGTCCCTCCATCTGCATCCATGACCCCTGAGGACATAGCCATTGCTAGGTTCAGGGTATCTCAGAAGGTGGCTGATGTCTTGGTGGTGGCAAGAAAACCTTCCATCAGAGCCACTTACTCATTGAAGTGGAAGCACGTTGCTATATGGGCCACTTCCCATCAACTAGACCCTTTTAGTTGGTCGGTCAACCAAGTCCTAGAGTAACTCCTGTCCTTATTGGATGCAGGACTCAAATATTCCTCCATCAAGGTGCAGCTCTTGGCTATTTCAGCCTTTCATGTGCCTAGTTGTGGCTATACAGTGGACCAACTGGATGTGACCTGTGCTACTCTTAGAGGCATTCTCCACTTGAAGCCTCCTATCCATAAGCCTGTTCCAGCTGTCCCAGCTAGGAACCTCAATTTCATGCTCAAGCAGCTGGCGCTGCCTCTTATTGAGCCAGCCACATCTTGTGAGCTACACTTTCTATCACGGAAAATGTTGTTTTTAGTTGCTGTTACTTCTGCTCGAAGAATTTCAGAGTGACAGGCTGTCATGTGTAAGCAACCTTTATTAGTTTTTTTGTTGACTGGGTAAGTGCACTAGACAAATTCTGCCTATTTTCAGGCACGACCCGGGGAAGGGGGATGCAGATGAATGCCAACCAACCTTGAACCAGATTAAGCTGTAGGTGGCATTTTTAGTGACCCTTATCTGGTTTTCCACAGGGCCTCTTTATGTATTAACCCTACATTTCTTCCTAACACTTGAGAACCACAAGGCACACCCCACACCTGGTTTTCTGCCTGCAGGGTGGGGTGGGGTGTTACGGTTGGGAACCCTAACACCATATTCCCTACTTTTGTCGCTTTAAACCTAACAGATGCATTAATGGAGTTTTTTGCAAAGAATTTCCTTACTTTTTGAGATAGTATAATTGTATCCTCATTTGACTGTGGGATTGCTCCCATCTCTCCATAGCTGCATACATGTATGTTGCCATGAAAGCATTTCAGCCAACTCAGCAACCAAACTGGCAGCATAGCCTTGTTCTTACCCCACCTCATGAAAGCTGAGCTGAGAATTTTCAAATCCCTGCTGAAACGTCATTCTGCACCACCGCAACATAATTTATTTATTTATTTGCTTTTGTTAACCAGGAAAGCACACTAGACAGCCAATTGCCGGTTTTCAGGTGTGACCCGGGAGGATTACAATGGTACATACATGAATATTAGGAAAAAACATGGTACATACAAGAGCATCGGGCACATAGATTTCATCCAGAGGTAGATAACAGCGTAGTACAGGCATGGACGACAAATGTCTACATGTAGGGTCAGCCATACCCTCAGGTGGGTATGAGTAGTAAGTTACATGAGAAGTACAACAGATTGTGGGGAGACGTACAACAGATTGTGGCAGAGAGGGCAGGGGAAACAAAACAAATAGTTTTGCAGGCATACTTTACAGGGACAGGTTGCGCAACGAAGGGACCCCATTCCTTTGGTACATCAGATGGCAACGAGCTTGCCAGGTGGACAAAGTGCTTGCAGTAGCTGGGGACTCATTGCCCAGCAGTTGAAGCCAGGTTTTAACGGCTCAGGTACAGAGACAGGTGGAGGCCAATTTTAGGAAGCCCCATAGAGAGGCTTTGAAGCAGGGATGGGAGGGGGAAGAGCGAGTGCTGGCAGGAAGAGAGTTCCACAGCCTGGGCGCATAGGCAGCGAAGGCCTGATCCCCATTTGGGTGCGAGTTTTAGGAACCAGGAGGATCTGAGTGTCACTGGATCTTAAGTGGTAGGAGGGGTTTGAAGGTTTGAAAGATATGGTGAGTGCAGGAGGGATGGCAATTCTGACAATGTTGTCAATAAAGTTGCCAAGGTGTGAAAACACATGTTGGCCAGGATTTGAAAAATGACAGATGTCATGTTCATGAGGTGATGTGAAAAAATAGCTATGTTGAAAATTTGAGGTGAAAATATTTAAAATGATCAAATTTACAAGTGAGTGTAGTTAAATTTAAATGCATGCACATAACATTGCTATTTTAACATATTTTGACACCAGATTTTCAACATAGCAGTGAAACTTTTCAAATCATGCCTGAAAGGTGATTTCACCAAGCAACTGTGAAATTGCCTTTCAGGATGGATTTGAAAAATTCCACTGACATTGTCCATGAGGGGGATCTCCAAATGGCCGTGTTGAAAATTTGGTGTCAAAATATGCAAAAACAGCCAAGTTATGCATTAAAGTTGAAACTCCCATTGAAATACATTGAACAGTTTTTACTTTAGTTTCTCATATCGTAGTCGTTGGTTCCAGCAGCAAGATACGTCTTCGATTGCAGAGTGGATCTTCCCCCTGTCACCTGTTCAGGTGAGTGAGGGTGTGTGGGGGTGTACTTGGGGGAAGTGATGCTGAGTAGGAAGTGGAGTTGGGGGGTAATATCGTTGAGGGACTGTATTTTTTTTTCTAGGAAAAAAACTAATTGAGGACTGTTTTCTTTTTTGCAGCATAGGCAGTGATCAGCAGGTGGGAGGTGCCACTAGACACCATGGAAACAGGGAATAAAACAAGGACTGTGATCAGAGGGTGGGGGATGCCACTAAATACTAGAGAAACCAAGAAAAGGGGACAACAATTGGAGGGTGGGGGTGCCACTACACACCAAGGAAATGGTGAACAAAACGGAAACTGCAATCAGAGAGTGGGGGTGCCACTAGACACCAGGGAACCATTTACAGTGCTACTCACTTAGTGAGTGGTAGTATTTTTCCTGATCTCCACCATGATACATCCATTCGATACACTTGCAATGCTGCTGTAACCCAAACAACATTTCTCCTCTCCTCTGTCCCAGTGATGCTGTCAGTGAAAGAAGTTGCAGCTGAACTGCTGACCCACCTCTCTTGTGTGAAGCAGGAGTCCTCAGTTGCGTCATCATTCGTCAGGGCAGGATGCATCAGAAAAAAAGCAAACAACAGCATGGGTAGCAGTAGTTCACACTGTTCCCTTGAAAATACAGCAAATCCTGAGAGGATACAGTTTTGTCTAGTCGCTCAGGTGTTGTCATCTTTCAACCGCAGAACCATAGGACAAAAAAGAGGAGAATTATTACAAACAACTACAGAAACACCTGGTAACTGAAGTGGGAACTAGAGGAAGTGTGTGTGTGTGTGTGGGGGGGGGTAGTTGTCATTGCTTGGATTTGACAGGGAGATGAAAGACAGAGAGGAAGGGGACACAGACTTGACACTGTCAGCTTTGCCCCTTCGCTTTTTGCCTGATCCGAAAAATGTACCTCTTGGCACACACCTATTCACTGCAGAAAACCCCCATATGTTTGAAATTAAAGTATATTTACAATTTTATCCATTTTTAGCTGCAATTTCTATCCATTTGTCCCGACAGAAAGTGCCCCAGAAACACATCCAAGTCAGGAACACGGGTCTGGTAGGAGCGTGTTCACGGAGTGCAAGTTTTTCCCATTCTGTCAGTAAAATAATGATAATCCGGCACCTTATGTTATGAAAAAATACTGCTGCTATCTCCCACGACAAACTGAACACTGTGAGTAGTAAAAGTCACTATTTTAAATCCGAGCTGAAATTCCGGGCATGCACTCGAGAGTCATGCACAAAGCTCCTGCGCATGCGCAAGAGTGTGCCAGTGGTGCGCATGCCTGGGATTTCGGCTCGGAGTGTACCCGAATTGTAACTGACTCCACATAATATTAGAAAAAAATGCTAACATAGTTCTACAGTTACGAGAAAGCACATACACTTTTGTTTTATAGAAAAGTAAAGCTGAAATGTATGTACATTCCGATAGCATTGTAAAGTGGATGATGTTAAAAAAGGAGAAAGCTGCTTGACATTCAGTCCTGGAAACTGTAATGATGCTATTCCGTACCGCCCAAAGGCTTCTCACTATAGTCGTTTTTTGTCCAAGTCATGAAAAAGGATCTCTTTTTGTGACTTGTGATAAGAAAACAATAATCTTGTTCATATCATGTGGTCACGAAAAAAGATTTTTACTGTTAAAAAAAATAACATTTCAAGGGCATAGCTCCAACAGGAAAGTGCAGATTACACCTAATGGGGTCCCAATCACTCAGATAGATGTGTTGGTCTCTGTCAAGGATGCCACATTTGAAGCTTTTGAATTTTTTTAAAGAAAAAACAGAAACAAGATGGCGACAAATGAAAAATGTTTATTCCAATACGACAGAGGATTCCTTTTTTGTTTTATACAGCTATCTTGAAGTGCTTCTGAGCAATGGCAAAACCAAATTTGTCAAAATGTAAAAATTAAATAACTGAAATGGGCAGGGCATGGGAGGACATGGGAGGATGAGGACTTATATTGGAAGGACAGGCTGCATCTAAGTGAGAGTGGGGCAAGAGTGCTGAGCTGGGTTTACAAGATTATATAAATAAGGTCTTAACAGGGGGTTAAATTGGTAAGGTGGGAGGGGAACCAGGATCCTAGGTGATAGGTTTAAATGCTTCATTGGCAAGCTTTTAAACTAGCCAAGGGGAAGGCACTGAAAAGGAACCGGGAATTCGCAGCCCCCCCCCTACAAAGCAGGGTAGTTAGCGAGGTTAACACAAAGGTAGAGAGGTCAGTGGGGGCAAGGCAGGGGTAAATGGAGAAAAAGGCAAAGGCAGTGAGTACAGGGATGGGGCTAAAAGGAGTAAGGCCATCAAAAAATGGAGGGCAATGAGTACCAATGCCTGTAGTCTGGGTAACAAGCTTCCCAAACTAGTGGCCTTGATGGAAGAGGGATGCAAGAATATCATGGCAGTCATAGAAACCTAGTACACTGAGAACCATGACTGGGATGTCAACATACCAGGGTATACAATCTACAGGAGGGACAGGGAGGGTAAAAGAGGAGGAGGAGGAGGAGCTCTCTATGTAAGGGAAGGAATCAAAGCAACAGAACTAAAGGGTAAACAGGGAGGAGAGGAGGCATCATGGGTCACCTTGGAGACAGGAAATGGCACCACAATCTGCACAGGGGTTGTATACAGGTCCCATCTCAGGGGGGAGGAAATGGACAAGGAAATCATAAGATCATAGAATTTCCTGGGAGAAAAAGACCATTTGGCCCATCTAGTCTGCCTGAGATAGTTCCCCCCTACCCCCCTTTTACTTCCCATCCCTCTGCCCTCTCTCCCCTCCTCTCCCTAGGCCCATATAGTTGTCCCATGCTCTTTTAAATTTTTCCACTGTGTCCACCTCCACCACTCTGCCCCGCAACCTGTTCCTCAGTTGTACAACCCTCTCCGAGAAATAACTCCCCCTCACATTCCCCTTAAATCTGCCCCCTCCAGATACGAGATAGCCTGACTATGGAAGGATTTAAAAAATCCTTAAAAACATATTTGTTTAACCAGTCATTTTCAGGGATTTACTGATTGGTTGTCATTGCCTTGTTATCAGTTGTATTGATTTTAAATATTGTTATTGCACTGTATTGTAAAGGCGCCCTGAGCTCAGGAAGGGCGCCTTGTATAAATACAGTACATTTTCACTTACTTTTACTTACTTATGTAAAAGCATGCCCTCTGGTGGTTCTGTTTTCACCCAATCTAAAGATGCTATCCCCCCAACCTTGTTTATTCCCTTCATATACCTGAAGGTTTCCACCATGTCCCCCCTCTCTTGTCTCATTTCCAGCGTATAAAGAGTTCTTCCAGTCTTTTCCCATATGTGTTTCCCTGCATCCCCTGAATCTTCTTGGTTGCCCTTCTCTGTACTCTTTCCGGTCTATCCTTTTCCCTTTGCAGGTGGGGCCTCCAGAATTGAACTCCATACTCCAGCTGCGGCTGGACCAGTGTTTTACACAATAGCATTATCACCTCCCTCCTCCTACTCCTGAAGCCCGTCCTGAAGCATGCCAGGATGTCTGTTGCTTTCCCAGCTGCCCGTTCACTCTGCCTCCTGGTCCTTAATGCGTCCATGATCCATACCCCTAGGTCCTTTTTCTTTTTAATGGACTGCAGTGGTACCCCCCCAGGCAGTATGTGGCTCTGTGGTTATTTCAACCTATATGCATTATTTTGGACTTATCTGTATTAAACTGCAGCTGCCACTTCTCTACCCAGTCCTCCAGCCTGGCTAGATCCTGTTTCATCCTCCCACCCCCCAGCCGGAGTGTCCATCCTGTTATATAACGTTGTGTCATCTGTGAATAAACACGCTTTTACATTCAGACCCTCTGCTAAGTCCCCCACGTATACGTTAAATAGTATGGGCCCCCGCACTGACCCCTATGGCACCCCGCTCATCACCCTTAGTTCTCTGGAGGGCTTCCCACTTACCACCACTCTCTAGGTCCTCCCATCCAACCAATTTTCCACCCACTTTGCAAGCCTAGCCCCCACCCCCAGACTGCTCAATTTGCTTGCCATCCTTCTATGTGGGATGGAGTTGAACGCCTTCCGGAAATTCAGACAGGCCACATCCACCCCCCCAATCATATACCTCCATAACCCCCTCAAAGAATTTGATCAGGTTGGTCTGGCAAGATCTGCCACCTGTGAACCCATGTTGGTTATCATCAATCAGACCCTCATCCTCTAGGTACCTCACCAGCCTCTCTTTTATGAGAGTGATAGGAGGCATCCTTAGAATGATAGAAAAAGGGGATATAGTGTTGATGGGGACCTGAATACCTGAATATGCCAGATGTTAACTGGAGCACATTTGCTGCAGCCACATCCAAGAGCAGAGTCATTCTCATTGCCATACAGGGGGCATGCCTCAGGCAGCTAGTGATGGAACCCACTCGGGAGGGAGCAGTCTTTGACCTGGTACTCTCAAAAAGGGACTATAAGAGAATCTCAGACTTAGAAGTGGGTAGCCATCTGGGAACAAGTGACCACCAGACAGTGTGGTTCACAATAAACACAGCCACAGAGTGAAGCCAAACAAAAGCAAGGGTACTGGACATTTGGAGGGCTGACTTTGGCAGAATGGGAGCGTGCCTAAGGAATGCACTAGCAAAAGGGCAGGAAAGAGGGGTGGAGGAACAGTGGGGAAAATTCTAAACTGCCATCAGAGAGGCAACAAGTCTTTATGTGAAGCAAATAAACAAAATCAAAACAAAGGAAAAAAACACTATGGTTCTCAAAAGAGGTGGTGGGGAAGGTTAGGGAGAAAAAGACAGCATTCAGAAAGTATAAGGAATCACAGAATGAGCAGGTCAGAGAACTCTATCAGTTAAAGCAGGTGGAAGTGGGGAAGGCAGTCAGAATAGCAAAGGCCCAAAACTGAGGAAAAGATAGACAACTCAGTTAAGAAGGGGGATAAAACCTTTCATAGGAGCATTAGTGAGTGAAGAAAGACCAAGGGAGGGATAGTGAGGCTTAATAAAGAGGAGGGGGTTGGGTGGGGAGAGGGTGACAGTGAAAAGGCAGAGATACTGAATGAATACTTTTGTTCAGTATTCACAAAAGAAGAGGAAGGGGACGTACATAAACCAAACAATAGAAGCACTCTGGATGGGGAGGGGGGTTCGATACCAGTCCATTCACAGAAGAAAGGGTCCTGAAAGAACTCCTAAAACTCAAGGTGGACAAGGCAATGGGGCCTGACGAGATTCACCCCAGAATTCTAAAAGAACTAAGGGGAGAACTAGTGACACCACTGATTACCCTTTTTAACAAATCATGGGAAAATGGTGTGGTACCTAAGGACTGGAGGAAAGCAGATGTGATTCCCCTTCACAAAAGTGGGAGCAAGGCAGAGGCAGGAAACTACAGACCTATTAGTTTGACCTCAGTGGTAGGGAAAATGATGGAATCACTTCTAAGAGAAAGCATTGTTGAGTACCTAGAGGCCAGCAGGGCACAGGACCCAAGGCAGCATGGATTCACAGTGGGAAGGTCATTGTCAGATGAATCTAATAGATTTCTTTGACTGGGTGATCAAAGTAGTAGACCAAGGAGGGGCTGTGGACATGGCCTGCCTAGACTTTAGCAAAGCATTTGACACGGTCCCACACAAAAGATTAATAAACAAGTTAGCCAGCCTGGGAGTGGGTCCAGGGTGGTAGCATGGGTACAAAATTGTCTGGACAACAGGACGCAGAGGGTAATAGTAAACTGAGTTGACTCCAAAGAAAGGGGGATTACTATCAGGGTACCGTAGGGTTCAGTATTGGGGTGGATCCTATTTAATGTCTTTATAAGTGACATTGCAGAGGGACTGGAAGGAAAAGTATGCCTCTTTGCAGATGACACAAATGTAACCCTTAAGAGGCACTATCCTAAGGGCTACTACCCCTGCCTGCTTGGCTAGTAGCAGATTAAGGGGCCTGAGTTCTGTAATGGGTGCCTCCACCCAGAGGTCAGGGTTGGTAGTGGTCAAGCTAACCTGGGTACAGCCCTGAACAATACACAATAATCACTTTCACAATACCCCTGATACACCACACAAGTACCCACACTGTTTGCACTTACCACTAGGGCTTTCCTCAGGCCCGTCCCTGGGGACCCCCTGTAAAACAAGGTTATACATGGCAAATAACAGCAGTACAGTACTCTTGCACAAACTGGAACCACAGTCAGGGTAAATGCAAAAAAGAGTTAGATCTGATTTATTTAAGGGGCTTGAACAAGGGAGGGGCGTAATCAGGTTAATTTGCATAAAGGCTCTATCAATCAAACAGTTATGCATGCACTTCAGGGTCCATAAACAGTCACACTACTGTGTACAGATGGAGAATAGTGGGCTAGCCAGGAAAGTTGCAGCTGGTTGGGGCCCTGTGATGGAAGAAAACAACATGCACAACACACACTATTTGTAATCCGGAGCTGGAGGGCTCAGTTCGTGAAAAGAAAACAACAAGACAATCAGATGACACACTTTTAGATTAGGCTGTTGTTGCAGGGAACTACCCTGATGATTACTCACGATTTCCAAGACTGGACACAGGCTGGATGAAAATCGAGGCAGCAGGTGGTTAACCTGGAGTGCCAGGAGAAACACGGCCCACACGATTCACCGAGGCATTATTCCTGTTCAAGCATGGAACAGGGGGCTGATCCCCAGGCAGGTCTCTCGTCGGTGGCTTTCTCTGTGCAGTGGGCTAGTCTGGCAGGGCCAGCGTGGCATGGCCCAGGCCGAATGGAGATGAACACGGATTCAGTCCGATTAGGCTGGATATAGCTTCCAGCAAGCAGAACACAGTTCACACAGCGGGGAACCAAATCACTACCCACTTTCAATACACAGCACATTTACTTGTAAAGGATTCCACGGTACCGGCAAGCAGAACACAGTTCACACAGTGGAGAACCAAATCACCACCCACTTTCAATACACAGCACATTTACATGTAAGGAAATTCTACTGTACCAGGCAGACCGCTCTCCGGTCACGATCGCAAAGTCTCTGCACAAACCAGGGATTCAAAAGCAGCTGGAAATCCTGACAGGCTGATCACATTAAGCAAATCTTTGGTCTTCTTCAGGTTAAAGTCTGGTCACAGTCCAGTGACTTAAATAGTCCCCACAACTCGGATTCAGTCCAAATAAACTCTATTTTCCCTCTCAGGGACAGCAGGCAGACAGGCAGGCCAGAACACAGCCCTTTCACAGTTATCCCATGCCAAACTACACAGAACTGCTGATCAAAATCACTTGAGCTGTTACTTCTTCACTTCTCAGCTCAAAAAAAAAAACTAGCTGCAGCAGCCTGGGAAATTCCCCAAGATCCAAAAGGTTTGGTTGGCTAATCCTCCTGTCAGTCACAACAAAGGTTCCCCCTTCAGGTGCAAAAAGGCGCAAAAAGCCCCAAACTATAATTCCTACAGATTTTTGACTCCAGACAGCTCCTGTAGTCTGGCTCCATTTTAGGTCCCACCAGTACTGATTGGTCCAATTCGCAGTCCAGGACCAAGATAGTAGAGATAAACAAAACAGTCCTTGCTGCAAAGAAGGCAGGTTAGACAAACTACATTATCATTATCACTCTAAATGATTTTCGGCAAATAGTTACATCTTTCAACAGAGCTCCCTCTCAGATTACTTATGACTGCAAACCAGGCAGCTCTTAAAGAGACAGTACACAGAGGCTATACAGGCAGTCTCTGGCAATCACATTTAAACTGCTAAAACACAGGACACCAGCCTGGCAGTGAGCATTTAGGCAAGCTTGAGGAAGACTTTTCTGGAACCCCCATTTGTAGGGGGTTACACAAAGATCTGCAACAGGGTTGATACACAAGGGGGGGTGGAACGGATGGGAAGGGACTTGGCAAGGTTTAAGGAATGGTCAGAAGTATGACAGCTTAGATTCAATGCAAAGAAGTGCAAAGTAATGCACATGGGAAACAAAAATCCAGAGAAAGAGTACACAATGGGGGAATGGGTACTAACAACAACAAAAATGGAAAGGGACCTGGGGATAGTCATATCGGATGACCTAAAGGTAGGCAGGCAATGTGAGAAGGCAGTAAAGAGGGTTGGGGGATACTGGGATGCATAGGGAGAGGCAACACCAGTAGAAAACAGGAAGTTGTCATCCCTCTGTACAGACAGTTGGTGAGACCCCATCTGGAGTACTGCATGCAGTTCTGGAGACCCAATCTCCACAAGGACATAGACAGTATGGAGGCAGTCCAGAGGAGGGCAACTAAAATGGTACAGGGTCTGCACCAGAAACCATACGAAGAGCGACTAAAGAAGCTTAATATGTATACCCTCAAGGAAAGGAGGGAGATGGGGGACATGATTGAAACTTTCAAGTACCTCAAGGAAATCAGCAAAGTCCAAGAGGGTGGCATGCAAGAACAAGGGGGCACAGTTTGAAGATAGAGGGCAGATGGATCAGGGACAACATGAGGAAGCATTTTTTCACAGAGGGGTGGTGGACGCATGGAATGGCCTTCCTGAGGAGGTCATGGGGTCAAAAACAGTGCGGTAATTCAAGAATGCATGGGACAGACATAAGGCAATTATAGTGGGGGGGTAGGAGGAAGTAGGCTGTTGGTTAACTGGATTCTGCAGCTTATCTAATAGATAGGGAAATGGGCAGACTGGGTGAAACAAGTGGTCCTTATCTGCCATCAAAGTCTATGTTTCTATGTTTCTAATACAAGGCTAGGACGGGGGAAAGTTTGACAGGATGAGTGAAGGCACTAGCTAGCACTCCCCCACATAAGGGAGCAGGTATGGAAGGGAAGATTGGCAGAGAGGAGGGGGCTATATGGTGGAAGGGGCCTTCCACAAATGCCAGGAGCTTGGGGAACAAAATGGTGGACTTTGAGGCCATAATGGTGGATGAGGGCCTGGACATTGTAGCTGTAATGGAGAACTGGTGGGCTGAGTATCAGACGTGGGAAGTAGGCATACTGAGGTACAAGCTTTTTAGGAAGGACAGGGCTGGCAGAAAGGGGGAAGGGTTGCATTGTATATCAGGGATGGGATTAAGGTAACAGAAGGGCAGGAGGAACTAGGGGAAGCAGAAATCTTGTAGGTCATGCTAGAAAAACTGTTGGAGGCATCGGAAAGGCTGGGGGTGACTTACAGACCTTCGATGCAGGGGGAGGAAGTAGATAGGCAGTTGTTGCAGGTGGTTCAACGGATGGCACTCAAGGGGGAGATTCTGCTGGTGGGTGACCTTAACCTCCCAGATGTTGACTGGGATATTCCATCAGCTAGGTCAGCCAGGAGAAGAGAGATCCTCGAGTCCCTCCAGGGAACTTTTCTGCAACAACTGGTTAGGGAGCCCACTAGGGCACAACATATTTGACATGGTCCTTACCAACGGAGATAGTGTGGAAGGAGTTAGAGTGGGGGTCAACCTAGGTGCAAGTGACCACAATAAAGTGAACTTCAGGGTTAGGACAGGGAACAAAGTGAGTTTCACCATCACAAAGATCCTGGACTTCAGGTGGGTGGATTTTACCAAAATGAGGGAGATATTCAGGCATGAAATGGAGGGGAAGGAGAGAATAGTGGAAGTGGAGGAATTATAGAATTCAATTAAGGGAGGGTTACTAAAAGCCACTGAAATCTGCATAATGAAGGTGTGGAAAACAGAAAAAGAAAGTGGCCACTCTGGTTCACCAGGGAAGTAAGGGGGGGGCAATTGGGGAAAGAAAAAGGGTGTTCAGAGCATATAAGAGGACACAGGGAAAAGAGGACAGGGAGACATATACTAAGAACCTGAGGGTGGCAGGACAGAAGATCAGGAAGGCAAAAGCGGAAACGGAGCAGAGAATTGTTAAGCAAGCCAAAAGGTGAGATTAAACTTTTTTTTGGTATATAGGAGAGAAGAGGAAAGCAAGGCAGTGGATAGTAAGAGTGAAGGGGGAGTTCAAGTGGAAGAGGATTTCGGAAAAACGATAAGGTGCTAAATAGCTACTTCTGCTCAGTCTTCATGGTGGAAGAGGAAGGGTTAAGGGAAAGGGGAAGGGAAGATAGAAGGGTGGATCCTAGCCTGATCAGTGAGGATAGGGTAAGAGAGGCATTAGATAGGTTGAGGTGGACAAGGCAATGTGTCCAGATGCCCTGCATCCTAGGATACTCCGAGAGCTAAAGGAGGAGCTGGCAGCACCTCTAGCAAGGTTGTTTAACTTGTCCCTGGATACAGGGTGGGTGCCAAAAGACTGGAAGAAGACAGATGTTGTGCCACTTCACAAGAGTGGCAGCAAGGAGGAGGTGGGTAATTATCATCTGGTCAGACTCACCTCGGTGGTGGGTAAGATGATGGAGGTGATATTAAAAGAAAGGGTGGTCAGCTACTTGGTGGAGAGTGGGCTACAGGACCTCTGTCAGCATGGTTTCACACAAGGAAGGTCATGCCAGATGAACATGATAGTTTTCCATTGGGTGATGAGGGTGGTAGACCAGGGAGGGACAGTGGACATGGCCTATCCGAACTTCAAGAAGGCCTTCAACACTGTTCCCCACAGCAGGCTGGTAAATAATCTGGAAAGTTTGGGGGTAGGACAGAAAATAAGTTGGGTGGATAACTGGCTGAAGGACAGAAGCCAAAGGATGGTGGTAAATGGGGCACATTCCAGGGAGAAAGGGGTGACGAATGGGGTCCCACAGGGGTTGGTGCTGAGGCCCATCCTGTTTAACATCTACATCAGCAACATAGCAGAGGACCTGCAGGGGAAGGTCTGCCTATTTGCAGATGATACAAAGATCTGCACTAGGATAGACACCCCGGGGGTGGAGGCTATGAGGGAAGATCTAAGACTTCTGGAGGGGTGATCGGAAACCTGGCAGCTGAAATTCAGTGCCAAAATGTGCACAGTAATGCACGTGGGGCAAAATGACCCGCAAGTGAACTACACACTGGAGGGAGGGTGTAATTAAGGCAACTGAGCATGAGAGGGATCTGGGGATTATAATTTCAGATAATCCTATGGTGGGGACCCAATGTAGCAAGGTGGTGGGCAAAGTGAATAGAATGCTGGCATGCATAGGGGAGAGATATAACAAGCAGAAGAAGGGAGGTGCTGATACCACTTTACAAATCCATGGTGAGGCCTCACCTGGATCAGGGGGTCCAGTTCTGGAGATCTCACCTATGCAAGGACACAGATGGGATTGAAAGGGTTCAGCGAAAGGCCACCAAGATGGTGCGTGGGTTCAATGAGAAGCCCTATGAGGAGAGGTTGAGGGAGCTGGATCTGTATTCACTAGAGACCAGAAGGGAGAGGGGAGACATGATAGAAATGTTTAAGTACATGAAGGGAATTAAAAAGGTAGGGGGAGCTTATTTACAAGAAAAGTAGTTGATAGAACTAGGGGGTCAAAGTCTATGATTAGAAAGAGGAAGGTTTAGGGGCAATGTAAGGGGGTGTTACTTCATTGAAAGGGTTGTGGAGCCCCGGAACAGTCTACTGGAGGAGGTGGTGGGGGTTGAAATGGTGGAGGGATTCAAGATGGCATGGGACAGGAATAAGGGGTTGACCAGGGGTGAGGGGATCTTTGGACAAGGGAGTTCAATTGGGGGGGGGTAAGGGGCAGACTCAAGGGACCATAGATCCCTTTTCTGCCATCACATTTCTATGATTCTATGAATAATATTTTTTCACCAAACAAGCAAAAGGCACATCTGTGGGCTAGACCCTTTCTACCCTAAAAATTCCAGGCCAAGATTCCCAACAGTATGGGCAGTAGGCAAGTTCAAACAAAATAAAAAGCAAAGTCAATGAGCAAAAGATCACTTTTTACACTCTCTGGAACTTGGAAGCCACACATCCAACCAGAACAAAACTTGGCACATCAAAATATAACCCCCCTGTTACCTGGGTTTACTAGAACCCTAGTTAGATCTAGTGGCAGGCAGGGACAGGCAGCTGGTGAAACTCCAGTTAAATGGATTTCACTATGTCTTGCTCTGTTTTCACTCTGTGCTGAGCTGGGGCTATGACATCATTTAGAATTCTGCAGCAGCATAAGCCACAATGGAATGTTGCAGTTCAGAGTTAGATAGAACGTTGGGGAATTTCGAAGTCAGTCTAGAGTTGATCCTTGAAGTCAACAGTCTAGTCTGCAGTCTGAATCAGTCTGCTGAAGCTGGAGTAGGCTCAAGTGAGGGAAGGATGTAGATCCTGCAGTGCAGTGGAGGGAGGGGTGCCCTGCTGGGGCAGGTCCCCCTGCCCTCAGCTCTGACACAGAGCTATCTTAGGGTGTGTGCTTCCACCATAAGAGAGGCACAAAGAACTAACTCCCAGGGGCAACCCCCTGGCCTGAGAAAAGGAAGAAGCTGCTGTATAGAGAGTGCTGGGGAACTACAGTTTTTTGAGGAATGAGATTCCTTCAGAGTTTTTGGACATCTGCAACAATGAGGGTGATGAAGCTTTTATAAAGGGCCAGTGTCATTCACCAAAACAGTGAGTAAATAAGTCTCTGGGGCTGTGGGTCAGTCAGGATGCCAAGTCCAGGGCTTATGGAACAGTGAGATGTAATGACTGATGTATGTGGGGGGTCTTCAAGAAAAAGACAGTTTCTGCATTGCAAAGCCATGTACAGTCTGCACTACAGTAGCCAAAGATGTGTGTGTAAACAAAGGAATGGCCAGATATGGGTCTATGAAACAAAAGGTGGGAGACCCCCCACCTGGTGTAACAGGGCTCACCTCTACAAATTCGCTTTGAGACACCAGTCACCTTTTTGTTAGGTATTGGCCAGTGCCTGAAGAGGGTGCCCAGATGCTGGGATGGAGTAGAGGGTGGTAGTGTGCCACTAGTTAAAGAGTCCATGACATATGGAAGTTTAGGATCCAAGAATGGATTGTGTCTGTGTCATCACCTTATCTGCATTACAAGGAGTGTAGCCCCGTGGGGGTCCATCTATGCTTTTCATTCAGTGTTGTTGAATGAAGCCACACTTTAGAATCCCATCTCCTGGTATTGGACATTATGTTATTGCTTCTAGTCTCTGGATTACTTTGGGTGCCCCTGTGCAGAGTAGTCAAACCTAATCACCATGCCAAGTGATACCTTTCTTCCCAAATTTTCAGCTTATAAAAATGGAGGCACCGCGTCATAGGAACCAGGCCCCTCAACCTGTTCACTAGCCACACAGGCAGGGGTAGTTGCTCTCTCAGTTTAGCGCCAACTGGGGGTTACAAAGAGATCTACCCTAAAAAACCTCACAGGCAAATTTGTATGCAAATTTGTTGAACAGTTGTGAAGTTATTGAAGTGCAAAATTTGGGGTTTAACATTTTCCCATCCCCCCCATATGTTGGTTTTAATTGTTTAAGTCTCCGTCTCTTTAAATTATGTTATTTGTCTGCTTCTAATGACATTTAATTTGCTGAATTGTATATGAATAGAAACATAGAAACATAGAATTTGACGGCAGATAAGGACCGCTTGGCCCACCCAGTCTGCCCATTTCCCTACCTAATGGATAAGCTGCAGATCCTAGTTAACCAGCAGCCTACTTCTTCCTACCCCCAACCCCTAGAATTGCCTTATGACTGTCCCATGCATGCTTGAATTCCGCCACTGTTTTTGACTCCACAACCTCCTCTGGAAGGTCATTCCATGCATCCACAACCCTCTCTGTGAAAAAATACTTCCTTACATTACCTCTGAGCCGCCCTCCCCCTATCTTCAAATTGTGCCCCTTGTTCTTGCACACCTCTTTTTTTGAAAGATGCTGCCCTCTTGGACTTTGTTGATTCCCTTGAGGTACTTGAGAGTTTCTATCATGTCCCCTCTCTCCCTCCTTTCCTCGAGGCTATACATATTAAGCTCCTTAAGTCTCTCTTCATATGTCTTCCGGTGCAGACCCTGGACCATTTTAGTTGCCCTCCTCTGGACAGCTTCCATCCTGTCTATGTCTTTGCGGAGATTGGGTCTCAGAACTGCACACAGTACTCCAGATGGGGTCTCACCAGCTGTCTATACAGAGGGATAATAACTTCCTGTTTTCTACTGGTCATGCATCTCCCTATGCATCCCAGTATCCCCCCAGCCCTCCTTGCTGCCCTCTCACATTGCTTGCCCACCTTTAGGTCATCTGATATGACTACCCCCAGGTCCCTTTCCATTTTTGTTGTTGTTAATATCCTTGTGTCTGAAGCAGTCCCAGGTGGGATACCCATCTGGATCCTGAAGCATTCGTGGTAAAAATCTGATGTGGGGCAGGAATCAAGAATGGGATGCCCTTGAGCAGGTTGGTACGTTCCATCCACCACTTGAGTGCTTTGCGCAAGGGAGATGTTACTACAACCATCTGTTCTGTCTGTCAGATGGTCCCGTTGGACTCTCAGGGTCCACTGTGGGATCTGCATGTGCAGTCTGGCCAGTGGCAGTGTAATAATGGCTGCCACCATGAGTTCTAGAAGGCATAGGAACGTTCTTGCTGAGACATAATGGCTGTTGTATACCAACTGTGTTTGGGCAATCATGCAGTCTGCCCAGAGGCAGAAACACAGAACCTTGGGCTATATCCAGGACTACCCCTATGTACTGCAGACGTTGAGAGGGTGTCGGAACAGACTTTGGTATACTATCACCCCCTAGAGCATTGACCATCTGCCTAGTTCAAGCTAAGGTCTGTAGCAGTTGGTCCCTGGAGTGGGATTTTAACAGCCAGATGTCCAAGTAAGAAAAAACCTACAGGCCTTCCCTGCGAAGGGCTGCTGCCACCACTTGTCTTTGTGGCTCTCTGATGAAAAGCCTCCCCAGGACTTTGACAACCACAATTCGGTCAATGGGGATGGTGATGAGGATTTACTCTGAAGCTGCTTCTCCACTGCTTCCATCATCTTCTGGAGGCAGAATTTCTCCAAAAACCCCTTCTTGCATCGTCTGGTAGCGGAACTGAGCCCCCAGAAAGTCTCACAGGTTTTCACACTGTGAGAAAGGCCTAGACAACAGACACACACGTCATGGGTTTTGTCCTTGCAGATCTTCTCTTCGCACTCGCAGCATTGGAGAAATTTAGATAGGTCCTTTGGTGGGCACATAGATTGCCAAAAAGCAATATGAAAATGATCACTTTAGTAAATTAAATAAAATAAAACTATGGCTTTGAGCAGCAACATTCCAATGGTGGGTCTGACGAGTCTGATTGATGGTGGGAAAAGAACTGAGTAGAGGAGGGGCCACCCAAGTTTATGTAGACACGATTTCTGACATCGTCGTGGGCAGCCCCTGGCTGATTGCAAAAGTTTCTGCGTGATCCTAGCACTGACGTGGGTGTCGTTCCAAAGGTTTGGCCTGATGAAAGAGATACCCTCGAGGGAGATCACGTTATGATTGTTCACACTGTGCAGAGGTTGTTGATGTAGGTGGTTGTTTGATTCAGATTCCTTTTTTCTTTTAAAAAAGTGAAAAACAGACTTCTCACCATAATGGTGTTATCACAAAAAAGCGTGTTTGTTTAAGTTCCCTGATCAACTCCTACTACATCTTTTCCGCACTTGGGAACACCCCCAACACTATCTAGACACTCAAGATACCATGGGAGGATACAAGACTATCACATCATGAGTGACTGCACTGCTTGGGGGTGTTCAACATGTTCAAGAAGTATGCAGTAAGAGTAGAGCAAGGATTTGAGACAAAACAAGGCTGGGTATAATTACACCATTAGCATGCATTTCACTTCTGACAAGAAAGGAAGCAGATACAACAACCAACAACAACAATGGACTTTAGAGAAGGTAAGCAGTCATAAAATGTGTGTTTTCAACTAGAAATAATATATTGCAAAAAGGGTCGACAGTCTCCCTTTAAGGTCTACAGTACTTCCCACTGAAAAAAAAACCCGACATACTTTTTTTGAGGAATATATTTTGGCAAACATGATTATGCAGGTGTAAAATTTTAGCTATCTTTTTAAATTAGACTGAAGTGGCACTTTGGACATAGCCAAATGGGAGACATGTGTCATCTGCGATCTTGAGCTGTCATTCACTGTACCCGTACATCACAGAGATGAAGTATCCACTGGAAAGAGAGGGTTAGAATATGTCTATCACCTCAAGTGGTCGAGCACCAAGGGGCACTTGGTGAGGCTTGGAGCAGACTGCTGGTGTCCCTTAAAGCTGCTGTTGTGAGTGCAAAGTTTTCTTTCAGCCCTGGGAAGGGTACAGAAGGGAACAAATGGACAGTTTGTTCCCACCTAGACAGAAAACCAGGACTGTTTACTTCTTTTGTTCTCTCAGGGCTGGTTCATCAGTCTGTGTCTATGGGTTCTTTAATATCACAAGGCGAGAAAGTTATGCCAAGGAGGAAAAAGCGCCATTGAAATGAATGGGCCCTCATTAATTTCAATTTTTTTTTTTCCACCTGGGCATAACTTTCTCACCTTTTGATATTTTTTTGGTGACAACACTTGTGTTTGTAAGAGGAGATCTAAATGACACCTTGACAAGAAAAAGTAGAAAAAATATCAAATGGCAATAAAGTAATGCCCAGGAGCAGAAACACAGACGTTGATAGTGTTGGGGGTGTTCCCAAGTGCGGAAAAGATGTAGTAGGAGTTAATCAGGGAACTTAAACAAACACGCTTTTTTGTGATAACACCATTATGGTGAGAAGTCTGTTGTCCCTTAGACAACTAGTACTGGAGCCCACTCGAGAGGGAGCAATATTAGACTTGATACTCTCAAATGGAGATGGAGAGAGGATCACAGATGTAGAAGTGGGTAGCCATCTGGGAACTAGCGACCATCGAACAGTATGGTTCACAATAAACACAGTAATAGAGTCAAGCCATACAAAGACAAAAGTACTGGACTTTAGGAGGGCTGACTTTGCCATAATGGGTGAGTGCCTAAGGAATGCACTAGCAAATGGGCAGGAAGGAGTGGTGGAAGAACAATGGGAATAATAAAACTGCCATCACAGAGGTAGCAAGCCTTTGTGTGAAGCAAATAAACAAAACAAGGCGATGTAAGAAACCACTATGGTTCTCAAAGGAAGTGGCAGTGAAGGTTCAAGAGAAAAAAGCATTCAGGAAGTACAAGGAATCGAGACAGAGCAGGACAGAGAACTGCATCAGTTAAAGCAAAAGGAGGCTGGGAGGCAGTCAGAACAGCAAAGGCCCAAACCAAGGAAGAGAGCCAACTCAGTTAAGAGGGGATAAAACCTTTATAGGTACATCAGGAAAGGAAGACCAAGGGAGGGATAGTGAGGCTTAATAAAGGGAGGAGGGTGGGCAGAGGGAGACTGTGAAAGGCAGAGATACTAAACAAATATTTTTGCTCAGTATTTACGAGAAGAGGGGAGATACATAAATCAAACAGTAGTAACACTCTGGATACAGAAGTTGATACCAGCCCATTTACAGAAGAAAGGGTTCTGAAAGAACTCTTAAAACTGAAGGTGGACAAAGCAAGGGGCCTGATGGGATTCATCCCAGAATTCTAAAAGAACTAAGGATAGAACTAGTGACACCACTGACTACCCTTTTAACAAATCATGGGAGGATGGGGTGGTACCCGAGACTGGAGGAGGGCAGATGTGATTCCCTTCACAAAAGTGAGAGCAAGGCAGAAGCAGGAAACTATAGACCTGTTAGTTTAACCTCAGTGATAGGAAAATGATGGAATCACTTCTAAAGGAAAGAATTGTTGAGTATCTAGAGGCCAGAGGGCACAGGACCCTAGGCAGCATGGATTCACAGCGGAAGGTCATGCCAGACAGATCTGATAGATTTCTTTGACTGGGTGACCAAAGTAGTAGATCAGGGAGGGCCTGTGGACATGGCCTACCTAGACTTTAGCAAGGCATTTGACACAGTCCCACGCAAAGATTAATATCAAGTTAGCCAGCCTGGGAGTGGGTCCCAAGATGACAGCCTGGGTAAAGAATTGGCTGGAGAATAGGACACAGAGAGTTATAGTAAATGGAGTCCACTCAGAAGAAAGGAGGGTTACTAGTGGGTACCGCAGGGCTCAGTAGTGGACCGGGTCTCTTCAATGTCTTTATAGCGACATTGCAGAAGGACTGAAGAAAATATGTCTCTTTGCAGATGACACTAAGATCTGCAACAGAGTTGATGCACAGGGTGGGGTGGAAAGGATGAGAAGGACTTGGCAAGGTTAGAGGAATGGTCAAATGTATGGCAGCTTAGATTCAATGCTAAGAAGTGCAGGTAATGCACCTGGGAAACAAAACCCAGGGAAGAGTACACAATGGGGTGAGATACTACAACAACAAGAATGGAAAGGGACCTGGGGGTAGTCATATCAGATGACCTAAAGATGGGCAAGCAATGTGAGAGGGCAGCAAGGAGGGCTGGGGGATACTGGGATGCATAGGGAGGGCATCACCAGTAGAAAACAGGAAGTTATTATCTCTGTATAGACAGCTGGTGAGACCCCATCTGGAGTACTGTGTGCAGTTCTGGAGCCCAATCTCCCAAAGACATAGACAGGATGGAAGCTGTCCAGAGGAGGGCAACTAAATGGTCCAGGGTCTGCACCGGAAGTCATAGGAAGAGAACTTAAGGAGCTTAATGAATAGCCTCGAGGAAAGGAGGAGAGGGGGACATGATAAACTTTCAAGTACCTCAAGGGAATCAACAAAGTCCAAGAGGTAGCATCTTTCAAAAAGAGGTGCAAGAACAAGAGGGCACAATTTGAAGATAGAGGGGCGGCTCAGATGTAATTTAAGGAAGTATTTCTTCACAGAGAAGGTTGTGGATGCATGGAACAGCCTTCCAGAGGAAGTTGTGGAGTCAAAATCAGTGGGGAATTCAAGCATGCATGGGATAGTCATAAGGCAATTCTGGGGGTGGGGGTAGGAAGAAGTGGGCTGCTGGTTAACTAGGATCTGCAGCTTATCCATTAGGTAGGAAATGGGCAGACTGGGTGGGCCAAGCGGTCCTTATCTGCCGTCCAAATTCCTATGTTTCTATGTTAGCAATGATCTATTATTCTTGGGGCTAGTGCGATCCGGGGGGGGGGGGCAGTGCAACTGGGCAATCATCACTTTCTCGGGTAGACCACAGCATCAAAAAAAAAAGGTTAGGTGTGACCCTTGCTAATCCATTACTTATGTTACATGTAAACCACTGGTGGGCTGCAGCTAAATACCTTAATTCAGCCTCACTTACCCTGCCCAGTCTTTGCTAACATAATCCTTTTACAGCAACAAGAAAAAAAAAATCACCATCATAAGCATGGCTCAACTATGGTCATCTATGACATCGGCACACACTCAACACAATATCAGCATCACTGTTCTGCACCACTGAGCAACACGGAGTAAATCTTAAGCAATGCTCACTGACGCATTTGGTTAGGTATTCCCGTGTAAACTGCCCAACAGTGCACTACAGTTACGAACTGAGAATAAAACTTGAAAACCTGGCATTAAAGGAGCTCACTACCATCAGCTGTCGTTGCTTTCTGGTGAGGCAACAACATGGCAGCAAATTCCTGAAGTTGGTTTCCATGGATAATCCGGTCTAGGTACATTTTTTCTAAGATCCCATAGGCAGCGAGTTGCTGACAGCGCTCGTCCTTAAACAGTGTGGCCAACATTCGGGAACGCTGCTGTCCTGCTGAGGATAGAACGTTATGGATTTTTCATTTTTAACATTTGTATAACATTATACACTTGTTTAAATGGAGTGTGTCATTATTTTGCTGTAGCCTTTGATAAAAGATAGGTTGCTATCCGAAACGCCTTAAGCAAAGCATGGCCTGTTTTATTGTTTTATTTTTTTTTAAAATAAAAATGGACTAAAATTGTCCTTAAAAATCAAAGCAGACTGGTGCTTATTTAATATGAGGTGGTGAGTGCCCTATTTCCATGTATTGTACTCTTTAATATTAATCCTAGAGGCAGGATAGCGTAGTGGTTAAGGGCACTGTGTTGCAAATCTGGAGACATTGGTTTGAATCCCATCAGACCCTAAGCAAATCACTTAATTTCCTTGTGCTCCCAGGTCACACCTGGAAACAAGCTTTGGCTTAGTGTGCCTTTCCTGGTTAAACAATTTCCACTTTCCTATTATGGTACCTACTCAACCCTAAATATAGGGTTTGACCACACACACACATATATGTATATATATTATGGCAGTACTGTAGTACCCCTTTTAAGGTTAAATGGTGAAACTTTGCACCTTAATAACTTTGCCACCGTTCAATGGATTTGCCTGAAATTTGGCAGGCATGGGGCATAACCATAGATCTTGGGATCTGGCAATGTTTATACTGGTTGGATGTACGGCTGTGGAGTTATTAAGCAACATTCGTGCATGCAATTGCCTTTTTCTGCACATTCTTTGCTCGCACCTACAGGTCGCACAGTTTACATAACTGGTCCAAAAACTTCACAGTACTTGCAGCTGGGGTTCCCCAATGTGCCTTTTGAGATTTTGTGAAAAAATATTAAACGGTTCAAAAGTTATTCAATAAACAAGTTCCCATTATAAGTCAATGGGAAAAGTTAATAAGTTCGAAAGTGTCGCAAATGCACTTTTTAGTGTTGCAAATGGCCCTAGTAGTGTCACAAATCCACCATTTTGTTTTCGGTTACTGATCACAGAAATGTTTGGCATTTAAAATTGGGACCATCTAGGGACATAATTATTTTTGTGTTTACCTATTCAAGCCCTGAGGATGCTAACCATGTCTTTATTTTGGGGTTAAACACCCCAGAAATATGTTTTTCAAGTTTCTGGGAAAAGTATTGTCACAAAGTAGTGTCACACTTGCGAAACGTTCGCAACTTTTTGTGAAAGGTGTTGCAAATCACGACACTACTTTTCTAGACTATTGCCAAAACGACAGGAATTCTTTGCCACCCTGCTGCAAAAAAACAGTTTGGTCTTTTGGGCTGCAATTTAGAGAGAAGGCAGCCAACATCTCTCAGATGTGCCTTTTGGTGGTTTGGTGACAAAATATTGTACGGATGCAAAGTTACGGTACTCCGGAGTTTACTTTTTTTCCCATAGACTAGCATGGTGGCATCCACCGCGCCTTTCGGGGCTCGTATTTCGAAAACCATGTGAGATACAACATTTTCATTGAGACAATGCATAGCCCTACGGGCTATGCCTTCAATGAAAACCTAGCTGGGAAACTCATTAATCATGTGAAATTTTTATTTTTTTTCTGCATCATACAGTTACTGAGATATTACCATTTTAGCATTACAACTACTCGTTTTCTGCTCCAAGGCCCATTATTATGCATACATTCTTTGTTTTCACTGTGTTTCTCAATGGAGCTTTTGGGGGAAAATACGGTGTGCACTCCAGTTACTGTTACACGTAGGCTTTACACTTGTCTTTCCATGCCCGTTTGCGTTAGCTTTCCCGTGTACGCCACCGTGTGCGTTACCCTTTGCGTTTGCATTATTGTTACCATTTGTGTCTCCACTACTGTTTGTGTTTGTTGGCCGCCTCCCTTCAGGTTTCATTTGTGTTTGTCTTTCGTTTTGCGTCATTGTTGTTCTTACCGTTACCATTTGCGTTTCCCATTGCATTCCCGTGCCCATGTGCATTACGGTTTGCATTTCCACATGTGCTTGCATTTGTGTTACTATTTTCTTTGCCATTATTGTTGCTGTTACCATTACCATTTGTGTTTACAATTGAGGTACCGACACCATGCATGTTACGGTTTGCATTTCCGTACATGCTTGCATTTGCATTTACATTTCTGTTTCCTTTCACGTTATTTTTGCTGTTACAGTTATCATTTGCATTTACAATAGCAGTACCGTGCGCATTACCAGTAGCATTTTCATATGTGCTGGCGTCTCTGTTTGTGTCACTGTTCACTTTGGTGTCACTTTGCGCCTGCATTTCTATTAATGCTTGCTTTACAATTTACATTTGTGTTACCATGTGTGTAACCATTACCGCTTGCGTATGCGTTGCTGTTACCGTTATTATGTCACAAAAAAATCATGTGGTGGGAGCATTCCATTCACTATTTATAGTCCTCATTCTCAAAAAGAAGGGAAATTAGAGGCAAAAAACTATGTTTAATGCATCAGTTAGGGTTGTTCCACGGTGACAAAAGTGAGGAAATTCGGTGTTATGGTTAAAAACCCCTCCTTACACCCCCTCAGCCCACCCCCCAACTGGCATCGGGGTGTGTGTTGGGGTTGTCGGTCCTAACTCTCACCCCATTCTCCTATGCCTCTACTTCTTCACACATGTGATGGGGTGAGAGTTAGGGCCAATGACCCCAACGCACACCCAGACGCCAATTGGGGGGTTGGATAAGGTGGTGCAAGGGGGGTTTTCAAGCCTAACACCGAATTTCCTCACTTTTGTCGTAGTGGAACAACCCTAACTAATGCATTAAACTGATTTTTTTGGCTCTAATAAATATATATATATATCATAATCTTCACTACAGTACTAACAGACCTCCTCAGCAAAAAGAAAGCAACAAATACTATGTATTCAGCCAACCTCATTACTCTGTCACCCTGAGCAACTCACTTTTCCACCATAGTGTTTTGAGTCACCCCCGAAAACAGGCACTTGTGTCTAGTGGGCCTTACCCAGCTAACAAAGAATACCAGTAGTAAGAAAAATATTAATAACAGAAACTGCAGCATCTTCACACAGTCTAACTGAATACACTGTATGTTCTTTTTATACTGTGAGGGGATATATACCAATAGTGGCATGCACTATTTATACCAATAGTATAAAGTACTGTTGGGAATGTTCACACTATTGCATTAGTACTGTAATGTAAAACTGCAAGATCTAATAATATAGGATAATTCCTCAACTCCTGTCTCAAATCTTAAAACAATAAAATGCCATTATTGACTGGATAAATTCTATCTCACTAATATCACAATTATACTTATACTGCCTTTCAGTCTCTTCTACTGTCACTGTACCCCCAAAAATATATGTTTGCCACCCAGAAAATAAAAGAACTATAAATACATTATAGTACTAACTTACAGTATAAAGTAAACTATATAATGTTATGCTAGTTTCAAAAAAATTATACTGAAACATATTACAACCAAACCAACAGTAGGAAACAAATGCGACATATATGCATAAAATATATATACTTATAAAGCAACTTATTAAAAAACAAAACTTTCTTTTTTGCTAAATACTTTATATGCAAACACAATTAATATATAATTTAAACAACATACATTTCTGCACATAACATTAACATTGCTTATAGTATAAATTTCAAGAAGACAGAATATGTGCCATTTTTATATCTTCTATACTGTACAAGAAATAAATACTGTCTTCATTGTCAGACATAACTTCTCTGTCTAATGTTCCAGCATCTAAACACAAAAACAAAATATTAGTACAACAACAGAAAACCATTTTTTACATCATAGCAATATAACATTGTATGTAATATTTAAGTTTAACTCATACTGCTACTAAGTAATAATACTTTTTCTACTATGTGGCTATCCTTTGTTCTGTATGTATTAGTATGCTAACTTAGAATCTGTTGTACTGTAGTTAAAAACTCTTACAATGTTATTATGTCTTTTTGTGCTGTAACAAGATTTTTAATCAGAATCTAAACTCATCCCAGCTCCTCTTTCAGTTCCATTCCCTTCTCCCCGAAACACACACATACAAGACAAAGTCCTTGTCTCTTTATCTGTTATGTAAAGCAGAAGCATATAACGCTCTAGTGCCAGTTCTGAGCAGCTGGGTGAGTTTTTTTCCAATAAGAAAAAAACTGAACCCATCATTTTGTGGTAGGATAAAAATATAACTTTTGTATACTATGGCCCAGATATTCAAAGGGGTTGCACCTGGCGCAACAGAGTTGTGATGGTGCAACAGCGCATTGCGCCCTGACAGGATATTGAAAAGGCTGGCCAGCTCACCACAACACCCAATGTGCTGGGGCGCAATATAATGGTAAGCAATGCAGATGCAGGGGGCATGCCCATGCATATGTTGCACATCCCGATATTCAGCCCGGGATGTGTGGCGCATATGCCGGTGCACCCCTGCATTGCACTGCATAGAGGGGCTCAACTTTGAGAGTAGGAGCAATGCCCAGCCACCCAAAGGTGGGCTGCAGTACTGAAGGGTGCAACACTGCAGCCCAGCCTTTGGTGGCCACCTGCCCACCCAGAACACCGTCCACAATCACCCACTGAACCCGCCCCCCCATAGCCACAATTGCACGGTATACTATAAAATAGAGACCCTGGTAGTCTAGTGGCCCCCCCAGTGCCCGACATATACTTAATGTGACCATTCCTGGTGGTCTAGTGGTCCCCCCACCCACCTGGTTCCCCAGTACAGGTTATGATGACCTTCCCTGGTGGTCTAGTGGAACCCCCCACCCGTTCCCGCGATTGCAGTAAATGTAAATCCAACATGTCCTGGTAGTCTAGTGGACCCCCCTTCCGCCCGAGTCTCCGATCGCAGTAAAACACCCACACCAACATCCCTGGTGATCCAGTGGCACACACCACCCCTTCCACCCACACAGGACCCCATGCTCACCCCGCACCCCCCCGTCATTGGTGGGTGGCAGCATCCTACCCACATACTGCCCGGCCACCCGCCGAGTGACAGGTACAGTATGGGCTGTAAGGCCATTGGTCCCCTGTGTGGACCAATGGGCTTACAGGGCATACTGTACTAGACAATACCAAATCACATATTTGGGACTGTCTAGCGCAGTATGCTGCGCACATTGGCCACATTGGTGGACCAATGGGCTTACAGCCCATACTGCACCTGTCATTCTGTGGGCGGCCAGGTGGTATGCAGGCGGATGCTGCTGCCCGCCAATGATGGGGTGGTGGAACGGGGTGGGATGGGGTTCTGTGTGGGTGGGAGGGGTGGCAGGTGCCACTGGATCTGCAGGGACTTCAGTGTAGGCTTTTTACCATGATCAGGGACTCGGGCAGGAGCGGGGTCCACTAGACTACCAGGGCATGTTGTATTCACATTTACCACGATCATGGAAACAGGTGGGGGATGTTCCACTAGACCACCAGGGAAGGTCATTGTAACATGTATCGGGGAACCAGGTGGGAGGGGGAACCTCTAGACAACCAGAGATGGTCATATTGAATATATATCGGGGACTGGGGGGGCCATTAGACTACCAGGGATAACCTGTTACACATATACCGTGCGATCGTGGCTATGGAGCAGGGGATGCTCTGGGATCTCCACAGCACACGTCATGCTGTGCAGGGTGCCAGGTGCAAGTCATCAGGCTGCTCTGCGCAAGGCATGCAAATGGGGTTATAATGACATGCAAATGACCCCATGTGTGCCTTGCATATCTTATGGCCTCATTTGCATGCCCCCTGCTGAATATCGTGGGTGATGCACCTAGCACAACTGCACTTGCGCTGGTGCATCCCCGTGCTCCCTAGCTGTGGCTTCCACTGGTGCAGTGCTACTGTACCACGTGTAATACATGCGCTGGCCCTGCCATATTCAATGGTGCTGTGCCATGGCGCATCCCAGTTGAATATCACCTGGCCCTGGCCCCAGTGCATCACAGTTGTGCTGCACCCAGGCTTATGCCACTGCCTGGCACAGTCTGAATATCCAGCCCTATGTATCAAACTATATACAATACAAAATTACACATATACAAGCATGCAGAATTTGACTGTGTTTCCAACTTGGACTTCAAATGACATCTGGGACCTCTTGAGGCTGAGAGTCAGGTTCTCTAGGGTGCCATCAGAACCCCTTGATGGGAAAACAGGCTGGTTGTACATGCTGGGCATACATTACTATATATATTTTAAAGTAATACACAACAGTACTACCAAGATGGTTCCATGTGATAATGGCAAATAAATAATGCTGTACACATGGGCAAGTTCAGAATGCTGAAAACACAAACAGCGATCGTGCACTATGGCGACCCAAAATAAGCAACCATACCAACACATGCTACCTTACATTTTATGCAAGGGGCTGCACCTCCCCATGTGGGGGGGGTCTGTCCCCCCAGCACCCTCCCTTCTTAATATAATCAACTCTGAGGGGGGCATAACATTGCGATAAGGAGGCAACTCAGAGGAGGGGGCTATTCGGGGGGGCACAAACCGGGAACCACCAGGACGGTGGGGGAGCAGGACTGTGGAATGGCGGGGAGCAGGAACACAACATAAAAAAAAATATAACTCCCAATGGCTAAAAACAAACAAACAAAAAAAAAAACACCAGAGCTCCAACCCAAGTTCAAACACAGGTCCTTCCGCACCAGAGACATACACTGCCTCCACAACACCACATGACCAGCTTAACACTGCCCTGCTGAACTACCCGCTATATCCTGGTTCCTGTGTGGTTCCTCCTATCATTGCTCTATCCTGCATTTGCTGTTTTAGTACTCCTACTCTCACTATTCTGACAATCACTCTGCTTCTCCACTTGTTCTACTTACAGGTGTTCAAACTGAGTTGCTCAATTTGAGTCACCCACATCATGGGGTACGTACCAGGACAGTATTTGAAAAAATATATGAAATGTTTCTTATCAGACTACATAACTTTAGTCTATACTAATGTAAGTTGCAATCATATGTACAAATATCTGTAAATGTATACTGTACATGCATATATACATTCATTGTATAAATATGTATGTAAAGAACTACTAAAGTCACCAGAATTCATGTCTGCTGGTTCCATTCTTGATGCTTTTTCATTGTTTATATTAGTGAAGAAAATATGTATAATAAGTGAACTACACCACTATACCAACACATTCTTTTGCAATAGAATGGGCAAACATTCATACTACAGCATATAAAAAACATCACTACAAAACAAAAACTATATATTTATTTGTAATTATTTGTTCATAATGAGTTGCCTATTCTCCTCAAGCATTGAATAAACTAGGCAAGATAGACTTCTCATTTATTCATGTATTCCAACTAATTAGATGTTAAGGCAAACTTTAATATATCGGGGATATGTTTTGGGCTGTGGTACAATACACTATTAAACACTATTTATCTGCACGAGTGCACACGGACCTTGGGTAACCTCACGAGTGGTGGAGTGTAGTGGAGCCATGAGTGATGTTTCCCGACGTCAGTGTGCATGAGTGCAGATAAATAGTTTGTTCCTTCACAGCCCAACACATGTTCGGTTTATACAATAGAGCCCCGATGTATTACTTTTCCATAGTCTTTAAGTTGTTTTTGGCTTGCTTCTAGAACTTGTGTGGTTCTTAGAAATGTTGTCAGGATTTCCAGTTAGTTTTTCAACTTTAGGTGACACTCTACACTTTGAAATATTGATCTAATTGTTAATGGTTTGTATGGTGTGCCATCATTATTATTGCAGGTCATGAAGTACTGTCTCAGGATGGGATTCAGGTGCTTTGGTGGTATTTCATGTACTGGTGTATTTATTTGTAGATCATCTGTTAGGTAGATTCTGATTTTTTTGGAGGTCTGTTTCCATTTTTTTACTGTGTTGAGGTTTCTTGAATTTTGTATGAGTTATCAATTTCTGCTGTGTTTGTTGTATACAGGGAGGTTGTTGGTATGGTTGGCCACTGAGTTTCTTCAGGTTGTTGTCTCTTGACAACAACCTGAAGGGTCCAGAAGTGGTTCGGTGTAATTCTGGAATTGAGTCAATATTTCTTCCATCTCTTCTTCTAAGTTTTGTGTGGTCTTTGTTGTGTATTTTGAAGTGTCCTTTAGTTGGTAGGTGTTTCATCTTTGTGGTTTTAAGTTCTGAATCCTTGTTTTTATCTTCATAGTAGCTGTAGTTGTCTCCTTTGTGTGAGTCCTTTTGGTTTCTCTTTCATTTATGTTGAGAGTTCTCGGTGCAAATGTGCTTTGTGGAGCTTTGTTTCAGGTGTCTTTATTTAAGCAATATACTACGAGAGGGTGTGGGTGATGGCAGGATTTACCCATGCCTGGTGTGGTTTGGTCACAAGGCTATTGGCCAAGTGAGTGAACCACACCATAAGTGGGTAAATCCTGCCATCACCCACATCCTAAAGAGGCATATTGTGATTATACAATGGGCATAAAGTGAAGGATTACACAAAAATATTAAAAAGCTTCTAAAAAGTACCTTTTATACATTTTTTGTTTGTGTGGTAGCCTTCCTCTGTGCATTGTATAGTCCCATGTTGCTAGGTCACACATGTGTGTACGAGGGGTATTGCCCAGCTGGCATTGGAACCCTTATCCCACAGTCAGACATAGACAGTAGTGTGAGGCTCGTGTGCGTTAACAGAAAATTGGCTATGCTTTAGTTTCTTTCCTGCAAAAACAGCCTGTCACTTATTATTTCCACTGCATTCACACAGCACATTGTGAACGCTGAGGTTGCATTATCTGCTTCTGGGTTTCAGTTCAGTTTAACGGTTCTGGATTGCCTTTTTTGGTCAGGAACTGCTAATGCTTTTCGTCGTTCTTTATTTTTTGGCACTTGCGATAGTGACAAGGGGCATATGTGTACCTGCAAAGTAGTGATGTCTGGGGATGGAAATGGCACTCATACATGAAAAGTATTTGCAGGCAACACTGCTCCACTTTTCAGCTGTGATTCATACAGGTTTTAGCCATTTTTTTTATTAAGAGACAGATTTTTCCCCAGGATGTATCTTTGTATGTGATATGGTGGCGTGTGACCGGTGGACAGTTTGTGGATAACTTTCATTGCTGCTGCCATGAGCTGGCCACAGACTGCTGACTGGGTGTTCAAGAAGATAGCTGAGGTAGTGGCGAGTAGTTTTGATGTTGGAGGGGTTGGAATGATACTGACTGGGCATTAGATGAGGTTGGCTGGCACTTCTATTCGTGGGGTGATGGTATGATTTGCACGTTGTAAATTATGTCAGTCAGCCAATCAGGAGAGAGGATTTTAGGTACCCATTGTAGTAGTAGTAGTAAAAAATTTTATTCAATTGTCAAGCAAAAGAATAGGAAACTCAACTGAGACAAGCTCATTTCCAGTGAGGTCCTTAGTACAGACATTCATATTAACATTTTCATATATAAAATATATCACAAAATAACATACAACAATAATTAAAATAACACCACAATATATAAATTGCACATAAATAAACGACATATACATCACACACATTCCCATTCATAAGTACAACTTTACAATGTATTTGGAGCATAATATGCACAGTTACTCAGCATTCAACCTTTTGTCAGCTTCAGATTTGAACCAACTTTTTATTTCTCCTAAATTAGGATTAAAACTAATCAGCCTAAAATGGATTGGCAATGAATTCCATATATTAGGACCTGAATAAAAGAAATGTTCTCTACCCAAATCTGTCCTTCTACTGGGCAAGACATATTCCATACCCTCTGCAGAGCGTAGACCTCCCCTAATTATCCTAACCTGAAATTCCTCAGTAATATACTCTGGTACTTCACCCCTAACTGATTTGACCATATATGTCAAGACATGAAATTTCCTTCCATCATGAGGACTCATCCAGTTCAAAGACTGATATAAGTCTCTTCTATGGGTTCTCTTAGGCACATCCAAAATAAACCTAGCTATTTTATTAAAGAGAACGTCTATTTTAGCTAACTGAGTTAAAGTTGCTCCTATATAAATAATATCCCCATAATCCAACAGAGGAATCAACGTAGCTGTAGCTACTTGCTTCCTTACTCTAACGTCCATACAATTTCTAATTCTATAAAGTGCACCCAAACGTCTGCTAACTTTTTTAATGATACAATCTATATGAAAAGTCCAACTTAATGTCCTATCCAAATACATTCCTAAATATCTATAACACCGCACTTGTTCAAGAGCAATATTTTCCACAGTCACTATATTCAAACCCAACTCAGAATAGCTCTCTTTATTTTCCCTAGAAAACAATAATACCTGAGATTTTTTCGAATTAAGGGCAAGTTTAGAATTGTTATAAAATGACTGAAACTCAGCAAATGCTTTTTGAAGAGTAAGTTCTATCTGCATTATTGATGATCCCTTCACATAAATAATGGTATCATCTGCATAGAGATGACATTGTACATCAGGACTAGTTAGAACAAAATTATTCATATATAAATTAAATAATATTGGACCCAAAATGGATCCTTGGGGTACTCCAGAAATTATCACCCTAAAACCAGATCCACACCCATTCATTGAAACCATTTGTTTCCTACCAGTCAAATAAGCACCCAACCACCCAATCACCTTAGACGAAACACCCAAAGCAGGTAGTCTGGACAGGAGGATGTTGTGGTCCAGGATATCAAATGCCCTAGATAGATCTACAAAAATTGCCCCCAACGACATCCCCCCGTCCAGAACACCCACAATGTCCCCAGTAACCTTCAACAGATCAGAGGTTGTGCCATGCATAGGCCTAAAGCCAGATTGAAATTTATTAATCAACTTACCATTTTCCAAATAGATCTGTAATTGTCTAGCTATCATTTTTCAAACACCTTGGCTACTATTGGAAGTAATGATATAGGCCTATAATTCTCCAATAAAGACCTGGATCCATTTTTAAAGACGAGAATGACTCTAGCCATTTTCCACATTTCAGGAATTTCCCCACTTATAAGGGACATATTAAAGATATTAGTCAAAGGATATGAAATAACTGGGGCAGCATATTTCAATAAAATATTGGGGATCTCATCCAACCCACCAGCCTTCCTAACATTAATTTTAAGTAATGCATTTTGTGTTTCTAATGGGGATATCAATTCAAACTCAAACTCCTTGCCCTGTACAGGAACAGCTTCATTAATTTTATTTTGAAATTGTAAAGAGGGAAGACCAGTCTTGCCTTGTAATAAGGCTTTTGTGCCCATGGTTGTGAAATGTTCATTAAAACCATCCACAACCTGTGGACCCATAGGGACTTCAATCTTCCCAATTTCAAATTTCTCAGGGTAATCCAATTATTGTTCTCCTTTCACTTTTTTTAAAACATGCCAAAATGTCCTCGGATCATTAGTCAAATTAGTATTTAGTTCCCTATTATAGTAATCATTTTTAACCCTCTTAAGTTCACAATTATAGTAATTCCGCATCTGTTTATACTTCACCCAGTCACCATCAATTTTTGTAAATTTGGCCACCTTCCATGCCCTATCCCACTTTTTCTTGATTTTAAATAAGTAGGAATTATACCAAGGGGCATTATTAAACTTAGTCTTCCTAATTTTGGGTGGAGCATGCCTGTTATAAATTGTCAAAAAATCCTCCTGAAACATCATCCAGGCATCAATAACTGTAGGGAGTAAATCTAACCTTTCCCAGTTAAATTCATCCAACTCTAACATAAAATTCACACAATCAAAGTGTTTGAATGATCTATAGTGAACTGTTTTTGCTGATTTCTTTGGTTTCTTTTGATTTCTGATACCATATATCATCTGATGGTCCGAAAAAGAATCTGAAAGAACACCACTAGCAACAAACCTGTCTGGAACCGTAGTAAATAATAAATCCAATACAGTGGAGGAAAATGGTTGTTTAGTATTGACTCTAGTTACCTCCGTAATTAACTGGGTCATACCTAGAATATTACTCATCTCAATACTACTATAATTACTATCTACAGTTTTCCAATCTACATTTAAATCCCCAATTAACATAATCTCACATCCATTTAAATAATTTCCCAAAAAATCCTGCAAAACTGGGAACACTTCAGTACTAGCTTTTGGGGGACGATATATACCCAATAATAACAGAGGTTTATTAAACGGAAAATTAAATAATAATGGAAGAACTTCAGAACCACACCAGTCCTGTTGACAATTGACTGTAGATACATCCAAGGAACTAAGTGCATAAATAATAACTCCACCCCTCCTCTTTGTCCGATCTTTCCTCCATAAATTATAACCATTCATATACACCTTATTATCAGGGATCTTATCGGACAGCCATGATTCTGTGATTATAATTACTTTGGGGCTATATTTAATAGTCCATTCCCTTAGATGATCAATTTTACTTAATAAACTACAAATATTAATATGTACCACACACATCCCATCCTTTTTCAAAATATCAGCTGTTATATCGAAATTTAATACATCCCTAGTATTAAAATTTACCGGTTCCAAATTAGTACAAGGTCCTGGGTTTGGATGAATATCCCCACTTACAATCAAACTAATCATTACCACCATCTTACAAACTTTACATAAGTGTGCTTTCAAAAATGTTTTCTTAGTATAATTAACTGTAAGATGGTCCAGATATACTGTATTTTGTCCCCCACATACCGATAGACCTTTATATATCGAGGTCCACTTAATTAAATCAGATTCCAGGCAATCAGTCAACATACCCGAGCAAATTATATGATTACTTAATTGATTCCCCTTAGTAATTATACTCAATGTATCCCCCTGCAACCAATCACTCCAAAAAATCAATGAGCAGTCGTTATTACTCAGAGTACTCCTTGGAGCAGGGGGAGACATATAACCACCCACCAGGTACAAAATCCCTAGCTGAAACAACAACATTTTCAAAATCAAACACAGAGTTAACACCATACAGTAAATTTACGTATAAATGCTCCAATACCATATATTACTACAACCTAATTAAAATAATCACTATCCTAAATTCAATTTCAGTTTATACAATAAATTTCCAAATAATATAACATGAATGTCTGTTCTACATATAATACAAATAGACCTAAAAAACCTCTAGTTTAAGTTATCAGACAACCCCAATGTTAAACTAAGCACTATAAATAAGTACTTTAATATAATTTAATAAAACACAGTTAACCTCCCTTACTTACATCAACCCAGCAATTTCTGTGGACGAGTGGCGCTCGTGCCACTCACTATCACTTGCGCTATGCTTGCGCTAGCGAGCAGCACGTGGATTTAAATGGGAGTTCCCGGCCCCTTCAGTGACCTCAGCAGTCCACTCCCCCAGCTTCCCTCATAACTTCAGATGTTTTGTTATGCTGCAAAGTCAATAACAGTACAAAGGACACTCAGTCTCTCACTCTGGGCTCCTTGCAGATGGATTCCTTCACTCTCACATCAGTGAACACAGCTTTAGGGAGAAACAGCTGCTCCTTTGTTAGTTTCACATTGTAAAATTGCTGTTTTTTTTCGGGGGGGACGACGACATTTGAGTGCTTCACCTGTGCAGTGATTCAGTTGCATGTGTGACATCACTACTGTGTGGATAGATGTGCTGGAGTGTGGATAAATGGCATTTATCCCCACAGTAGCTTTGGTATCCACACAGTAGCTTCTTTATCTGCTAACTGTTGTAGATATGTGCTGTTATTTAACTGTGTATCCTTAAACCCCTATTTTATAAATAACTCCTATGTGCTTATCCATATAAACTACTCGTACTTTTTTCCTATCTAGAAGTCTTCTTCATGAAAAAAGGTGAGGCTGCTATGGTTCTTGGAATAGGTAGCAGAAAAGGTAAAGACTAAAAAAGTAGCATTCAATTAAATTTCAATTTTATTAATATACTGGGAAGTATGTGAGCAAAAATGTGTGTTTTCACAAATGTCCAATGAGGGATACAACATACATACAGGTAATATAAACCTAACAAGGTACAGCAAAACAGATAAACATATTAACAAGAGTTACAAAATCATATGATGATGGCTGTGTAAAATACAATCAAGGTTCCAAGAAAGTACATAATCTAGGGCAACAAAGATGAGGTGGAGATCACAAGAGTAATAACATGGCAGGGAATAATATGAAAGAGGAAGAGGGGAACAATAGGAATCCAGAATATGTAGGAGGAGAAGAGGAGAACAAGGGTAGTACCCATAAGTGCAGTATGTGGGGGAAGTGCATGACTAAAGGGGTTGGTGGGTTTGGGAGTCAGAGGGATGGTGGTTATGGGAGAGGAAGGGGGGAGAGGAAGGGGAGTGAGCTGTGCTGGGGGGGTGGATCTGTGAGGAAGGGGGAAGAGCATAAGGTTTAGCAAAGAGACCGCCCATGGCATCTACATGTGGACAGATTTAGGAGGTGGGCCTTGAGGGAGGAGTTGAAGGAGTGGATGGACTTGCAGACTTGGATTCCAAGGGAAGTTTATTGTACAGTTTTGTGCCATTAAAGGAGATGGAGTTCTGTGCCTGCTTTGTACATAAAAATGGGGTGTCAAGGACCATAGTGGTGGCGCCTCTAGTCGACTGCCCAGGCGCTCTGAGAGAGAAAAGGGAGATGATGCTGGGTGGCAGCAGATTGAGGTGGATTTTATGAAGAAAGGAGAGCATTTTAAGTGGAACCTTCCTTCAGGCGTGGGCCAGCTGAGGGGGAGGAGTAGAACATGCAGTGGTGAGTTTTCCAGGGGATTCCAGAAACAAAACAAGCTAAACTGTTGTAAATAACTCTAAGTTTGGAGTAGTGTAGCAAATATGTTGGGAGAAAGTAGATGATGGAACCATAGTCAATCAAGGACAGAAAAAAGAGGTAGCCAGGTGCAGCCTGAATGAGGGAAGCTTGAGTTTTCTGATCCTGTACAGAAGACCAAGCCTGATATGAATCTTCTTAATGAAATTGTTTATATGAAGGTTGTAGGATAGGTGGGTGTCCAGGTAGAGACCAAGGTATTTGGAGTTGGTCACCTATTCAATAAGGTTACAGGAGTTGTCGAATAGGGTCAGTCCAGATGCAGCGGCTCTCCACAGTCTGAAGAAGATCATGAATTTTATCTTATTGGAGTTAAGGACCATGCCATTCCCAGAGAACCATGACTGAAGTTTCAAGAAATCTGACTGTAGATTTTGAAGCATGAAGGCTGGGTTTTCATGGCTGCAGAAAAGGGCTGTGTTATCAGTGTAGAGGACAAGTTGTGTGTTTTGGCAGATGGAGGGAAGGTTATTAATGAATGGTGAGAAAAGAAGGGGGCCCAGGATGGACCTCTGAGGAACATCACATTTGACTGGACATGCTGCAGAAAGATGACTTTGGATGAAACTACAGTACAATGGGATCTCCTGAAGAGGTAACTTATCAACCCATTTTACAACATTATTGGAGAGATGCAAACCTCATAGCGTGTTGAGGAAGAGGATGTGATCCACAAGGTCGAACACCTTGATCAGGTCAGCAAAGACAGATTTGCTGTACTGCCCTTTGTTGTTTGCCTTAATAATGTCACTGGTGAACCTGACCCGGGCTGCTTTGGTGCTGTGACCAGGTCTAAAACCTTGCTGGACATTGGAGAGTAAGTTGTAGGTGTCGAGGTAGGTTGTGATTTGGGAGTGAATGACGTTCTCAATGATTTTTGAGAAAAAAGTGAGAAAGGAAATAGGGCGGTAGCTAACAAAATCATTTCTGGACCCAGCTTTGAATAGCAGTTTGATGGTGGCAGTTTTCCAGGTGATCAGGAAAGAGCCAGAACAGAAGGCGTGATTGAGAAGATTGATGACTGGAATCACAAGGATGAGGATAGAAAGTGTCAAGATTTCATAGTCAATGCTGTCAGCCGCTTTGCCTGGGTTTGTGTTGTTTCTATGAATGAGCTTGATGGTGTTGCTACGGTGAATGGCCTTAAAGTAAAAACTGGGTGGGGGCAGGACCATGGAGTTGGGGTGGCTGGGGGGGATGAGGGTGGAGGGGTGGAGGAGGGAGGTTTATATTTTATGAGGTCACCAAAGAAAGAGTTAAAAATGTTAGTAACTTCCGTTGGATTGTTAATACGAGTTCCGTTGTGGTACAGGGAATCAGAATTTTTTGTTTTACCAAGGAGCGAACTGAGGGTACCCTAGAGCTGGCGGGGGTTCGAGGCATCATCGAGTTGTTTATTATGCAGGTGGTCAATTTTTGCCTTTCTGATGGCAGAGTTACGCTTATTGTGGAGAGATCTGTGAAGGGACAGCTGGGAAGGGTATTTGTGCTTTGAGTAACGGGCCCAGGCTTTATCCCTTGATCTCATCAAATTAATAAGAATGGGAGTGACCCAGTCATTCATTTTACCCCTTGCTCTAATTTTTTTGACAGGATCATGTTTATCACATATACTGACAAAGATGCTGGAGAATTTCTGAAGGATATAGTCACAGTCTTCTGGCCCCTTGGTAAAGGACCAGTCAACAAGGCTGAAATCATGGGTTATGAGTTAAATGATTTGTTCAGTCAGTCTCCTGGTTAATGTAAAGGTGGGGGAGAACCTGGGTAGTCGGGCCAACCAAAGGCAAAAAATTGCGCAATGATTGCTGATAGAGTCGGGCAAAACTCTGGAGTTGGAGATGCGGGTGGGATGTGAAACAATAATACAATCAATAAGTGTTGGGGTAACTGTTTTGTAGATAGATCTGGTGGGAGAGGTGACAATCTGGTGGAGGCCAAGATTCATGATAGAAGATTTGGCAGCGGCAGCATGGCTAGAGACCCAGTTAATGTTAAAATCCCCAAGGAGGGTCCACTCCCTATTGAGTGGGAGGGTGTGTTTAAAGGTTAGAAGTGACTTGAGGTCAGAGAGAGGGGTACCCGGGGCAAGGTAGGAAGTGGTAAGTTTGAGGGTTTTATTAGGGTCAAGGAGGAGGAGGAGGTGAATGGAGAGGGTTTCCAGAACAGAGAACTCTGATTTAGGAATGTGTTCAGTGAAGGAGAATTTGTTGGAGATATAGAACATGCATCCACCTCCTTTTTTCTTCAGTTTATCTTTCCAGATGGGGTGTAGCCACTAAGCTCAATCTCTTCATTGAAAATCTTTGGGGAAAGCCAGATTTCTGAGAGAGTGATCATGTGAAAGTCATTTGTAGCAACTCAGACTTGCAAGACATCTAATTTAGCAGGGAGGCTCTGAATGTTGAGATGGATGAAGCTGATATTTTCCTCTTTGTTAAGGATGGGCTCCTGGGTGGTAGGGAGCTGGTTACATGGGCTGGAGAAGTGGTGGATGGTACCAGAAAGGAGGAGGAGGAGAAGGAAGAGGATAACAGCCCTAGAGAGGGTAGAGATGAGGGGCACAGACTTGTGTTTCCTAGGTCTGCAGTGTTTGGAAAAGATTAAGTTCGTGTGCTTAGAGAGAAACAAGGAGTAGTAGAGGGTAAGGGGTAGGGTGAGGGAGGACATGGGGTAGACAAGGGAGGGTTGGGAAGGGGTGGGGAAGACATAAGGTGAGAGAGGGGTGTGCAGGTAGAGTGAAGAGCTAGGGGTAGTTTGGGGGAGAGGTGGGTCCAGGAGGTCCAGAAGGGTAGAAGTGGGGGGGGAGTGCAGGAGGGGGAAGAACAGGAAAAAAAGGAGCACTGAGAGGAGAGACATGGTGGGAGAGGAAGCAAGTTTCGAAGAGAGTGAACAAAGACTCCGGAGAAGGAGTAGTAGAGAGATTCAAAGGTAATTGGATAGATGGCTAAAGGGTTGACTAAGAGTGTTCGATAGCTGTCACTACCAGATGGTGTAGGGGTTAGAGTCACCGCCTTTGGTGCACAAAGTACAGGGCTCGACTACTCAGAGGTGATGAAGGGGAAACCTTGGGGAGGGTGGGTATGTGGAGGTGAACAGCAGGGGGTGGGGGGGTTCTTTTAAATCAGGTGGATCCTAAGGTAGGAGAATGATAAGGGTAGTGGAGAAAGGAGAAGGGGTAACCAACAGTGACTCCTAGAGGTTGCAGAGAATAGGGAGCAAATGGGAAAGTGGAGTGATAGAAGAACCAGGCTGTATCACATGATGTGTCACGTGACCAATGACAACACATAAAGGAAATGATGACCAAGGATGTGTGTAGTGGGGGGAGGGTGGGGCAGTCTCCGTGTAGCGGCAACGGGCTAGCACAGTGCTCACCTGTGCTCTGTTTGGAGTGGGAGGGCTTCAGATGCAGCTCCCAATGCTGCTGGTGCTTGAGTGGGCCTTTCAAGTGGAGCCTGCTGGATAAATGAGATGTTGAGTTAGGGGAGGGCTAAGGGGGAAGAACAAAGGAATGAGGGGGGATGCATGGATAGTGGTGGGGGGGAGAGCAACTGCGCTTGCACAGCAGTGAGGACTCTGGCATCAAAGGAACAAACAAAATTCAGGGATAAAGCATCAGGTAAGAAAACAGCACTTGTAATGTAAGCAGACTGCAAAATCGAGTAAAACCCTCACACCAAGCTAGTACACAAGTAAACCACAGTCTGTAGCCAGAACCTGGCCGCTTAGCAGGGTTAACACTAAGCTAGAAATATACAACACTAAACCAGTAACTTGGTATGCACTTAAAGTACCTTGCAGACATTAGTCAAATTCAGGCAAGTAGTAGAGATTTGAACAGTTCAAAAAACAATCTAAACAGTTAGCTGATGGGAAATGTCCATTCCCTCATGGGCGGGTTGTGCTGGAAAACACTCCACTCAGAGGCAAGAAATCTTTAGTCCAGTGCTCACTTGTGCTTCATTTGGGGTGGGAGAGCTTTAGATGCAGCTCCCGACACTGCTGCTGCTCGAGTGTACCTTTCATGTGGAGTCTGCTGTGCTCCATTTGGGGCGGGAGAGCTTTAGATGCAGCTCCCAATGCTGCTGCTGCTGCTTGAGTGTACCTTTCAAGTGGAGTCTGCTGTGCTCCATTTGGGGCGGGAGAGCTTTAGATGCAGCTCCCAACACTGCTGCTGCTGCTGCTCGAGTGTACCTTTCAAGTGGAGTCTGCTGTGCTCCATTTGGGGTGGGAGAGCTTTAGATGCAGCTCCCGACACTGCTGCTGCTGCTCGAGTGTACCTTTCAAGTGGAGTCTGCTGTGCTCCATTTGGGGCGGGAGAGCTTTAGATGCAGCTCCCAATGCTGCTGCTGCTGCTTGAGTGTACCTTTCAAGTGGAGTCTGCTGTGCTCCATTTGGGGTGGGAGAGCTTTAGATGCAGCTCCCAATGCTGCTGCTGCTGTGTGAGTGTACCTTTCAAGTGGAGTCTGCTGTGCTCCATTTGGGGTGGGAGAGCTTTAGATGCAGCTCCCAACACTGCTGCTGCTGCTCGAGTGTACCTTTCAAGTGGAGTCTGCTGTGCTCCATTTGGGGCGGGAGAGCTTTAGATGCAGCTCCCGACACTGCTGCTGCTGCTGCTCGAGTGTACCTTTCAAGTGGAGTCTGCTGTGCTCCATTTGAGGTGGGAGAGCTTTAGATGCAGCTCCCAATGCTGCTGCTGCTGCTTGAGTGTACCTTTCAAGTGGAGTCTGCTGTGCTCCATTTGGGGTGGGAGAGCTTTAGATGCAGCTCCCAATGCTGCTGCTGCTGCTTGAGTGTACCTTTCAAGTGGAGTCTGCTGTGCTCCATTTGGGGTGGAAGAGCTTTAGATGCAGCTCCCGACACTGCTGCTGCTCGAGTGTACCTTTCAAGTGGAGTCTGCTGTGTTCCATTTGGGGCGGGAGAGCTTTAGATGCAGCTCCCAATGCTGCTGCTGCTGCTCGAGTGTACCTTTCAAGTGGAGTCTGCTGTGCTCCATTTGGGGTGGGAGAGCTTTAGATGCAGCTCCCGACACTGCTGCTGCTGCTCGAGTGTACCTTTCAAGTGGAGTCTGCTGTGCTCCATTTGGGGTGGGAGAGCTTTAGATGCAGCTTCCGACACTGCTGCTGCTGCTCGAGTGTACCTTTCAAGTGGAGTCTGCTGTGCTCCATTTGGGGTGGGAGAGCTTTAGATGCAGCTCCCAATGCTGCTGCTGCTGCTTGAGTGTACCTTTCAAGTAGAGTCTGCTGTGCTCCATTTGGGGTGGGAGAGCTTTAGATGCAGCTCCCGACACTGCTGCTGCTCGAGTGTACCTTTCAAGTGGAGTCTGCTGTGCTCCATTTGGGGCGGGAGAGCTTTAGATGCAGCTCCCAATGCTGCTGCTGCTGCTCGAGTGTACCTTTCAAGTGGAGTCTGCTGTGCTCCATTTGGGGTGGGAGAGCTTTAGATGCAGCTCCCGACACTGCTGCTGCTTGAGTGTACCTTTCAAGTGGAGTCTGCTGTGCTCCATTTGGGGCGGGAGAGCTTTAGATGCAGCTCCCAATGCTGCTGCTGCTGCTCGAGTGTACCTTTCAAGTGGAGTCTGCTGTGCTCCATTTGGGGTGGGAGAGCTTTAGATGCAGCTCCCGACACTGCTGCTGCTGCTCGAGTGTACCTTTCAAGTGGAGTCTGCTGTGCTCCATTTGGGGTGGGAGAGCTTTAGATGCAGCTCCCGACACTGCTGCTGCTGCTCGAGTGTACCTTTCAAGTGGAGTCTGCTGTGCTCCATTTGGGGCGGGAGAGCTTTAGATGCAGCTCCCGACACTGCTGCTGCTTGAGTGGGCCTTTCAAGTGGAGTCTGCTGTGTTCCATTTGAGGCGGGAGGGCTTCAGTTCCAGCTTCCAATGCTGCTGTCGCTTGAAGTTATAGAGAGGCCCAGAGAAAATGGAGGATAGGCAAGTGCATCTGGGGAAAAAAGAGAGATACAAGCAAAGCAGTAATGAGTGCAAAGGTGTAAACTAAGGAAAGAATAGCTCAGGGAGTTTCAAAACGGGAGAAAGACATTTTTTTAGGTATGTTAGCGAGAAAAGAAAGACAAAGGGAGGGACGGTAAGGTTAGGGGGGGTGACTGTATAGAGGGAGATCAAGAAAAGACAAACATCTTGAACAAATACTTCTGCTCTATATTCACAGTAGAAGGGGAAGTGGAGGGACCATGAAAAGGCATTAAGAACTCTGAGGGGAAGAAAATGGACACTAGTCCATTTTCTGAGGAGCAAGTCCAGAAAACACTCGCTAACCTGAAGGAGGACAAAGTTACAGGACTAGATGGGACACATCCAACGGTGCTGAGGGAGCTCAAGGAGGTAGTGGCTACACCTCTGACAGATCAGTTTAACATATTATTGGAGACCGGTGTTGTCCTGGGGGACTGGAGAAGGGCAGAGGTAGTCTCATTTCATAAAAGTGGTATCAGGGAAAAGGTGAGTAATTATAAGTATGTCAGTGTGACATCGGCAGTAGGTAAATTGATGGAATCACTACTAAAGGAAAGGACTGTGGATTATCTTTTGTCCAACAGATAACAGGATCCAAGACAGCATGGTTTCACAGTGGGAAAGTCATGTCAAACAAATCCGATAGATTTATTTGACTGGGTAACCAAGGAGTTGGATCAGGGAAAGGCAGTCAGTGTGGCCTACCTGAATTTCAGTAAGACATTCAACACTGTTCTACATAGGAGACTGATATGCAATCTGGGAAACCTGGGGTGGGAAATAAAGTGGTAACCTGGGTAAGAAACTGGTTAGCACATAGGACACAGAGGGTAGTGGTAAATGGAGTACACTCAGAGGAAGGGAGGATGACTAATGGGGTACCTCAGGGATCAGTGCTGGGACTGATCCTCTTCAACATCTTCATAAGTGACATAGCAGAGGAACTGAGTACTCTAGAACAATGGGGACTGCTGTGAAACTGGAGGGGGTTAAATTCAGGAGGGATGTGAGGAAGTACTTCTTCACAGAAAATGTGGTGAATGTCTGGAACAACCTTCCAGTGGAGGTAGTGGAGGTGAAAACAGTTGTGAGGTTCAAAAATACCTGGGACAGGCACAAGGGAATCATAGGGTAAGGAAGAGAGAGGAAGAGATGGTGCTGTAGATCAAGTTGGGTCTGCAGCAAAAAATGAAGGTAAAAAAATGGCAGACTGTGTGAGCCCAGCAACCCTTGTCTGCCATCACATTCTATGTTTCCATCACATTCTATTATTTAATTTTCATATCTATAGACATATAGACAGTACTATCAAAATATTACATATGGTTATACTAAATAAGACACTTATCAGAATGAAGCTTTTTAGCTATTTCCAGTAAAAACAGTTGAAAATATCTACAATATGACTAACTTGATCTCAAGAGAAAAGTTACAGCAACCACTGCTTATTGTTAGAAATTAAATACAGAATAAACAAGCATTTGTCAATGCCGAATGTTGATTGCTTTGCTCCGTTGAGCTTGCTCAGTTCCCCTTCCTCACCCGCTCATTCCTGGCGCTGCAGGCTGCCCTTTTGTACTGGGCTCCTGCCTGCATTGGTGCATGTGTCTGCCAGAAAGAAATCTGCAGCAGTCCCGACAGAGTTCAGTTGAGCTCGGTCACTCTCCCTCTTTCACTCGCTCGATCTTAATCTGTTCCAAACACTGATTTCCGAAAGTGACTGCGGTATTCTGCACCGGAAATGTGAAAACACATTTCAAGCATGGTGTGAAAAATGATAGCTGTACTGTTCATAAGGAGGTGTGAAAAGATAACAGTGTTGAAAATCTGGCATGTAAATATTACTAATTTGCGAAGTTACAAGGGTGCATGGAAACTGCACAATGCATGCTCGTAACACAGTCATTTTATGGAGTTTCATCACCAAATTTTCAACCTAGGCATTTTAGCACCTCTGCTCCTGAACAATGTCACTGTGATTTTCGTAATGTGTCCCAAACACTGATTTCCCACAGTGCCTACGCTATTCTGCTCCGGAACTGCAAAAACACATTTCAGCCAGGATGTGTAAAATGACAGCTGCACTGTTCATAAGGAGGTGTGGAACAATGGCAATGTTGAAACTCTGGAGTGAAAATATTGTAAATTGGTCAAGTTATGAGCGTGCGTGGAAACTGCACAATGCAGGCTCGTAACACAGTCATCTTATGGGCTTTCATCACCAAATTTTCAACATAGGCATTTTAAGACCTCTGCTAATGAACAGTGTCACTGTGATTTTCGTAATGTGTTCCAAACACTGATTTCCCACAGCGACCGCGCTATTCTGCACTGCAAGTGCGAAAACACATTTCGGCCAGGATGTGGAAAATGACAGTGATACTGTTCATTAGGAGATGTGGGAAAATGGCAATGTTGAAAATCTGGAGTGAAAATATTGCAAATTTGCGAAGTTATGAGCGAGCGTAGAAACTGAGCAACGCATGCTCGTAAAACAGTAATTTCTTGGATTTTTTACACCAGATTTGGAACATAGCCTTTTTGAGAGCCCACCTCATGAACACTGGCACTGTTGTTTTGTTAATCAGTCCCGAAAGGTGATTCCATGCAATGACCACGAAATCACCTTTCTGGACCGAATAACACCATGACAGTGCCTGAATTCATGAGGAGGGGTCCAAATCCCATGCTGAAAATTTGATGCCAAAATTCCCAAAAATGTCTGAGATATGAATCAAAGTTGAAAAAACCCTGTTTATGCCATTATATAGCTTACCGGCATTTCCTCAGTTCGTGGTTGGCTTTCAAAAGTGCAGACATGTTCCTGGTCCACGAAGATCATCGCACTGGACCCGGAGGAAGTATGGGGCGAGGGTGTGTGGGAGTCAGGGTACAGAGGGTGGAGGGGCAGGGAGACAGCAAGGATCGTTTTCTTTTTCACAGCTACCGCAAACAAAACCATCGCTGGACTTTTTTTTTTTACAGGACCCTTTCGCATACTGGGGTGGATCCCAGCATGCCAACACAGTGTTTTGTTGGGGGCAGCTCTAGCTGATGGGGATTGGGCACCCCTGGCCAGCACAAAAGGACAAAAGAGAAGAGCCGAGGGGATTGGGCACCCCCTCGGCAGAACTTCAGTGCATGTTTGGGGAGGGAATTATGCTGACAGGGAGTGGGCTCCTCCATCAGCAAATAATACTTTGCGGGGGGACATAATGCTGACTGGGAGTGGACTCCCCGTTGGCAACATGAAAATTACCGTTACAGCCACTGAAGCCGACGGGGATTGAGGCCCCCATCGGCAAATGATACTTTGTGGGGGGGGGGCATAATGCCGACGGAGAGTGGGTTCCAGTGTTGGCAACATGAACATTACAGTTACGGCCACTGAAGTCAACAGGGATTGGGGCCCCCATTGGCACACAAACAGTGTGGGGGCACATGCTGCCAAGGGGAATTGGGCACCCCCTCTGCATGGTGGGGATCACTCAGATTGTTTGTGAACACGGCGGCAAGCTGCCATCATGTTCACCAACAATATTACAGTACCAAGGTTCTGCCCAGCAATGATGGGTCGCTCCCTCATTGCAGTGGAATGGCTTATGCTGCAATGTCGAGGCAGCCCCTGATTGCAGAGGCTGAAACCTTACAAGGCTGTGACATGCTGGCTGAACTAGTGTCAGCAACAGCGTGCCATCCCATTGGCGAAAGTGGGCCAAGCCTCCAAAGGCTGTGGGGGCACTGGCCACAACAGTGTTGTGCCTCCACAGCCTGCTTCTGCAGCAAGCTGCTGCAATATGTTTCTTGCGCATGCGTGCCGTCAACATAAAAATATAATGATAATTACTAGAAGACCTACTGAGGCAAATGCTTCAGGTACTGCACACTAGTTGTGCCACTGGCTTGGCAGCATTTTGTTCAGAAATGGACCAAGGTTTTACTTATTTATTTATATATTTATTTATTTATATATTTATTGGCATCTCAGATTAACACCTTTTAGCTAAAAGCTTGTTTACAAAGGTTCCATGTCATAAGGCAATAGACAAGATACATAGACTTTACATAACAGATAGGCGTAAACATAGCAAGCAAGTACATAAAGGTACATTTAGATTCGGGCGAACATGTCAAACAAGAACAGTTAAAATATATCAGGTAGGAGAGGCCAACATTTTTGTGACTATACTTAGAGAAAACCTAATGTGGACAGGCAATTTATAGCGGTAACTGAGCCTTAGAGCATACAGGTTGAGTTAGGAGGGTCAGGAGTAGTGGTGACCAAAGGAGGTGGGGGGAACAGAATAGATGTGAGCTGGGGGAGGGTGGGGACAGAAACAAGGGGGTGACAGATATGAGGGTAGAGCGAGCAGGGGGGTGGGATTGGTTAGGAATCCACCCATGGGTTACGTAAGTAGGGGATAGGGGTGAGGCTGGGTAGTATGGGGGAGGGGGGTTATGGGAAAGGGTTATAAGGTAGGAGGGTGAGGTGAGGAGGAACCAGATGGAGGGAGTGATTAAGAGGAGGGGTAATATTTGCAAGGAGGAAGCAGGAAGGCAGGGGGGCATAAAGAGGGGGCATGAGGCTAAGTGCTCTGTGGGGCAGAACCAGACAGGGGAGGATGTGGGAGGGGAGGTGGGTACTCTACAGGGCAAATAAGCTGTCAATAAAGGTAGGATTAGGCACTAGTGATGCAGTCACAGTTATTAAGAGTGGCCAAGTACTGCAGCAGTTTGGCTTTAAATGGGCTTAGTTTTGTTTCTGCAATCAGCTCAGAGTTAAGGGTATTCAGCCAAAGGGGGGGCCCTGTATTCAAAGGACCGTTGCCCTAGTGAGGTCCAGCAGAATGGAACAATGAAGGCAGCTTTACTCGACCCTCTAGTTAGTCTGGAGTAAGTGGAGTTTCTTAGCAGTTGCCTCACACCTGGGGGTGCAAGACCAAGGTTGGATTTTTTAGCTAATAGGCAGACTTGGTACTGTATTCTGCTATTCAAGTTTAACCAACCAGTGCTTGAGTACAGTTCACAAGTGTGAGTTAAATGGTCCACACCCAGGACTAGTCTGCAGGCTTTGTTTAAGATGGTCTTGATTCTCCTAAGTGCTGTACTGGTACCGGCTCTATATGCGCATGTCCGAACTCAGAACTTTAATTTTCAACTAAAACATTAAACAGGTTACCATGCTCCATTTTCAACAGAGCTTACTTCTAAACATTCACTTAAATGAGTACTACATGCCACACAAGTTTGTTTTCCTCCGTAAAAATTTGCCCAGCTCGTCAGGGAGGAAACTGCTGAACAGAGCGCACACTCTGTCTTTCAGTGCAGTGGCAGTGTCCATATGGCATCCTCAGTGCAGAGCTCAGGAGCACAGAAACAAGGCAAATTAATGATGAAAGGTTAGCTGGAGGCTTGTGACCACATAAAGGTAGTGCTAAACGGGTGTTTCTGCAGCCCTGGGAATTGGCAACAGTGTTTTGCTCAGCTTTCCTTTAAAGTGAGATCTTTTTGCGAGGTGGATGGCTTGTGTGCACTTGTTACGTACTGCTTTGTATTACTGTATGTCAGAGGGAGGCACAATGCTCTTAGCCCTGTGCCACAGGTTATCAATCAATCAATCAATCAATCAAAATCTTTATTTATCCAGGCAGGCACCATTGAGCAAGGCTCATTTGCAAGGTGGACCTCGTCATGAATACATCAAAGTACAGTACAGAAGCAGGTATACAAAAAGCAATAATATACAAGGAAGTAAAAGAATATACAGTGTATACAGTAAAGTACAAGGTTGAAATAAATAAAAAAAAAACAGCATTATTTTACAATTGAAGAAGTCAGCAGATGTACAATCAACCATAGGCATACATGGGTTATAAGCAGAGATCTTTTGAGTGAGGCAGCCGGCAACTATACATATGGGGAAAGAGGCCGTGTATGGGGTGGCAGGTTAGAGAGGTAAAGAAGAGGAGGGATATATTGTTGACAACTGGGGGACAAATTGAGCTAAAACCACAGAAAGTGACGATGGCTGTCGTGTACTTGTTTGTTATGATAATGACGGAGAAGGGATAGATAATTGGGACACTGCTATGGATGGGGTGGGACTTTAGCCAGGCTGGAGTGGACAGAGAAGGGTGGGTGCAGCAGGAAGAGTTAATAGGGAAAGAGTGAGAGCCAGGGGTAGAAACATGGCAAGCATCAGGATGGAAAGAGGGAGTTGCGGAATTAGTGGGCTAGTGGTGAGGAAAACATTTGGAAAGTGCTTTCATGTAGCGATCGTAGAGCGCCTTGAAGATATTCAGGCTAACAGGGCAGCTCAGCTTCAAGTTTCTTTGTAAACCATTCCACAATGTGGGTAAAGAGAAGCTTAGAACAGCTTTGCCAAAATGGGTTTTGACCCTTGAAACTTGGAGGGCACTTAGGGAATAGCTCCCTAGAGCGTATGTGCCTAGCACACTCCGGAGTATACAATCTGAGACATATGAGGGGAGCTTGTTGGTCACTGCTCTGAAAGCCCATAGGGCAGCATTTCTAATCCTTCTATATTGAAGGGAAGTCCAGCCTAACGAAGAGTACAGGGAGCAGTGGTGTGTGGAAAGTGGAAGGCCAGTAATGAACCTGATAGCTCTGTGGTAGAGGGTGTCCAACTTAGCCAGTGCAGTGGCTGTAGAGCAGGTCCGCATAGTCTATTAAAGATAGGAGGGTAGCTTGAACCAGTTGAATCTTGGTCTCCTTTGTGAGCAGGTGGTTAATTCTATAGAATAGTCCTAATCTTTGCCTTAGTTTCTTCTGTAGTTCTTCGAGATGGTCAGTGAAGGAAAGTTTATGATCGAGCCAAACTCCAAGATATTTGAATTTAGCTACATACTCTAGTGTTTCTCCAAAAACAGTGGTAATTTGTGGGATAGCTCCCCCCCCCAGCAGGAATTGCCGCATGCAAGGAGGGGGAGAAGAGCATGGCTTTTGTCTTTTTTGCATTGAGCAAATGCTTTTTGTTTATGAGCTGGTATTGTAGAAGGTTAAATTCAGCTTGCAGATCTTCACAGGCTGCTTCCGGCATGGGACGACTCAAGTACAGTACAGTGTCGTCTGCGAATAAGTGGATGTTGGCTTTTTTGATGGGGTCATTAATGTTGTTAATGTAGACTGCAAAGAGGAGGGGACCAAGGATAGAGCCCTGGGGCACGCCCCTCTGCATAGGTTTTAATGGAGAAAGATCACCTTCAGCTTTAACCTGCTGTTTCCGTTCTCCGAGGCAGTCTGCAAACCAGCACATAGATTTATGGTCCAGGCCTAAGGTGCTTAGGGAGGAAAGATTAAGGAGCTGTGGTGTGAGCCACAATTTGCTGGTTCTTTTGATTCTCCTCATTTTTAGAGTGGCAAAGATGTTGCAGGCCGTGTTAAACTTGTCGATAAAGCACTCTAGAGCAGCATTCACGTCAGTGGCAGCGTGGACCCCCTCCCAATCTAGCTGGAGGAGGTAGGTTTTTAGTGAGGCAAGTTGTTCAGCTTTAACAATTCTGGACGTTATTGGTTTTTTTGTGGGGGGTTGGGGCCTTGTTTGTCCAGGAGTGTAAGACTGGCGAGTGGTCACGGATAGAATCGGCTAGCACCGTGGCTCTAGTTACTGTTTGTGGCTGGTTGGTTAGTACCCAGTCTATGAGAGTACTTGCACCGGTGCTGTAGTTTACTCAAGTGGGTGATTGAATGAGTTGGACCATATCTATGGCCATTATAGCATCCTGGTAAGGTGCAGCATCTGGGGATAACCAGTTTTTATTGAAGTCCCCTAACATTATGATTTCTGAATGATGGCGATTATTAGATAAATAATCAAGTACTAGTTTGAAACCAGCCTCTTGATCTTTAGGGGGTATGTACACTGAGATTATAGTTATACACTTTCCCTGGGAGCCAAGTTGAACATGGACTGTGAGAATTTGTGATCTTCCAACTGAGGGTGGGATGGGGAGTGCCCTGCATTGAACTGAATCAGTAACATAAATGACACATCCTCCCCCTCATTTCCCTCGCCTATCCACCCTGAAAGTTGTGTAGCCCTCCAGCTGGATAGCCGAGTCAGGGGTTCTTGGAGTGAGCCAGATCTCCTCGACCGAGATGACATCTGGTTTATGTTGGGTCATCCATACCTTCAGAGCATCAAGTTTTGCTAGCAGGCTGCATATGTTGAAAGATGCAGTTGTTATTGCCCCAGTCTTATGGACTGCTGTTGGTACTGATGCTCCAGTGCCAGATGCAGTGTTTGGTAGAACGTTCCCCAAGAGTAGAAGGAGTAGCCAGTCAATCCTAAGAGCCTGTAGTTTTAAATGTTTCATTAGCTAGGATTTGCTGTGGCAGTTGGCTAAATGACCACTATAGAACTTTTATGCCGGCTCTATAGATTACCTGGAAATAATTTTTGCCTGGAGTTGGACACGGAGGGAGGGATTCAGTGTCCAGGAGAGAACTTTTACCTTCCAGGAAGGGGGGGAGTATGGTATGTAGTGAAAGCCTGGCTCCTAACAATAGTTCAGGGCAAAGCACCCTGATTCCATTACACATAGGCATCAGGGAAGTGTCACGTGCTGACATCCTGTGCTTGTGAGCATACTCATCACCATCTCGGGCACCATCTAGCTTCTTTCTGAAGCATCAGACTATACAAGTTTAAGTCCCCTGTAAATGAGGGGCTTATATTCCCACTGTTAGGCATCCTTTTTCTTCCTACCCCCGAGCTAGGAAATGGGTTTAGTGCTCTGGGGGATATTGCTCTGGATGCCTCAAGGTGGCAGCAGAGAGTAGTTTGTAAGGGTATATAAGGGGGCTAACAGAAAGTAGCGGGGCCTTTCCAGCATGGGAACTAGGCCTGGGGCTGGAGGGGGGAGGCTGGAAGAGTAGATTCCTGAACAGATAAGATGGGCAAGTGAGGGAACTTGGCGGTCCAGGAAGGCCAGTGGGGAAACCCACCAGCAGAGTGCAGTCAGGACGGCTTTCTATGTGCCATGGTCAACGAAGAGTGGGGGTGTGGAGCTCCAAGGGGACACAGGTAGCCAGGTCCTGCGTTATTGTGGGCTAGGGCAGTAGGAGACCTTAGCAAGCCCAGAGAGAGTAGTAGCCCTTAGGATGCCCATTTGTGTGTATTCCCAGGTTGCCAGGGCTGGGAGGGCTGTGGCAGGGCCCTCTCAGGAGGGGAACCGGTGGCAGTGGTTTCTCTCACAACTGGTGTGGCAGGGCAGCCTGGGGGGGTTGAGGGAGTTGGGGAACCTTTCACCCACAACAGGGGGCCTGTTTGGAAGGACAGGTTCTGGGGTGCTGGTACACTGAGGTCTGGGCGGGTCACAGGCCAAAAATGGCAGACCTTGGAGGGTAGCCTCCATGCTGGAGCTTAACACAAGCCCAGGTGGTGAAGCAGGGATGTGGGCCTGGCAAGGACCTCTGAGGAAGTAAGTACCAGCAGAATCCCCAGAGTGGATTGGGGTCATGGGGTGCTGAGGCAGAGCTGATTGATTGTGGCAGGTAAGGGTGTAGCACCAGAAATAGTGCCAGCCACTGAAGGTGGGTCAGGGCCTGAGTCATAAGTAAAATTCCTGGATGTTCCTGTGTCTTGGGCCAGCACCCCGGGGGTCCAGGTGGGGAAGGCCGCTCGCTTCCCCATGCCAGTGTAAGGGGGAATGACCAGAGCCAGATTGAACGTGACCTGAAGGAAAGAAGTGAGGGTTGGCTTACCAGATCTAGCTAGAAGCCAGGAGATTGCAGGGATCTGTGTTCTAGTGAATCTCGGGTACAGCATCTGAGAGAGAGATAGTAGGTAGAGGAGAATCCTTGTTTGCATCTGCCTGAAGCCATCAGTTTCTGCTGCCTTATCCTGTCCAGGAAGTAATGTAAAAAGTTAATATGGAGCTGCTTTATCTATTTTAATGAAGTTTGGTGACCTCTGTATAGCTGGAATAATTTGCAGTACAGGTGCAAAATAAATGCGAGTTTGGGGAGGAAATAGTGGTTTGTGCATTATTTGACTGTCGGGAGAAGGTTAATGAAATGAAATCTTTCTTTCCCCTGCATTTGCAGTCTAATTAATTTTATCATGAGTTGCATTCCAGTGACAATATCGATCCAGCCTTAATGAGCTACAAGGGTTTCTAGGACTGCTGAAGGTGCAGAGAGTGGTACCGGTCTGGTGGACAGCTCAGGGAGGTGATCAGATGCATACAGAGAGAGAGAGAGAGAGAGAGAGAGAGAGAGAACAGCTATGAAGACTCCAAGCAAGTAGAGGCAACTGTTTTCCCTGCTGTTTGTATGTGCAAAAGGTTTCGAATGTTAGCGCTTTGGAGTGCTCCCCTTTTTCTGCTTGGAACACCTGCGATAAAAATGTATGCCCTTAGATGTGGCAGGAAGTGGTGGTTACATAGTGGGGGCTCATCCAGGATGTTCCCCAAAATAGCCGTTGGACCCAAAGCCTTGCAGTCCGTGGCAGCGCCAGGCTTCCTGGCCTGGTTGGGCCCTGTGGCACACTACATAATTACTGTGGGGTAGGCCTAGAGCAGGCATTAGGCCTGGTTTGTTGGTATGATGTGCGCATGTGACTTGTTGGCTACGTGACCCTCAGGCAGGGTCCTGATTGGAGGATGAGCAAAAGGGAGCTATAGCAGCTGCAAGTAGAGGTGCCATCCTGGGCAATCAGAGTGAGTGGAGCTGAGTGAGTGAGACCAGCAACAGCAGTAAAGAATAATGCTAGAAGGAAATATTGGTAGCGAGAGGGGAGTAAAAGAGACTATTTCCTGAGCACATTTTCAGAGCAGGCAAGTGAACTGGACTGCACATATTTTTGGAGCAAAAGAACTTTGAGCTCATTGTGAGTGTGAGAACTGGGAGGGGAAAAAGTCAATCTCAGGCATCTACCATGGACTGGCAGCAAGTGGTAGCAGGGGGAGATGCAGATAGACCCGAAGCAACCCCTCAGGAGGAACACTGTGACTACAGTTCCCTCCTCACTTCTCTCCTGGCTCTGGAAAGCTGGGGGAAAATGCAAAGGACATGAACGCTGTGTGAGGTGTGGATTTATGGGGGAGGCAGTAACTAGGTTGACTATATGTTCCTATTGCATAGGTAGTCCGCCAGTCCCATGTAGGGGAATGTATACTCCCAGTTCCACTGCCAGCTTGTTTATTCCGTGGTTACCAGCTAGTGAGGATTCAGAGGGATTTGAGAGACTGTCCCTGGGAGAAAGCACCCATGCCCAGGTGGATGAGACCTAAAAGGAATCCCAGGATGTGATATTGGATGCTATGGAGGAGGAGGAAGCAGGTGCACCAGAGAGGGACAAAGGTGATGAGGAGAACAGTTGTCTGCCCAGCTCTCTGCCACCAGCTACAGGCTATCTCACTGGCAGAAGGAGGGGCAGGGGCCTCAGACAACTGGTTGGGGATCCTCCAGTGCCTGGGGGGTCCTCACCACAGCCCCTGTCTGGCGGTAGCCTACAGGCTTCATCCAGTAAACTGGAGCCTGTCCCAGGAGCCAAGTGCAGAATAGACTCTTCGGAGACTGGCACCGAGCCTGCGTCTGCACCAGTGTCAGCCAGTGGGAGGGTTGGTGACCCACAAGAGCTAAGGAGCTGGATGAGGAAAAGTATGTCAGCAGCCAGTTCCAGTTCCAGGACTATATGGTGGTCAGGGCAATCCCTAGGCTTTACCACCATCCAGTAATCACCTTTGAAGATACCACCCCACAGCTCCCGGTCTGGGCTAAGACCATCCGTACCCGGATGGACGGGTTAAACCCAAACGAGCCATTCAACATAAAATGTCTACGGGGGATATGGCTACCAATGGGACAAGCCAGGAAAACCAGTGTGAGGGACCTGCCCGAGTGGAGTCAGGCCGAAAGGTGGGTTTGTAGGATGCTGCGGGTAGAATATTCCAACTTGACCTATCCATATGTGCCAGAACGAATTTGGGACATTATTGAGGAGATGCAGGAGGACTGGACTTTCAAGGAGCAGTTGGAGTGGCTGAAGAACCATCCAGGAGGAGGAAGTGCCCCATCTCAACAGTTGTTCCAGCAGGCATGGTAGATGTGCCACACAGGAACCTAGTCTGAATTGACTATGTTTAAGCATTTTGCTATGGTCCAGGACTTAACTAGGACTCGGACCAAGTACTACCTTTTGGACTGGGATTCCTTTGGAGAGGTGACCACTAAGCCAGACCCAGCATATTACTTCCCTCCAGGTGGGGGGCCTGCAGCCAAGGCCTCTTGTACTGAAACTTATGGACTGTGCCAGGACAATTGCTCCACGGAACTGATGTGGTGACTTTCAGTTTATTCAAATTAAGCTCTTAAATTTGAAGGAAAAAAAAGGATGTTATACTGTTCATTTTTTTGATCATGATAAAATATGTTTGGGAAGGATGGTGAGAGAATGTGTGAGTGAGTGGTCTGGGGTTTGTACACAGTGAAACTAAGTTTACCATTTGGAGGTAGGTATTTGAGGGAATGTCTAAACAGTTTCTACGTCATTAGTGCTGATTAGCAAAAGCTTAAGGAAAACTGCTTGAAATGTCTAATCATTATGAAAAGTGGTTGCCTTTACTGTTTAAAAGAAATAATGAAAGTTGTGACTAGCACTTTAGATTATCTCCTGGTGCAGGTAGGGTTTGGGTATTAGTTTTAGGGTATACTTTGGGTTAGGCAGGCAGGTTGGGTGGTGCCTGGTGACCAGATATGGTGTGTCCATCATCAGAAGGCTGGGGAGTGCGCATACTCAGTTTGATGGGAGATGACCATCACTGGGCCCTTGCCATCATTCCTGGGAGGGAATGATTCCCTGGGTAGGGAAGAGTGTAAACCCCCTGTAAATGAGAGGCATATAGTCCCACTGTTAGGCGTCCTTTCTCCCCCCCCCCCGGGAGCTAGGAAATGGATTTAGTGCTTTGGGGAATATTACTCTGGATTCCTCAAAGTAGCAGCAGAGAGGAGGTTGAAATGGTATATAAGGGGACTGATAGGAAGCAGCAGGACCTTTCTAGCCTAGGCATTAGGCCTGAAGCTGGAGGGGGGAGGCTAGAAGAGTGGATTCAGGAGCAGATAAGGTGGGCAAGTGAGGGAGCCCAGCGGTCCTGGAGGGCCAGTGGGGAAACCCCCCAGTAGAGTGCAGTCATGACAGCTTTCTATGCGCCGTGGTCGATGAGGAGCAGGGGTGTGGCGCTCGGAGGTGACATAGGTAGCCGGGTCTTGCGTCATTGGGGGCTAGGGCAGTAGCAGACTTTAGCAAGCCCAGAGAGAGTAGAAGCCCTTAGGATGCCCGTTTGTGTGTATTCCCAGGTCACCTGGGCTGAGAGGGCTATGGCAGGGCCCTCTCAGGAGGGGAACCAGTGACAGTGGTTCCTTTCACACCCAGTGTGGCAGGGCGGCCTTTGGGGTCGAGGGAGCTGGATAGCCTTTCACCCACAACAGGGGGGCCTGTTTGAGGGACAGGTCCTGGGGTGCCGGTACATTGAGGTCCGGGTGGGTCACAGGCTAAAAATGGCAGACCATGGAGGTTAGCCCCTGTGCTGGAGCATAACGCATGGCCAGGTGGTGAAACAGGGAAGTGGGCCTTGCAGGGACTGTGACCGGGAGCTCCTGCCACTCTTGAGGACTGACCTTTTCTTAAATCTGTTGCAACAGTTCTTCTATTTCTAAGCCTAATCTATCCTTTACTATTTCTAGTCCATAAGGTTGGTCACCTATGGGCACCCACCTCCTCTTTCTTGACTATGTTATAGTGTCCTCTTTAATTTTCCTTTTCCCTCTCAGATCCTCATACAGGGAGGTTATTGTGGTGACCTCCAGATGTATGTAAAATAGGTTATGTTTATTGTTGTTGGATTTAGTATGTAATAGCACTATGTTATACAATACCTAATGTATATACCTTATGTTTATGAAACCTGTAAATATTTAAAATACCATGGCACTTGGTGTTTTGATAATGGTAAAAAGTACTAGGTGTCTATTATAGAAATTAAGCTAGTTGTGCTGTTTAAAATGCTTTGAAATTAATGTAAACGGAAAAAGTCTAAATATCATGGTGATTTGCATATATCCCATGATGCATTACATTATGAAAGTATGCATGATGTTGTATTTCTTTGAAACTTGATTTCTTGCCAATGCCTTTTGGGGTAACTTCTTTCAGTGATTCTACATTGAGGTTCTTTGTTTATAGCTTGTTTTGTTTTTCTTCTTTTTGGGCAGCCACTATGTAAGCAAATGAGGGCTTACATAAGGGTTATGGGTACATATTGGTTAGTGATCAATATGAGTATGTACTGGTTAAGTGAAGAGAAAGAACATTTACAGTCTGTTGCTGCAAACTGATGTACTGAAAAAGAAATATGCTGTTGCAAAAGGTTATTTATTGTATTTTGAATAACCATCACACAGAGATTGTGTGTTGAGCCTGAAGTTTGGTGTCTGGTCCACCTGTTATCCCACAACCCCTCTGCAGGGACCCCTAAGGAAGTAAGCACCAGCAGAATGCCCAGAGTGGTTTGGGGTCATGGGATGCTGAGGCTGAGCTGAGTGACTGTTGCAGGCATGGCTGCAGCACCAGAGATAGTGCCAGCCACTGAGAGTAGGTCAGGGCTGGCTTGTCAGAGAAATCCCTGAATGCTCCTGTGGCTTGGGCCAGCGTCCAGGTTGGGAAGGCCACTCGCTTTTCTGTGCCAGTGTAAGGGGGGGACAACCAGAGCCAGACTGAATGTGACCTGAAGGAAAGAAGTGAGGTCTGGCTTACCAGATCTAGTTAGAAGCCAGGAGATTGCAGGGATCTTTGTTCCAGTGAATCTCAGGTACAGCACCCGAGAGAGAGAGAGAGAGAGAGAGATGGTAGGCAGAGGAGAATCCTTGCTTGTGTCTGCTTGAAGCCATCAATTTCTGCTGCCTCATTCTGTCCAGCCAGTAATGTTAAAAGTTAATAGCCCCATGGAGCTGCTTTATCTATTTTTATGAAGTATGGTGACATCTGTATTGCGGGAATAATTTGCAGTACAGGTGCAAAATAAGTGCCAGTTTGGGGAGGAAATAGCATTATTTGACTGTAGGGGGAAGGTTAATGAGAGGCAGAGAGGGGGGAGAGAGAGACACAACTGTTTTCCCTGCTGTTTGTATGTGCAAAAGGTCTCGAATGTTAGCACTTTGGAGTGCTCCCCATTTTCTGCCTGGAACGCCTGTGATAGAAAAGTATGCCCCAGACGAGGCAGCAAGGGGGTTACACAACAAAAAAAGACAGTCTCTAATATTTACTGTTTATATTTAATACCTATAAACATACAAATAGCAGCACCAAAAGATTACCTATGACCATGGTAAATAATAAACTACAATATCTGAATACCTTCAGACTGTACTTCTAAAAACAGATGAAAATATCCTTAATATCACTAACATGATATCATGAAAAACTTAAAGGCAATTAAGCTCAGTTCTGACAAAAGAAATACAGACTAAAAAATACGTAATAACTGGAAGCACACTTCAGATCAGCTAGTTAGGCCCTCCTGGAGGTCCCCGGGGCCAGGTTAAAATCTTCCAGGGAACGGGCATTTGAAGTTGAAGTCTCAGTCCTCTGGAATTCACTCTCAGGGTACCTGTGGGAGATGCCATCTGTAGAATTCTTTAAAAAACATCTAAAGACCTTTCTGTTTGAGCAGGACTTTGGGACATGAGGAACATGAAGAACTTAATCTGTGACCATCAGACAACTTAAGAAGTAGCTTGCTTTTAGATTTTTTTATTGGGTTAATGAAAAGCTTTTATATATTGTATTTTGTTGTCCTTCGGCTGCATTTGTATGTTTTATTATTTGCTGTAAGGGTGCCCAAAATAAAACTCTACTACTACTGTATGCGCCGATTGTACCGGACAAGTTTGACATGTGCTATCATGTCTGGTAGAAGTGGCGTATGGTACATCAATTGCGACATCGAAGATAAAAAAAAACATTGCAAAATAGCGGGTGCACAAAACAACAACACAAACAATGAACATGTATTTTACAGTCAGCACAGGGTGTAAGGTAGTGAATACAGCTCACTTGGGGAGAATTTCCTTGTGTCACCCCATGCATTTTTCAAACTTTATTGATTTTCATTGAGTGAGTTAAAAAATTAAAAAGTTACTTTACTGTACTGTAGCAGTGCCTGTTCCTACATAAAGCATCCACCATCAAACCTGGCTAGAGCTGATGTAGTCTGTGATTGCAGTCTGCTTCTTCTTCTGCCTGGTGTACTGCATACCAGTGTCTGTGTCTGTGTGAGTAATCCTCACTTTGGAACAATATCCGCACACTGCTCTGCTGCTCTCCTCAGTGTTAACAGTGCATGTCGGACGTCGGCTGGTGTAATGCAGACCTCCTCTTGGTCTTCCTCAGGATCTTCCTCAACTTCGTGTTCCTGTTACTCGTCCTCTGGGACCAATCCTGCCATGGCTTCGGAGATGTCATCCACAGCTTCGGAATGAGTCTCTGCTTCCAAGTTACAGAGCTCATCCAAAGCATCAGCTGAGATGCCTGTTTCCTCTTCCACATCAGTCTCCTCTTCAGCAATCCTTCCAATTATAGTATCTATAAGTGGCACAAAGTTAATTGCTGGTGATCAAATGCTATCAGGGGAGGGTTACTAAAGGTTGCTATACAAGCATCAATGGAAATGGCATTTGGCAAATGAATTTTGTTCGCTACAAGTGACTGTCTGGTTCTAATGTGAATGGTACATTTGGTGCATAATGTACTTCTGCAAAGCAATTAAAAAAACAAGGATATATGAAAATGATCGTGATCTGATTTCACACCTGAGTAACATATAGATACATTTATACAGAGATACCAACTTACTGCAATCTATATGTATATCCAGGGAATGGTTTTCAAACTGCACCTTGAAAGGGCACAAGTGGCTGCTCTGTGCAACTGAGATGCGCTGGAGCACAAAATTGATATATTCAAATGAGATACACAATAGCGCATCTTGTCTGAATATATCAAGATATGTGTGCGGCACAAATGGGGGCCGCTGACAATGCACTGGCACATCCCTCTGCCAGGACTGAATACCTGGAATGGGAATGCACGGCGCACCTTGCGGATGCACAGAGTGCACATTCCAGATATTCAGACTGAAACATGCAAATAGGGCCATTAGCCATACAAGGTGCAAATGGGACCATTTGTATGTCATTATAGCCCTATTTGCATGTCTAGGGCAGGGATGCACCTGGCAGAATGTGCTGGGCACCCTGCAACTTCCGTGTTGCAGATAAGCATCCCACGGCATACCCTAGTAGTCTAGTGCCCCCCACCACCCAATCCCGATCATGTAATAAAATACATCCCTCTGTCCCTGGTAGTCTAGTGGTCCCCCTTCCTTCCCTGAACCATGTCCAAATAATAATCTGTCCCCGAAATGCCCAGGTATTCTAGTGATACCTCCTACCTTACCTGGACCATGTCCGATTACTAATACCACCCCATAATGCCCTGGTAGACTAGTGATACCCCCCTTCCTTCTTCAGACCATGTCTGATTACTAATACTGCCTGGTAATGTCCTGGTAGTCTAGTGCTACCCCCTCCCTTCCCTGAACCATGTCTGAATAATAATATTTCCCCTTGATGCCCTGGCAGTCTAGTGGCCCCCACCCCATCCCCAGCCAGAAATTAGGATCCCATCCCCAGACATCCCTGGTGGTCATGTGGACCCCCCACCGCCCCACCCACTGAGGAACCCCATCCCGCATGTCTGAAAGGTTGGAGGGCAGCACAACCCACCTGCACACTGCCACAGCTGCCCGCCGACTAAATTGTCAGTGAATGACAGTGTACAGTACCACTGTAAGGCCATTGATAGACACTGTCGACCAATGGGCTTGCAGTGTGTACTGTACACTTTATTTGTTTAGTTTTTGTTGACCGGGTAAGTGCACTAGACAAATCCTGCCTATTTTCAGGCACGACCTGGGGAGGGGGATACAGATGAATGCCAACTAATCTTGAACCATATTAAGCTGTTGGTGGTATTTTTAGTGGTATTTTTTACTTTCATTCACAATTTCATGTCATTCACAAAGTTGTGAATGAAAGTGTACAGCACACACTGCAAGCCCATTGATCGACAGTGCCTACCAATGGCCTTACAGGGTACTGTACACTGTTATTTACTGACAGCTCAGTCGGCAGGCAGCTGTGGCAGTGTATGGGTGGGTTGTGCTGCGTGCCAACCTTTTGGACATGCTGGGATGAAGGGAGTGGGGTTGGGGGTTCCTCAGTGAGTGGAGGTCCACTAGACCACCAGGGATGTCTGGGGATGGGATTCTAATTTATGGTCTGGGATGAGAGGGGGCAACTAGACTACCAGGATATTATGGGGCAATATTATTATTTGGACATGGTTCAGGGAAGGGAGGGGAATACCAATAGACTACCAGGGCGTTATGGGGAAATATTATTCAGACATGGTTCAGGAAAGGGAGGGGGTACCACTTTTCTACCAGGGTTAGGTAGATTTCTATTATTATATGATTTGGATGAACGAGGGGCACTAGGCTACCAGGGACAGCTGCCTTTTTGTTTGACATGTATTCAGAGATGAGGGGGTGTAGCCACCCAAGGACTGGGCTGCTGTGTTGTGCTGTGTAATACAGCAGCTCACCTGTGGGTGGCTATGACTTAGGCATGTTTTTTCCATGCCTATCTTTGCACAGCACATCTCTGTGATGCACAGGCAGCAGCGCTACACATCTTCGCTAAATATGGAGATGTGCCATGTATGCAGGGGAACGCCCCCTCTGGATGTGCCATATACATTATCTTTGTGCTGTGGAACATCCAGAGCTGCACGGCGCATCAGTTGCTTTTAAATATGGCCATGGGGTGCATTTCGGGGATGTGCCAGTGCAACTCAGTTGCGCAGGGTGCATCCACTTTAAATATCCTGGCCCTAGATTTTAACAGAGAACAATAATGGAAAGCATAACACTTTCTGTTTTAATGAGCTGTAAATACTGACACTATTAAAAATAAAACACAGCAAAACTAGGTACCAAAACTAATACCAGATGCAGTACAACTTTGCCATATACTGTATACAGCACAACAATTTTAACATAATCACACACTTAATATGGTTAACATTCTGTGCTACTAAAGCATCTAGCTTCTTTTCACCCATCTTAATGCCCTATAACATAGTCCTATTATTTCGTAGTGCGTGAATACAATAATTGAATCATAAAAATACACACTAGTAGCAAAATGTGACATATTGTTACAATATTTACACGATCAAGGTGGCTCAGTCTCTTCTTCCTGTAAAAAGAGATAAAATACACACAATATCATTAACACAGTATTAACACAAAATTTACAACAACTGTTCTTTATTACAAAAAAATATAAATGCAATGAAAGATGTGCAAATTCACAAAGAAAGAACTCAGGCTTCACTGGGGAAGAAAAACCACCACTGTGTCTGATTCAAACACCATTGTTTTATTCATTAAAAAATGTGCTGCACCATCAAGAAATACCAAACATTTTTAAGCACTTCTTGTGCTCTTTAGGGTCTTACTTGTGGTTGCCAATCCGAGTGCTCACCCCTTCTCCCCAGCCTGTAGCCTCTTGCCTGAAGCACAAAATACAGCTCCAGCCTAGTGCCTTATAGTGATACCATATGGTCAACATAATCTGTCAGAACTTTCTTCACACAGGGCCCTATGGGCCCTGTATGAAGACACCACATTTGACCTTGTCTGATCAGGGGAAGGGTGGGTATTAGGGTTGACAACCCCAAGTAAAACAGATCTGTCACAAAGCCACTCCTGGGGTTCATGCCCGCTGAGCTCACAGTCCCCACCCTTAAGTGCAGTCCATGATGGGGGGGGCAGGGATACCCTCCTCATCCTTTTTGGATGCTCGCCGAGGTCACTACTGGACATCTGCCATGAGGATCCCAGGCATCCCTGTAACTCTGGATAAGGGCACAATACCATTCTTGAGTCTTGTGGCCATATATGAACCTTTTCTTGGCTATTACACACAGGGGGAAGACCCAGGTATCACACTCTCTTCGGGGTAGCAATGTAAAAGCCTGATTTGGCTGGCTCCCTACAGGACATGTAACAGCCTGGTTCAAAATCCCTGCAGACTTTTATGAGACTCTGGTGTTCTCTCTATCCTTCCAGATGCCCCTTGTACAGACCCTATTCTCAATATGGTTGCTTATGGTGGCCCCTCTAAGCAAGTAACAGTTGTCACAGATTATTAATAAACCTTCCACAGTCACACATACAATATAGAGACTCTCACGCAGGCAGAATCTCTTTAGGAAAATAAAAGGTTTTACTAAAATACTTGAATAAATACAGTTACAACTCAAAGGGTGTTATGTTTTAGTTACAGCATAAAACAAATGAAAATGGATTTATGGAATTAACCACACTAGAATAGTTAGCTAAATCTACCTTATACCTGCAGTGAATTTCAGTCCAGATAAAGAGATGAAAGTTTTCAATTTCTTTAAGACCTTGACTGTCACAGCTGCTGGTCAGCACTCTCCCGAAGCCTGGGAATCCAAAGCCCCCCAAGGGGGCGAGAGGCATCCACTCTATCCAATTGCCTCATGGTTCAGACCCAGACTCCCCACATCCTGAAGAAGACTGTACTTGCAGTCCTGGACTGGCACAGCCACTGGCCAACACTTCCCAAAAGGCAGGGAATCCAAAGCCCCCCAAGGGCGAGCAGCATCCCCTCTATCCAACTGCCTCGTGGTTCGGACCCTGACCCCTTGCATCCTAAGGAAGAATGTACTTGCGGTCCTGGACTGGCATAGCTGCCGGCCAGCACTTCCCTGAAGCCAGGTAACATTGGGAGTGCATTTCTTCATTTTTTGAATTTTGGCACCAATCGCTGAGTGAGTCCTTTGTCTGTGCCACCAGCCCCAGGTACCTCTACGCACACAGGCTGCAAGGATCACAAGGATCTCACTGGGACCTTCCCTGGTCAAAAAAAATCACCCTCCCTCCACCCCCAATCTTTAATTAATAGCTCCTGAGCACCACCCATCCCTCACTCGAGCTCCTCCTCCTCCTCCTCTCCTCACTGCATTGGCCAGTTGTTCTCTACAATCACAATCAGAAGGGGAGGCAACACTGTGTATGTTACTGTCTACCCACTGCACCTTTTATATCTAGCTACCACCTGGCGGCAGTAGTGGAACCACAGGCACAGCTTCTTAAAAGCTCTAAGCACTAGTAACCAGTGCTAATAAAATCTCTAAGCTATCAGCTCTCACACCAACCTAAGTCTAATAAAATCCCTAAGCTGTCACCTCTCACACCAACCTAAGACAACCTAAAAAATGAAAAGTGCTAGTGAACAGGGTCTTCTATTCTACTGCATCGCCCTACTAGTTTTATGTCCTGTCCCACATGTAAAAGGCAGGGCAAACTATCCCCATGGGCTCCTTTGTACTGCTCATCTTCACTATCTCCCCAACATACCGGGCTCACAAATATACTACCCTCCTATTCCCCTAAATTACTACTCTCCTCCCCTGCCACTAATAGTAATGCTTCAGAGCAATTTATTTATTTAAAAGTTTTACCAGGAAGGCATACTGAGTGGAGTACTGCTCAATTCCATGTGCATCCTAGGGGTGGGGGAGTGGAGAAATACAAAAATAATAACATTGTACATGAAAATACAAAAACAGGAGTGGTTACAAAGACATGAGCAACACGCATGGGAAATCTGAATAACCCATGACAGCGGGTTAAACCTTATGCTGTACAATTGAATAATTACATAGCAAAACAGAGAAATACCATAGCCACTCCCAACATAGTGCAGAAGGTTAATGGTAGCATAGAGGGCAGACGCAAACAGATGCTATTTGACAGTGGTCTGTGAGCACCTAGCAAATGACTGGGGTAACTGTGCAGCAGGAGGTTAAATTAAGTTTGAAGAGGGGGACACTGGCCCCTCTGAGGTGCTTGAAGCAGGTGCAGGTGGAGGAGAAATGAGACTTGAGGAGGAAGTTGAGTTGTGGAGTGGTGTCAGTGTGCCGAATGGCTGCTGGCAAGGTGTTCCATATTTTAGGCATGTGGTAACTGAAAGCTGCTTGGCCTTTGGATGTGGTCATATGTGGCACATGGAGCAATAAAACCCTGTTATTATTGCCACAAACCAGAACGCATTACAAGTCCCAATTCCTACCACCCCCCATTCTATCCCCTGACCTGTCACCTGCTATGATCTGGTGATGATGAGCTCAACCCAGGACCCAAAGGTCAGAGAACCCAAAATCCCTTATCTCTTTGACCCCAAGTTGAACCAATCACAAAGGCCTAAAAATGGCCCACATTAATATTCAGAGCATCCAGCACAAAATGCCAGAGTTGGAAGCCTGGATTAGGTACTACAACCCCGATGTCCTGTGTATCACTGAGTCATGGTTAACACCACCCATACAACCCCATGAAATTGCACTGTCTGGCTATACCACATATAGAAAGGACTGCCAATTTAAAAAAGGTGGGGTGTTCTTATCTACACCAAAAACAGAACTCACATCATGCAAACTCCCACCAGTCTTAAACATTTTAGAGCATGAACACCTAATGATCACAATCACACTTGGCCAAGTCACGTGGTTAACTGTCGAGTGTGTCTGCCTGCCCCTGATCCTTGCCCTCTTAGCCTGTACTGAATTCCCCACAAACTTAGACAAAACACCCCATGTGTGACCTGATACTCAGTGGAGATGTTAATCTAAACTGGTTCAGTACCAATAGAATGAATTATCTCTCCTTTCTAGCAGATGCTAAACTCAAACAAGTAATTCAGCATCCCACTAGACTTAACATGAAATCAAGCAACCACAGCCTGCTGGACTGGGTCCTAACAAATAATACTCAAAACATAAAAACTGCAGGAATTTTCCCTGATGCCCTCAGTGACCACTCCCCGACTTTCTGCATCTGGAGGAACAACTTCCAGAAACCCCCACCAAAAATCATCAATACTTGAGACCTTACAAGCTTCAGCACCACAACCTTCATAGAGCTTCTGAACTCAGTGGACTGGTCCCCCATCAACCTCCTCCCAGACATCATCCAAGCACTAGAATACTTCATAAACTACTTCTCCACCATTCTTGATTCCCTAGCCCCCATTAGGCCTTGGAGAGCTAAAGGAATTTTTATTTATTTTTATTTATATTCACATCGGAATTACAACCCTTTGAGTCAAGGACTCATTTCCAAAGGCTCCAATTCAATTAACAGAGTTTACAAATGGGTACACAGTAGATTCAATAACAAACAGTACATGAACAGAGATTTGGTTATAAACTTTGGTTACAACATGAAGGCATTGGCATACACAGTTAGTACTGCAATCCTATACAGGCAGTAGCTAAGCAGTTTAACATTGTGCAGGTCCAGAATTCAGGTGTGTTCCAAGGGGATGCTGCCTCACTAGAGACATTGTCAACAGAGGAGATTAGCTTCGGACTCAGGGGAGTGGAAGGCACCCAGGGGCCTATGATCATGCCAAATGAGCGCACACACATCTATGGGTGGAGAGAATGCGATTCCTGAGTGCATTCTTGAAAGGGCCTATTTTGGGGGTGGTGGTGATTGAGGTGGGGAGGGCATTGTACCAGGAAGGGGCCCTGTAACAGAAGGATCTTTGAGTGAGTGAGGTCCTAACCCTAGGGACCTGGAAAGCAGTTTTAGAGGCACTGCGTGTGGAGACCAAGGGGGTAGACTGATATTGTAGTCTCTCCTCAAAAGTGAGTACATTGGCTAAAGAGTATAGTGTGCACATGTGGGTCTGCTTATCGGCACCAGACAGGAGGCGACAGACCTTGTTAATGGGCATGTGGATTTTGTTGAGAGCGGTAGTGTCAGCAGCTGCATAAACATGGAGACCGTAATCAACTAGGGACAGGACAGAGGAGGTGACAGCCAGATGGTGGGCTTCAGGTGGTGGCAGTCCATATTTTGGTATAGGAGGCCAATTCGAGCATTGGTGGATGATGTGAACATGTTGATGTGTGAGTGAAAGGAGAGGGCAGGGTCAAATGCAATCCACTCACCCTGGCATTCCCATGACCTACAAGTTATGATGCGATCCTGTGATTAAGCTATGGGAGTGGCCTTGGAGGGTGTCAAAAGCTTTCAATACCTAGGCATCACCCTAGATGAGAACCTATCCTTTGAAATTCACAGAAACAAAATAATAAAGTCAACAAATCAGCAACTAGGTGTGCTCTATCGCACAGCCCCATACCTCACATCTCATTCCAGAAAGACTATCTTTACATCAACCCTACTCCCAGGCCTCCTCTATGGTGCCTTGTTGCTCAGCATGATGAAACAATCGCTCTCAAATAGACTCAGGCAACCATACCACAGGATATCTCAATTTTTCACATCTGCCCCAACTCGCATCCACCACTGCACTGAACTCAACACCTTAAACTGGCCCAGCTATGAATGAAAAGTGGATTTCCCTCTACTTTGCACCACATTTAAACTCATACATGTCCCCTCCACACCCAGCCTCACCAATCTGCTCTCTCGCAAACCAGTCACTAGGTCCCTTCGATCCTGTCACCAACCATTACTAAATATTCCAAAACCACAATTGGCAGTTGGGAGGAGATTCTTCTCGTTTGCTTCTGCCCACAAATGGAACAACCTTCCTCCTGATCTTCTCTCCTTCTCATCACTCCCGCAGTTTAAAAAAACAGTACAAGAACCTTTTCTTCACCCCTGCATCTTGCCCTAATTACCCCTGCCAGTTCCTTCCAACCTCTCTATCACCTTAGTGCCCCACAATCTGTCTTTACTTGATTGTATAATATATATGTATAATCTTGAATGTCTGCATGGCATTGGTTCTTAATGATGTGTTTAATCCCAACGGAATGTACATCTCCCCCAACTATTTGTACATGCCTACTTAACCTGTTACTGTATATGCCTACATACAGTATATTACTATCTATGGGTTGCCACAAATGTCACAGTTTTTTTTTTTTTTTATGAATATTCACTTTTGTGGAATGCTTAGGTTCCCAGGGTCACTATTGAAAAAGGGACTGTCTTGTATCAGTGTGCTTACCCGGTTATCAAAATTCAAATAAATAAATAAATTATTGCCACACTGGGTTTCAGCAATTTTGTTTGCTGTGTGTCAGATGAAGTCCAGATGAAAAGTGTGTTCAAATGCCCTGAGCTGGGGGTTTAAATACCCTTCTGTAATCCTGCAGTGTCATCACTTTCAAGTCCAAAGACACTGGTCCATTTATCAGAGCAACTACTCTGTTTGGTCAGGAGATGGCACTGTTGCGCCGTTTCCAATAATCAAATCCTGGCATTTAAAGTATAAGCCTTTGAAGTCTCCTGTAGTCCATTGGCATCCATAAGGTGAAATTCACAGTGTCCTGTTAGAGTGGTCATCTGCAGATCAAATCCTTGCTAAAACATCTTGGACTTTTGAACTGGCCTGTTACGAGAAAGACTCTGTAAGGTTTATGACTGTACAGGTGATTTACTACTTCTGGTTCCCTTGGTCATTTCCCATTGGAAATACCCCTTTGATCATGTATCCTCAAAGCCTTTGACAAGAACTTGCCAGATTCCTGCAAGCAAGGCTGGTCTAGTAGGTCAGAAGATGGAGATGGAAAAAACCTTTTTAACAAAAAATCCAGTCTTTCCTCTGTGTACTTTGTGCTGACATTGGCATGTCTTGGCATGTACATATACAACAGAATTACAAGAAAAACATATACACAATAGACTTATATCTACAAATAAAGGACAGCAGTGGGCAGCTTGCCACACCCACCACTGATTCACCAATACTCAAGTGACCCAAAGCCCTAATGTTTTTCATTTCCTTTCCTTGTGAGCTTTGCATTCCACAACCCTAATGTCTGCAAGGATCAAAATAAGGGGCGCCGAGTGCTAAATTGTGCTACTAATGTTTCATTCAATCAATCAATCAATCAATCAATCAATCACTCTATTTAACCAGGCATATACACCATTGAGCAAGCTCATTTTCAAGGTGGTCCTGGGCAATGGTACATTGTAGTTTAGTACAAGCAAAATACAGATGAGTTAAGGTAGTAACAAAAAAAATGTAGGAACCTTTGTATAATAGTAAGTTGCAATTCAGAACAAACATAACACAAATAGGGTAGTACAAAAATGTAATACATATACAGCTGAACCACGGAATGCCAATATCAAGTGCCTGTCAAAATGGTGAACACATATAATTCAGAGCAAAAATTATGTAGAAAGTAGGGGAGCAAGAATCCAAGGCACTCTAAGGACAATAGCAAGGTAGAGATGGTAAGGATAGGGAGGCAGCTAAGAAGAAACTAGGTATGATAGAGGTAGGTGAGTGGAATAAGAAGGCCAGAGTGAATTAAGAGAGCTAGGCAACCTTAATAGGGATGAATCTTAATCAACAATTAGCTGCAAAATTTGTAAGAGGAGCATGATATAGATTGATCAGTGTCTACGAAAACAGTTGCAGGCTTCCGACAACAGTACAGTTAATGAAGCTTTAAATGAGAATATGCCTGGGAGTGAGTTGAGTTTTAAGGAGTTTTGCATGGTATTCCGTAACGATGGGAGTGAGACATTGATGGCAGCCGGCCCATATGCCGTGTTCACTTTAGGAATCTGGAAGCAGAGTAAGGAGAAACATCTCAAGCCATACGATCCCTTGGCCCATGTGAAGAGGCTTGAGATGTAAGTAGGCAGATTATTAGATAGTGCTCTATGAAGCCAAAGTAGGGCATTTCTTTTTCTCCTGGCTGAGAGTGAAGGCCACCCTGATTCCTGGTACAGTAGGCAGTGGTGAGTGCGAAGAGGTAGATTGAAGATGAATCTTAGGGCCCTGTGGTAGAGCGTGTCAAGTTTGTTGAGCACTGCTACAGGGCAATGCATGTAGAGAAAGTCGGCGTAGTCCAATAGGGGTAAGAATGTAGTTTGTACTAGCCTCTTTCTGGCTTCCAGGGGTCAGCAGATGTTTAATACGATAGAATAAGCCTAGCCACTGTCTTAATTTCTTTGAGACTTCATTCAGATGGTGTAGAAAGTTAAGCTTATTATCTAGCCAGAACCCAAGATATTTAAAGGTTTCAACTATTCGAGGGATTCATCTAGTAGTGTTAGGATCTGGGGTGTATGTGATGGTCCAGGGGCTAGCTTTGAAGAGAGAATCATAGCTTTAGTCTTTTTGACATTGAGGAGCAGTTTGTGTCTGATAAAATTACGTTGGAGGGTGATAAAATCTTGCTGTAAACTGTCATGGGCCATATCCAAGGAGGAATTTATGGTATATAGTATGGTATCGTCTGCAAATAGATGGACATTAGCTGAGCGGAGATGTGAATCCAGGTTATTGATGTAGATAGCAAAGAGGATTGGGCCTAGTATAGAGCCTTGGGGAACACCTCTTAGAAGTGTTTTTTGAGGAAATAGATCACCTGCAGCTTTGACCTGTTGTAATCTGTTGGTAAGGTAGTTGGAGAACCATTTGACTGCTGAACTATCGAGTCCGATATTGCTCAAGGCTATGAGCAAAATGTTGTGATCCACAGTGTCAAAGGCCTTACTAAGATCAAGAAAAAGGGCAAACACATATTTCTTAGAATCCAGTGCAATTTGCCAATCTGAAGTTACCTTCGCAAGTGCAGTTACAGTGCTGTGTTTGATTCTGAATCCGGATTGTGCTGGGTTTAATAGATTAAGTGAATCCAAGTGTTCTCTGATTTGGACATTGATGAATTTTTCAAGGAATTTTGACAGGATGGATAGTATAGATATGGGCCGATAGTTGTTCAGGTTGCATGGATCCCCGGATTTGAATAATGGTAGAGTGTAGGCAGTTTTCCATAGTAGAGGAAGATCTCCTTGTTTCAATGAAATGTTGAATAAATGGGTGATGGGGGCAGTCAAATGATGGCCGAGTCTTAGGAAGTATGGCTCAATATTGTCTGCGCCTGCACTCTTTTTAGTATCCAGTGATAGTAGTAGGTCCTCTACTTGTTTAAATGTAACTGTGTGGAAGCTGAATGTAGCAAGAAAAGGTGGGGTAGGGGTCAGGTTAGTGTTAGGATTGGTAGCAGGGTGATCTGGTGGAAGAATTTTGTTGATAGAAGAGGTGTCGAACACTAGTCCAGCGGTGGTGAAGTGTTCATTTTGCTGCTCCACTATATCAGCTCTGTCTGTGTAGGTGGATCAAGCAGACAAAATTTTGGCTGGGATTGATGTGCCTGTAGAACAACCTTCAACCTCTCTAAGGATGTTCCAAAATTTGGCAGAGTTATTTTTGTTGGCTTCTAGTTCTGTTTGAAAGTATCTAGCTTTTTGTGATCTAATTAGCTTGGTACAGGCATTTCTAGAGGTGTGGAATGCTACTCAGTCTGCTTCCACGTAAGATTTCCTTGCTCTTTTTCACCAATAGTCCCTGTCCCTGATCGCTTTCTTCAAGGTGGTAGAGAACCAACCAGGTGGTCTTTTTTTAGACCTGATCAACCTTAATGGGACATGTTTGGCTAGTAGGCCCAGCAGGAGGTTGTGAAAGATATTAAATGCCACGCTAAGGGAGAGAGCTAGATAGAAATTCTGCCATCTGATATTACTTAGATCTTTCAGAAATTTGTTTTGGGAGAACTTTTTCATGTTTCTTACCAAATTAAATTTGGAGGCCGATTTTGTTTGCGGGAGGCGTCTGAAACAGGCAACAGCACAGTGGTCGCTTACATCATTGCAGAATACTCCGGCATGAGAAAAGTTATGAGGCTTGTTTATGAGCATAAGGTCCAGGCGAGAGCAACATTCCGGGTATTTTCTGTTCGGTCTGGTGAAAGCAGGAGTTATTTGTACCAGACCAACTGCATCAGCAAGATTCTTCAATTTCTTGGAGTTGTCATCGTTCCAGTTCAAGTTAAAATCCCGCAGTAGAATACACTCTGAGTTAGCTAACTCGATTAGATTTTGGAGATGTGGTAATAGGGCCAAGCCCCCAGATGGGGGTCTGTAGCAGGCTGCAATGTCAAGTGATTTCTCATTGGAGAGTGATAGTTTTAGAGTCAGGCATTCAAATTCTTTGGGCTTTGAGGTACAGTCAATGACTGTGGTTACAAGTTTGTTCTTGGCATATATAACGACCCCATCTCCCCTAGTTGGCCTATCACAGTGGTAAGTATCGTATCCCGGAAAATTGATATCTTTGTCTGGGGTAGATGACTTAAGCCAGGATTCAGTTATCATGAGGAAAGTGGGACTTGCATGAAGAGCCCAGGCCTGTAGGTGATCCAGTTTCTTTAGCAAACTACAAGCATTATTATGGAGAAAGCTAAGACCTTTATATTGAGTGAGGTCCGCTGGAGTTTCTAGGAGGATGGATGGACCTGGGTTTAGTTCCATGTTTCCGGAGCACAATTGAAGGAGTAGCAGTAATTTTTTAAGGTGCTGTCTTAGTCTGCTAAGTAGTCTTTTGTTGCCTCTTGTTGTGGAGATTGGTTTAGTGATGGTTGTTATTTGGGAGTTGTTGTGGTTTAAGGAAGATAATGCATAGGTAATTGCTATGACCGAAGACATTAGAGGCATACGTACAAGGTCTCTAGATGTTGCTTGGCATTCAGTGCCTGCTTCTTGCTATTACTGTGAAGCAGGGGCACTGTATAGAGTGCTGAGTGAGCCTGAGAATGGGGGGAGTGTTAAAAGGCACTGTCATTCAGTGCGTTCCTTTGAATATGCAGGGAACTGGATACACAGTGACTGAGTGAGGGATAGGGGAGTGGCTTCAGTGGGAACCAGATGCACAGTGATTAAGTGAGGGATGGGGTAGTGGCTATAGTAGGCAGTCAGTCACTGCACCTGGGTGTGGTTTGTGCTGCAGGGGCTCCTTAGGATAACTCTATTGTGGATTCAGGGGAGAGGCAGTGACCAAACTGCAGAGTCAGTGGCAAGTTCAGTAGGAAAACTGGGCAGATGTGAAGCTAGGAGCCACTGGTAGGAGTGGATCTGCAAGTGTATTCCGCAGCTGGCAGGTGGGTGGGGCTCCTTGTTGAAGGAAGGAGTGACTGACTAGAAGCAAAGGAGTGAGTCACACCTGTGGAGCATAGATTGGGGGGTGCTCAGGGTTGTGGTTGACAGTCATCATGAACTTTTAAATTAAAGGAGTGAGGGAACCAGTCACTCCTGCAGAGCTGATATTAGATGGACTGGGCTTAGACTCCCAGTTAAAGAAAGGAGCCTGTCACACAGTCCTTCAACCAGGAGCCTGAACCCCCCTAACCTAGGTTCAGATCTGCAGGCGTGACTCGTTCCCTGGCTCCTTTCATTTAAAAATTCACATAGATACATAGATACATAGACAGTGTCAGCAGATACGGGCCTATGGCCCACCCAGTCTGCCCATTTGAGCTTGTAAGTTCAGTTTATGTTTTCCTAGAAGTCTGTTGCCCCTTACCCCTAACCTCCAGAATTCCTTTATGTCTATCCCATGCATTCTTAAATCCTGTGATTGTTTCAGCCCCCACCACTTCCTCTGGCAGGGTGTTCCACTTGTCCACCACCCGTTCTGTGAAGAAATTCTTCCTCACGTTTCCCTGAATCGTCCTCCCTCCAACTTCATCCCATGCCCTCTAGTCCTGGAACATCTTTTTCGCTTAAAAATAGTGTTTTCCTGCACCCTGTTCCTCCCTGTAAGATACTTGTATGTCTCTATCATATCCCCTCTCTCCCTCCTCTCCTCCAGGGAGTACATGTTCAGTTCCTTCAACCTGTCTTCATAGGACTTGTGATGCAATCCATGCACCATCTTTGCTGCCCTCCTCTAAACCTTCTCTACCATGTCTGTGTCCTTACGTAGGTATGGTCTCCAGAACTGTATACCGTACTCCAGGTGGGGCCTCACTAGTGTCTTGTGTAGTGGAATTATGACCTCCGTTTTTCTGCTGGTGATGCCCCTGCCTATACATCCCAGCATCCTATTTGCTTTACCTGCTGCCTTGTCACACTGTTTCCCTACCATGAGGTCATCAGAGATGATAACCCCAAGATCCCTTTCCTGCTTGGTGCATGCTATATCCTCACCCCCTAACTGATATATTGTGCCAGGATTTTTGTGCCCTATATGCATTATCTTGCACTTCTTTGCATTGAATTTCAACTGCCAAACCCCTGACCATTCTTCAAGTTTCTGCAGGTCCCTTCTCATTCTGTCTACACCTCTGGTGTGTCTACTCTATTACAGAGCTTTGTGTCATCAGCGAACAGTGAAATTCTGCCTTCTAGGTCCCAAGTAATGTCACTGATGAAGATGTTGAATAGGACCGGTCCCAGCACTGATCCCTGTGGTACCCCACTGGTCACTCTTCCCTCTGTGGAGTGACAGCCATTTACCACCACCCTCTGTGTCCTGCCACCCAGCCAGTTACCTACCCACCACACTACTGTCCTGCCCACACCCATATTCCCCAGTTTGTGTAATAATTTTCTATGTGGCACGGTGTCAAAGGCCTTGCTGAAGTCCAGATAGGTCATGTCTACTGCCCTCCCCTGATCCACCTCCCTAGTCACCCAGTCAAAAAATTCAACGAGGTTGGTCTGACATGACCTCCCTCTGGTGAAACCATGCTGCCTTGGGTCCTGTAGTCCATTGACAACCAGATGTTCCACCAATCTCTCCTTCAGTAGTGCTCCATGATCTTCCCCACTACCGAGGTGAGGTTGACTGGTCTGTAGTTCCCTGCTTCCTCTTTGTTCCCACTTTTGTATAAGGGGACTACATCTGCTGTCCTCCAGTCTTTGGGTACCTCCCCTGTTTCCAATGATCGGTTAAACAGGATAGCCAGAGGTTCAGCCACAACCTCTCTTAGTTCTTTAGGGACCCTGGGATGCACCCCATCTGCTCCCATTGCTTTATCAACTCTTATTACTTGCAGTTCCTTCAGGACCCTTTCTTGTGTAAAGGGACTTGTGTCCATTTCTGCACCATTCTCACACCTTGTACTCCCTTCAGACCCATTACCCTCCTCTTCCTCAGTAAAAACTGAGCAGAAATACCTATTCAATATGTCAGCTTTACTGTTGTCATCCTCCACGTGGCTCCCCTCCCCTTCAGTCTCACTATCCCTCCCTTTGTCTTTCTTTTTCACTTATGTACCTGTAAAGGTTTTGTCCCGCTACCCACTGATTTTGCAATGTGTTCTTATGTCTGAGCTTTGGCTTCCCTTACTGACCTCCCTGCCTCCCTTTGCTTCTCCTGGTACTTCTCCCAATCCCCTTCTGCCTGTGTCTTTTTGTATTGCCTGAATGCAATCTTTTTGGCTTTCACTTTCTTTGCTACCTCTTTGGAAAACCATAATGATCTTCTCTTCCTTTTCCTCTTGCTAACCTGCTTAATACATAATTCTGTTGTTCTTGTAATCCCCATTCTAAATACTGCCCACTGTTCCTCAGCTCCTGATTCCTGTCCCATTCCCCTTAATGCCTCTTTCAAGTATCTCCCCATTTCATGATTGGCTCCTTCCTTCAACCAGGAGCCAGAGCCCAACCCAATCTAAGCACCTTTCATGCGAGGGTGCAAGTAGTTGCAGTTACCATAAGCTATCTGTTCCCATAAATTACCACAAATCTCATTACCTTGCTGGCAAAAATTAGATATCACTGCCCATTCAGCTTGCTGCTTGCTTTAGCTTGCATATGCATATCTCTGAGGCTGCTCCTTATCTACTATCTAAAAATAATATTTACTGTGAGCTGAACTCCGTGTGTTGTCACCTGACTCTCATCTCAGGATCTGGGAAATGTCATGTGCACAGAGTTTGGGACCAGCCCATATTAACTTGAGTGGCATGTTGGTCACGAGTGAACAATCCTCAGATCACATGATGGCGTACTGAGAAGACCAACTGGGTGCCAATTAACTGGCTAAAGATAATGTGTGGCATTCCATTGGGTAACCTGCCTGTCACATATTATCTTTCAGCCAATGTGCTCGGAGGGATGGACAAATCTGTGTGGTATGTTAAGAGGCAGCTACTTGCCTTGTGTCATTTGAGATAAAATGATCTCTGAGACAAGAGATATGTATACATTCTCACTGAGAAATCCAGTTTGAAACTGAAATATTTGAGATATTACTAAAGAAAGGCACTCATAATAGTGCTACAACAGCTAACCAGCCCTTGGGAGATTTTGAATTTTTCCCTTTGTTCTATTAGTTTTGTGGAAAACTTAGCTGTATTAAATTACTGCTGTGGGGTAGGAGGAGTGAGTATTTTTTTTTTTTTACTGAGAACTAAAACAAGAGTGAGTAAACTTAGCAGAGTTGTTTTGCTAACCACTAAAATATGTTCATTTATCAGAATTGACCCATTTTTGCCAGTTTTTTTCCTCTGGAAGCAAAGCAGCTAAAGTGAATTGTTCAGGGGGAGGTGAAGAAATCTGATAAAAAACGGACTTTCATATAACAAAAGCCTGCTTAATTAGATTGACTTTAAAGTAATGTAAACCTAAAGCTTTTCTTAATTCAAAAAGCTTAACTTGTGTGGTAAAATAATTTGCAAATAACATCAGAACTTAGTGTAATTGTTGTTATAACACTAAAGCCATTTGTGCTGCTGACATTTTATTAAGTAACTGAAAGCTTTAGCATGAGATCACAGGACACAATCTTCTGAGATCTAGTTAAAGGGCACTAGGTTGTGTATTTTTTCCTTGATACCAGAATGTACTACCTAAAAAAAAAAGAACAAATTTTGGCTTGACGACTAAGGAACTTGAGAGCACTTCAAAAAGGTGCCCTGTATTCGCCTTGTGTATTTTCTTCTTGACACCCAGATAAAAACCAAAAAAGGTTCTTTAATAGCACTGTAGTCTGCTTGTTAACTGTTTTGCCTTGATAAAAAAAAAATCTTGCTTGGCCAACTGGTTCCTGGACCTGTGATAATCAGCATGACTTATTACAAGGTTCATTTTAGCCTTGTGGTCTGTTTGTTAACTGTTGTACCTTGGTAAAAAAAAATATCTAGCTTGGCTAACTGGTGCCTAGACCTGTGAGCATCAGCACAACTTATTACAAGGTTCCTTTTAGCCTTGTAGTCTGCTTGTTAACTGTTGTACTTTGACAAAAAAAAATATCTAGCTTGGCTAACTGGTCCCCGAACCTATGAGCATCAGTACGACTTAGTACAAGGTTCCTTTTAGCCTTGTGGTCTGCTTGTTAACTGTTGTACCTTGATAAAAAAACATATCTAGTTTGGCTAACTGGTGTCCGGACCTATGAGCATCAGCCCAACTTATTACAAGGTTCCTTTTAGCCTTGTGGTCTGCTTGTTAACTGTTGTACCTTGATAAAAAAACATATCTAGCTTGGCTAACTGGTCCCTGGACCTGTGAGCATCAGCACGACTTATTACAAGGTTCCTTTTAACCTTGAGGTTTGCTTGTTAACTGTTGTACCTTGATAAAAACATATCTAGCTTGGCTAACTGGTCCCTGGACCTGTGAGCATCAGCACGACTTATTACAAGGTTCCTTTTAGCCTTGTGGTCTGCTTGTTAACTGTTGTATCTTGATAGAAAACATAGCTAGCTTGGCTAACTGGTCCCTGGACCTGTGAGCATCAACACAACTTAGTACAAGGTTCCTTTTAGCCTTGTGGTCTGCTTGTTAACTGTTGTACCTTGATTAAAAAAAATCTAGTTCCTTAGCCAAGCCCTGCCTGTTATTGTAATTTCACGCATTAAAAAAAAAAAGCTTTGTTTGATGTCTCTTGACACAGTACTACCCTATGAGCACTGACATTCTTCAGTCTGGTGAGGTATCCCTGCTGCCCTTTGTTATATTGAAAAAAAAGATAGAGACAGTAAAATCATTTTCTTAATTTTATTTTGCTGAAACTGTGACCTGAAGCAAACATGTCAGTTCATCCCATTCTGCTGCTCATTCTGAAATAACATTTCTTAATTACAATTACATCTAGGCCAAGCCTATCTCTTTCCCATGATGAACATCATGTCACTTCTAAGTTTTGGGTTTAGTGCTTCACAGAAACACAAGCAGCCTGGACCAGATGCAACAGAACAATTACCATCCTCCTTTTTGACGTCTTTGACCATAGCATCACCAGATAGTACAACTTCTACTCCAGCTGCTACCATAACTAATGCAAAGAAAAAACAGTCCCATTCTTGTCACGTATCCACATTGCATTTGTGGCAGTGCCAAAAGAAAAATCCAGATTTGTCATGGTTAAAATTTGAAGCAAAAGATAGCATTGCCACTAAAATTTGGTGTAAGTTTTGTCGAGAAAAAAAAGATGTATTCAGAAAGTGGGCAACTAGAGCCGGTAAAATGAGCAATGTGGATTTATACATCAGTGGAACTAATAATGTTAAAAAACTAACTGTGAGAGGCATGCTGTATCAGAAGGCATAAACCTGCTTGTTGGCTGCTGCGTTAGCCGATAGTATGCCCTCAGGTGGTGAAATAAAAAATGTATCTTAAAAATGAATAAAAAATCTGTATACAAATTAGAGAAACTTTTTGGTATTGCCTACTACATTGCTAAAGTGGAGGACCCCTTTCCTGAAATTCAAGGGACTAATATCACTGGAAAAGAGAAATGGTGTAGAACTTGCTGAAGCTTATGCCAATGAGAAAGCGTGTGTCACATTCATTGCAGCTATTGCTGATCACTTAAGAAGTCCAATTATGTGTCACTTCACTGGAGAAGCAACACCATACAGATATCATTCTGTCTTTATTGATGGGACTACTGACAGGACCACCACGGAGAAGGAGATTGTGTATGGCAAAATTCTTGAAAATGGGCAACCTACTATGAAGTTTATAGGATTAATTGATGTTGATTCTGGTGATGCAAGTGGTATGAGGTCTACAATGACTTCCACATGCTCAAAATTGTTGGGACAGGACACGGTTAACCTAAAACAGTTATCCTCCATTGGTGCAGGAACAGATGGTGCGTCCATCAACTGTGGATGTAATAAGTGTTTGATGGCATTATTGAAAGAAGAGTGCCCATGACTTCTTGCCATTCACTGTGTTCCTCACAGGCTTGAATTAGCAGCCAAAGATGCTTTCAAGAACACCTATTTTTCACAGACCATTGACAGCATATTAAGATCAATATTCTATTTTTACAAAAACTCCCCAAAACATTACAGAGACTTAAAAAGAGTGGTGGAAGCTACCAACTGGTACAACAACCCACAAGAGACAGTGCTATCCTAGATCTAGTACTGACTAACAGGGAAAGGATCACAGATCTCCAGATAGATGGCCACCTGGGGGCCAGTGACCATCACATGGTATGCTTCAATTTGGCCACTAGAACTAAATCATCCCATTCCAAGCTAAAATATGGGACTTCAAAGGAGCTGACTTTGACAAGATGGCCAGAGTTAAGCTAGCCCTGGCAAAAAGAAATATGGGTGAGGGGGTACAGACAAAGTGGGCAAGCATTAAGGATGCAATACTCGAAGCAACATCCCATTGTGCTAGAGAGAAAAGGAAGTGCAAAAGAAGAAGGACATTTTGGTTCTCAAAAACAGAAGCAGCAAAGGTCAGAGCCAAAAGGTTGGTCTTCAGGAAATATAAGGGAACACAGCAGGATGAAGATAGGGAGGCATACCAAACTTCCCTAAGGGAGGAAGGGAAGGCAGTAAGGCAGGCAAAGGCCCAAACCAAGGAAACACTAACACGAACAGTAAAAGAAGGTGATAAGACTTTCTATAGATACATTAGTGAAAGGAGAAAGTCCAGAGGGGTATTGATAAGATCAAAGGAGATAAGGGGGCATGTGAGGAGGAGGACCATGTAAAAGCATCTAAAATCTCATGGCACAGGATGGAACCACACTGGCCAAGTTCAGGAGAGAAGTGGTTATTAATGGGGAAGGGACAGCAGTGTTTAAAGAAATTGAGCTCCAGGGGAAAATAAGGGATGCTCTTTCAGCCCTTGTAAAGGAATGTGAAGTGATAGTAAACAGTGTAATAGACTGTCTCAACCAGTGCTTCTTGGGGTTTGCAGAAGACTCATTTTTTTTCTGCCTCCTGTGCTCGCTGGTCCCCCACTCCTTGAGGTTCCACAGGCTCCTTCCAGCCCCGCTGTCCTTACTCAGCCCTCCTCTGGTCCTCATCTGGCAGCCAATCCCCAGGATATCCCGGCATATTCCTTTGCTGGGTGGGTCCCCCTCCTCCGAGGGGGAAGGCACCAGGGAGAGGGGATGGCCTCAGCACACACTACTACAGCCCAGGGATGCTGCTGAGGAGCAGGAGGCACTGGAAAGACACTGGAGGCACTCAGGGAACAGAGAGCCATCATTCAGTGGCCAGCGAGCAATTTTCCCTTTTTCTGTTGGGGGCAGCATAGTGACGTCATGGCATACACCGACGTCCGCTCCTCCCCCAGTTAGCATTGGGGCCATGCATCCTGTGATACTCCCAGCCTCTGCTAGGAGCCAGCAGGTGCTGGACCAGTCACCCTACCCTCCCCCAGAGAAGGAGAGCTGCCCATGGGATGCTCAATCCTTCTCCCCCGGCTGGCCCTCCAGTGACCCGTGCTCACTCCCGAACTTGGGTCACTGGCATCGCAAGTGGAAATCCAACTACTGTGCCAGTGGGCCGGCATGATCCATTGTTAAAGAATGGCACTGTCACTGACCCTGCCAACTGGCCTGACAATGATCACAAGCTTTTGGAATTTGGAAATGAGGAGATCCAGTTTTTTATTAACCACTTCTCTCCTGTCTTGCTGCAGAATGGATGCAATGTGCATACTGCAGTGACTGAATGGAAACTGTTGAAACAGATTATTACCAAGTATCACAAGCAGCTCTCATTCCTTGAGGTATGGTGTGTAATCTTCCAGAGAAAATCTCAATACTTCAGCAGCATTCTTCATGTCATAGCTATAGTACTTGTGTATCCAATATCTAGTGCCACATTAGAACAGGCATTTTCAGCTATGAAAAGTTTTTTTTCAGCCTGGTGGGCTAACCTGAAGACCAGCACCATAGCTGACTAACTTTTAATCTCCATGGAGGCCCCAAACCACAAGATTTTTGCAGTACACCGTCTAAAAAGAGTGGTTTATAAAAACAAAACGTAGGTTGGGTGCAAAACCTCACAGGTCATCAATAGCAGGTCAGAGCAAAGTAGCAGTAGTGGAGGAAGGTCACATCACATCTAATGAAAGTGAAAATGAGGAGGACCGCCATCATTGAACAACATTCAGATGAAGATTAATAACTTGTGGGGAATTTTAGCTGCTTGCGATACTTGCTGTTTTTAAACTATTGTACTTCCCCCACACACAAATTGCATTACATAAAATGTGTAAAATTACAATATGTAAAACAAAATGACACCACATAGTTGGAATACTCTTTATTTAATGAAAGTCTGTCTGCCTTCTTGCGAAGTATAAAATCTTCCAAGCAGCATTTCTGAGCAACTGTTCTTTGCTCGCTTGACTTCTTCTACATATTCTGCTCTCTGCCTGACCTTCTGGCCTAAATCTGGTCTGCTTTCTCTTCTCTCTTCCTAGTACTACTCTTGCTCTGTCTAGTGCTAGTCTTAGCTGTTTATCCCTGGCAAAGCAAAAGAAAAACAAAAAAACATAAATATTCTTGTTTTCTCTTAAGACGTACATTTTTCTTCATTTTTGGCAAATAGCTCCTGGTTGGCCAAAAAATGTCGATGACCAGGAGCTGTTCTTGGCTCCTGATTGCCAAAACCTTATTTCTGCCCCTGTGTCTGCATTAGTGTATTTTATTGCAATGCATTTCCCTTCTTATTCTGATAGTAGAATTGTATCCTCACCTGCGCAGGTCCCTTTGAGATATCCCTGAAAACAATGTTACTTAATAAATTCTTTGTTTTTTAATATTTTAACCTCAAACTCTCAACATAGAGACCACATCTCATAAACCCAGTAGGTGAACATTCTCAAATCCCTGCTGAAAGGTACAGAAACACATTTCAGCCAGGATGTAAAAAATTACAGCTGTAATGTTTGTGAGGTGGTGTGAAAAAATGGCTATGTTAAACATTTGGAGTCAAAATATTAAAAACTACCAATGTTACGTGCATGCATCCAAAAATTTCCACCAATGCTCACAACCTGGCCAATTTTAGGAATGTGTTCACTAAATTTCCAACATGGCCTTTCTGGGACCCAACCTCATGAACACTGGTGGTGAAATTTCATTATTCAATCCTGAAAGGTGATTTTGCACAGCAACTGCAAAATCACCTTCTGTGCCTGATTAACAAAATGGCATTGTCAGTGTTTATGAGGTGGGGTCCCATAAAAGGTTATGCGGAAATATTTGTGAAAAAATTCCTAAAAATGGTGAAGCTATGAGCATAAGTTCAAAATGCCTTTGAAAAACATTATGCAGTATTTACCTTTATTCATGGTTTGGCTTTGAAGAGTGCAGATGTGTCTCAGTCCACAGAAGATGACATTGTTCAACCTCTGGTGGCATTGGGTAAGGAGGAGGTGGGGAGTGCTCAGTGAGAGTGTCAGGATGGGTGGAGGGGATGGTGTGGATGATGAGGGACCATTTTCTTTATTTCTGGTAAAAAAAAAATGTCCAAGGATGGTTTTCCTTTTGCAGAAAGCAAGTAAAATAAACTATTTTGGGATACTGGGGTGGGTTTCTCAGTGTCCCACATTGTTGGGAGGCTTGTAAATGCTGACATGGGGATTGGGTGCCCCAATGCCAGCAACCATTACTAAAACAAGGGGCTTGGGTAGGCATCTGACACTGGGGGAAGGCATCCTGGTGTTGGATTGTACAGTAAACAAATAGATAAATAACTATACTGCCACTGGGGGATTGAGGCCCCTGGTGTGCAGACACAGTTTATTTTAAGACACAGCACAGTCAAGATGGCCTGACATATGAATCACGACACAGCAGGGGTTGCTGTATGACACAGCTGTTTGTTCATACATGACAGCTGCATCCTAAAGTGCAACAGGCTGTTGCGGCAAAAATTCACTCATCCAGAGAACACTGATTTTTTAAACTGCACATGCTCACAAACAAAACTTTTTTCTTAAATAATTAAAACAAAAATCACAAAACAGTTGAACCTATAAACAACAAAAGCACATACCTTGGAGCAACTGCTATAAAACCTGAAAGTTTTAGGTTTCAAAACCTCATATTTCTTGAGTTATCAGATGGCTAAAAAGTCTTAATTTTCAAAAATGGTGAGTTTTATGTTTTTTTGCACCTCTCTAAATTTTCACCCAATTAACCAATCTACATGAAAGTTTCAGGACCAAGAGACCCTGGCACAAAGGTTATGGCTTCCAAATTTCATGTAAATTGGTTGAACAGGGGCAAAGTTATTAAGGTGCAAACATTGGGATTTAACATGAAAGTGCTTACTCAACCCTAAAATACAGGCGCAACTGCACCTGTATAATGTACACACACACACCTTTTGCTGTCTGGGTAACCTGTTGTCTTTTGGGGCCCAGTGTGCTGTAAACTAAACTTTAAAACAGAAATGCATACCATTCTAAGACACTTAGTGAAAAATATTATTTCTACAATTAAACACAATATTATCTACAGTGTTCTAAATTATAATCTTCACTTCTGAGAAAGTATCCCTCATCATGAGAATCAATGCCCTAATTCCCCATCATTCTAATAGCTCACAATCCTCATTTTATTACCAAAAATTTCACAGGCATGATTACATGTGCACACACACTTCTAACACTCACATACCAGTATTACTACATACAACACTTTCTTCACTATCCATATCACCCCAAAAACTGCAAACATAAGACTACAACACCAAATACACACAATAAAAAATCAAACACAATGTACACATGCTTACATAAACTAATAAACTCCAAGAAAATAACATGCTCACAACACAAAACCACTCTACTCCAAACAATAACTCTTTTTTTTACATTCTGATTTATGCACTGGGTTATCAGGGCATCTCTCAGGAGCGCCCAATCAACCACGGCCCCTACTCTCTGGTCTAAAACTACATTCCTTCAGGGATTCACTGAGCACCCTTCTCCCCAAACCCAAGGAACCTCCCAACCTCCTGGATCAACCTCTGAGGGAGGGCCCGCCTCACCTACCTGGCAGCCTTTCTGCAATTAGAGGGTCAGTCTTGGGTTGGTTCAAAGTGCTCAGGAGAACCTATTGAAGGGATGATCCAGTCTTTGTGATGTGGGCTTTTGGCTCCTGGGGCCTCTATCACCTCTCTGTATCCTCCAGGGTTTTTTCTGCTTGTGTCCCATTATCCTGAGACCCCAAAAGCTGTACTGCGTGTGCATGCAGGTGTGCATGTGCACTGCAGCTCTGATCCACAGCCTCATCCACCCTCCCCTGGCCTAGCACCAGGGCTCTTTGAATGTGATTCTGCCACACGGCCTCCACCAGGAGGCAACCAAACCCTGAAGAGCCCCTCAGATCCATCCTGAGGATGAGAGCTGCCAATTGGCAGCTCAGTCAGCTTCTTCCCCCCTGGCCCACCCCGATGACCAAAGTCTGTTCCCGAACTCGGGTCACCGGTGTGGCGTGAGGTGTGGCAGCCAGTACTTCAACCTTTAGTGCCACCAGGCCAGCCAACAATAACATTCTTAACAACACTCTCACATCTCACCACCTATTTCCTACACCTCACATCACTTGTTTAACCGTTACTTAAAACACTGTAAAACAAGAATGATCAAAGCCAGCCCATAGGCACAGCAGATAGATTTGCTGCTGTGACACGGGTGACATGGGTTGGGGAATGGACTTGAGATGCCTGAGGACTGGCCAGGAGTGGGGTGGATTGAACAGCCATCACACACTTTCCACCTCTGGGGGAGAGGGGGTAGAGTGGCTCTGGTCTGGTGCTCCTGGGTGACCATGGGACACTCTGATCAGAGCACCTGTGAGCATCACTACCCAGGACCATGTTGGATGCATGATTTGGTTGCATTGTCCACCTTGACATGCCCCCTTCTACAAGAAACAAAAGTACCTCCAGTGCGCCAATCATGCCTTCTGCCCCAGTAGCAGACCTTGGGTCCCCTGTGCACCCATTACTGAGCACCAATGAAGTCATGCCAGGTAGGCTTTAAAGGCTCCACCCTGGGGTGAATCCAGGGAGCACTGCATCTAGGATGATGCCAGGTCTGTTGGTGGGGGCGGGCAGCTGAGGGGACAAATGCTGCCAGAAGAAAAAAACATACTAAGATAAAGAATGATCAAATATCTTCACTCCACACTGTTCCAAAACCAGACTTACATAAATACACAATCCAGACACCATGTCACTCAAATCTACTTAATTTCTTTCACTAGAACACAAAAATACATCAGAGAACACCAGTGCATGTAACTAACTATCACTACAGCAAACCGTTCCAAAGCATACCACATAAAATACTAACAAAGGAATTCAAGACATCAGTGAAATAATCCAAGCTCACATATTACAAAAAAAAAGTGCCATGCCAATACTCAACAGAAAATGGATGAAAATCACTTTCACTGTAATCAAGAAACAGTGACCAATATCCTGCCACACAGTTCAGTAAAGGGGCCACTCCTGTTCAAAATCATCATAAATAAAAAGGGAAAAAAATTGAATAAAACATATCTCATCCTCCACAGCAGACTGAAGGCACTGTACAAAATGCCATGATGGAGTGGGCTTTTTGGAAATACAGTTAGCAGACAGGGACTCAGGGAGCAGAGACCAAGAGACCTACGGGTGGTGCACTTAACTGATGTTCAGAGTGCAGAGGTTCTGAGGCACAGAGGAAATAGATTAACCAGCTAAAGTCATAAAGGTTTTGGACTGTAAAAATGAAATTCAGTACAAAGTTAAATTGTAAAGAATGGGCATAGGGACTGGTAACAAAACACAATGCCTCCATAATTAGCCAGACCATTCACAAAACTTTCTAATGCAGGGAAGGTGTGTGAGAGTTAAGTATAAGTGCAACTAACTACAGCTCAAGTTGTATGTGTTTTGCAGCATCTAGAAAAGCTGGACAGTGGTGAAGAGATGCGTTACCCTCAGCATGTGCATTCCTGGGTCAGCCAGAAGGACAGGGAGCTTAAAAGGTTATAGACAGTGGATGTTCTGGAGCACCAGCCAATGTGGCATTGCCTGGGTGGCTTGTGAATGTATGTGTAATTTGTTTCCACCATGGAAAGAACATTTTCCAGGTACCTCAGTGTTGGGCCTGTCATAAGGTTTATGGATTGAGCCAGCCATCGAGCCCTGCCTGAACACAAGCCAACTGTGCCATCTTGTAGCTAAGGTGGGTTGTTAATACTGCACTGTCTGAAGGAGAGGACCTAGAGGAATTTAGCGATGAGTAGCTAAAGCAATTGCCCTGTAGAGATATCACTTCTGGTTTGGAAACTAGCTCCACAAGTGAGGAAGAACCTTCATTATCTCTGGTGGGGAAGCAGTGGGACTCAAGATAGAGCTCAGTGTCCATGAGTTGAGTGAAGAAATGGAAAAACTCTTAGTGTAGGAGCCAGTTGCCAAGTCTACTGACAGCCAAGAGTGGGTCCTTTCAGGGGTTGAGTCTCCAAAAGGCTTCTGAGGGACCCAGATTGACAAATTGGATCCTTTGAGTAGAACACCTTCAGCACTTATGGAGCAACAGGAAGAGTCAATCGAAGATTCTAGACTGGGAGAACCCCAACATACTGTCCTGTCCACTACCATTACTGCCAACAACTTCGCAGTGGAATTTCACACATCCTCGTCAGCTGAGGAAGAGGAGGAAGATGGTAATGTCATGCCAACCTGGGACAGAGATGCCTGGGAAGACCAGACTAAGCCACCATCCAGCTGTGCTGAAAAGTGTTGTCTGCCCAAGAGCAGTAAGGGGGAGAGAGTAATCTGAAGAAAGGTGCAACAGATTTTTGGAACAGTATCTGTACCTGCCACGGTGGGCTTGGTATGAGATTGAAGATTGCTATGAAGCATGGCTCATGGAGGAAGCCATGAGAATGGCAACAGGACAAAGATATCTGTGGACCCCAGCAGGAGCAACTAAGCTGCAGAGAAGGTATGAAGAGTGCATCAAAATGGGGGAAGGTCAGACGCACTCTTCACTTGGATGTGATGATCTGCACAGATAAAGAGAGCAGGCAGGCAATTCACTCTCTGCCTATAAGATGTCCGGATGGCACTGTTGTGTATTAGCCTCATCCTGATTGGTGTTCCTGAAAATACTTACTGGACAGTCCAGACTGACACATCAGCAGAGCCTGATGTACAAAGTTGCCATGTTGGCAAAGTATGGAAGAGACTGTAAGCTATGGTCAGCAGACCACATTCTGCAGGGAACTGACTAAAGAAGAGGATGACTTGCCACTGCATCCTCATCTCTCAGAGGAAAAGAGGGGTGAGGTTTATCTGGGTCCTGTTCCAACTCTAGTTCCAGAGATTGTGAGGGAGATCAGAGTCACAAGGTCTGCAGGTAGCAGTTCCAGCCACAGGAGGATGTACTGTACCTGCTAACAGTAGTCATGAGTTCCAGTGTCATCCTACATGTCAGAACTGGTAGGGCCAGGTTTTTGTTATTTATTGATATGCATGTTCCTGTAGATTAGTCATGTTTTCAAGGGGCATCATGGACAATATGCTATCCTGGTTCTCCTGGACATTGTACCTGGACATTTTCCAGCAGGCGTTAGGCCTTGTTTCGGGGAACTATAGAACTGTTCACCATCTGATAGCCAGAGACACATTTGTCTGGTCAATCCCAGTCCCAAGGACATTTCTCCTTATATGGACTAACAGGGTTTCCCTTTACCCAGTTTTTAATGTTTTATACTGTTTTGCACAAAAACACTAAAAGGAAAAATATTTGTGCTTTTGCATGCTCTTTTGCAGGTGCAGCTGAAGAACCCGAGGCATTGATTAAAGTATCTGTGGATGCTTCAGAGACTATTTTGGAATTATTGTATCTATGGTTTTAATTCTTTTGACATGTACTGTTATTAATTGTTATCACTGGTGTAAAGTTAGTAGTTGCTAATTTAGGAAATGCATAGCAATCCATTATGCATACCTTTAATAGGTGCTAATGGCTTTTTGCTTTCTAGGTCTGGGAAAGGGCATGGTTTGGGTACTTCTTTGGTGTAGCATCGTGGGTAATGCTAGCTAGAGGGTTCACTAATAAGCATCAGGTGGTGGAACTAGGTTAATTCCTGATGGAGAATGGATTAGTGTCCCCAGCAATGGTGGAAAATGGTCAGTACCATTCCATCAGGAAGCCACCTCCAGTAACCAGACATGCTACATGCTACTGATGAAGAATTCCATAGTTAGCTGGCTGTAGGTAGCTGTTACATGGCTCCCATGTCCTCCCTAGTGACCTGCCTATGCTGGCCATAGGTACAGGAAGGGGTGTACAGCCTTCCTCATAGGGCACCCAGGAGGAAGGCCTGTTGCAGTCCAAAGCCCTTGCTGTGGACAGCAAGATTTTCTGGTGGTGTTGAGTGTAACCCCTGGGTTCCCCCTAGGGTTACTAGAACCTTGTGTAGTTAGTGGGTTTGCTAAGTAGGCAGCCTGGGAAGCAAAAGGTTAAATTTCTAGGGCTCCCTTGGCAGTTTTCATCAGACATTCTGGCAGAGGTTCCAGGTGGGTTTGGCTTTTGCAGCAGCATAAGCCACGGTAGATTGTTGCTGAGTCTGTTAGTTTCTGCCTCAGAGCAGTGCAGTTCAGTTCTGAGGGCTGACTGAGAAGAGCTACAGAAAAGGTGTTAACCCTCTCCTGATCCTTTTTAGTCCTTAGTGTGGGCACAAAGTAGCCAGCATTGAGTTGCGGCAGCCTTCTCCTGTGCTGAGCCCCCAAGGGATTGAACAGCTGAAGGACAATGGGTCAAGTTACTGTGAGTGACACATTTAGTTTAGTTTGGTTTATTGAGCTACACATTGCAGCCAAATTCCACACAAGGTGTGGCTGAAGTTAGGTACATTATGAAATATATACAGAAAAATAAACAAATAAGAAGCAAAGAAAATACACACCCAAGTACAGTGCATCCCACTTAAATGCATACCTGATAAACGCATAGCCCACATAAACGCATAGAATTTCCAAGTCCCTATTTTTTTCCTATACTTCCTATGTAAAATAAACCTGTTAAAGGCACATAAGGATCCCTTTTAAATGCATATATTTCTCTCAGTTTTGTTCTTTCAAGTATTGACTAACCTGCCCAGTTTTACTGACACTGCTTATAGCTGACTTACTAATTAGCAATTAATTGTCTGTAAATTGGCTGCTCTATTTAAAATGAGTTATTCATCGCCTACTTTAACCTTTAATCCATCAAACCCAAGTCACAGAAGCACCGTCCCTCACACCAAAATCAAAGCAAAGTACCCAAAAGAATGCTACAGAAGAACTTTATATGAACCTCAGAAACACCATCCCTCACACTGGAATCAGACCAAAGAATACCATGTCATGTAACAAATCACTTTATCTCAACCAAAAAAGCACTTAAGTGCTACTAGCATTTCTTTTCCATACCCAGCCCCCCGGGCACATACTGTACTGCAAAATGCACTCACCATTAAAATAATACAAGATCTGGTAAATGCATAGCACTCTTAAATGAATCCTTCTGCTGGTCCCTAGGGTATGTGTATAAGAAGGCTGCACTCTATATAACAAATCACATGAGAATCAATACCTAAGGTAACCTTACAATGAAATTACACATATAGGCCCAGATATTCAAACTGCACCCAAAATGTGCGCAACAGCAGGAGCAAGCACAAATTAATTGCGCATATGCGCAACAGACACGATATTCAAACATGGAGCAGAACAAATTGCACAAGCAGCCAACGTCTGAATATCGCACAAACTGCGCCATAGCGCAACCAGGAAGGGGAAGCTGAGTAGAAAGGTTGCGCCATAGCGCAACAAGGGCAGCCCAGCTGAGCAGTCCAGAGGTGCCATAGCGCAAGCAGAGCTCCCCCAAGCAGAGCAATGGAACTGCACAACCAGGGAGGCAGGCTGGGGCCCATCACCAGCCATGCCACACATGGGCACAGGAACACACTGCAGAACCAACAAGACACCTGCACACCCAAGCACAGCATCACTGGGGTGGGACGGATGATCTACTGGCCCATGGGACAAGCCAACAAAGCACAGCAGGGCCATGATGCCCCAGCACAACCACTGGCAGGCTGAGACTGCCACACACAGGGATTGACAACCACAGTGCACATCAGCCCCCCGTACGCACAGCACACCCTGCACCGTGACCCCAAGACACCACCCATGTGCAGTGACTGGCACTGCAGGAAACACCATGCATCCTCCCTGGCACACGTCAACCCCGTGTAGCAGAGAAGCATACAAGCCAGACCCACCCTGTGCACCCAGCAGTGGGTGGCAGCAGATGGCAAGACCAACAGAAAGTCACTGCCGCGCTGGAGACATCTCCCCATGCGCACACATGTGCACACACACACACACACACACACACACATACCCAGGACCATACCACCCCAGATGGCATGCACACCACTGCAACTGAGCAACCATAGCCAGCTGCAAATCAGAGACAACACAGTATTCATATCAAAATATAAATGTATTAGAAAAATGTAAATTACAAAATCAACAACAACATAACTATTTACAAGAGGGGGGTAGGAGTACAAGGTAGGGGTGGGCAAGGGGTAGGGATGAACAACTTGGAGAGGGAAGGCAGGGCGGGAGGGATGGGTGAAGTGGGAAGGGGAATCTGGCCTAAGGCCTAGCAGGCTGGTCCTCTTCCACCTGGTGCCACCGTGTCTGGCCGTGCCTCCTCCGGAGGCCATGGCGCTGGATGCTGGTGAGGATGGTCCTGTTGTCCAAGGACACCTGGGTGAGCTGCTGCAGTGCCCGCTCTATCCTCCAGAGCACAATGAGACCTAGGAAAATGGGAACACAGTCAATGGCTGTGACTGACCACAACCCTGAACACCACCCAACCTGCAAGCCATATAGCCCAATGTCCCGCACCTGTGATGGTATGCACCCACCCACAGTGAACATGCACATGGCCAGCCCAACCAGGCAGCACCAGCTATGTGCACCACTGCACACACACTGCCCATGTCCATCACAGCACAAACAAGGCTGTCAAGTGACGTGGCAATGTGGTGCGATGCCAGTTCACAGCCATGTGCCCAGTGCATGCATGGACCACCAGTGACGCACACACAGACGTGCAGTGACACTGGACAGTGATGAATGTCACCTGTGTCGTGCATGGTTGTGTTGTGCATGGCTGGTGGTCATGCCCACCCCCTCCAGCATGCAATAGCATCCATGATGTAATGATACTCACACTCCGCAAGCAGCTGTGTCTGCTGCTGCTGTTGCTGTGGCCCACCCCCCGCAGCACCACCGACCGGTACCGGGGCCCTGCCACGGCCCTCCTCACCCTGTGCCTGCATCCTCTCTGCCCTGCCTGTGGGAGACAAATGTTGAGAAAAACATCAGTGTGACTCCAAAGCAGACTGCCCCCTGCCCCAGTGAGAGTGCCTGCCCACACAGCCAGACCCATGCATCTCACACCTGCACACACTGACACAGCCAACCATGTCAGAGCCATCACCTATGCACAGCCACCAAAACACACTCACACCCCTACAGAGAATACAGGTGCATAGATGGTACACCCACCTGGCCTAGGCACCACACCCCTCCTGGCACGTGACCGTAGCTGCTCATGCAGGTCAGGTTCCCTCCTGCAGAGGTCACTGTACCTGTGCTGGCACTGCTCAGCAGACCGGCACTGCCCAGTGACCCCCATCAGGTCATTGGCCACTTGCAGCCAGACCTGAGTTCTAGCCATGGTGAGGGGCTCCTCACCATACAGTGCCCCATAGTGGGGCTCTACCAGGGCCACCAGGTTGGCCACCTCCACCGGGCTCCATTGCACTGCCCTCCTGCGTGCCATGCTTCCAAGTTTACAGCAGGCAATATGGCGCCCCGCAGCGCGGCAACCCCACATGGAAATGTTGTGCAATAGACCACCATAGGTTCCAATCGCGCTGTTTGTACAGCGCCGTTAGTCCACATAGTGCTGTCACCAGACAGCGCAATAGGGCTGTACACATGGCAGCCGAACAGCGCCAGGGGGCAAAGGTTGGACACCAGGTCAGGGGTCTATGATGCAAGGCCACGCACAGCACCATCTGACGTCTACGCATCCTGCGCGACCGACCACCTGCGTGACAGTGCCACAGTGCCATATAGTGCCCAGTGCTGTAGCGCCACTGGCACAATGGTGGCCATGGCCTGAATTGCCGATCGTGCACAGCACATCATCAGTGTGGCAGACGCCTGCGTAAGCTACCTGGGCATGCACAATGCAGTGTACCGCACAGTCACAGATCTGCGCTATTGGCTCAGCCAGCTCAACCGTCTTGCGAAAAGCGCAATGGCGCGATATTCAGCCGACACATGCAAATCATCTGATCAGCCATTCAAAGGCGCAGTGGCATGATTTGCATCTCATTACAGTTGCTCCACTCCTAATTTGCATGCATTGCGCTATAAAAGTGCGACAGTGGGCTGCGCTGGACAGATTCGGTTACTGCAGGTGAGAGGTGAGTTGCATGCTGTGGGATGTTCTGGCCAATGGGCATGGGATAATGCTGTAGACTGCACAGTGACAGGTGTCCACTTCCACCCATACAGATCGCCATGACCGAGCAGAGACAAGGTGAGGGTGAGGATGGTGGGTGAAGGAGGAGGAGGCCCAACTTCACCACGGCAGAGACTGAGGCCCTCTTCCAGGCCTACCTGGAGGATGAGGCACTACTGAGTGGAAGCCGGGGCATCCCTCAGGCCCGTGCGGCTGCATGGGAGGGGGTAGTCTGGGCAGTGAACCTGCACGGAAGCCACCAGCACTCCGTGCAGGAATGCAAAAAGAAGATTGGGACAGACCACAGGAGGGTGAAGGTGAAGGAGAAGGTGGCATCCCTCAGGGCGGCACGTGCTGGCACTGGCGGAGGCCAGCCAGCGGTGGTGGAGCTGACCCCGGCTGAGGACTGACTGGCTGCAACTATGCAGTGCAGTGCTATTGAGGGCGTACCAGGAGGTGGATTCCAGACAGGTGGAAGCCCATCACTGCACGGTATGACATGGTGGTGGTGTTGGGGGGGAAGGTTGTTCACATGCACTCACATGTCCTCTCTTTCTGTTACAGATCCTGTTCATCTTCAGGAGATGGTGGTGGTGGGTCCAGGCAGTGAGGATGACCTGCTGGACATGGAGGAGGGTCCATCCACCTCTGTCACCAGCCAGCATGCACTGCACCAGCATGCACGCTGTGCTGCCAACTCTGGTGTCGGTGATTCGGGTGTGGGGGGTGCACAGCCTGTGTCTCAGCAGTCTGGCATGCAAGCATGCCAGCACGCTGTGACTGTGGCTGTAGCACGTACCTGCACCATTGATGATGCAAGGACTGCAATGGGCAGTGAGATGTGTGTGTCCCATGACGGACACACAGCAGGCCAGCACGTGCCCCTGGGCCTTGCTGGTTCCAACTTGTGTGCCAGCATGTCAGCACAGTCCCAGACTGTGCCTGTCAGCACCAGTGGGGCAGCACCGGTGGCTGTGCAGATGTCTGGCACTGTTGCGGCCACAGTGGTGGAATGAGTGGACCCTGGGGCACAGCGGTTGGAGGGGCAGCAGCAGCAGTCACCCACCAGGTCTGGGGGTACAGTGTCCAGTGGTGGCACATGCCCACCGCCCTTTGATCTGCCCATTCCTGGTCCTGGTGAACAGCGCCCACCCTCAAGGGGTGTTGTGCATCAGGACCTTCCACACCCTGGGGGACAGGATGCCATTGTGGCACAGTACCCATTGGATGAGAACACCCGCCTGCTGTGGGAATCAGTACAGCAGCAGAGGCGGGTTGCAATGTCCGTGGATGCACTGTCTGTGACTGTGGAGCAGCACAGCAGGGAGTGTGCTCTGGACCATGCAGAGATAGTCCACATGCAGATGGATGTGACCGCCACCATTGACAGGCTGACCCAGGCAGTGGTCTCTGTCGTGGATGCATTGGGCACACAGTCAGGTGCCCCTGTACCACACACCCCACACAGTTCACTCTCCACTCCCCATTCCCGGCGTCGTGCGACACCAGGTCTGTCAATGCCGGGTTCTGCTGTGGGCATCCCGAGCACCCCTGGTGCAGGTATGTTCGGCATGCTGCAGACCCCTGTGTGGGCAAGGTCGCGTTTGCACAGTCGGACCCCTGGTGGTCCAACAGTGCCACCCCATGTGGCCCCTGCTCAGCCTGCCAGTGCTGTTGGGTCACGGTGGGGCCGCCCATGCATTCACGGTGGCCGTGGGACAGTGCTACATGACTGACCTGTCTCCCAGTGTGGGCCCTGTCTGGTGCTGCCCTGTGTGCAATGTGTGTCATGGTGGGCAGTGCACTGCTGGGTGCTCTGCTCAACACGCCGACACACGGACCACCTGCACACACCCTCCCAACTGCTGTTCACAGGTGCATGTGCATGATGATGCCTGCATTGTACTGTACACCAAGGTGCAAGGGTGCCCAGCATCTGACACATGTACTTGGACAGTACAAGTGGTGGGGGTGGTCGGTGGTTCTGTGTGCTACCAATGTCGGTTCTGCTGTGCTGTGCATCTGCCCATGTACGCTCTGTGTCTGGTGTGTGTGTGTGTGTCCATATGAGTGTTCACCCCTCCCTGATGGTGTGTTTGTATGCCTGGACCCTTCCACTCCCCTGGCCATCATGCACCCCTGGTGTGTTACCCTGTGTGCCTGTGGTTTGTGCCTGGACAGTGTTGGTTGCACATGGCCCCTTGACTTACCTGTGTCATGCATAGTGCTCCTCTGTGATGGTGTCCCGGTGCAGCTGGGCCTGCCGGATCAGTCGGGGGTCCCGCCGTCCTAGGAGGGGCTGCTCATCACCATCAACACCGGCGCCACTGGCGTCCCCATCGCTGTCCCCCCTCTTCAATCTGTAGGGCTATCCCACAGTCTTTGGCCATGTTGTGCAGGATGCAACAGGCCAGGAATATCCCACAGGCCTTTGGGGGGCTGTACTGTAGGGCACCACCGGAGGTGTCTAGCCATCGGAAGCATGCCTTGAGCATCCCAAACACCCGCTCTATGATGTTGCGTGTGGCAGCATGTGCCTCATTATAGCATTGCTGTGATGGGGTCATGGGGCGCCGGTACGGTGTGAGCAGCCAGGGACAGAGTGGGCACCTGCTGTCACCTGTGTGGAGATAGTGGAGATCAGTGTCATGTTCAGGTCAATTTTGCCCATATCCCTGTGTGCCACTACCATGGCACCTGTGGCATTCCCACCCTTGCCCCAAGTTTGCATTCCATACATGCGTACTCACCCACTAGATGTCCTGTGGGGATGTCCCCACTCTTGAATCGATGGCACAGTGTGGACTGATGCCATATGAAGGCATCATGTGCTCCACCAGGGTGTGTGGCACAGACATTGATTATACGCCCAGTGGCATCACACACCACCTGGCAGTTGACACTGGAGTAGCCCTTTCGGTTCCTATATGCTGCCCCATCGGGGCCAGGTGGCGTGCGAATGGCCACTTGGGTGCAGTCTATGGCCCCTAGCATGCCAGGCATATGTGCTACCCTGTGGAACTCCCGCATGTTTGCTGTACGCTCTGCTGCAGTGCTGGGGAAATGGATGTGCTCCGCAGCATGTGGCAGCAGTGTGCTGAGGAATTGGGTGAGGATGCGTGACTTGGCAAACTGTGTGATGCCTGTGGTGTCCCCTGTCAGCCTCTGGAAGGTGCCCATGGTGAGCAGGCACATGCAGGCTGTCTCCTTGGTCTCCACTGACAGAGCGTGACTCCGTCGTGAGGGTGCCTGCATCACATCACTGCACAGCTCACAGAGCCGCCTCAGTATTGCCCTGTTCAGGCAGTACCGGCCCACGATCTCTACATCTGTATACAGCTCATAGCTGATGCGGGCACGGTACTGCCTGTTGGGGGCATACCGCCGATGGGCCCTTCCACGGCCTTGTCCCCCTGCAGCTTGCATTCTCACCCCCTCATTACAGCTTCCATGTGGAAGCTGGCACTGTCCATCTCCCTGGCCTGACCCCCCCTGGCTGGTGTTGCTGTGTTACCCCCGCTGTCCTGAATGCTACTTCCACTGCACCGGGCACCCCCCGCTGGCCTCTGCAGCCTATGGCCCACAATGCTTGCCTTGCCTGCCCTAGCCTGTCACTGTCTGTCTGTCTGTCTGTCTCTCTCTCTACCCCACTTGGCATCCTTGTAGCGTTCTTGCGCCGCTTCCTTGAGCCTTTTTATTTTGGGTCATTTCCGCTGGTGCACAATTTCTAGCAGTTCCGCTCTTGCGCACTGCGCAAGTCTTTGAATATTGCATTGCTCTCTTTATGCATGGATCCACCCCGTCGGTTGCGCATGCCTTCCTTTGCATTGCGCTGTTGCTCAGCATGTTTTCAGTGGTGCAACTGCCTCTTGCTGAATATTGCAGAATGGCGCACTTTTGGTCTTGCGCAGGCGCAACCCTATTGCGCATGGCGCAAACCTTTTGAATATCCCACCCATAGTGTATAATAAAAAATGCAATAAATAAGCCTAAGTAGTATAAGTTCATATATCTCATCAAATGTTAAATTTCAGCCAATCAGAGTGTGCCACGTCATTTGACATGTAGGCATAGCCTAAATGGACCAATCAGAATCGTCCCTTTTTTAACCAGAAGTCCCTCCCTAAATGTGTTAGCCCTGCTAACTTTCTGCCAGAAATGACATATGCTCGAACCCGTGTCCCAACCCCTTGCACAGGAAATTACATACGCTCAAGCCTGTGTCCCGCCCCCTTGTGCAGGAAATGACATGCACTCGAACCCATGTCCCACCCTACTTGCACAGGAAATGACCAGTGCTGAAACCTCAGAAGTGACATAACACCACCATTTTGTAAGTGTCCTAAACACCTCCTTCTCCTGCACCCCTTGAACCCCTGCCATGCCATCCTGGCTCGAACCTGAGTCCCACCATCCTAGCTTGAACTCCTGTCCTCTCTCCTTTCTCCTGCACCCCACCATCCTGGATCGAACCCCGTCCCTCTTTACCATGCCCCACCCCCAAAAAAATAAGTTAGGGTTTATGTAGTGTTATGTACCCCCTGTCGGCTTGGGGATATAACTGCAGAGGCATGTGTGTGTTTTCTTGATTAGGATATTTTCAGAATGCTGTATCTAGGAGGCAGCCTCATCGTGCAGTGGGTTCGGAGATCTGTTTGGAGACCCCCTCAGAGGGAAATCCATCTGCCTGTGTAAGTACCCCTTTTCTGTTTTATAACAAACAAGGTATAAAATAATGTATTATGCATCTGTAGGACTGTGTAAAACTTGTGGCAAAATGTTACATCTATGTTTATGTATATGCAGGAACCATTCATAAGCTAAAATGGGGACCTCCATGTAAATAAGCTGGTTCAACAGTTTTCTCTGGATAGCATTGCAAAATGCTGGCTCTGTGTGTGTGTGTGTGTGTGTGTGTGTGTGTGTGTGTGTGTGTGTGTGAAGATTTCTGTATTTACAGGGATCTGTAAAAATGTAGATATAAGCTTTTGTTTTAAAAAATAAAATTGCGTGTTTTAAATTGAGAGTGAGAAAGGCTAAGACTCGGTGTGTGTGTGTTTGTGGAGACCTGCATGTAAATAAGCTGGTTCAACAGTTCCTCTGGATAGCAAGGCAAATGCTAGCAATCACAAACTAATCATGTATACCCCATAATGAATTTCAGAATAAAATACATTTGAATCACAAACTAATAATTTATAACCCATCATGAAATACAGAATAAAATACATTTGAATCAGAAAAAAGGAAGACACATACCTATAATTTTCCCCTCAGCTCTGTGTAGTATCAAGGAGAAGGCTGATTCTGGGTGGGGCTTTTATCACTGTGCTGTCTTAGCCAAACTACACAGAGAGATGCCAGTCAGAAAAGACTTGCCTGCTCCTGTTGGAAGCTGAGAAACTTGCTATACTGCAGAGAACAAACTAGAATGCATATGAGGAACTGGGAACCTGGTAAAACATAATATTGTTGGGGACTAGTTAGGAAGCTAACCTACGCTTTCTACAGAAAGTTTCATTATTTTCTTATTGGCATTAAGAATAGCAGGATTCCATTAAGGTGTAGTAGTTTTATAACCAGAGGGGGTGAAATACAACAGAAGTTGCTTGATTTCTGTGCTAGACGCATAGGATTTGGAAGGATATTTGTGCAATATTTTAGAAGTGTCCTGCTGGCTAAACAGTGAGTTCATTTTTATCCCTGGACTCAGTAGAGTGGTTTATGTAGGAGTAGTGGTCTAGTAAATTTTGGTGTTGGTTGACTTACTATAAAGGGCAGTACTCACCAGGGTGGTGAAGCAGTGGTGTATTTGATTATTTCTAACAGTCACCAGTGGTTGTGGCCTACCCACTCACCCTTCCCCTCACCCGCCCACCCCAGGCATGGCATTTCCTTTATAGCCAAGGTTCTGACATCACTTCCTCAACAGGTCTTGGGGCAGAACTGTCATATTCTTAATTACCCAGCACAGTGCATAAAGGATAAGTACACACACAAAAAAATATATATATTACTCATTGTATATTATAAGAAAGAGGGACATGTGGGGAGTGATGCAATGCAGTGGCTGTGGGGCAGCAATTTTCCGGGAGACATTCTGGAACCTGCATTGATGTCCTATTTGCAGGCGACTGTCAGCTCTGAGGGAGGAGGTTGCCCACCTCCAGGCTGAACTGGCAAGGTCTAAGGAGGCCTCCCCCACCCAAAGAGCACCATTTCTACAACCACTGCCTCAGAGGTTGCCATGTGTGAAGAACAGATGGACCACAGTAGGTTCTGGGAGGGTAAGGGTGGTGGAACAGAAGCATATCCCCCGAGTTGCACCTCTACACAAATCATGTGTCAGTCTGGCAAATCAAGGTTCCGCTATGATGGCACCCTCATTGGAGACCAAGAAGAATGCTGGGGACATCCACAAGGGAGACCCACAAAAGAGTGGCAAGGGACACCACAGGGGAAAGAAATGGCTTCTGATAGGGGACTCAGTTGTTAGGGGGGTGTAGACCTGGGGAAGGGAGAGGAGAGGGAAGTAAAGTGCCTGCCTGGTGCCATGGCTTGGAGGGACAGGAAGCAAATCCTCAGGATTGCAGAAGCAGCATCACAGGAGAGGAAACTAGATATCATTGTCCACTTCGGGACAAATGACCTAGCTAGGCATGAGATCAGTGCAGTGCAGGATGAATTTGTGGAGTTAGGGAGGGGCCTCAGACAGGTAGCAAGCACAGTAACCTTCTCAGAGGTGCTGCCAGTATATGGCAGGGGTGAGGCTAGGGTACTGCACACCATGCAGTTTAATGAATGGTTGCAAAACTGATGCAGAGCACAGGGCTTTGGCTTCATTGGGGACTGGGGGTCCACCTGGAGAGATGAAGGTCTATACTGGCATGATGGTCTGCATCTGTCCAGGAAGGGAAACACGCTCCTAGGTGACAGGTTTAAAGGTTTCCTTGGCAAGCTTTTAAACTAGCCAAGGGGGGAGGTGCTGATAGGAAACAGGAAAGTTCAAGCCTCCCCCCACAAAACATGGCAGGTAGTAGGGTAAACACTGAGGTATAGAGCTTGACAGAGGGTAGGACAGGGGTAAATGGAAAAATGGACAAGGGCAAAAAGAGCAGGGATGGGGTAAAAAAGGATAAAGCCAACATTAAATGGAGGGCAATGCGTACCAATGCCCATAGTCTTGGAAACAAGCTTCCAGAGTTAGTAGCCCTGATGGAAGAGGAACACTTGGATATTGTGGCAGTCACAGAAACATGGTACATGGAGAACCATGACTGGGATGTCAACATACCAGGGTACACAATCTACAGAAGGGACAGGGAGGGTAAAAGAGGAGGTGGAATAGCTCTCTACATAAGGGAAGGGATCAAAGCTACAGAACTAAAAAGTAAAGGGGGAGGACAAGAGGAACTCTGGGTCACCTTGGAGACAAGGAATGGCATGACAATCCACACAGGGTTGTATACAGACCCCCATCTCAAGGGGAAGAAATGGACAAGAAAATGATAGAGGGCATTCTCAAAATGGCTGAAAAAGGGGAGATAATGTTGATGGGGACCTGAATATGCCAGATGTTAACTGGGTGACATGGACTGCAGCCACATCCAAGAGTAGGGTCATTCTCTATGCCATACAGGGGGCATGCCTTGGACAGCTAGTGGTGGAACCCACTCAGGAGGGAGCAATATTAGACCTTGTACTCTCAAATAGAGAGAGGATCACAAATTTAGAAGTCAGTAGACATCTGGGAACAAGTGACCACTGCACAGTGCGCTTCACAATAAACTCAACCATGGAGACAAGCCATACAAAGACAAGGATACTGGACTTTAAAAGGGCTGACTTTGGCATAATGGGTGAATACCTGAGAAATGCATTAGCAAATGGCCAGAAAGGAGGGGTGGAAGAACAATGGAAAAAATCAAAACTGCCATCATGGAGGCAACAAGCCTTTGTGTGAAACAAATAAAGAAAACAAAGTGAAATAAAAAAACACTATGGTTCTCAAAAGAGGTATCAGGGAAGGTTAAGGAGAAAAAGGCTGCATTCAAAAAGTATAAGGAATCACAGACAGAGCACAACAGGGAACTGTATCAATTAAAGCAGAAAGAAGTGGGGAAGACAGTCAGAAAAGCAAAGGCCCAAACTGAGGAAAAGATAGCCAACTCAGTTAAGAAGGGGATAAAACCTTTTATAGGTACATTAGAGAACATAGAAAGGTTAAGAGAGGGATAGTGAAGATTAATAAAGGAGAGGGGAGGTGGTGGGGCCTGACAGAATTCACCCTAGAATCCTAAAAGAGCTAAGGGAGGACCTAGTGACACCGCTAACCACACTTTTTAACAAATCATGGAAAGATGGGGTGGTACCTGAGGACTGGAGGAGGGTAGATGTGATTCCCCTTCACAAAAGTGGGAGCAAGGCAGAAGCAGGAAACTACCGACCTGTTAGTTTGACCTCAGTGGTGGGGAAAATGATGGAATCACTTCTGAAAAAAAGAAATGCTAAGTACCTAGAGGCCAGCGGGGCAAAGGACCCAAAGCAGCATGGACTCACAGCAGGAAGGTCATGTCAGATGAATCTAATCAATTTCTTTGACTGGGTGACCAAAGTAATAGACCAGGGAGGGGCTATGGATATGGCATACCTAGACTTTAGCAAGGCATTTGACACAGTCCCGCACAAAAGATTAATAATCAAGTTAGCCAGCCTGGGAGTGGGTCCCAAGGTGGTAGCCTGGGTAGCTAACTGGCTGCAAAACAGGACACATAAGGTAATAGTGAATGGAACACATTCTGAAGAAAGGGGGGTTACTAGTGGAGTACCTCAGGGCTCAGTACTGGGTCCAGTCCTCTTTAACATCTTTATAGGTGACATTGCAGAGGGTCTGGAAGGAAAGGTATGCCTCTTTGCAGATGACACAAAGATCTGTAACAGAGTTGATACACAAATGGGGGTAGAAAGGATGAGAAGGGACTTGGCAAGGTTGGAGGAATGGTCAGACATATGGCAACTTAGATTCAATGCAAAGAAGTGCAAAGTAATGCACCTGGGAAATAAAAATCCAGGAGAAGAGTACACAATAGCAGGGGAGGTACTAATGACAACAATAATGGAAAGGGATCTGGGTGTAGTCATATCAGATGACCTAAAGGTGGGTAAGCAATGTGAGAAGTCAGTAAGGAGAGCCAGGGGATACTGGGATGCATAGGGAGGGCATCACAAGTAGAAAAAGGGAAGTGGTTATCCCTCTATACAGACAGTTGGTGAGACCCCATCTGGAGTACTGTGTGCAGTTTTGGAGACCTCATCTATGCAAGGACATAGACAGGATAGAAGCAATCCAGAGAAGGGCAACTAAAATGGTGCAGGGTCTACATCAGAAACCATATGAAGAGAGACAGAGAGCTTAATATGTATACCCTTGATGAAAGGAGGGATGGGGGGACATCATAGAAACTTTTAAGTACCTCAAGGGAATCAACAAAGTCCAGGAGGGTAGCATCTTTCAGAAAAAGAGATGTGTAAGAACAAGGGGACACAATTTAAAGATAGAGGGGGGTAATGTGAGGAAATTATTTTTCATGGAGAGAGTGGTGCACGCATGGAACCGCGTTCCTGGAGAGGTTGTGGGGTCTAAAACAGTGGGGGAATTCAAACATGCATGGGACAGACCTAAGGCAATTATAGTGGGGAGTTGCAGGAAGTAGGCTGTTGGTTAACTAGAATCTGCAGCTTATCTAATAGGTAGGGAAATGGGCAGACTGGGTGGGCCAAGTGGTCCTTATCTGCCATCAAAGTCTATGTTTCTATGTAATGTGAGTGATATTTATAATGTTTTTAAAAAGGTGGTGGGGGTCTACAATAGATGTGTCTGTGACACATGTTACTATGTATAGTATGGTGGTGTGGTGATGGTTCTACCAAGCGTCAGTCCATCTTACAAAGCCTTATATAAACCCTGCAGTTGAAGCTAGAAAGCACAGCTTTTTGAGAGACACCACTCAGATTCTGTTTTATAGTCTTGGAGCAGATTATCCAAGAACATCAAGAAGATGGCACAGAGCAGTGCTCCTCAATTCAGCCTCCCAGCAACAGAAGAGACTGTCACACCACCGAATGAAAAGTGTGGAGATGAAAAGCCAAGCAAGAAGATGGCTATCAGGGCCACACAACCCAAGCCAACTTATGTGTACTACATGAGGTGTGAAAAAGAATGTCCCACACAAGTCTTGTTGAGTGGAAGAGTGTCTGACATAAAAAAGAATCTCGCTGCACAGTTTGGTGAATCAGAAAATGCTAAATCTGACTGTCCTTCCAAATAGGCACCACTGCAAGACCATGAAGAGGTGCTGGGTTGTGAATCTGATGCAGAAAAAGATGTTACTATGAAACCCAAACCATAGAGCAACAAGAAGGGGGAACCAGAGAAGATGGGTGGTTAGACACTGCCAAAAAAAGCATCAGAGAAAGTTGTGAAAAATAAATCCAAGACAGCCAAAAGGCACCTCTGCCCAAGAGGTGGGTGATGACGATGCAACCACAAGCAGTCAAGCCCAGGCTAAGAAAAAGAAAGATAAGAATGAAAAAGACGGAAAGAGTTGCCTTTATGAGGTGAATGCATTTTTAACATAAAAAAAATGTGTGAGTGGTGACATGTGTACATGGTGTAACTGAGGTGATGAAGTAGCAGTAGAACAAAATCTTACCTATGAGTCACAGGACCAATGCTGTTTTTTGCTTTACTTTAATAGACTGAAGGATTTGCAATGGAGCAGTAGTCATATTCGGACAGCATGGTTTTATGACTTTCCACAAATCTACTGCTCGACTGTGTTTGCTGTGTGAAATATACAAATGTGATGTGTGAGGACTAGTATGTTAGAAATTCAGAGAGCGATAGAATGTTTCAAAATGTCACAGAACAGACTGTGATCACTACCCAACCCTCTTCTACTGAGATTAAACAGGGTTCCTCATGTGAAAAACCAGGCCTCAGTAGTAAACCCCCCAAAACTGACCACGATATGTATTGTAAGTACATTATGTATCATACCATCCATGGTGTAATTGCTGCAGTGATAGAGAGGGTGCTACATGCTGAAATGGTTGATGCCTGTCCTGGGTGTGAGATAGATTATCCTAGTCAGAAAAATCATTCTTGTATCACTGATGAATTGACAGCTAGAGAATTATACAGAAACGTTTCTGAAGCCATACATATGGGCAACTTACGCCTGTGATTTTAACAATAGCAATGAAACAACAGGGCTTAAATTTGACCAATGAAACACTATAGCATATCAATCATGTTTTAAATGATGTGAAAAGAGCTGATCATCCCAAGTGGTGTATTAAAAAGACCACCAGACAGACAGAGATTAGAAGAGAGACCACACATCTGGTCAGCAATGGCACCTTTAAAAATGTCTAAAAAGAAATTCAGGGACCCTGTTCATATTGTGAAAAAAACATTAATCCCCCCAAACTGCTACATGTAAACATTTCAGTACCAAAAACTGTCATATTTTGTTTTACAGATAATCATACGGGATGCAAGTACAGAGAGAATCCAAAGACTTCTGTATCTGATCCTAAGCCATTACTGCCATCCATTACTGTTTGGTTCACCTCAATATGAAATTTGCCTTTGTGAGATACATGCAGCCTCTGAACTGATGACGTGTGCCCTTCCAGAAATATGGGAGGCTACAGATAAATATATAAATTAATCGGTGTTGCCACTTGTAGAAAATGTTAAACTGTTTGGCAATATATTCATGAATGACAATGAATGTCTTTGTGGGCTTTACATCATGATTGTCATAGTCATGTGTGTGTACTATAAAGCAGAAAAAAAACTTGCGATATTGTACGTTTTGTTAACCTGGCTTCTCTGCTTGCTGAAATGATTCACTGGTCAGCAAAGGTCCCTTTAAAAAATTTCTATAAGGAAATTCAGGGACCCTGTTTATGTTGTAAAAAACATTTACCCCCCCCCCAGAAAAACTGTTACTTGTTACCATTTTAATATTGTTCATGCTGTTACCCTGGCTTTTCAGCTTGCTAAACTGTACAATGCAGTGAGAGGTCACTAAAACATAGTGCTGTATGCTTTTTTCCCCAGTATACCACAATGGGAAATGCCCTGTCAGTGTGTCCAGAGGCTTATTTACCAATTAGTCAGACACAGAGCTAAACAACCTGGTTTAAATCTACCTACAGGAGAAGCACCGTCTGTACTTTTAGAGACATGCCAGGGACTTTTTGATGGTCTCCCAGAGGGATCCCAAAAGGAAACTGTGGATTATTTTAAGGATGAGGGGGCTACTCTTGATAAAGCAATGTATGCAATTGCTATAGAGTTTATGCATGATCCTTATGATGGGGTACACTTTGGTGGTTTTATCTGACTGCTGTTGAATTTTTAGTGTTTAGTCTGCAGAACGGGTGGGCCGTGTCTGTCATCACATATTTTGCTTTTTTTGTTGCTTTTGTTGCGTTTCATGAATCTGATTTAGCATATGCATTCCCTAAATAGTTTATTATAATGTACTTTCAGATGGAACGTACTGGCATGCTCCCGATATTCCAATTAGTCTTGATGTCTACAATGTACTGTGTGATAAAGGACATTTTAAAGGACCCTGTATACTTTGGAAAGTAGCCTGCATTAAAGGTATTCTCTTAAGGTGCAGCTACTTCACTGGCAGAAAGCACACTGACTCTGTTTAAAGAGTTGCCTAACTTTTTGTGGACACTATATACTGAAGTAATGGAAAAAAACTAACCACAGAGCCATATGTAAGGTGAATGACATTATAGATGTAACAGCTTTTCTTAAAAATCAGTCTGATTATTTGGAGTGGTGCATGGCATATGTGTGTATGTTTTATGCCCACCTCATCACTAAGGGGGAAGTGGATGAAGCCCATGCTTGTGTAAAACATGCATCTCAAAAGTTACTGTCTCTGGGTATTGTAAAACATGTAAAACTGGAAGTGTAGAAAACAAGATAGTATGTAATCATTGCATGCTTGCTATGTGTTATAATGCATATAAAGTAAACTTTAAAATACTGTTATGACTTGTGTATGTATAAATAAAATATAATCACGCATTGCACTTTGTGGTTGTCATAGTGTTTTATTTTACTGGTGACAAGAGTTTTGCTAGCTAACAGATGTATCGGGTTGATGAAAGATGAATGATCACCTGCTCCAGAATATATATTTTAATGCAAAAAAAAGTGTGTAGTTTCACAGGGGTGACTCAATTGTACAAGGCTGCAAAAAAACTTGATAAAGGTGTCATCAGGAAAGGTGTTGCAGAATGGCTTGTGAAGCAGGACCCCTATTCATTACACAAAGCAGCCAGAGCCTGATTTAAGAGAAATCCTGTCATTGTTTATGACATAGACAGGCAATGGCAAGCTGATTTACTGGATATGAGTCAATATGCAAAGTACAATAATGGGTTTAAGTACATACTGACGTGCATCGTTGTGCTGTCCAAGTATGCCTGGGTAGTGACTTTAAAAGACTAATCAGGCAAGGCAGTGATGTAAGCCTTTAAAACTATTTTTAAAAGTGGACACACACCTCAGAAGTTGCAGACCGATCAGGGAAAAGAGTTTCTAAATGCCTCCTTAAAGAGCCTATTAAAACAAAATAAAATATACCATTTTGTGACAAATAATGAAGTTAAGGCCAGCATTGTAGAAAGATTTAATAGGACACTGAAGTCACCCATGTGGCGTTACTTTACAGCCCAGAATACTTTGATTATAGCTGTGCACCAGGTCTGACATCACATCTGTATATTTCATACTTATCACAGAAGCATTAAACACAGGCCTGTGGATGTTAACCCTTCCAATGCCCTGGGTGTATGGAAGATCCTCTACGGTAATACTGTTCTTGGCAAAAAACCAAAGGGTATCCTTCAGAAAGATGATCACGTGAGACTAACTAAGCTAAAAGGGGTGTTTGAAAAGGGATATGAACAGATGTACACAGATGAGATATTTATTATGATGGATGTCTTAAATAAACAGAGACCCACCTATAAGCTAAAAGACTATCAGGGGGAAGACATCAAAGGTACTTTTTATGCAGAGGAGTTGCAAAAAATTGAACCGGATGAGGACCGTGTGTATAGGGTGCAGAAAATCCTGGCAGAGAAAAAGCATGGCAGAAAAACTTGGTATCTGGTAAAGTGGCTAGGGTAGCCTGATAAATTCAATAGCTGGGTTAAGGCAACAAAGGTTTGGGACATTAGAAGCAGACAGGATTTTAAAATGCTCAAAAATGTTTTTTATAACACCTTGCCCAGCAATGCCTCACACAGCATTTTCCCCACTAATACTATATCCACTTTTACAGTAAAGTTACCACAAGCTTGAACTGCCTGGCGAATGAGAAGTGGGCTTAGCTGAAATTCAGTACCCTCACACCTGGGACAATGTGCCTGCACAGAAAAACAGGTTCAGTATGGTCTATCAGACTCTAAGTGTAGCCCACAGTAAAACACCACCAACCGACCCCTTTGTTGAATCAGAGGCATTTAAAATTCCATTGGGCTATTATCCTAACATGGCAGGTGTTATAAATCACATTAATAAAAGCATATTTGAAGCAAATCAACTGCCAGTGGTTTTGGAACAACAAGCCATCGGGAGAGAAATAAGCATTGACAGTGACATCAAATGCATTTTGTTTATGCATGGGCAGTTACAGTACCTTTTGGGTTTTAGCAGACTCAAGGTAGGTGTAGGAAATACTCTAACAAAGAACCCTACAGATGTTAATGGGGGCTGTAACACATTATATATCTACACTGACATGATCATGCATGAAATAGTGGGTGACAGTCTAATGCCTCTGCTGAGATGCCTACCCATCATGGGCCAAGACAATGAGATAGTGACCGTGACCTACGATAAACCCCATTATCAAACAGTAAGTAAACATCAGATCGATACAGTCACTATTGAAATAAAGAATGATCAAAATGAACCTGTGCCATTTCACTTTGGAAAGGTGATCATGAAGTTGCATTTTCACCCACAGACAGTGCTTTAAAATGTAAACAAGGATGGTGATCATTCTACATTATGGGGACCCTGCCTTGTACAGAAGCTATTACAAGGCACAGGTAAGATACGGCCTTCCTGGCTTTCATGGACTTCCTACTCTGTGTGGTTCTGGTATAGGAGGGATATTTCATAATCTGTTTAGGAAAGCAGTTCCATTTTTAAGAAGGAGGTTTGAAATTGCAAAATCACATCTACAGACAGCTGCTAAAAATGTTACAAAGGATGTTGTGGGGCATGTAACTAGTGCTGTCACTCAAAAGATGTCAGGGGGTGATAAGCCTACTCAGGGTGGTTCAGCACTGATAGCGCTGATTGTATTCAAGAGAGATAGAAAGAGAAAGTGCAGAGTACACCCTTCGCTTCTCATCGGACCTCCCGGCTACTTTAAAAGAGGTGTTTCAAAACACAAAACTTAACATAAAAGAAAGCATTCAAAGGGGGCATAAAAAAAGCAGAGACCTGTTCTAAAAACCAAAACATGGCTTTCGTGTACTGTGGTTTTGAAGAATGCACAAAATCAGAGCTGGACTTTTTTGCCATTGCTTCCATAAAGACAAGCATTGAAAAAAAGCATTTATGTAGAGATACCCCCTCTGGCTGCCCTTTCAGAAAACTCACCGATTTAAATTTATATAGCAGGGAATGGTGAAGACTATTTGGATCTAAACAACATGCTTTTTTACTTGGTTTGCAAAATCACTGAGGCAGATGGTGGTGATATACCAGCAGTGGCCAAAGTAGATCTTATAAACTACCCAGTGGCCACCATTTTCAGTCAGCTGGATGTGACTGTCGGTGATTGGCTCATCAGTCAGAGCAATAACTGTTACCCCTACAGGGCAGTCATAAAATCTGTGCTGAACTTCAGTGAAGAGACCCTTTCTACCCAATTCACTGCAGGGTTATTTTACAAAGACACCCCGGAGAAACATGAAATCACAGACAGAGCCGGTGACAGTGTAGGTTTTAATAAAAGAAGCTCCTTCACACATCATAGGAGAGGGGTAGAGCTGCTGGGACACTTGCACATGGACTTGTTTTTTCAAGAGAAACTGATGCTGAATTGTGTGGATATTAAAATTAAACTGACACGTAACAGGGGCAGCTTTTGCCTTATGAGTGGAGATGCTGAGCCTTATAAGCTAAAAATCATGGCAGCCTCTCTGTCAAAAAGGTTAAAGTGATCCCCGTAGTTTGTCTGGGACACTCAGAAGCTCTGCTGACCTCCACACTAAATAGTCTGTAGACAGAGTGGGAATGAAAGTGTTCAGCCTCCCTGCAGGCAGCAAGGTCTGCAACCAAGATAATTGGAGGAGAGATTGGTGGAACATCTGGTTGTCAATGGACTATCTGGTTGTCAATGGACTACAGGACCCAAGGCAGCATGGTTTCACCAGGGGGAGATCATGTCAGACCAACCTCATTGAATTTTTTGACTGGGTGACTAGGGAGGTGGATCAGGGGAGGGCAGTGGACATGGCCTATCTGGACTTCAGCAAGGCCTTTGACACTGTGCCACATAGAAGACTATTACACAAACTGGGGAATATGGGTGTGGGCAGGACAGTAGTGCAGTGGGTAGGTAACTGGATGGGTGGCAGGACACAGAGGATGGTGGTAAATGGCTGTCACTCCACAGAGGGAGGAGTGACCAGTGGGGTACCACAGGGATCAGTACTGGGACTGGTCCTATTCAACATCTTCATCAGTGACATTGCACAGGACCTAGAAGGTAGAATTTCCCTGTTTGCTGATGACACAAAGCTCTGTAACTGAGTGGACTCACAAGAGGGTGTAGACAGAATGAGAAGGGACCTGCAGAAACTTGAATGGCCAGGGGTTTGGCAGTTGAAATTCAATGCAAAGAAGTGCAAGATAATGCATATGGGGCACAAAAACTCTGGCACAATATATCAGTTGGGGGGTGAGGCTATAGCATGCACCAAGCAAGAAAGGGATCTTGAGGTTATCATCTCTGATGACCTCAAGGTAGGGAAACAGTGTGACAAGGCAGCAGGTAAAGCAAATAGGATGCTGAGATGCATAGGCAGGGCATCACCAGCAGGAAAAGGGAGGTCATAATTCCACTATACAAGACACTAGTGAGGTCCCACCTGGAGTACAGTGTACAGTTCTGGAGCCCTTACTTACATAAGGACATAGATGGGGTAGAGAAGGTCCAGAGGAGGGCAGCAACGATGGTACATGGATTGCATCACAAGTCCTATGAGGACAGGTTGAAGGAATTGAATATGTACTCTCTGGAGTAGAGGAGGGAGAGAGGGGATATGATAAAGACATACAAGTATCTTACAGGGAGGAACAGGGTGCAGGAATACACTTTATTTAAGTGAAAAAGATGTTCCAGGACTAGAGGGCATGGGATGAAGTTGGAGGGAGAATGATTCAGAGGAAACATGAGGAAGAATTTCTTCACAGAACGGGTGGTGGACAAGTGGAACACAATATCAGAGGAAGTGGTGGGGGCTGAAGCAATCACAGGATTTAAGAATGCATGGGGCAGACATAAAGGAATTCTGGAGGTCAGGGTTAAGGGGCAACAGACTTCTAGGAAAACATAAAATAAACTTACAAGCTCAAATGGGCAGACTGGGTGGTCTGTAGGCCCTTATCTGCTGACACTGTCTATGTATCTATGTATCTATGTAATTTGTTTTTGGAACAGTTGCCAAAAATTATGGTCATGGGATTTGTTGACAATGGTGCTTTTAGCGGTTCCTACACTAAAAAAACCCTTTAACTTTAAACATTATAACATTAATTTTGTGGCTCTGTATCTGGATGGTGAACAAATCCCTGCTACACCTCTGCAGCCCGATTTTAGAAATGGGAATGCTGTGAGAGAATATTTTAATCTAGTACAAGCAAAGGGGAAATCTATGAAAGATTGGCAATTAGTTGTCAACCATCAGGAATTTACCCAAGGGTACACACTGTTTGCCTTTGATCTCACTCCAGACCAAGAATGTGCTGATCATTAATCTTTAATTAAAACTGGGAACCTCAGAGCAGAGATCAAATTTGCAGAAGCCCTTCCACAAACAGTTAATCTCATTATCTATGCTGTGTTTGATGTCATTGAAATAAACCAGAGAAAAAATGTCATTTTAATTATATGTGATAAACCATAAAAAATGAACACAAAGCAGCTGGAAAAAATTGTAACCAATGACTCCCACATCCGTGACTGCTTTCTGGGCGTGTTTCCCAGTGATTTTCTACCCAAGGAAAGACTGAGAAACCTTCCCGTAGCACTAGTCATCAATACTGACTCCATGACCTCCCTGGACAGCACTGGTTAGCTATATACATTTCAGAAAATGGGACTGGGGTGTTCTTTGACAGCTATGGTTTTCATCCTGACAATCATGCACAAATGATTTGGAACATTTTAAATAGAAATACAAATAAACATTTTGTACCAAAACACACAGTTGCAATATACCTTCTCTACCACCTGTAGATTTCACTGCATCTTTTTCTTACATCACAGATGCAAAGGGCTTTCTTATGATCAGATTCCAAAAATGCACTCTAATGATTTGCTGAAAAATGATGCCATGGTAACTAGTTTTGTACATCACTTTTTCAGACATCTAAACATATCAGGGCACGTATTGGTGAGGTGGCAACATGTTCAGACTTGTTTGTCTTGTAATGAATTTAAAATATGCAACTGCTTGTAATTTTATTCAAAACCAGTCACTTATAAAATCATATATAAACACTAATAATTGTGTGTCTCTGTCAGTTTTTCTGGGGACCTGTGTTTAAACTTGGGGGGGAGGCACTGTGTTTAAAATTTTCAGATATCTAATGTCTTCAATAATGACAAAAATATATAAAAAATAAAATGGTATTTATTGTAAAAAAACATGTCAATAAAATACAACATACATCAGTGGTAACATCATAGCACTGAGGTAGAATTATGATTAAGCACCTCTTTCTAAAAACATGATAACATATTTAACTATGAGGTAGGCTAATGTGCATCAATATAAACACTTTTTTGTAAAAGCAGGATTACATATTCAATATGAGGGAAATGGTTAACATAAGCTCTACACAGCAGTCTCTGAGGTAGGATTACATATTCAGTATGAGGTAAATGGTTAACATAGGCTCTACACAGCAGTCACTGAGGTATATAACATTTATACATTTAAGTTTTACATAGTGAGCCATGTATGTTTTTTAAAAGACTTTCATCTTTTGGGTGTCACTGACCATTGGTTAACTGGAAATGGCTGTGGGTGTTTTGCATCAGCTGTTTTAAGACTTTCCACATAGCTCCTGTTTGCTGAATGAGCAAACACAGAGGTAGGTATGTTAGACTCAGCCATTGCTTTGACAATAACATCCCAGCCCTTTGGCTTTCTGTGATCAGGGATTGTGTGAGTGGCTGTAGCCGCTCTTACCAAATTGACCATGTGAGACCCAGAAACAACAGTACCTTTATACATTAATTCCCCCTTATCACTCCAAAAAACAATATCCTTGTCTTTGCCATAAGCTTTAACAAAAGTTCAGCATTGGTTTTAGACCGGTGAGAAACACTACTTAAAATGTCTTTTTCCATAGCACTCAGAAGCTGTCTCAGCAGCTGCTGCAGGTGATTCAGAAACTGATTCAGTCTAATGCATGAGTAATGTCAACATAGATTTAACTTGTTCTCCTTGTCTTACCAATGTCAGATAGCTCTGTAACACAGCAGAGTACTTTTTGGCTTTGTCAAAGTCTAATAAATCAGTCCGGGACAGTATAGCTCTCATTTCAGTGTCCAAACTGTTAGTTGTAACTTTTCTCATATCCTGATCAGGGTAATTAGTTTTAATGTGATCCATCTGTTGCTGAGGCACCAAATACATTTTCTGAGTAAAATCCATTATCTGTTAGCCAGCAGTCTGGTGATCAAAGGAATGGCAATTCCTAACAGTGTCCCTATAAATCCACCTATCTGGTTAATTTTCTTCTTTTTCCTTTTTAAGGTTATTTGTTTATCACTTAAAGTTTTAATGACTCTCTGTTTTTTTCAGCAAACCTAACTGCTTTGTTGACAGTGGAATATTTCCTTTGATAGTGTTTAAGGCTATCTCAGCTATAGCTGATATCAGATCATTAGAGGCTGAACAAAAAATATATTTTCTTAAGCTGGGAGGCCCTTTTACAAGTAACTTTAGAACAGACAGATTTCTCTGCAGTCTTTTAGACATAATGACAATACAGTATCATATATTTTTAGAAGCAGAATGTGTTTCATTCATGACATAAGCCACAGACCAGTCAGGGGGAAACAACCCACTATGCAATCTATATTCTTCTGGTGTACTGTATCTTAAATCGACCAGTAAATAGCCATAAGGCTTTCTTGTAGCATCTTCAAAAGCTTGTAAGAAAAATTTTGTCTGACCAGGATACATCTGCCTAGCCAGAGCTATGATCTGCAGCTTGTCTCTGGGATTTTTAAACAAAACCATGTATTTGGCATTTAGTGTGATGGTCCTGCTTTTTTTACCTTGACAGAACACATTCTGGACAATTAAAAATATTGTCAACTGTTTATGATGGCTGTACTTGGTAAATCCATATTCGACTTCACTATTTTGACAGGCAGAGTCCATTAAATCATCTATAACAACAACATTTACATTCCCAGGGGATAAGAGATCATTGTCAGCTAGTGACATCGATAGCCCCTCCACAAATTTAATCGGTGTGAACTTTAACAACAATTCATTATACAAAGGTTGCCAACAGCTATAGAACTGGACAATATTTTCAGACTTTTGTGATAAAGTGGCATCAGCATTTTCCAACAAATGTTTTAAAAAGAAGCTCTTCCCACTATTAGAATGGCCAGCCAACAGACAAATAAAGGGATGCTGCAACCTGATATCCATTTTTCACAATCAGTATCCATAAGGAAGTGTTTTAAAATTTGCTTGTAAAACTCGCTTGTCACAAACTACTCTCTGGGTCTTGGAAAGCGTTTTTGTTTCAAGGGACCACTGCTTTTTATTCCTAACAATGCTGGGTTGACTCACGGTAATTTCTTTAGAGATCTGTGACCCTGTATAATCAAAGACCAGGTCCTTCAGACTTTCAAAATTAATGTGTTTACTGCTAGCTACATTAAGGGTAAAACCTTTCACTTTAAGAACAACCTCTCCTCTGGACAGCGGGTAGCTGTACATTTTTGGACTTGCAGAAACAAACTCTGTAATGTGTTCATCTGCAGAAACTTCACTGGTTAGCTCCCCTAAATAATTTCATAGAGATGGGGTCCAGTCACCTGGTCTGGACACAAAAATGACAGTCAGTGTCGTGGTAAAGGCACCTGTCCTGTAAATTATCTAGCAGGTTGTAGAGTTCCATTCTGGAATATGCTGTTGTGAAACTAGCTATAAATATGTTGATATTATTAGAATTTGGGTAGTGGTCTTTGGTGTACTTCCAGCTTAAACAAGCTGTTTCAACATCGATGAAACAGCATGAGGCAATATCATAGTAAGGGGCAAACATGTACTGAAACAGTTTGTCAGGGTCCGTTACTAAGCTTGTGGTTGGCAAATTAGCTCTCTGCCCAAATCTGCCCCAAAGGGAATTTAAAAACAGTTTAGATATATGTCTCCTTGCAGGGTTAACAGCTATGGCCACAGGGTTCAAATATACATTTTCTCTTTCAGAATACTGTTGTATGTACCTGACTTTATCTGCTTCATTTTTTACCCATGAAGGGAAACCAGACACTTCTTGCTTGCCTTTTAGATGCAGCTTGATGTTGTCTGCAAAAAGCTCTGTCCATGACTCTTTAAAATGCCAAACTTCATAAATGTTGATGATTTTGTAGCCTTTTTCCAATGCCAGGTTTAGTTCTACAGTACAGCAGGTGCCTGTCAGTGCCCTTTGTTCATCATTGTGTGTGCATGATGGTGTTTGAAGTTTCTCTTCACAGCATGCATGACATAATGTGAACACAAGTTTTTTTTCCAATCCTGGATGGCAGCACTGGAAAAAAAAGGCCTCTAGGGGGTAAGACTTTTACTTTTGCTAAACCAAATTACTGAGTGAGGTCATCAAAATTTCATAAATGATGTCAGGATGACTGACTGGATACTGTTTGATTTTGTTAACAAAAGGGCAGAGGCTGGTAAAATTGTAATAGTGTATTTTCTCATCAGGCTGCATCTTATAGTACAGACAAATGGCATTTGTTCTGCCCCAAACAGTGACTGCCTAGGTTTGAGTGGCTATGGTAGCTGCCTATCCCTCAAGAAATTTTTCAAACCCTGATTTGTAGCCAGCATTGCTTTCCATTCATGTTCCCACAATACCCTAATGGCAAAACCCTTGCTTTTTAGAACATTTAATTTGTGCATGGTCCTATTGTATAACTGTCCAAAACTAGTCCCTGTCATGTGGTTTCTATCTTTCTCACAGCAACAGATGTTGCAGCCATGAAAAAAAAACACATTAAATTCAAATGCTGTTGTCATGCAATTTATTAAAGCATAACCATCCAAAATGTAAGGCCCTACCTTAAATTCACCTCACCTTAGAGCATGCTGAATAGAAATGTTTTCTTTCTCAGATATGTACATAAGCCACTGAATAGCTGGTGTGGACTATCTCTTTCATTGTCTGTGGTAGCCATCTGGGGGGAGAACAGCGATAGTGCATGCTTTCAAAAATAAAAATCTATACATGGCCATACAGACTGAGGCTATCGTGACATACTAGAAGGTATCTAAGGATACTGTTTCATACTGTACTGTATCACCATCTGACTGTTTTAAAACACTTTTGGCTGTCATGTTCATCACTTCTTTCCTAAATCTGTCACAGGCGTATCTAAGAATATCAACATCTAGCTGACAATAGTAGTGAGGCTCTCTTTTCAGATCAAATTCTCTATATCGGTTAGCTAGGTACCATTGCATTAACTGTTGCTTTTCTGCAGGCAGCATATGTTCAGAACCATAAAACTGAGCACTGGGCAGGGGCCCTACATAACTTTCATTGGCATTGGTGTTAAAAAATTGGGGCAGTAACCTTTAGCAATCTCATTCTCAAATCCAAGAGCTACAGGAATTTTTGCTAGTTTAAAAGGAAGAAAACAATGACTGTCAATAAATCTGATGTGCAGGGATGGCACTGTTACACAGAGTAATTTTCCTCCTTCCGTGAGCAATTTAATATCAATTCTTTCCTTGACTAGCTGGCTAACGATAAAATAAATTTCATAGCCTTTGGCATTGTGTGCTATAAATGTGTAGTGTCTAAATGGTGCATCAATAAAATGTCTGACAAATTCTTTTATAGAATCTTCCCCTTCAAATTCCCAGGACCTTTTCCCATCTAATTGCTTAGCATACACAAAATTTGGTTTCTCAGTCTGGCCTCAAAATCAAACACTATATAGTTCTCAGAGATTTTTACATCTGTGAGTGTTGACATGTAACACAGATGCTTGTCTGCGGTCATGAAAGACCCACATCTGTCACACTAAATCAACTTACATGTATGAGAACCCTTGTAAAAGACAAAACATTCTTCACACAGTTTCATGGATTTACAAGGCCCTGTACCCACCTCAGCTCTAGCTAAATACCTTTCTAGGCATGCTGAAGACCTACAAATCTTTTTACAGTAGGGACAGGATGCAGTGTCAGTTTCCTGTTATGTACAGTTTGGTTCAAAACAAACTTTGCACTGTAGTGCACAGACGTGATGTTCCTTGTGGCTGTAGGCTACATGACAATATTCACATAGGTGTCTAGCTCCTATAAATTTCTTTATGTCTTTTATGCCATAATAGTGATTGTCATGCAGTAATATAAACAGTTTTAGGAAGTCTTTCTGGCCCTGTAGAAATTGTTTGCCAGTTTCCTTCATTATGATATAAAATCTTAATTTTGACTCCTAAAACACATTAAAACTGGGGCACATCACTAAAAGTGACAGGGGTTTGGTCTGACAAACCTAGCTCAGCATGCAATATTTTAGCCTTATTCAGCAACTGACTGTCACTCATGTGTGGATTTAGGAGTGCGAGAATGGAGCCACCAAAACACAAACTATTATTTCTGTTATTTAAATCAGTCAAGTATTGTCTCTTTTTTTTGTAAAATCCTGCTATACAAAATAGAGCTCAGTGTCCGTCTACCCCCCACCCCTGCCCCCTGGTGATTCCTGATAGTGCTTACTATGAGATGTATAGTGTCATCAGCAATTACTTCTGCATTGCTCTGTAACATATCAGCCATCTGATCTAAGAAGGTGGCTGCATTTAACTCATTAGGTCATGTTTTCCTTGAGAACAAGGGGTGATTTAAAGAGTCAGCATTCAAGCATAATGGTATAAAGTCTTCACGGTTTGTTTGTCTCATCACCCTGTCCAGCAATTCTTGAATAGCCTGATGTATTGCAGCATTGGCCTCTGTAAAAGACTTTATCTAGGTTCACAAAGCAGTATTTCTCATGAAATTCGATAGCCCTGAACTTTTTTAAGATATGTTCATGATGCTGCATGCTTTCTAAAAAAACTGTAGGGGGCTCCCTGTTTGCCAGCTCATCATCTTGCATATGTTCAGCAACATGCTGTAATACCCTACGATGTAATATTTTCCTGGCATGCTTTACTTTTCTTTTCAAATTTTCTCTGATTGTTTTATTTTTCACCCATATTTTTCCTTTTTGACCCCATTTGTTATTTTTTTTTTCATTTTGTTAGTGCTGCCCCCCTTTTCATTCAGCATGTGAGATTTTCTGTTTTTTCATTTGATTTTTTTTTCTTGGACAGCTTTTCCTCCAATGTCCTGACCTTTTCAAACATTTGGGCCACATTCGCAGTCTGTTTCAGCTCTGAGCATGAGTACTTGACTACACAGAATATAGAAAATATACTACTTAGCAAAGTACCTTTACAAAACTCAGATTTAAAAATCTGATTGTCGTAATCCTCACTAGACAATGTGCTCTCAATTACCATGCCTTTGAACAAGGCATCAACTGTAGCAAGTAAACAGCTTTTTGCTAGATTTACTGCTTCAAGGTCATTCTCTCGAAACCTTGGATGTGATGACTCTTTGCCAGAAACCCTTGCACTGCTGCTCGTGGATGGCTGTACCTCATCACTGAAATTAACTCCAGCAGAAACTTGTGAGCATTTCTGATTCACTTCACATGGCCTTTTTTACCTCTCTCTCTCTCTCTCCTGCAGGATTTATCTCAGCTGTAGACAAAAACAGAAAATACCCCTGTCATTAATTTTGTATTTTCAGCTTTATACTGTAAGACAAATTTCAAATCTAAAACCTCCAGCCTTTTCTTTGCCCTCCCATCTCCCATTTTCAGCATTATACTATAGGACAAATTTCAAATATAAAACCAGCAGCCTTTTCTTTAACCCCCCCATCTCCCTCTAAAAATATAAAACATTGCAAAACACAACAAACAAGCTTTTCTTCAACTTTGTTGGGAAAGCCCAATACATAACAAAACAGATTATCTTACTTATACGTTTTTAAACATTATATGGATAAATATTAAACTCTAAAAATCAACAATAAAAGCTATACCAAAACAAAGACAAAAAGGGAAACAAGCATTTTTAACAAGCATCTAAAGTACTATTCTTGGTTAAAAATAAAAATAAAAGTGCACACCTTCTGTAGTAATCATAGAGTCAGTGATAGACTCTACACTGTTCATCTCTGCGAACACTTGGAAAAAAGTCTTCAGAGTGAGATTCATTCATGTTACCCCAGGACTCCATTCTTTTTGACTGTTTAATGCTTTTTTAAAACTTCTACAGCTCAAGATGTATTTTTGGTGGTCTAGCTGTAGTTTTTTGTCTTACGCAGAGTATGTTCAGCTCTTTATATAAAATGTGTGTATCCATCCCCAAGTACGTGGCTAATACTGAAAAAATGTCTGACCATCTGGCACTGTCAATCCAACCCCCCCACCTTTCTCCATGAACAGGCTTTGTTTTAACTTCATGTGATGGCTGGAAGGTCTCTAATGCATTTCCATTCTGCTGAAACTTTGGTCACAGTCTAATTAAAAGATATGCAGACTGATTTTTTAAACCCAAATAATCGTATAGCTTGGCTATGTTTTAAAATATATAATACATATTTTGTCTTTTCCTAAAACAGCTGCATCCTTTAAATCAGTAATTCAGTGTAACATAGCTTACACAACCCCTTCAAGAGATAACTGTTATTTTGTTAAAATGTTTTTTTTTTTTTCATTTACACAGCAGGGCACCTAGAAAGAACTAATGATTCTCTTTGTAAATGTTTTTTTCTCATCTTAAAACACTCATAAAAGTCCTCCTTTTTCCTGATTCAAATGTATTTTATTTTGTATTTCATGATGGGGTATAAATGATTAGTTTCTGATTCAAATGTATTTTATTCTGCAATTCATGATGGGGTATAAATGATTAGTTTGTGATTGTTAGCATTTGCCTTGCTATCCAGAGAAACTGTTGAACCAGCTTAGTTATACGCAGGTCTCCACACACACACACACACACACACACACACACACACACACCACCAGAGTCTTCGCCTTTCTCACTCTCAGTTTAAAACACTCAATTAAATTTTTTTAAACAAAAGCTAATATCTACACTTTTACAGATCCCTGTAAATACAGAAATCTTGACACACACACACACACAGCATTTTGCAATGCTTGCCCCATTACCTCCTGTGGCAGACTATTCCAAGTGTTAACTACCCTTTCTGTGTAGAAAAACCTCCTCACATTACCTCTTAATCTACCCTCTTCCAATTTCATATTGTCTCCCTTGTTCTGGTACTTTTTCTACATTAGAAAAGGTCCCCCACCTGCACCTTGCTTATTTATTTGCTTTTGGTAACTGGGTGGGTGCACTAGGCATGGGAATGCCTATTTTCAGGCATGACCCGGGAGACTACAGGTAGACAATACATGAGCATATCATGTGACACAGCACATGAAATAGGTAATACAATAGGGGGTCAGAACAAACAAAACAGGTTGAGTGAAATATAGTTTAGAACAAGGTCAAGGTACAGGCAATATAACATTAGACAAACTAACAAAATATGAACAAGTGCAAAATAACTTATGCCCTTGGGGTACTTGAAAGTTTCAATCATGTTCCCCTGCTGTCTCCTCTCCTCTCCTCCAGTGATTACATATTGAGGTCCCTTAGTCTCTCCTCATAAGGTGGGGGAGAGGCCCTTTATGTCAATGAAAATATTAAAGCTACAGAAATTCAGAATATGCATAAGGAGCCAGAAGAACTGTGGGTCACCCTGGAAACAGGAAATAGGACAGCCATATGAACTGGGGTTGTCTACAGGCCTCCAGACTGGGGGAGGACATAGACACATTACTGTTAGAAGATATACAAAACATGACAGCTAATGGGGAGGTTCTGATAATGGAAGACTTCAACATGCCAGATACAGATTGGTCAATACCAGCAGGAACATAAATCAGAACTAGACACATAGTGGATTCCCTGCAGGGGGAGGGCCGCAAGCAACTGATACAATAACCCACAAGAGACAGGGCTGTCCTAGATCTAGTACTGACTAACAGGGAAAGGATCATAGATCTCCAGGTAGAAGGACACCTGGGGGCCAGTGACCATCACATGGTAGGATTCAATTTGGCTACTAGAACTAAATCATCCCATTTCAAGGCAAAAATATGGGACTTCAGAGGAGCTGACTTTGATAAGATGACCAACAGAGTTAAGTTATCCCTGGCAAGAAGAAATACAGGTGAGGGGGTACAGGCAAAGTGGGCAAGCATTAAGGATGCAATACTTGAAGCAACATCCCATTGTGTTAGGGAGAAAAACAAGAACAAAAGAAAGAGGAAGCCACTTTGGTTCTCAAAAACAGTAGCAGAAAAGATCAGAACCAAAAGGTTGGCCTTCAGGAAATATAAGGGAATGAAGCCGGATCAAGATAGGGAGGCATACTAAAATTCCCTAAGGGAAGCGGGGAAGGCAGTAAGGCAGGCAAAGGCCCACACCAAGGAAACACTAGCACGAACAGTAAAAGAAGGGGACAAGACTTTCTATAGATACATTAGTGAAAGGAGAAAGTCTAGAGGGGATATTGCTAAGATCAAAGGGGATAAGGCAGAGTGTGTAGAGGACCAAGGAAAAGCATCTATCCTAACTAGATACTTCTGCTCAGTATTTACTGAGAAGGTAGGGCAGGGCCCACAGCTCAGCACCATGGACACAGGGGGAAGGGAGGTGTGCACTAGTCCCTTCACAAAAGAAAGGTTCCTACAAGAGCTCTCTAATCTCAGGGTGGACAAGGCAATATGACATGATGGCATACATTCCAGGGTACTAAAGAAGCTAAGGGTGGAACTAGCAGAGTCATTATCAGAACTGTTTAGTGTATTTCTGAGGACAGGAGGGGTCCCAGAAGACTGGAAAAGGGTTCATGTGGTCCCGCTCCATAACAGTGTCAGCAGGGAGGAGGCAGGGAACTACAGACCAGTCAGTCTTACCTCAGTAGTGTGCAAGATTATGGAGGCACTCCTTAAGGAAAAGATAGTGCAACACCTGGGATCCATAGGAGAACAGGATCCAAGACAGCATGGGTTTACAAAAGGAAAGTCCTGTCAAACTAATATCATAGATTCTTTGACTGGGTAGCCACAGTGGTGGACCAAGGGGGAGCAGTTGATGTCACCTACCTTGACTTCAGCAAAGCATTCAATACTATTCCCCAAAGAGGATTGATTAATAACCTGGGTAGGCTCAGGGTGGGTCAGAAGTTGGTCAGCTGGGTGGCAAACTGGTTGGTGGGCAGAAAATAGAGAGTGGTGGTAAATGGTATACAGTTAGAAGAGATGCAAGTCACAAGTGGGGTACCTCAGGGATCAGACCTGGGGCCAGTCCTCTTCAATATCTTCATCAGTGTCATTGCAGATGGACTGGAGGGTAAGGTTTGACTGTTTGCAGATGACACCAAAGTCTCGCAACAGAGTAGATGATCCAGATGGGGTGGGCAGAATGAGAAGTGATCTGGATAAACTGGCAAAATGGTCAGAAGAGTGGCAACTGGGGTTTAACGCAAAGAAGTGCAAGATCATGTACATAGGGAAGAGAAACCCTGAAGCCACCTATAGGTTGGGAGGGGAGTTTCTGGCAATCATAAGGGAAGAAAAAGACTTGGGCATCATCATCACAGATGACCTGAAATCATTCAAGCAGACCACTAAAGCAGTAGGTAAGGCTAGGGGGATGTTGGGGTGTATTAGTAGGGGTATCACAAGTCATAAAAGGGAAGTAATAATCCCTCTTTACAAGACACTGGTTAGGCCCCATCTGGAGTACTGCGTGCAGTACTGGACGTCGCACCTGCACAATGACATTAACATAATGGAGGCAATCCATAGAAGGGCAACCAAAATGGTGAGGAAACTGCATCAGAAAACATATGAGGACAGATTAACAGAGCTCAATATGTATACCCTACAGCAAAGGAGGTAGAGAGGTGATAGGATCAAAACATTCAAACATCTTAAGGGCATTTACAAGGTGAAAGAGTCTAACATGTTTCAATATAAGAAAAATAGCAGGACAAGAGGACACAGCATGAGATTAGAGAGAGGCTGATTAAGGGGTAATATAAGGAAGTTCTTATTCACAGAAAGGGTGGTGGATGCATGGAACGGCCTACCTCAGGAAGTGGTGGATATGAATACAGTGTAGGGCTTCAAACAGGCATGGGATAGGCCTAAGGGAGCAATACAGATGAGTATGAATAGATAGGCCATTGACAGAATAAAGACCTATGGCACATTCATAAGGTAGAAAAAATGGGCATCCTGGATGGGCCTTGTGGTCCTTATCTGCTGTCAACTTCTATGTTTCTATGTTTCTATGTTTTGTGGTGCAAGCCCTGCACTATCTTTGTTGCCCCTCTCTGGATAGTCTCCACCTTATCTATGTCCTTGTGCAGTTGTGGCCTCCAGAACTCCAGGCAGTACTACAGGTGAGGCCTTAACAATATTTTATACAATGGCATCATCACCTCCCGCCTCCTGCTAGTGATACCCCTGCCTATGCACCCCAGCATACCACTGGCCCTCCCAACCACCTTTGAGCACTGCTTTGACACCTTAAGGTCATCAGAGATGATAACCCCTAGGTCCCTTTCCTCTTTGGTGACAGTTAGCTCCCCCCAATCTGTAGCTCTCCCCAGGGTTCCCTCAACCCAGGTTCATTATTTTGCACTTCTTTGCATTGAACCTCAGTTGCCACATCTCTGACCATCTTTCAAGCTTCTCCAGGTCCCTCTTTATTTTCTGTACCCCCTCTTGAGTATTCACCCTGTTGCAGATCTTGGTGTCATCTGCAAACAGGCAGACCTTTCCTTCCAGCCCTTCTTCCCAGATTGTATCCCATTTACCACCACCCTCTGTCTCCTGTCTGTTAACCAGTTCCTAACCCAGTTCACCACCTTGTCTCCCATGCCCAGACTACTTATCTTGTTAATCAGCCTTCTATGTGGTACGGTGTCAAAGGCTTTGCTGAAATCTAGGTAGGCAACATCTACCACCCATCCCTGATTTATTTTCTAGTCACCCAATCAAAAAAATCTATTAGATTCATTTGACATGACCTTCCAGCTATGAATCCATGTTGCCTCAGACCCTGAGGACCGCTGGATTCCATATGTGCCACTATGCTTTCTTTCAATAGTGTCTCCATGATCTCTCCAACCACTGAGGTGAGGCTGATTGGCCTGCAGTTCCCTGACTCCTCCCTACTGCTGCTTGTGTGCAGTGGGACTACATGTGCCCTCCTCCAGTCCTCTGGAATGACATCCGTGTTGAGTGACTCGGTGAACAGGGCCACCAGTTGTGCTGCTAGTTCTCTTCAAAGCTTCTTTAATATCCTCAGGTGGATGCCGTCTGGCCCCATGGCCTTATCCACCTTCAGCTTTGTGAGTTCTTCCAGAACGCTCTCCACTGTGAATGGACACTTCTGCCCCCATTGCCTCTGCAACCCAATTGTGGTTCTTGAGCCTCCCCTCCTTAGTGAATACTGAGCAGAAGTATTTGTTCAGTATTTCTGCCTTGTCCAGATCCCCGTCCTTACACTCTGCCTTCTCCCCTTTGAGACTCACAATCTTCCCATTTTTTCTTCTTTCACTGATGTATCTACAGTATCAAATGCCTTATCCCCTTTGTTTACAGACCATGCTAAGCCCTCTTCTGTCTGCACCTTCACCCTCCTAACAGTCTTAACTGCTTCCCTTAGACATTCAAGGTAGAACTCCCTGTCCTCCTCCCTTTGGCTCCCCTTATATTTCCTGAAACTCAGCCTTTTAGCCCTGACTTTGTCCCCCACCTCTTTGGAGAACCATAGTAGTTTCCTTCTTCTTTTCCCTTTGGCCACTATCTTAATGCATTGGTCTGTTATATCTGCTATGGCTCCTTTCAGTTTCTCCCATTGTTCTTCCACCCTCTCAATTACCTCTTCCTTTCCCAGGACTGCTTGTATACATCTACCCATTTCAGTGAAATCCACCCTCCTGAAAACTAATACTCTTGCCCTTGTGTGGCTTAATTGAGTCCATGTCTCCATGCTGAACCACACCATGTGGTGGTCACTGGACCCCAGCTGCCCTTCCACATGTATTTCTTTAACTCTCTTCCCATTGATTCATACCAGGTCCAGAATTGACTTGTTCCTGGTTGGCTCATTCACCAGCTGCCTGAGTCCAAACCCCTGCAGGGATTCCAGGATGGCTGTGCTTCTGGCTGAAGCAGCCACCTGGGTGGCCCAATCCACTGTCCGGCATATTGAAATCCCCCAGTAGCAGGATTTTGCCTTTAGTTGCTATGTTGTACATGTTCTCCACTAGTTCCCTGTCTACTTCCTCTCTGTGCCAGAGGTCTGTAGATCACCCCTGTGTGTATTACTATTCCATTCCCTGGCTCCAGGGTGACCCACATTACCTCAGCCTACCCCATCTTCCCTGCACTTCTGTAGCCTTTATACCTTCTCTGATGTAGAGGGCCACTCCTCCACCATTTTTACCCTTCCTGTCCCTCCTGAACAGTGCATTGCCTGGTACATTGACTTCCCAGCAATGATTAGAAGAGTACCACATCTCTGTTATTGCTGCTATGTCAAGGTCTGCATCTGCCAACAAGGCCTCCAGGTCTGGAACCTTACTTCCTAGCCTACAAACATTTGTTAGCATGACCTTCCATGTTTTATAGTCTGTCCTCCCTCTGCTCTTGTTCTCCCTCTCCAGCATCTTCCCCAACCCAATTTCCTTTCCTATGTGCTCTTGTCCCTCCTTGTATCACTCGTTATGCATTCTTCACCTGCTTGCCTTCCCTGCCTCCTTTGGAAGACTAGGTTTGCTGGCCAAGACACCTAGCTTCACCTGAGCTCTTTTCTTCTAGGTTGCTTGAAAGGACAGGGCAAATAACCTCACCAGAGCAAGGAAAAGGATTAAGGCTTCTTTTGGCTAAGCAGATTTACTGTGTGTTGTAATTTCTATGTTGTACTCATAGGGATTGTTACTGTTTGTTGCTAACATTTTATTGCTTTATTTTTCTCCAATTCAAATTGTTGTTGCTGGGTATACCTTCTGCTGCATTATTACAGGGTGTGCCTACAGGTGTGTGCTTACAGATTACTGCTGTAATCTTCTGCTTCAACTTGTCTTTTGCAAGAGATATAGTCTGTTACTGCTTTATTTTTCTCTGTAGCCAAGTATTTCTTACAGGGTATATCTTCTGTGAAATTATTACAGGTGGTGTTTTACAGGTTTTACATTTTTATCTATCATTAGGATAAGCTTTCACTGCTACTGCATTTGTTGCTGGCTGATTGTTTCTGCTCTTACCTCCTTGTTTCTTTCATCTGTGGTTCTTCTTTTTTGGCAGGGGAAGGGCCCAGCCACCCAACCCATCCCCATCCACCCCACACTACACTCCTTTTATAGGGTAGCACAGTCATGACATTTCCTGTAGCAAAGCAGGAAGAGGTGGATCAGAGGGGTATCAACACAGTGACCTCATTTACTGGGGCACCAGTAATTTAACTTGTTATAACAAGTTATACAAACACAAACAAAACACAGAATCAAACTTTTGCTTTCATTTTCTTCCTTATAATTACTCTGACCAGGTTTTAAACCCAGCAACTTATTTGGAATGGATATCATTAACTGAAGATACTGTGGAACACTTTTCAGAAGGGCAGTTTTACAGGGTTTAGGACATTGTCCCACATGCTGGGCCATTGGAGATCTAAGGGCTCAGCTCCAGACAGCATGGGCAGAGATTGCACACCTCAAATTGCATATTCAAGAGAAAAAGAATTATAAAAACCACCCACCATTTCCTCAACATCCAACAGAAGCACCTCGACCACAGAGGGTAGTTGGTCCAGGAGGTTGGCAGGTGGTTAGGAGGGGCAAATAAGGTGCCTCATCACTTGGTGCTCTCCAACATATCACCTCCACAAACCAAATAAAAACTACAAACAGGTATCTGCCTCTATCTCTGAAATCAAACAAAGGGGCAGAGGACACTGCAGAGCAGGACACTGCAGCACAGGAGCTAGCACAACAAAACTCACCCAAAACAGGAACCAAAACAAAAATAGAATAAAGGAAATCCAAAAAACTTCTGATCATAGGAGACTCCATGATTCGGGGAGTTGATACGTATCTCCAGCCGGGGTAATGGTCAGATGTCTCCCAGGTACATCAGCATGGAGAGACACTGACTGCATTGCTAACATTTTTCAAGAAGCAGGAGAAAACATTGATGTCCTGGTGCACATTGGGACTAACGATCTCGCCACCTGGTCAGTTATGGAGACCAAGGAACACCTGACCAGGCTGGGTGACAAGCTATCATCCATTTCATTTGGCATCTCCTTCTCTGTGATCCTGCAAGTCTGGGGGGGGCAGATGGATGGAAGGTAAGAGAAGGGGAGATAGGGGGAGCTAAACATGTGACTCAAGGGCTGGTGCCAGGAAAAAGGACACACATTTGTAGGGAACTGGCAACAGCTTTGGGAGCAAAAGTTCTTTAAATTTGATGGACTGCATCTGACTAAGGAGGGAGTCACTGCATTGGGTGGAAGTTTGACATTTTTGCAGATTATTTAAATTAGCAAATTGGGAGAGGGGTGCAGCACCCCTTACATTGAATGGGAAGAACACCCCTCCCCCCTCAGCTAGTGGTCAAACAGGAGTTCAGCATGTTAGCAGTTAATTTGCATCACCAGGTGAGGAAGACGGTCCAGCTCCCCATACGATACACAGGGGAAATGCCAGACCTCATCCAACAATTAACACACCAAAATCTGGCCAATGGAAAATCATGTACACAAATGCTCGAAGTCTGGGAAACAAGATTCCAGACCTGCAGGCAATAATGACAAAGGCTAAACTGTACATAGTAGCCATTAGTGAGACATGGTTTACCAGTAACCACACTCGGAAGACTTCAGTACCTGGCTACGTACTGTTCAGAAGAGACCAAGGTGCAAAAAGGGGGGATGGTGGAGTGGCTCTTTGTGTCTATGAAAATATCAAAGCTACAGAAATTCAGAATACACATAAGGAGCCAGAAGAACTGTAGGTCACCCTGGAAACAGGAAATGGGACAGCTATATGAACTGGGGTTGTCTACAGGCCTCCAGACCAGGGGAGGACATAGACACATTACAGTTAGAAGATATACAAAACATGACAGCTAAAGGGGAGGTTCTGATAATGGGAAACTTCAACATGCCAGATACAGATTGGTCAATACCAGCAGGAACATCCACCAGAACTAGACATATGATGGATTCCCTGCAGGGGGAGGGCCTCAAACAACTGATACAACAACCCACAAAAGACAGGGCTATCCTAGATCTAGTACTAACAGGGAAAGGATCACAGATCTCCAGCTAGAAGATTACCTGGGGGCCAGTGACCATCACATGGTATGGTTCAATTTGGCCACTAGAACTAAATTATCCCATTCCAAGGCATAAATATGGGACTTCAGAGGAGCTGACTTTGATAAGATGGCCAACATAGTTAAGCTAGCCCTGGCAAAAAGAAATACAGGTGAGGCAGTACAGGCAAAGTGGGCAAGCATTAAAGATGCAATACTTGAAGCAGCATCCCATTGTGTTAGAAAGGAAAGGAAGTGCAAAAGAAGAAGGAAACCATGTTGGTTCTCAAAAACAGTAGCAGAAAAGGTCAGAGCCAAAAGGCTGGCCTTCAGAAAATATAAGGGAACACAGCGGGATGAAGATAGGGAGGCATACCAAACTTCCCTAAGGGAAACAGGGAAGGCAGTAAGGCAGGCAAAGGCCCACACTGAGGAAACACTAGCACAAACAGTAAAAGGAAGTGACAAGACTTTCTGTAGACACATTAGTGAAAGGAGACAGTTCAGAGGGGGTATTGCTAAGATCAAAGGGGATAAGGGAGCATGTGAGGAGGAGGACCATATACAAGCATCTATCCTAAATAGATACTTCTGCTCAGTATTTACCGAAGAGAAGATAGGGCAGGACCCGCAGTTCAGCACCATGGACACAGGGGGAAGGGAGGTATGCACTAGTCCCTTCACAAAAGAAAGGGTCCTACAAGAGCTTGATAAGCTCAGGGTGGACAAGGCAATGGGACCTGATGGCATACATCCCAGGGTACTAAAGGAGCTAAGGGTGGAACTACCAGAGCCATTACCAGAACTTTTTAGTGAGTCTCTGAGCACAGAAGAGGTTCCAGAAGACTGGAGAAGGGCTCATGTGATCCCGCTGCACAAGAATGGTAGCAGGGAGGCAGCAAGGAACTACAGACCAGTCAGTCTTACTTCAGTAATGGGCAAGATTATGGAGGTACTCCTTAAGGAAAGGATAGTGCAACACCTGGAATACATAGGAGCACAGGATCCAAGACATCATGGGTTTACAACTGGAAGGTCCTGTCAAACTAATCTCATAGATTTCTTTGACTGGTTAACCAGAATGGTGGACCAAGGGAGTGCAGTTGATGTCACCCTACCTTGACTTCAGCAGAGTTTCCGATGCTGTTCCACACAGAAGATTGATTAATAAGCTGGGTAGGCTCAGGGTGAGTCAGAAGTTGGTCAACTAACTGGGTGGCAAACTGGTTGATAGGCAGAAAACAGAGAGGTGGTATACAGTCAGAAGAGATGCAAGTCCCCAGGTCGCATCTGGAAACGAGCGGTCCCCGCTCAGAATGCTTATCTGGTAAATCTCTTAAATAAATAAATAAATAAATAAGTCACAAGTGAGGTACCTCAGGGATCAGTCCTGGGGCCAGTAATCTTCATATCTTCATCAGTGATGCTGCAGATGGACTGGAAGGTAAGGTTTGTCTGTTTGCAAATGACACCAAGATCTGCAACACAGTAGATGATCCAGATGGGGTGGGCAGAATGAGAAGAGATCTGGATAAACTAGCAAAATGGTCAGAAGAGAAACCCTGAAGCCATCTATAGGCTGGGAGGGGAGTTGCTGGCAGTCACAAGGGAAGAAAGACACTTGGGCATCATCATCACCGACGACATGAAATCATCCAAGTAGACCAGTAATGCAGTAGGTAAGGCTAGAGGGATGTTGGGGTGTATTAGTAGGAGTATCACAAGTCAGAAGAGGGAGGTAATAATCCCTCTCTACAAGGCACTGGTTAGGCCCCATCTGGAGTACTGCATGCAGTACTGGTAGCCACACCTTCACAAGGACATTAACCAAATTGAGGCAGTCCAGAGAAGGGCAACCAAAATGGTGCAGGGACTGCATCAGAAAATATATGAGGACAGATTAACGGAGCTCAATATGTATACCCTAGAGCAAAAGGAGGGAGAGAGGTGATAGGATCGAAACATTCAAACACCTTAAGGGCATTAACATGTGAAAGAGTCTAACATGTTTCAATATAAGAAAAATAGCAGGGCAACAGGACACAGCATGAGATTAGAGGGAGGCCGATTAAGGGGTAATGTGAGGAAGTTCTTTTTCACAGAATGGGTGGTGGATGCATGGAACGGCCTACCTCAGGAAGTGGTGGATATGAATACAGTGCAGGGCTTCAAACAGGCATGGGATAGGCATAAGGGAGCAATACAGATGAGTATGAATAGATAGGACATTAACAGAGCAAAGGCTGATGGCACATTCATAAGGTAGAAAAAGGAATGGGCAGACTGGATGGGCCTTGCGGTCCTTATCTGCCGTCAACTTCTATGTTTCTATGTAGCTGTCCCTGTAGTCAGCTTATGCTCCTGCATGTTCCCATGGAGGGGTGTTCCTAAGCCTCCTGACCCTCCTGGCTCTCCCCCATTGGCCAGTTTAAATGCTCACAGCTGAAGCATTGAAACTTCTCACAAAGGACCAAGGTCCCTTTCTCAGTCAGATGCAGACCGTCCTCCTTATATAAGCTTGCATCTGCCCAGGTCAGGCCCCAGTCTCCTATGAAGCTAAAACCCTCCCTACCACACCAATCCTTCAACAGGAGTTAAAGGTATGGATGTGGTGTGCCCTAGTTCCCCTGTGCCCTGGACAGGTAGCACCTCCAAGAATGAGATGGAGCATGCTATCTGTTTCAGGTTTTCCCCAAGTTTCCTGAAATCCTCCAGGACTCTGGCTAACTCCATCCATCTCCTGGCCAGGTCATTGGTCCCCAGGTGGACAATGACATCCAGCTGCTCCCTCCTAGCTATTGCCATAGTGATCCTATTATTCTGCTTCCCATCCCTCCATGCATTGCTTCCTGGGTGGCACTTGACCTCCCTATCTCCCATGCTAGGTGTCTCTAACTCCACTCCCTGGACAATCGAGTCTCCTACTAGGAGAGGCTTCACCCTCTTCCAGGGTCCCTGCCTCCCTTCCCTGGGGCTCCATCCTGGAGGACCCTCTTATCCTCTCTGGTCCCAGTCTTGGGTTCCTGAGTGGAGCATTTCCGTTCCTCCAAAACGGTGTAGGAGTTACTAAGCTGGACCAATTGGGGGATGTGCTTTCAACTCCCATCCCTCATCCTCCCTGAGCCCACCATAGTCCAATTGTTCCTCTTTCCTGGCATCCTTTGAGGTACAGGTTGTGGACCTGGTGGTCTCTGAGGGGGTGGACGCTGCCTTCAGCTTAGCCAACTCTGCTCGGAGACAGGCAACCTCCTCCCTCAGCCCAGAGAGGTGCCTGCAGATAGGGCAGCATTGCAGCCTCCAGAATGTCTCCCTGAAGACAGCTGCTCCACAACCACTGCACCACTCCCATCATGTCTGTTTCCCTCCTCAATCAACTGCCTGCTTAAGACGGCTATTTTTTTTATTTCCCAAATATTAGTTTTTTCTTTTTTTTTTTGTTATGCTTTCTCTTTGCTACTTCTTGTATGGATGCAGGATGTTGCAAGTTCCTATGGGACCCACCTTATAAATGTAGGGTGAGTCTTGGGGTGGTGGGTTGTGGGGTGGAGGGTGGACTACACCACAGGCTGTGTCCAAAAACAATCAGCCAAGGAGTCCTCTGACAGTGGCTCCTCACTCCACTCACTGTGGTCCAGATACAGACAATTACAAACACACAGTCACAAACTTATCAGTTAGAATCCCACAATCCTGCCCAAACTAACTGGAAAAGCACACATAAATAATGGCAATTAAGAAAAGACCTCAAATTCAGTTACAAACACACAGTCACAGACTCATCAGCTAGAATTCCCTCAATTCTGCCTCAACTAAATCAAGAATCAAATGGGAATTTGGTGAAGGGGTGGAGCCTGGCATTGCTCACACTCAAGAAGTGTGAATCTGGCATTATTCACTTTCTGGAAAAGAATTGGATCTGGTAAACTTTAACCCAGCATTGTTCACACTCATTTTGGACAAGCACTGCCCTGTGTCCGTAGCCTGGAAGAGGGATGGAAGAAATCCATTTTCTTTGATCCTCTGGGATGTTTTGGACTTTGTGTACCTTTTTGCACCTGAAGCCCCAATGGCAAGAATGTTGTCTGTCAGTCCATCATGTACAGAAAAAAACCTATTACTTGGCTCTAGTTTTGCTTGTGGACATTCACCTGAGTGTGAACTGTGTATTTTAATGGTACCCCCCAGTGCTATGGCCTACCCTGGTTCCTGGTTAAAATTAAAATATTTTTGTGTGACCCTCCTCCTGAGAGCCTATCCAGGTAAACTGTTTAGCAAGGGTGGTGTGAGGACTGTCTGTTTCAAGTAAAAACAGGAGGTACAGGTATTTGCCTAGATTTCTTTCAGAAAAAAGAGATGGGCAAGAACAAAGGGGCACAATTTGAAGATAGAGGGGGACAGCTCAGAGGTAATATTAGGAAGTATTTTTTCACAGAGAGGGTTGTGGATGTATGGAACAGTCTTCCTGAGGAGGTCATGGAGTCAAGAACAGAGGAAGAATTCAAGAATGCATGGGACAGACATAAGGCAGTTCTAGTGGTGGGTGGGAGGAAGTAGGTTGTTGGTTAACTAGGATCTCCAGCTTATCCATCAGGTAGAGAAATGGGCAGACTGGGTGGGCCAAGCAGTCCTTATCTGCCATCAGATTCTATGTTTCTATGTTTCTATGTTCCTGGTGTGGGACTAGAACTAACAACCTTCTGCCCATGAAGAATAAAGAATACCTGGGTGCAGTTAGACATAGTTAGATGAGTAGGAAACTGGTTGAAGAAGAGACAGCGGAGGATGGTGGTAAATAGGGTCAAATCAGAAGAGAAGGAGGTCATGAGTGGGGTGCCACAGGGATCTGTCCTGGGTTCTGTCTTCTTCTTCAGTATGTTCACCAGTGACATGGAAGGGGCATCCAAGCAAGTTGTGTTTCCTTGCACATGAAATGAAGCTCTGAGGTAGCACACATAGCAACAAAGGGATCAGAGGGATGCTGCAAGATCTACAAAGGCTAGAAAAGTGGTCTAAGGTTTGGCAGTGGAACTTGAGAACCAAAAAATGCAAGGTTTGCAACCTAGGGGAAAAACAGAGCAGAGTACTAGATTGGAGGGGTTAAATTGAGCACTACAGCAATGGAAAGGAACCTGGAAGTCATTACTAGTGACTCCCTCAAACAATAAAGCAGTGCAAAAAGGCCTATGGGGTGGTTAATAGGATACTGAGCTGTACAGGAAAGTGTACTGACAGCAAGAAAAGGAGGCATGTCTACCTTTATGTAGGTCACTGGTGAGGCTGCACCTGGAACGCTGTGCTCAGTTCTGGAGTCCTCACCAAAGGAAGGATAGGGACAGGCTTGAAACTGTACAACACAGGGTGACCAGTATGATTCAGGACCAACAGGGCAGCTCTAATGAGATCATTTCAAGGCATTGAACATGTAGTCACTGGAAACCAGATAAGAAAGGTGGACATGATAGAGACCTTCAAGATCCTGAAGGGAATAAACAAGGTGAACTCTGCTGAACTATTTAGCAGGAGTATTGAGGCAAGATGCTAAAGTGATGAGTGGAAACTGGCAGGGGAAGGTTTATGAGGGTTGTAAAGTAGTCATATTTTACAGAAAAGGTGGTGGAGCCATGGAACAGTCTGCCACTGGAGGTGGTGAGTGCCAAGACCGTAAATGGTTTCAAGCATGACTGGGACAGAGGGTAGGGTTTGGTGGTTGCTCAGGTTGGTGGTAGTAGGAAGGAGAGTGGTACGGGAGGTGGGAGGGATAAAACCCTATCTGGACAATAAGTCCTGGAGAAGATAGGGAACTTCAGGCAGATTAGACAGGCTTCTGTTTTTTCTGCCGTCATTGTCTATGTTTCTATGTTCTTCCAGTCACAAAGTAGAATATACAACCTACTAAGCCACTACAAAACAAAAGTGGGACAAGAAGGAAACAGCCCAGCATGAGTCTGCAACACACTGCTGGCAGCAAAGGTATGGTGTCTCAACCTTTTGGTAGTAGTTTAGGAGAGTATATCACTCTTATAAATTGTTTTTGCATTCTGACTGAAAAATAATTTTTGATGGATTCTGTACTAGAGTGACAGGGCTGTGTCAACATCTGTAGTTGAGTAGACGGAGGCCAGACAGAGGCAGCAAGATCATTTAAGAGGGCATCAGTGTCAAGTGACCTGAGAGACCTATGCCAAAGGTATTTGGGGGTGGATTGATGGGGATGTACTTTCCTGATGCAATAGGTTAGACAGTGGTCATTGAAGCTTCCAGAAGAATGGCTGCTGCAATGATATGGTGGAGGTGGGAGGGCAGCACCCAGTCCAGGAGGGAATGGCTAGGGGAGTGAGGATTGATCTGGATGGGTTCTGTGATTAATTGTGAAAGGTTCAGAGATTTAATCCTGTGGAGTGTGGACCTGGAAACAGGGGAAAGCCAATTTTTGTTGAAGTCCCCAAGGAGGATGAGCTCACTGGAGGCCGCGTGGGAAATGAGAGAGGAAAGAGAGTTGACCAGAGAAGAGGGAGAGATTTTAGAAGAGGCACAGAGAACACTGACAGATGAGGAGAGTGGAAGGGAGGAATGCTTGGCCTACAGGAGCTTGTAAAAGGATGGAAGTGACTCACTGAAGGAGATGGAGCAGGGTAGGTTTAGATGGACATGTAAGGCAACCCCACCACTATGCTTGCCTCGGTCCTGCCGAAAGAGGCAGTAGTCAGGGAGAACTAAGTTGGAGTCAGGTACCCTAGAGGAAAGCCAGGATGTGGAGATGCACAAGAGGTCAGAAGTGTGCTGAGAGATCCAGATTTTAGGGGGTGGAGCATGGGGAGGTGGCTCCATGCACTGAGGTGGAAGATGCCAAGGCCTTTGGGGACAGTAGGGGGGGGGAATGGAAGCAGAAAGGGGGCTGAGGCTGGGTTCAATGCCAGCAGCAAGAAGGAGCAGGATAAAAAGGAGGAGAATGGAGTGAGACTTCCACCTTCTTGAAAGAGGGGGAGAGGGAGAAAGAGGGGGAGTGGAAAGGAGACAGGCTCGGTGAAGAAATTCAAGGTTTAAGGAGGGCTGCACAGAGGTCCAGGGTGGATGGTGAGGGTAGAGTGGGAGGAGGTGAGGAGACATCCAACAGAAATGTATTTTACCTCTGTAACAAATGCATTGTGAATGAAATAAATTTGAGTTAAAAAAAAATTTTACTTTAAAAAGAATACTTAGAGCTGTGGCATACATGTGCTTATAAAACGGGCCATGAAAATCCTGACACGTCATTGGTCGAAACATGTCAAACAGCAACTGATTGTCTTTTGACAGCTGCACACCTCACCTGAACTACATTTTTCACTTTGATTTCTCCGTCTATCCTTCTGGCCCCCATCTTGGCAGCCCACCCAACCCAGCCCAGTCATCCACCATCCCCAGTTCCTATCCCTGAAAACCCTACAACGTCCCCCTCATGGTGGGGATGAGGGGACTTGCCCTAGTCCCCTTCAAAGCAAGATCTCATGTGGGTGCCTAGTCGGTGGTGCCAGGCCAGTGAGCAGCCAACTTCATCTGACATGGCAAGACATTCTTTTTCCTTTTAATTTTCCCTCCTCGTTGGTGTGCGGTGAGGCCCAGTGTAGTGCTGACTCCCTACCCCTACCCCACCCTATTGAGCTTCCCAGCTGTCCCAACACCCAGCCTCTGGAAGCATGACCCAGCCTTCCCAGGAGAGGACAGCAGTCCATTGAATGCTCGATACTCACCCCCCTTCCTGTCGACCCACACTGACTTGAGTTTGCTGTCAAACACCGGTTGCCGGCATGGCAGGAGGCAGCACTACTGCTGTACTACCAGGCCAGCTTACATGCTTGTTATTTCACAATTCATAGCTCTTATGTCAAACTAATGTCCCTTTTATTCTTATTAGTAATCTGAACAACAAAAGGCACATTTTAAAATGACTTTGACAGTCTGCAAAAAAATAGTCACTTCACCTCCCATGCAGCATTCAACCAAGAAGAGAGCTAGGAAAGTGCTTGTGATAATGGACACCATTGTAATGAAGCAGAATGGGCATGGGAGCAGGGGGACTCCTGGGGGTTACTGTAGGATGCATGCTAAGAGGTTAGAATGAACTAACAGAGGATGGGAAAGAAGGGATGGGCTTGGTATCATTTTTCACCTAGGAAATAATGATCTGGCTTGCAGACTCCTTGAGGAAAAGGGAAATTGTTTAAACAGGAAAGGCACACTAAGCCAGAGCTTGTTTCCAGGTGTCATCTGGGAGCACAAAGAAGTTGAATGACTTCCTCAGAGTCACATAGTATGCAAGTGAGAGCTGATGGGATTTAAACCCAAGTCTCCAGGTTTGCAGCTCAGTGCCCTTAACCTCTACACTGTACTGCCTCCTGAGAATATTCAGGATAACTTTATAAAACTATGGGGGAGGGGTCAGGCTGGCAGCCAGCTTCATTAACATTTGAGGTCCTGCTAGTTTGAGGCAGTGGGAAGGGAGAATTCTTCAAATGTATCAATGCACGACTGAAGGAATGGTGCAAGAGGGAGGGATGGGGTACCTCAGAAATTTATTTATTAAGATTTTGGAAAGCACTTTTGAGCCAAGGCTCATTTACAAAGGTTCCACATCAGAAGTAGACAAGCTGTATGTAACAGAAAGGACAAATTACAAGACAAGTAAGGATTATACAATACAGGGCAGCCAGAGGCTTTGTCAGATAGAATCACACTCATATAAATCAGGAACATAAATACACTTTTTGCAATGTGTGAGGGGCTAGACTAGCTACAGGCAGAAACAAGTGAATAGACGGAGTCAGGGGCAGAGGTTAGTGGGGTAGAGGGTGTGTGGAGCAGTTCAAGAGCATTGTCAGAGAGGGGTGAAGGAAGGGAGGGAGGTGGTGGAGGATGGGGGAAGAAAGTGAAGGAGAGAACAGTAAGATGGGAGGGTGGGAAGGGGGGCAGCAGATTGGGACCACTCTTGGAAGAAACAGAAGGCTATTAAAGTGGGATGACCTTCACCCCTCTGAGGAAGTCACCAAGATGCTAGGGAGAAAGTTTAAAAAGGGGCATTGAGATGCCTTAAATTGAACAGAGGAGCATGCAGATTAGATGCAGATAGATGCACCTATTTAGAGATTCATTTCATTCATTTTCAGGTATTTTAAATGGGTGGATGCAGCATTGCGTCTGTGTAACCCCTAGATGGTGCTATCCCGAGGGCTACTACCCCTGCCTGCTTGGCTAGTAGCAGGTTAAGGGGCCTGGCTACTGAAATGGGTACCTCCACCTGTAGGTCTGGGTTGTTGGTGGTCAAGCTAACCTGGGCAAAGCCCTCTGGGACACTGTAACTCCCCTCTTTCCCTTCTAGTGGTCTGAACAATATACAGTAATCAGTTTCGCAATGACCCTTATGCACTATACAAGTACCTACACTGTTTGCACGTACCACCAGGGCTGGTTCCTCTGGCTCAACCCTGGGGACCCCCTGTAAAATAAGGTTATGCACAGCAAATAGCAACAGTACAGTACTTTTGGCACAAACTGGAACCACAGTCAAGTTAAATGCAAAAAGAGTTAGATCTGATTTATTCAGGGGACTTGAACAAGGGAGGGGTGTAATCAGGTTGATTTGCTTACAGGCTATATCAATCAAACAGTCATGCATGCACTTCAGAGTTCCTACATAGTCACACACTCTGGGTACCCAGGTGGGGAAGAGGTGGGCAAGCCAGGAACATTGCCCCGTGTAGGCCAACATTGCAGCTGGTTGGGGCCCTGCAATGGAAGAAAGCAACATGCACAACACATACTATTTGTAATCCGGAGCCAGAGGGCTCAGTTTGTGAAAGAAAGACAACGAGGCAATCAAATGACAGCACTTTTAGATTTAGCTGTTGTTACAGGGAGCTACCCTGATGGTTACTCATGATACCCAATACAGGACACAGGCAGGATGAAATTGAGACTGCAGGTTGTTGAGCTGGAGTTCCAGGAGAAGCAGGGCCCACACAAATCACTGAGGCATCATTCCTGTTCAAGCATTGAACAGAGGGCTGATCCCAAGGCAAGTCTCTCGTCGATGGCTTTCTCTGTGCAGTGGGTAGTCTGGCTGGGCCAGTGTAGCAAGGCCCAGGCCAAATGGAGATAAATTCGGATTCAGTCGGTTGGGGCTGGATGCAGCTTCCAGCAAGTAGAACACAATTCAAAACACAGTGGGGAACCACATCGTGACCCACTAGCAGCACACAGCACATTTACATGTAAGGAAATTCTACTGTACCAGGCAGATTGCTATCCGGTCACAATTAGAGTCTCTGCACAAACCGGGAGTTCAGAGGTGGCTGAAGGTCCTGACAGGCCGTTCGCATTCAGCAAATCTTCAGTCTGCTTCAAGTTTCAAGCCTGGTCACAGTTCAGTGGCATTAAATTGTTCTCACAACTCAGATTCAGTCCGAATAAACTCTCTTCTCCCTCTCAGGGGCAGCAAGCAAACAGTCAGGCCAAAACTCGAGCCTTTCCACAGTTCTCCCGTGCAAAACTACACAGAACGACTGCTCAACTGTCTCGAGCTGTTACTCCTTCACTTCCCAACTCAGATCTGAACTGAAACTGCAAGCAGTCTGGGACTTTCCCCAAAATCCAAACGATTCAATTGGCTGATCTGTCTGTCAGTCACAACAAGGGCTCCCCCTTCAGGTTCATTTAGGCACCAAAAGCCCCAAACTACAATTCCTACAGAATTTTGCTCCCACAAAGCCCCTGGGGACAGGCTCCATTTTAGAGTCCCACCAGTACTGATTGGCCCATTCTGGCAGTCTAGGACCAAGATGGTGGAGATAAACTGAACTGTCCATGCTGCAAAGAAGGCAGGTTAGACAAACTACAATATCATTAACACTTTAATAGATATTCAGCAAATAAATGCATCTTACAACAGAGCTCCTGCTGCGCAATTAGCGATGGCAGAATGGAGTGATTATCTGGAAGCCCGGGCAGGGCTCAAGTATAGAAACACTCAGCCCCTTCCCAGATTAATTATAACTGCAATCTAGGCAGCTCTTAAAGAGACAGTACACAGAGGCTATACAGGCACTCTCTGGTAATACATTTAAACTGCTAAAACGCAGGACACCAGCCTGGCAGTGAGCATTTAGGCAAACTCAAGGAAGACTTTTTGGGAACCCCCATTTGTAGGGGGGTTACACCCTTCCCCGCCTGGAGAAAACTTGGCATCCGCGTCAAGTCTGTACCATCCCAATATCAAAAATGCAATATAAACGAGACATATATATCATTGCTATACATTTCAATATACTTTACATTACTACACTATACATTTCAATATACTTTACATTACTACATCCATATTGACAATACATATGCATGTTTCATACAGATAATACTGATCCCATTATGATTAACATACTTTGAACATTGCAATACTGGTTCATGTTATAACTTCTTGTACATTAAACACTGTAAGAGGGGACCCTTCCCTATCCGCTAACTTGGGGCTGGATGGGGCAGGGGCATCATGGCGAGAGGGAAGAGCAAGTAACCTGGAGCTGGCCATCAAGCTCAATTTGGGCAGTGAGCTTGGTGAGACAAACCCCTTTGTGAACCACACTGAGAGGCAAATCCACTGGCCTCCCAGGGGAATCATAACTAAAGCGTAGCACTGGGTTGACAGCTCAGCCGGTCTTTCTGGGGGGGCAGCCACAGTCTCTGTAATTTCAGCACTAACTTTGGCACTTTCATCATTTGTGAGAGGTGCCTCTGCATGGATGAGAATGTCCAAACTGGGAGCACTGTCAGCTCCTTGCCCTGTATGCTCTGTTTCCACAACACTTTGCTCATTATTATCTTCTGACGAAGGCCCAGGTTCCTCCTTTTGAGGAGGCTCCGGCACAATTAGGCTTTGTGGTACTGAAGGAGTGCTGTCAACTCTCTCACATTGTTCTTCAGGTTTTGGTGTGTCACCAGGGAGACTCAGACCATCAGCCCCTTCTTCAGGCAATTGACACAGTTCCACAAAACACAGAGAGTCCGCAACCTCAGATGTGATACTTTGCACCTCATTTTCAGGGGCCACTAGATCCAAAGAAGAAACTGTGGGGTTATGCAGTCCTGAAGGCCCAGCTTCATCTCCACAGTTTGTCATAGGGTTACCTCAAAACAGCTGACTCAGTTCACAGGAGGGGTAATAGGCATTGTCACAATCACTATCATCAGAGGTGGATTGACATTCACTATCATTCTGGGCCTGCTGAGGGGAAACCTTAAATCTGTAACTACTGGAGTAAGTTGACTCTGTCTCTGTTTTGCCACAGCATGAGTCACCAGCCCAGGGGAGGTAATGTCTGCTGGCTCAGCATCAATAGTAACTTGACCAATGGGTAGTAAGTGGTTACGGTGCATGGTTTTGACAGCTTTGGAATTATTCTTTGGACATACTTTGTACACCGGTAGGTCATCCAGTTTGCCCACTACTATGTGAGGTAGACGGTACCACCTGTCAGCAATTTTATGCTTTCCATGTAGTCCCAGATTGCACAGTAACACACGGTCCCCAGGCAATAGTTCTTGAGCCTTCACTTTCTTGTTGTGCCTCTCCTTGTTGGCAAGGTTTCTCTTGATGGCCATTGTTTGGGTCAGTTGGTATGCATGGTTCAATTAAGCTTTCAATTTCTATACATATTGTAAGTAGTTCTCAGCTTGGACCCCATCCGGGGAGACCCCAAAGCAGACATCAACTGGCAAGCGGGCCTCTCTCCCGAACATAAGACAGTAGGGGGAGAACCCAGTAGTGTCATTTTTGGTGCAATTGTACGCAGGTACCAAGGTGCTAAACTACTGGCTCCACTTAGGCTTGTCTTTTGGATGGAGAGTGCCCAGCATGTCTAGAAGGGTGCGGTTAAAATGTTCTGGTTGAGGGTCCCCCTACGGGTGATGGGGGTGGTTCTTGACTTCTGCAACCCTGACAGAGAGAGCATTTCTTTGATTAGTCTGCTTTCAAAGTCTTGGCCTTGGTCAGAGTGGATCCGCTGGGGACACCATAGTGGACGAAGAATTATTCCATTAGCACCTTGGCCATGGTAGGGGCCTTTTGATCTTTGGTTGGGAAAGTGTGTGCATACTGTGTAAAATGATCAATGACTACTAACACATTGCTAATATTCTTTTGGTCAGGCTCTAAGCACAAGAAATCTTTACATACTAGCTCCTGGTAGTGATATTGACAAGGGGAGCAGCCTTTTGAGGCAGGGCCTTCCTTAGGAGATGACTCCAAGTCCTGATATGGTGCTCGACATCTGCCCCCATCTTTGGCCAATAGAATTGGGATTGCACCAAGTTGAGAGTTCTGTCAATACCAAGGTGCCCCATGTGATTGTGGAGGGACCTCGGTACCAAGTGTTTAAAGGCCGTGGGCAGTACGAATTGTTGCTTGTCTACTTGACAACTATGGTCCACTGTTCCTCTGTATAACAACTGATTATGCAACTTCAACCTGGGGCCTTCTTTAAAAAATAGGGCAGTTCGCAAGTCAGAGGAACGCAACTTAGGCACATCTTTGCCCGCATGCAGGGTGTCAAGTGCTGGTTGAATCATAGGATCTTGGGATTGAGCCCACTGAATACTGTCATTGTCAAATTGAGGTAGTGTACTAATATCTAGAGCAGAGAAGTGGCAATAGGCAGCTGGTATACAGGTATCAGGAGTGCCCAAACAATCCACTAGACAGTCAACTGTGTCTGCAGACATCTCTATCAAACTTTTAGCACAATGCTCAGATGTCAGGTTCAGACAGCCTGACTCAATCATTCTTGGAAGCTGGCCTTCATGACAGGGCATCAACATCAATATGGTTCAGTTCCGGTTTGTACTCAACTGCATATGCATAGGTTGATAAGACAGAAAGCCACTGGTGCCCAGTGGTGTCTAACTTAGCTGAAGTCTGTACATAGGTTAATGGGTTATTGTCAGTCTTCTTTGCCCCACAGAGGTACTCATGAAACTGGTCAATGATGGCCCATTTTAGGGCAAGGAACTCCAGCTTGTGCACAGGATAGTTTCGTTCTGATGGGGTCAAGCTTCTGCTGGTGAAAGCTACTGGTCTCAAACCATCCTCATGGTTTTGATATAGCACAGCTCCTAGGCCCTGCAGACTAGTGTCTGTATGCAGCACATAGGGCTTGGTAGGGTCAGCATAGGCGAGGATGGGGTGAGCTGATATATGACATCATTGAAGGCTGCTTCACATTCGGGTGTCCAGCAGGGCCCAAAAGGTTCACCTGTTCAGAAGTACATTTTCTTGGGTTCTTTGATAGCCCCTTTTTTGTATTTATGGTTGGTAGGGGGGTAACCCTGGGTAAGATTCAGGAGCGTGTGAATCACCTTGGAATAGTCTTTTATGAACCTGCGGTAGTAGCCACAGAACCCCAGAAAATGTTGTAGTTCTTTCAAGTTATGGGGCTGTGTCCAAGTAGTCAGTGACTCAACCTTACTGGGATCAGTCTCTATCCCATCTGCAGATACTATGTGCCCCATATACTTCATGGAGGTTTGAAAAAAACTGGCATTTGTCAATGGACAGCTTGAGGCCAAAGTCTTCCAATTGTTCCAGAACTTTAAACAGTCGGGTCTCATGCTCCTCTAGTGTGTGTCTGAACACAATAACATCATCTTTGTACACTGGGCATTCCAGCAAGTGCATATCTCCCACCGCACATTCCATCAGTCACTGAAAGGTGGCCCGGGCACCTGAAATCCCTGTGGCACTGTCAGGAATTCATAGAACCCCAAAGGGCAGATGAAGGCTGTTTTCTCATGGTCCTCTGGGGCCATTGGAATCTGGTAATATCCACTGTGAAGATCCAGAACTGAGAACCATTTGCTCCCATTCAAGCAATCCAGGGCATCTTCTATACGGGGCATGGTGTATTGATCTGGGATGGTCTACCAGTTCAGGGTTCGATAATCAACACACATACTCACAGACCCATTCTTCTTATGCACAACTACAATGGGAGAGACATATGGGCTCTTTGATTCTTGTATAATGCCAGCAGCTAGCATTTCCTGCAGGTGCCTCTTAACGTCATCTGTGTCCGTTGGGGCAAAGCGTTGGGATCTCTCTCGAAATGGCTGGTCATCATGCAGGCGTATGTGATGCTCTGCACCCTGGACACACCCCACGTCCCATTCTTTTAATGAAAATACTTGGTCTCTCTGGGTGAGTTTCTTGCTAATCCTATCCTTCCATTCAGCTGACAAAGGGGAATCACCAAAGTCAAATAAGTCTGGGGTCACTCTAACCTTTTCACCAGAGTGCTTGTTGCTGGGCAATACGGCAGTGTCTGCACAGTGTACTGTAGCATGGGTACACCCTCTGTTCACCCAGATCTCCCGATCTGACACATTCTGTATCCGAACCATCACTCATCATGCACAGGCATGGGCACAAGCAGGCAAGATGCTGGGATTGACCAATAATCCCTCTGGCAACCTTCCATTGCCTGGTGCATCCAACATTAATATTTTGTTCTTGACATCTTTCTGGAGGCAAACCTCCTCATGAATGGTACATTGGGCATTGGGCGCCAGTACCAGAGATTCAGGCTCCTTCTTCCACACGATCCCTGAAGGTTCATCCTGGTCAACTTCCTCAGATTTCCATTGCAAATCATAGGCCCTTTTGATCAGAGCTGGAATTCTTAGGGCCTGCCCAGTCCATTGCCCCTGTTTCTCATGGCAGAGTTGAGCCAGTCTCCCAAACATATGGATGTTTGTCCCAATTAATAGGGGAACCCCATCATACAGCCTGGTAGGGGGACATACTAAGGCAAGTGTCTTGACTTGTTCATCTACTCCAGCCACAGAGATAGGGAAAGACAGCCAGATCCGAATGTACCCCAAGTACAGGTAAAACTTCTTACTCAACCCCCACATAAGTAAGCCTTCCAAGGGTTGTAGGGGCACATCTGGCAGATGCTTTTGATACCAGTCTTGAAACACTATAGCTACTTGAGATCCACTGTCAAACATGGCACAAGTGGACACACCATCCACCCTTACTGTAGTTTCCATTTAAGGGCCCACCACCTCGGACCACTCAGGCGATGCAGACTTGGATGTCAACTTGGCAGCAGCCTTGGATGAATAACTTTTCTGAGTGGCTCCACCTCATGGCCAGTTATTGTTCCATCGAAACCAGGCTAGTAGCCTAATAGTAACCTTTTTCAAGTTCTCCAGTGAGTGACCGTCATCCACGCAGTGGTAACAAAAATTGGGTTCTCTAGAGTCTCTGAGAGGTTGCAAGCCATCTCCTGGCTTGGGAACATCAGAGGCACCTCAGGGCCGTTCTTTGACTTGTGACTTGCATTCTTGATCTTCTGGACTTCCACCAAAATTAGATGTTTATGTGGCTCATAGTAGGTCCCCCACCAGGGCTCTCAATTCTCGTACTTCTTCCAGTAGGTTACCCTCAGTCTGGGTTTCTGAGGAGATGACCTGCACCCCCACCCCACTAAGTGGGGTCTCGCTCTTTAACTCAGGAAGTGCCTGGTAGAGGTTAGTATCTCTGGCCACCTCGGTGGCTTGTTGACTGATTCTCAACTCTGTCAATTCTTTAATTAGTTCTTTCATTTGCTGCACATCAGTCTTGTCACTTCTCTCAGGGTTCTGGCAGGTACGGGCAACCACAGCATAGGGCTCCTATCCCTCTTCATCATTCTCTGCTTCATGAATCTCTTTCATGAGGTGACAATACTCGGGAGGATTAGCCTTCCTATCTTGCAACTTAAGTTTTAGCATCATCACACTAGAGAAACTGGCTGACTTGAGAATATAGTCCAACCTGACCTGATTCAGTTCACTTGCAGGCACCTCTCCTTTTCTGTGAATGCTCTGCAGAGCCCTCTCAATTCTGGTAACAAACATAGACAACTTCTCATTCTTCCATTGCTTGGCAGATTTTAATTTCCACAGTAAATCATCCCCTGACTAAGTGCTTCCAAAAACCCCTTCCAAGGCAGAGTGGTATTCAGCCACTGTAGCCTCTGGGCTAGTGGCTCATATTAAGCAAATGGCCTCCAGTGCAGAGCCCCTCAAACTTTCCATGAGTCTTTTTCTCTTCTCCCTATCAGAGCACTGCCACTTCTGGACCAGGGGGTAGCATAGTCCATCCACGTTTCCAGGTCATCCTCCCCCACGGGCACTGGGACTGTGCCCGAAAAAGTCCAAGTCTACAGTAAGAGTCCAGGTTCACAGATGGAATTACTATGGGGGGGTGACCACAGGGGAGACCCTAGGGGAGGCAGGAGACACTGTCGGGGACTGTAATGACATGGGTCCTTCAGAAAGGTCTAGCACCTTCACTAACTCTTGGGTGGTTCGCCCCTCAGAAACTAACAACTTAAGCAGCTTGTCCATGAACCTCTGTAAGCAGGGGGAACCCTCCTGGGGTAGCTGGATCACTGTGAAAATGGATGCCCTTCCATCCCTTCTCCTCCCCTTCTGACAGAATAACAGAGGGTACTTTCTCTGGATCTATGGGAGAGCTGCAGGACAGTAGAACCACATGGTCTGGTCAAACAGGTCTGAATCCCTTCTCTTCACTTCAACTTTCCCCAAACACTTAACATGCTCCACAGCTTCTACAATAACAGCATTAGTGGTCCCTAATGGACATCCATTAGCAGGAGGGCCTGTCGGGGGTCTACCCCCTCAGCCTCACTCCACCCCATCATTCAGTGTACTAACAGCTTATCGGGGGTGATTTTTAGCTTAGGCATAGCAAGCTCCTTCATTTTGTCACCAATTCTAAACATAATGGAGTAATTCCCACCTCTGGCCACTAGAAGGCACAAAATCCCAGTGGTGCCTCCAAGATGTAACCCCTAGGTGGTGCTATTCCAAGGGCTACTACCCCTGCCTGCTTGGCTAGTAGCAGGTTAAGGGGCCTGGGTACTGAAATGGGTGCCTCCAACCGGAGGTCAGGGTTGTTAGTGGTCAAGTTAACCTAGGCATAGCCCTCCGGAACACTGTAGCCCCCTTTTTCCCCTTCTAGTGGCCTGAACAATATACAGTAATCACTTTCCCAGTGACTCTTATTCACCATACAAGTATCCACACTGTTTGCACTTACCACCAGGGCTGGTTCTTCTGGCTTGACCCTGGGGACCCCATGTAAAACAAGGTTATGCACAGCAAATAGCAACAGTACAGTACTTTTGGCACAAACTGGAACCACAGTCAGGTTAAATGCAAAAAGAATTAGATCTGATTTATTCAGGGGACTTGAACAAGGGAGGGGCATAATCAGGTTGATTTGCTTAGTGGCTATAGCAATCAAATAGTCATACATGCACTTCGGAGTCCCTACACAGTCACACACTCTGGGTACCCAGATGGGGAAGAGGTGGGCTAGCCAGGAATATTGCCCGGGGTAGGCCGGCATTGCAGCTGGTTGGGGCCCTGTGATTGAAGAAAGCAATATGCACAACACACACTATTTGTAATCCAGAGTCGGAGGGCTCAGTTCGCAAAAGAAAGACAAGGCAATCAGATGACAACACTTTTAGATTTAGCTGTTGTTGCAGGGAGCTACTCTGATGGTTACTCATGATACCCAGTACAGGACACAGGCAGGACAAAATTGAGACTGAAGGTTATTGAGCTGGAGTGCCAGGAGCAGCAAGGCCCACATGAATCACTGAGGCATCATTCCTGTTCAAGCGTTGAGCAGGGGGTTGATCCCTAGGCAAGTCTCTTGTCGATGGCTTTCTCTGTGCAGTGGATAGTCTGGCTGGGCCAGTGTGGCAAGGCCCAGGCCAAATGGAGATGAATTTGGATTCAGTTGGTTGGGGCTGGATGCAGCTCCCAGCAAGTAGAACACAGTTCAAAACACAGTGGGAATGACATTGTGAGCCACTAGCAGCACACAGCACATTTACATGTAAGGAGATTCTACTGTACCAGGCAGATTGCTATCCGGTCACAATTACAGAGTCTCTGCACAAATCGGGAGTTCAGAGGTGGCTGGAGGTCCTGACAAGCCGATCGCATTCAGCAAATCTTTGGTCTTCTTCAGGTTTCGAGCCTGGTCACAGTTCAGTGGCATTAAATTGTTCTCACAACTCAGATTCAGTCTGAATAAACTCTTTTCTCCCTCTCAGGGGCAGCAAGCAAACAGGCAGGCCAAAACTCAAGCCTTTCCACAGTTCTCCCGAGCAAAACTACACAGAACAGCTGTCTTGAGCTGTTACTCCTTCACTTCCCAACTCAGATCTGAAATGAAACTGAAAGCAGTCTTGGACTTTCCCCAAGATCCAAAAGATTCAATTGGCTGATTTGTCTGTCAGTCACAATAAGGGCTCCCCCTCCATGTTCATTTAGGTGCCAAAATCCCAAGACTACAATTCTTACAGAATTTTGCTCCCACAAAGCCCCTGGGGACAGACTCCATTGTAGGGTCCCGCCAGTACTGATTGGCCCATTCTGGCAGTCTAGGACCAAGAAGGTGGAGATAAACTGAACTGTCCATGCTTCAAAGAAGGCAGGTTAGACAAACTACAATATCATTAACACTCTAATAGATATTCAGCAAATAAATGCATCTTACAACAGCGCTTCCTCTGTGCAATTAGCGATAGCAGAACGGAGTGATTATCTGGCAGCCGGGGCAGGACTCAAGCATAGAAACACTCATCCCCATCCGAGATTAATTATAACTGCAATCTAGTCAGCTCTTAAAGAGACAGTACACAGAGGCTATATAGGCACTCTCTGGTAATGCATTTAAACTGCTAAAATGCAGGACACCAGCCTGGCAGTGAGCATTTAGGCAAGCTCAAGGAAGACTTTTTGGGAACCCCCATTTGTAGGGGGGCTACATCTGTATTTCAGACTTGTGCTGCATCAATGCTGATGCGTCCAGACATCTGTGTCCTATTCACAGACACCTTGGTGCATTTGTGACATTTCCCGTGGTTTATGACAATTTCGACCACAACTGTGGGACTCGTGTCTATTTGTCAGATGCAACTGTAGGATTCCATCCCCCTAGTTAAACCAACTTTTTGTGCTCTGACTATTTGTGTGGAATCCCTCACTTGCATCTGGGAAACAGATGCAGAGTTTAGAAAATCTAGCCCATGTTATTTTCTTTATGTTCACATTTGTGGTATCTCTGGCTGTGCACATTCTGAGTACTTTTGCAGCCGTGCATGGCTCACTGAGTTAAATGTGTACCATGTATAGCCATGTAAATAAAGCTGATAGTCTGTGTTAAACTGTACACATCATAGCATATTAAACAATTCTAATAAATTAACATGACCCTACTGTGTGTCCCTCTGTTCATTTCCAGTGTGTTTTATTTTCTCTCCTATAATTTAATTACACTCCCTTATTTCATTAGGGACTTCCCCCATGAATGGAACTTTTTCACTCTTGCTCCATCTCACCAGGCAACATCCCCCTGGTTAATGTAATCTGACGAAGGTTTCTCCCTGAATTTTTCCTTATGAGGCAGAGGCTGGCCTCCATGTTCTTCATATTATAAATCACGGTTACTTCATCTTTCCACTCTCTAACACTTAACACCACTGGACTTAGTCAATGTGCAGTCAGTGTTTTCAGAGCTGCCAACACCATGCTGTTAAATACTTCTGTTTTCCTCCTTGGGGAGATTCCCCATACCATAGCCACTAGGAGGAAGTGCTGAAATGAGTCCAGCATTCCAACCCCCCAGACGCTGGACAACTTTGTTCTCATCTGAGACCAAAAATACTCAATTTTAAGGCACCCTATAAGATGTGGCAGTGAGTGCCATGCTCCCCCCTCAATCCCTCCAACATTTGTCAGTGTCTGAGGATCCAGAATGTTTTGTAATTGTTGGGACAGAGAAATACCTGATCATAATCTTCCAATGGAACTCCAGTTCTGGGAGGAAGTAAGCTTCCAACTCCTGTCCAGCCACTTCACCCATTGCTCTTCTATAATGCTCAGCCCTGACTCCACCTGCCATTTGTCTTTTATTGATTGTAAATTCATACTTTTCAGCAGTAATTTATATACTACAAAATTGCACCTTAATCAGTCCCTCAGAATCACAGTCCAGTAGAGAAAGTCTTCCCATCTTATTTTATCCCTTTGGAAGCATAAAATGTTTCCTTCCATAATGTAGCTTCTGATCTGCAGAAATCTGTTCTACCCATGAAATATTTCTCTTAGCATTTGGAATTATACACAGTCATTTCCCACAACTAGTTGAGAAAATCTGGTAAGGGTGTTGCTATTCCGGACTATATCTCTAGCATCTGTCTGTGCTTGGTCAGACTCCTGATTTCTATAATCCTGGTCAGGTGGCCTTCTCATTAGAGGTGCATGTCACTACTCATAGTCTGACTAAGACTGTGAGGGAGTATCTCATCCATGGGTTTTGATTTCTTTTATTAATATACTGGGTTAATTTTGCTGTTATGGGTGCATTCAACAGGACTTGCAAGGAGTAATTATTCTCCATTGCATACCCCCTGGACTCTGGATGCTGTTTGGCCCAAGTGACTGGGTATGTGGCCTGATCCATCAAGTTGTAAATTCTGAGGTGCCAGCGCACTGGCATAGAGGGCTGAGGTGTGTGAAGTGCCTTACCTCTCACCATGCCGGGGATCCGTGTTCAGGAACGAGCATGAGTTGCCAGGGATCAGCCTTGGAGGAAGAGGATCAAACACCCACAGGACTGCTTTCCTCTCCCAGGGAGGGAGAACTGCACACCCTACTGAATGACTGTCACCAGGTAGAGGCCTGGTGGCTGTGTGGGTCAAGGAGGGCAGAATCAGGGGGTGCTGCAGGACTCTGTAGTGTGCATGTGCCTCCACATGCACATGCTGATGAGTACACCTCAGCCTGGAGATGGGGCAAAAATGGTGGAAAATGGTGAGAGGACAGCCATTAATGAAGCCTGCTTGCCAAGCTTTACCTGCCACATTACTGGGGACCTTGGGGCTGGAAAACTGGACTGTGCTTCGGGGGAGAGGAACAGGAGTAATCTGTGTGGGGGGGTTCTCCAGCTGTCTGGTAGGTCCCCAGGGAGGTGAAGGATGGTGGGATAGGTGAGGAAAAGCTGAAGGGAGCCCAGCCTGTCCTGGCCTGTCACTGTTATAATAGCCACCCTGTTCAAGTTTCATGTGAGGGTCATCGGTGTTGGTGGTTGGAGATGAGAAAGATAGGAGAGAAAGAGAGCAGAAAAACTAACAAAAAAAAGTCTAAATGAAAACTCATTTGATTTAGATTTCAAGCTTGCAGCCACCTGTCATGCTGAAAAGGAAGGTGATCAACAGCCAGCTTCTGCATTACATACTGATGAGATGCAGCTCCGTGAGTGGAGCAAAATACTCTTCACTTTTGAGGAGAAAATCTGCCATGTAGGGCCTATGGGATCAATTAAAAAATGGCAGCATCTTGATAGAGGTGGACACCGTGCCAAATGTCCAGATAGTGAATCTGCACTAGCAAGCTGGATTACTAAGCAATGTGATCAATACTATAGAGTAACACAAGAAGCAATAGACCAGAAAATAATGTCATTAGTGTCAGTGTCAGTGCCTCAGTAGGTAGCAAACTCACCTCTGAGACTAGGAGATCAGAGGGCTGTGGGTTCAATTCCTGCATCTGGCACTTCGGTTAATATAATAATAATAAATTTAATTTAATATAGCACCTTTCACAAATCAAGGCGATGCACAATCAGATAAAATCAAAGACACAATAAATACCAATAAAATCACAGAAATTCAGGATAAGGTTTACCCCACAAAAAGGTCTTCAGTGCCTGCTTAAAGCACCCCACTGTCCTGCACTCACGTAGCTGACGGGGCAGAGAATTCCAGAGGGTAGGGGCAATAAACCCAAAAGTACAAGCACCAGATGACTTTAAACTAACCCTCAGAATCTCTAGCAAACCCTCATCAGCCGAGCGGAGCTGTCACAAAGGGGTGTAAGGAACCAGGAGCTCTTTCAGGTAATCAGGACCCTGTCAGTGTAGGGCTTTGTAAGTTAATAAACCTACCTTAAAGGTGATTTGCCATGGAATAGGCAGCAAGTGCAGATCACACAGCACTGGGTAATATGGGTTCTCCTTGATACCCCAGCCAATAAACGTGCTGCAGCATTCTGCAAGTGGCAGATGTCAACCCCAGGAAGCCCTAAGTTAAGAGAGTTGCAGTAGTCAAGGCGTGATGTCACAAAAGCTTGGACCAAAACAGGCAGATCACTGGATAGAACAAGGCGCTTGATCCTAACACTGTTCCTAAGATGGTAAAAGGCCAGCTTGATGACTGCCAACACCTGGTGTTGAAGGGTCAGACCATTGTCAAGCACCACTGCCAGGTCATGCACCTGCTCAGAGGTAAGAATCTGAGCCCCCCCAGGACTAAACCAGAGGGGAGATTAGTCCTCAGCCCCTCTGTCCTAGGACCTGGGTCCACAACCAAAACCTCAGTCTTTCTTGGGTTCAACTTTACACCACCAGCTGTTCAATAGTGCGATAGCACTAACCTGGTCAGGGCAAAAGACAGTTAGAGCTGGGTATCATCAGCATAGCAGTGAAACCTCAGCCAATACTATCTTACAATGCCTCTGAGGGGCAGCATATACACTGCAAATAACATGGGCAACAGCACCAAGCCCTGAGGTACCCCGCAAGGCAGAGAGAAAGATTCAGAAGAAAATATTCCCGAGACAACTCTCTGAGCTCTACCGGCAAAAAAGATGTAAACCATCTGAGAACTGTCCCTGACAGCCCACAGATGAACCTCAAATGCTTGACCAGAACCCCATGATCCACAGTGTCAAAAACTGATGACAAATCAAGGAATACCAGGATGGAGCGGTTTCTTCGATCTCTTGCCATCAGGAGATCATTGAGCACCCAAACCAGAGCAGTCTCAGTACTATGCCTCTTACAAAAACCCAATTGGAGGGGTTTGTATAAATTATGGATGGTTAAATGGTTTTCCAGTTGAGCTGCCACAACTTTCTCAATAACCTTTCCCACAAAAGGAAGGTTAGAGATAGGCCTGTAGTTCACTAGGTTCTCTGGGTCTAAAGAAGTTTTCTTCAGGAGGGGTGTCACCACCACCTCCTTCAGGGAGCTAGGAGCTAGGAAACTCACCTGAATCCAAAGAACACCAGACAATCTGAGCTAAGACCAGGCCAATGATATCACTACAACCCAAAATCAGGGAAGTAGGGCCTGGGTCTAAACTACAGCAAATGGGATGCATCCCCTGGATAAACCTCATAATGTCCATGAACTCCAGCAAATCAAAGGTACTCCAGGAAACTCTGGGCTCTGTGGCAAAGCGCTGTCCAACAGCGTCCTCCCTAGAGTGAAGTAGACAGCACTCCTGCCTGATGTCGGCCACCTTATTCGCAAAGAAACAAGCAATCTCATCACGCTCACTTTGTGAAAAAAAAATTGACAGAACTGCTGACAGGCTGGGTTGCACAGCCTGTCCACAGTTCGGAAGAGTTGAGTTGGTAGATTCCATGCAACAGTGATTTCTCTGGAGAGGAATTCTGCCTTCTTACGGGAAATTTCTGTTTGGTAGAGTTTATAATGCTCTAACAAAATAAGGTGGTTGGCATTCAAGGCAGACCTCTGCCAACGATGCTGTAACCTACGCCCCAGCTTCTGCAACTCCCTCAGAGCCCCATCAAGCCATGGGGCCCTGGGGTGAGTGGAATGGAGCGAACATGAACAGGAGCAATCAGATCGAGAGCCGAAGAAATGGTCCTATTGTAGGCTGACATTAACAGCTCAGGATCTGTGCTGATCTTGCCAATCAATGAGAGGTCATTCACTGCCATCAGGTCTTCAGGGACCACATCCCACAAAGGGCAGTAACTGACCATCTCCACAGGGGCCGACCTACCCAGGGGGGCTGAGAAATTGAACCCAACGGTGTAGTAATCAGACCAACCGACAGGTTCCACCACCAAGTCGGAGGCCTCAATCCCTAGGAGGAAGACCAAATCAAGAGAGTGACCACCTTTGTGAGTAACTGAGGAAACAACCTGTGTGAAGCCCAGTGAAGTCATCACCTGGAGGAAGTGTCCAAAAAGTGAGGCTTCATCGTAGACCCAGGCATTGAAGTCACCCAGAACCATCAGTCTGGGCGACTCAAATGCCATGTCGGCGGCTAAGTCTGACACTGTAGTGCAGCATGAGGAGGGTGCTGCACTTCTGAGATGCCATCTTTCAGATGAGATGTTAAACCGAGATCCCATTTGCCTGGATTGGTGGTAGTTCAGGTGGATACTAAAGATCCCATGGCACTTATTGAAAAAGAGTAGGGGAAGTTTGTTAAACAGAAAAACACAACATCACCATGATAACAGAATACATCTCACAATATTAATGAAACAATTTCATACAAACATAAAAGTATGCATACATTTGTATATCATTATTTTATACAAAAACTTATTTACAGAAATAAATTTTTCCAAAGTTGAAAGAACTTTTCATGTGAAAACCTGTGACTATCCCTTTCTTTAATCTGTAACAGTCCATCTTCTATCTGAGAAAATATAGTCGTATTCAGTACTTGCTGTTGTTGAAAAATATATTGACATCGAGCTTGCCATAAGTAAAATTGAATAAATGCAAAGAAAACATTCAAAGTACTTTTATGGTAATTGCACCAGACTCCTGAATAATCTCCTAGTATTAAAGTATTGTATGTAATATGTGAAAGGAAGGGCATATTCCAATGAGTTGCTGCCTCACACCAGAAAATCTTACTGAAAGAACAATTGATAAATAAATGTAATAGACTTTCTTCTTCATTAGAACATGAAATCCTCGGACAATATCTATCTGCTAAAGGTTTATATTTAAGATTTCCCCTTACACCTAACCTCCCTTGGGCTGACATCTAAACTATGTCCCATATGAAAGCAGGGAGTCTAAAATCCATCAATTTATGAAAAGCAAAATTCATTTTTGAAGGAACACATTCTGGAAATAGGAGAAAAACTCTGCACATAATAAACTACAGTATATACGAATAAAATGATTTTCTATCACAAGAAATCAGATTCTGAAAAAGCAGCTTCCACTGCTGTCATTTTTTTATCGCCAGAATCCCATAACATGGTAGATGATCCTGAACTAATATTTTAGGAGGCAACAGTGTCCACTTCTGAAAATAAGGGGTCCAAAAAAATTTGACCACAATTGCCATGGCAAAGTGGCTTTTTTCCATAAATAACTAAATGAGTTGAACAAGATTATGGAGTGATAAAACACAATTGGATTTAACATATGTAACTCACCCTCTTTCACTGGTAAATAGGTAATATCCCTTCTAACTAGATTTAATCTATTACCCCATAACATCTAAAAAAAGACACTGTACAGCTTTGTTTCTAAATGAACTGGGCGTGGGTAAAGATAATTTAAATAACGAAAAACAGGCAACAGAAATTTCTTAATAATCAAAATACATTTTTTCTTCCCAAATTTCCATTGTTTCCACAAGTTAACTTTACCTTCCCCAACCTTTAACTGATGTTCCCAATTAAAACTAGCCATATCCCCTGGCCCAAACCATATACCCAAAATTTTCTGAGGAGTTGTAACCGGAGGAATTCCCATGACATCTAAATTGTCCACCCGTTTATGATCCAGAGAAAAAATAAAACTTTTTTCTGTATTTATTCTCCAGAAAATTGTCCCCATACCTGAAATATGTCAAGGGCATGTGTAAGTGAAGTCACATCTTGCACTAATAATGTAACATCATCAGCATATGCTGTGATTTTCTCTGTTTGTAAAGAATGATCAGAGGCTATCACCAGAATACGGTGATCCCTTTGAATAAATCTAATAACTGGATCTAGGACAAAAGTGTACAATAAAGAACTTAAGGGGGACTTCCTTGCCAAACTCCTTTATCAAACTTAATCTCAGACCCAAACAAACCATTAACCATGGGGATTACTTTAGCATTAGAATATAACATAGTAATCCATTTCACAAATTGAAAAGGAATACCATATCACAATAATAAATCAAAAAGATATCTATGTTGAACCCGATCAAATGCTTTAACTTGATCCAGGGCAACTACAAAACCTGAAACATGCCCTAAAATACTGACCTCGAATAATTCTCTTAAGAGATAAAGATTATGTTGAATCTTGTGAAGAGGGATTGCACAAGTCTGTGCTGGATGAATAAGTATCAGAGACCTGTAATAATCTGTTAGTGATAATTTTAGATAAGATTTTATAATCGCTGTTAAGTAAACTAATAGACCTCCAATTAGACAGTAAAGTTGTATCACCCTTTTTATGAATAAATTTAAGCATTGAAGTACTAAAGTCAGGAAACATTAAATCTGAAGTTAACATAAAATTAAAAAACAAAGGCAAAAAATAACTCGTATATGGGAGAAATTTTTTATAAAATTCATTAGGTATACCGTCCAGACCTGGGGACTTCCTCATATTTAAAGTTTTTATCACTTCTTCTACTTCTTGTGAGGAGATGAGTACTGTTAAAATTTGTTTAAAAGACTCATCTACTAAAGGAAGTGATGCCGTGAAGTCATCTGGCAAAACCTCATTAGTCCCTGCAATATCACTAAACAGATCTGTAACAAATCTCTGTACAACTAATAACATATCTAAATCTGTGGACACAATATTACCATTAGCATTCAATAAACCAGTCATTAGGGTCTTATCTAAGCTTTGCTTGCAAGCTTTGTATGGATCAGAAGCCGGTTGCGTCTTCATCCCATATCTAAATTCTATATCCAGTGATTTTGCTCTATGATATTGATAAAGCAGCATTTGCTTTTTAAGTTCAGATATTTGTGACTTAAATTTTATTTTGTCCTGTGGAGGAAAGGACATTAATTTGTATAATTGATTCCTGAGTTGCAAATATTTTAAATAAGAGTTAGCTTTCTGCCTTCCCATAGTGAGCAGGAAAGATTTCACCTCAAATTTTGTATCCCGCCACCAGTCATACATATTATCATAAAAACACATTGTAGAATTCCTGGCTTCAAATAACACCTCTAATCCATGCACACAGTCTGATGAATCCAAGAGAGACAGATTTAACCTCCATCTTTGAACAGGTGAAAACACCTTAGGTGGAACATCAGCTAGACTAAAGTTACATAGTAAGATCTGATGATCTGAAAATTCTGTTGGCTTAACAATACCCGTATAAGGCTTAACATATTTTGAAACAAAAAAAATATCAATGCGAGTGGAACCACCTGTACTATGTAAAATTCTATAAGCATCAGAGAGGCCTGCAACTGTAACTATCTATTTTAAAGCATGAGAGTCACAGTACATTTTCTTCTGGACCTCTCCTAAAAATTTGAAATCAATATCACAATTAAAATACCTTCTCCAAATGACATGCCTCCTAGTATTTAGGAATGGCTTGATTTTCTCAAGCAAATCAATCCTAGCAGTTTTTACCTGTGGGGCATAAATGTTAATATGGAAATCAAAATCTCTAAGGGAACAGTCAAGCAATAAAGCTTGTCCGGGACTAATATCTATGAGTTTGGAGATTTTAAAAGCAGTGGATTTAAACAAGATCCCAATCCCATCAGCTAAATCTGGGCCAAATGTCCAGAATGAAGGACCCCAGAACCACCACCACCTTTTAGCCTGCTCTATTTCGGCAAGAGAGGACAATCTTGTTTCCTGAAGGAAGATAACATGTACCTGAAGAGATTCAAAAAAGGAAAAAAGAGAAAGCTTTTTCTTGAAATTTTTAAGACTGCAAATATTATATGAAGCTATCCTTAAAGCAGCCATCAAAATTTAGTGTCAAGGCCCTCCTTTCTGACTGAGACTTGCCTTTCTTTTTTTCCCTTTTTTTCCTTTTTTTTCTTTAGCTAGTTCAGTAGTTCTACTTTCTTCATCTTCAGATACCATTTCAGACTGGTGTGAAGTATCTGATTCTAAATCTGAGTCTCCACAGTCATCTTGCAAAGGAGAAAATAAATTCTACATGGGTATGGGACCAGGTGTTGTTTGTTTAAGCAAAGCCCTGGTGAACCGTCGATTTTTAATGGTTTCAAAAGGTGGGGGCATTGATGGCATAGCAGTCCATTTCATAATAGCAGGAGGAACTTCAGTAGAGGAAACATTTTGTTCTTGCTGAGAGTGAAGCCCAGGCTCCTCTACTGAAGGTGATAGGCTATCTAGAACTGAGCTATGTGGAGGATCATCCCCCTGAGGTGTCTCCTCTTCTAGAGGTACTGGGGGAGTGGGAAAGCTAGCATCTTTTCTTTTATCTTGTGCTTTGTTCACCAAATCATCTTGATCCCATCCCCAAATCCTATTATGTTTAGCCCAGGGACATTGATGAAAGGCATGCCCTTTCTCATCACAGAGATTACACTGAAAGATATTTTCACCCAAATCCACGGAATGCCCAGATCCTTCACATAAGGAACATTTTAATAAGTCACATGAGCTGCTTATACGAGTCTTTGCTCCACATTCATAGCAGGTGCTAGGCTAACCCCCATAAAAGCATACCCCTCTATCTTCACCCAAAAAGAAACTATTGGGAAGATGAATGATGTAACTATTAACCTGAAACAATTTCACCTTAAACCTCCATCCTCCCATCCAAATCCCTTCCAAGCCCAATATAGCTTCAGGAGGACCCATAATATCACAACAATTTTGTAACCAATGGTAAATATTGCTGACACTTACCCCTTCATTTCGAAACATAATGGTAATGTATCTAATTTGTGGTTTAGTGAGAGGAATTGCGTAAAATGGAGTCCACAATGGGGTAGATTTTAAAGTTGAATATTTGTCCCAAAATTTTTCTAAACCATGTGTGGTTTTAAAGCTAATATCAAAAGAATCCTCCCCTGAGATGTGAATTAATGCATAAATATATGCAGGAAAGAATTGCATAGATCCTCTCAAGAGTTGTTTAGCAACATAGTATATGTCTGGATGTTCAGTTAACCCTCCTTTATATCGCAGCCTGACTGCATTCCTTCTTGGTGCTTGCTCTAATTTATTTTTAAAAAGTTCAGACACGGGTACCCCATTTCTGATTTTGATTAGCATCCCTATCATGAGTTTCCTTTTCAAATCCTGCCTGTTGTTTATTAGTATTCTCATCCCCTGCCGAGGACATACTCTGCCTAGACAAAACCGCAGTTTGCTTCTCTATGTGATGCGCAGCGTTAACAGTAAAACTCCTTCCCTCAATTGAGTCATTACCTGCGCTCAGAGATTTATCTGTGTTGGCATGCTTCATAGTGGTCTTGTTGCTCAAGGAATCACTCTGTCAATTCGGATCGGGAATCCATTGTCCCGTAGAAGTCTGCATCCAACCTGAATCATTCAGCGCATCCTCCGCCGACCAATCTGGAGAAATAAAGTCCATGGAAGTCTGATACAGTCCAAATTGTCTGCACACAACTTGTGAAGTGGTACAAGTCGGTCCGGTAAATGCAGCTTGAACACTAGAAGAGACCCCGTCCTGCTGCCTGTCTTGTGCAACACCCAGAAGTTCTTTCTGCATATCCTCTGTATTTCCTCCCAAAAGAGGGTTACCCATTTCCAAGGCTCAGGAAACTGGCTGCTGAGGTAAAGGTTCCCCAGAAATGTCAGTCGCTGTAGCAAATTGAACAATAGCATCATTCTCCGATACTGGATTCATGCCAGCAAACTCCGGTGAAAGCTGATGAAAATCCTAAGAAATCTTTGCTGCTTTGGTCTCCTCCATAGCTTGAGGCAATAAACCTTCCGAAAAGTTGCCCACTTCCATACTTCACTCCAGAGAGCGCAACAAAGCATCCTGCTCCATGAAAAGTTGAAAACAGTCTGACAAAACTCAGACTAATGTCAACTCCTCCCCCTACTGCCAGCAATGCAGTAGGGGAATTTCTACGGTGTCCTGGCCAAATTTCTCCCATTCACTAAAAATACCACCAACAGTTTAATCTGGTTCAATTTCAGTTGCTTACCATCTGTATCCCCCCAGTCACCCCTGAAAAAGGGACTTCTAGGACCAGTGGTCTTACCAGATCAACAAAATTCAATAAATAAATGAATACAAGATCCAAGTTTTTCTGCTAGCCGTGGTTGGGTTGGTATAGTGGTATAGTGCACCAGAGGAAAACTGTAGGGCACAGGCTGTCCAAAGACTTCCTACCTAAAATCTTAAATGTTGCATGTTTCTACAAGAGTCAAATAAAGAAGCATGACCTGAAGTCATCCATGATAGGCAACATGGATGAAACTGCCATGTTGGCAGACGTACCAAGAAACTGAACCATTGACCATATAGGGTCCACATCCATGCCTTTAATAACCACTGGGCATGAGAAACAATATCGCCATGTTCCTGGCAGTTATGGGAGACAGACACAAGCTTCCCCTTTTTGTTGTACTAAAGGGGAAAAGAATACCAAGAGAGGCATTTGACATATCACGGATTATTGTGCCCATGTCTCCAAATGGCTGGATGTCAGAAGAGCTGACCATGGAGTGGTTCATCAAAGTGTGGAGAAACTATGGCTTTTACCCACCACATGTTGGTCTGAGATGCCTTCCGCTACCACATTTCACCGGCAGTCAAACCAGATGCAAAGAAAATATACCATCATCTATGAAATCCTTGGAGGCTGCATGAAAGTGCTGCAGCCAGCAGATGTTAGCTGCATTGCCCAATTCAATTATTATGAATGCTATGACAACTGGATGGCAAATGAAGAATGAGAGCTCACCAAAGACAATGATCCATGATGAGGAGGAAAGGACAAATTGCTGGCGTGGATAAAGACAGCCTGGCAAGCTGTCACTAAAAAGATGATAGTCAAGGTAATCTATCACAAACCTATACCTGTCACCAGCCACCCACCTAAAAATGCGTGCTTATGATTTCTTTTGTCCCAGTTCTGCACTATAACCAGCTGTGATCCCAATGTTATTACCCACATGAAGAAGGTAGGAATAGCAGAGGAGGCAAAAGATGAGCTCCTGCATAAAGTTGCATCTGATTGTGGAGACACTCAGCAAGCACACTACACAGAATGTCAGGAGCCCGACAGCTGGCAGCTCCAATGAGGAGTTCAACTCAGATGATGAAATCAAATGAAAAAAAAAATAGAAAATTACAGATAGCTTTCAGTTGTAGTCTTTTTTATTTTATAACTGTCTGTTTTGTTTTTAACTGTGGAAAATAAAGAATTTGTTTGTCAAACTGATGGTACATATAATAATTCACCCACATGCAACACGCAAACCAGACCCTCACAGACACATGCTCACAAACATGCTGAACAATGAGGAGCAATGAGGAACTCAAAGAAACTCCAAGCATTTCAAGGAACCCCCCCAAAACCTAACTGAAAGAATAAGCCAGGTGCCCAAAATATTTTTTTCTGAAGTTCTATACTGGCATTTTAATTTACGGGGATGTTAAGTTACCGGGGTACACACACCATGCCATGCCACTACACCACATGCAAAAGCAAACAACTTAATAAAAAATAACCCAGTGTATTTTATAATAATACTACTAATTATGATATGGTATATTCAGGCATACTCAGTAAAATGTTACAGTTAAAGGACTTGTAATATGCAGAATTGATAGTCGCCGGATAATAGCTGCCCTTATTAAAGCCCATCATTTGTAGCTACAGCTAATATTTGAGGGTGGCTTTTAATAGACACTTGTTTAAAGGTGCTGCTTGTAATTGAGGGTGGCTACTATTTGAGGGTGGCTATTAATCGAATAGATTTGGTATACTGGCACAATAGCAGCCATTTTTCATTTCTTTGGAATCTCCGCTGTTGTCATTGATTCATTAAAATATAAGTTACCAGGGCTGCAATGTCATTAGTTACTTCCTTTATTGCTCTGGGTGCCACTCCATCTGGCCCAGCAGCCTTGTTTCTATCTAGTGTTTTCAGTCCTTTATTCCCTGAAATGGCATATCTTACTTTAAAGTAGTCAGTATGTACTGTTGAAGAAGAATCAGCATTTATATAGTGCTTTTCATACACAGTATCCCAAAGCGCTTTACAAGCAATGCTAGACTGGTAGTGAAGTGACTGAATGTGTGGTAGCAGCCATATCACACATCATCACCCACACACAGCCTGGATAATTGCATGAACCGGTTTATGGAAAGGGGAATTTTGGCCAGGACACCGGGAATGTTCCCTCCTCTTTTATGAAGAGTACCCTGGGTTCTTTTACTTCCACCTGGACACCCACCAGGATGGGCAGAAGGGACCTCGGTTTAACATCTCATCCGAAGGACAGCACACCCCAGCAGTACAGCACCCCCCAATACTGCACTCAGATGCCAGCGATTTTTAGGTGCAAGTTCATCCTGGTGTGGGATGAGAACCCACGACCTTCTGGTCCAGAGGCGGATGTGCTACCAACTGAGCCATGCTGACACCTGGAACCTCATCCTTTAAAAAAACTGAAAAGAGATAGTCATTTAGTTCAGATGCTGCTTCCTGGTTATCTGTAATTATAGCCTCATTTATTTTTAGTGGTCCTACATGATTGTGAGGTGTTGCTACTGCAGTGGTGATGAGCACTAAGGTTTGAATGAGTAAGGGTGGATGGAATTTACCCAACAAGGAGAGGCAGGAGTCATCCAATGAGTTTGATACCCACTGGGCTTTATTCAACAACAGGGGTAGGATGACATGGTCACAGGAGGAATAAGATAAAAACTCATAAACAGACAACTTCTCCTAAAACACTATTATGCATCTACTAAATCTTTATGAAATTAGGTTACAAAATCAGGTAACTAAATCAGGTTCCCAAAAGATTTGAGGTGCCCTTCGTCCTAGTGCCACTATACTCTATGTTTACTCTTAGTATTCTCAACGGTACCATGGTACAATAACTACCTCTTGGAAGACCTTACAACCACTGGCTTGGATCAGTTACATCAGTATACATTCAAACACACACCAGAGTCCAATTGCAGTTGAAGTCTTCATGTGCACCATTGAGTAAAGTTGGTAGCTACAGAAAGATGAAGATAAAGGAATTTCCGGTCACACTAAGATTATGGTCCCAGTACAGACCTGGCTAAGGCCACTGGGGTGGTGAGAGTTTTTTTAGACAGACCATATGTTTCTCTGCATAAAACCCACTCTCTCTGAGGATACCGGCATAAAAAAACAAGTGGAACATGTTCGTGGAATGAGCCTACTGGAGGGCGATCAGAATCAAACTAGCTGTAGAAAGCTCCCCGGCGAAAACCCACTTTGGGGCCGCCAAGGATGTGAAGGAACAATGAAGATTCTTGGTGATGAACTCACTGGAGGATTCCCAAGGACTGGATGATGCTGCAGATATTCTGATGCAGCCAGGAATCAGAAGAATTCAAGGTGAAGATGGATGATCCTGAAGTGTCAGCACAGGAAACTGGAAGAAAACAATAAAACAGCGGACACGACCATCACTGGGCTTCGACAGACTTGACTTGCAACCAAGGACCAGGGGACACAGAAAAGGTTCTTCCAGGATGAGCACACTCTTTGGAGGGTAGCCAACTTCAGGACATCCAGATCAGGAACCATGAGAAGATAATGAAACGGTGGAAGTAATGCACGCTGGGCTTCGGCGTACTCGACTTCGAACTGAGGAAAACAAGAAACGGCGGGTGCCACTGGCACGGGGCTTTGACGTACTCGAGTTTGATGGACGAGAGGAACGTTGTCAAAGTTCTTCTGGACGGACACCTTCTGGGGAAGAAAGATGTTGAAGGATGTCTTCCTCTGGTTAGAGATTGATTCAATATAGGTAGAATGGCAGGCAACACCGTAGAGTGGTATTGTGGCAGAAGATTGAGTCCATACACATATGCTGGCAATAATAAAGCTGGCAAATACACTTCCACACTACACCATAGTAACTGTCTGTTGCTGGGGAAATTTGCCAGGAACAGGGGCAAATTACCAGAATCTGGGGCAATTGTTCATTGCAGGGGCAATTTGCCAGGAACAGGGGCAAATTACCAGAATCTGGGGCATTGTGTAATTGCAGGGGCAATTTGCCAGGAACAGGGGCAAATTACCAGAATCTGGGGCAATTGCTCATTGCAGGGGCAATTTGCCAGGAACGGGGCAAATTACCAGAATCCAGGGCAATTGTTTGTTGCAGGGGCAAATAACTAGAGTCCCAGTAATAACACAGTCTTTGTGCTTTGCAATAAATACAACAGTTCGGATACTAATGAATGATACACATTTTCATCGACAGTCACTAGATGGCAGTTGTGTGCTAAGCACCTTTCTTTCACTGACCTTTGATGAAAGTACTGTACTTGTGGGGCCCTTCTTGTACCAGGACATGGCTACCCCTGGAAAACCTTAGGCTGGATACTCTTTTTTCCCTGGGCCTTCCTTGCCCTTTTAACTACTGGGCCCCTTTATCTCTAAGGCCTTGAACGTTGCCCCCTTATAGTAGTTGGGGCCTAATGTGGCTGGCAGGGTCTTTTCTGTGGGGCTTTGCTTGCTGGGCCCCTTCCAGGCTATGGGCCTGTCTTACTGGGCCCCTTTTTACCACTAAGGGGCCTGGAGTTGCCCCTTTTAACCTTGGGCTTAGTGTTGCCCCTTTAAGCCCTTAGGCCTGACCAAGGCCTTACTGTCAATAATCGGGGCTGCCCCGCCACTGCTCCACCCCCTTATAAATATTCATAATTCCCCTATGGGCCTTTCTGGACTGCCCTCCCCCCATGAGCATCGAAACACCGTGAATATTTACATTTTCTTAGCTGGCCCTTGCACCCGGTCCTCTGATGGCACTCTGATCGCTTAACAAAGAAAATCTTTTATTTAATTAATGTAGGTGTTCAGCACTCTTCACTGTGCTGCCGCTGACACCGCCCTGGCCTGCGGTGTAGGAGCTTCAGCTTGGAGGAAGGAAGTCTGCTGCAGAGGGAGGGGAAACGCAATGGGAGAAGTAGGCAGAGTGGCAGACGGCAGGGCCTTTGGTTGGGAAGACGGCTTCACCACCACGATGCAGCTTAGGCAAAGCCGCCGAAACGGGTCTTGGGCACTTTTCTTCTAACTGCTTCTGGCACTCAGAACCACCGGACACCCGCATCCACTTCACCAACTGGAGGAGAGACGCCACAGAGTCAACGGGACTGCTTTAATCTTGCTGGTAAGCAGAGTCCCCATCGCACTCCTGCTCCCTCTCTACTCCACTGCTGGCCAGGACTAACTACCTCAATGACCGTTTCTTCTTTCAAAAGTGCTCGGGGTTCCAATTCCAGAACCCTGAGCCTGTGCCTTCCACTGACTGGGGCACCATGCGCAGGCTAAGGGACACCAGCCCTGCCTGCCTGCTGCATACTCCGAGGGGGGGGGGAATTAGAATGGAGCAACAGCAGCAGTGAGAGAAAGGGAAGAGAGAGAAAAAAATATATAAGCCCTTTTCTTTAGGGCTTTTTTCTGGTGCCCTGCCTGGCAATTCTGGAGGGAAACACACTGCAAGGGGCCCAGTATCTACCCCATTACTGCCCCACAACACAATGGGGAACTGGGGCACTTTATTCATTTAATTAATTAAGCCCTATTTCTGTGGTGCTCCCCCATACTTTGGAACTACATGATGTTCAGTGCTTTGCTTTGAATTTATATAGCTAAAGAAGGCCTTAGTGTTTTGTTTGCTGTTAGCTACTTTAATCTCGTAATTCCTCTTGGTGATCCTTATTTTCTTTTTCACAATGTTCTGTTTATTGCTTGACTGTCATGTAATTCCCATGGTCATTTATTTTACATATTTTATACAGACCTCTATTTTTAAGTTAAAAGTTTTATTTTCTGGGAAAACCATGTGAATAGTTGTCCTTTTCTATACTATATCCCTTTGTAATGGGTATATATTGATTTACCAAGAATGTTTTTTTATTGTTGAAAACAAGCAAACTACCACTGGTAGATATTTATTTTTTGTAGTTTTTGTTGACCAGGTAAGTGCACTAGACAAATCCTGTCTATTTTCAGGCACAACCCAGGGAAGGGGATACAGATGAATGCCAATTAAGCTGTTGGTGGTATTTTTAGTGAATGAGGGAAATTTGGCCAGGACACCAGGGGAAATTCCCCTACTCTTTTCAATAAGTGCCATGGGCTCTTTAACATCCACCTGTACTGCCACCAATCTAGGCAGATGGGACCTCGGTTTAACGTCTCATCTGAAAGACAGCACCTCAGAAGTGCAACACCCCTCTCATGCTGCACTATAGTGTCAGTACTAGGATATTAACCTACGTGCCAGATGTGGGAACTGAACCCACAGCCCTCTGATCTCCTGGCCTCAGAAATGAGTGTGCTACCTACTGAGCCACTGACTGAGCCACTGACACTGGTCATATTTCTGATAACTTAAGTTTTCAATGTGACCATTTTGACAGGCATTCATTTATTTTGGCAAAATCCCAAATATTATAGTTGTAAACTTCTGTTTTGCTACTGGATATATAACTTTCTTTATTTTGATACAAATAGTAGCATGAGCACTTCTGCCTCGTGGGTCTGTAATTTCATGTTCACAATCACTCTCAAACTGCGTAAAAGCTAAATCTAGAACATTAGTTCTTCTTGTGGGATCTCTAATACACTGTGTCAAGCTACATTCCCTAGCCATGTCTAATAGGTCGTTACTGTTGGTACTTGAAGCTGGCAGATCTCCCAGATTTATGTCGGGTAAGTTAAAATCTCCAAAGGTAATTACATCCCTCTTACCCCAGTATGAAATACTTCCTTAGTAATTGTAGTCAGTAGGTAACAATTTCCAATGAGCAATGGTTTTGGTTTTAAGTTTTTTTTTATTGTAATCCATACAGAGAATGTTTCAGGTGAATTGTTGTATACTGATTTCTATGTACTGGAGTGTACATTTGATATACAGTGTGACTCCACCCCCTCTCGTAAGAGTATATTGAAATTTTGTAAGTTCAGTAATACACTCCAAAGTGCACTTCCATGCTGTTACTTATAGATGTCTTAGGTGGTGGAAGGCACAGTGCATCCAAGGTGTTCCTATATTGTAGCTCTTTAAAAACTCACTTTTTTACATTATGCTTTGGCCTAGCTTCGTGATCTAATGTTTTAAAGTTTTATTACTTGTTATTATTGTTTTAAATCTAATTTATTTGTTCATTTTGTAAGGCACTTTGAGCCATTGGGATTGGGCACCATATGAATAAAACTGCCTTGTATGAACTTACAACCTCCTTTGTGTTATTAACTATGTAGTCTAACAGTTAAAGAGGTTACAGTGACAAGTTAGGTATCAGTATTGTATCACAACCCTAAGATGTGCAAAGATTATCTCTTTACCTTTTCCCTTTAAAATTGTTATCTTATTCATTCCAGGTGATAAGACATAGATAAGATAAAGTGCCAAAAAGAACAACTTACTTTGAGTAAGTCATTGTGCAAAAATATAGTTTTGAAAACAAGTAAACTTGATTACTTACTCACCTTTGAGCAAGTCTAATGTTTTGCCTCCTGAACTGTGGACATGTTGGAAGTGCTATCAACATTCTAAACTAAGGATAACAGTTAGTTATTTGGTGCAATAGAACAGTGCCAACAGATAAGGTTAGTTGTGATATCTGGGGATGTAGACATCTTTACAAATCAGTCTTTTCTCCCAAGTAAATTTATAATCAGTATCATTTTTGTGTGCAAACAAATGTTTAATGAGGTTATGCAGGCCACTGTGGGCTGTAGCCTCATTCAGCAATGATACAGACATATTGTACATAGTTTTTTCATTGAGGACTTTATTTTCAACTAGTACTGCATCATCCCTTTAGTGCGATCATTGTGTGCACAAGACAAAGGATAGCATGTGGATTCAGAATGGTCATGCAATCCTTAAAGTGGTAACAGCAACAATGCCAAGCCATAGCTAAAATTCCAACAATGGGTCAGCACAGTAATAAAAGCTGACTTCATAATATGAGGCCCAGGCAGCACTGAGTCTCCTTGATCTTCTTGGAATTGTAGAATTTTGTTTTTTTTGTCCGTCACTATATCAAGAGATGGCCAGGGCAGGAGAAGGGCTGCATTCTCCACCATGTGTGGGAGTTTTAGTGTTAGTCTGCCACTAAGACCCTTACGTTCTCTTTCAGTCTCCATTGCCCTTCTCTTGCTGTTCCAGCAGGCAGTGTCTTGCTGGACATGGGCAAATAACTTAGACAGACACAAAAAATAAAATAAAAGTTATGTTTAGTTAGTAACAGGAGGTGCCGCACACCATGAGGCTATGCCTCTGACTGAAGGGTTCTCCAGAGCCCCTAGCATAACAAACCCTGGTCAGAGCCAACATGGCAGCATAAAGCCATTCACACCACTCACGGAGAGCAAAGAGCTCATGGGGGAACGTTAGAAACATAGAAACATAGAAAACTGATGGCAGATAAGGACCATTAGCCCCATCTAGTCTGCCCTTTTTCCTTACTTGTAACAGTGGCTGGTGACCCTATTTGGGTATCAGCATAGCCTCTCCTTCCCACCTATAGGGTTCCTTTATGTCTATCCCAAGCATGCTTGAATCCCTCTACTGTGTTTGCTCCCACCACCTCTAGGGGCAGGCCGTTCCATGTATCCAACACTCTTTCAGTGAAGAAGAAGTTTCTCATGTTTCCCCTTATCCTACTCCCCTCCAATCTCATATTGTGTCCCCTTGTTCTTGTACTCATTCTATACTGAAAGATGTCACCCACTTACACCTTATTTATGCATTTAAGACACTTAAAGGTCTCTATTATATCTTCACTTTGTCTTTATTCCTCCAGCAAATACATATTGGGATCCTCAGTCTCTCCTCATATGTCTTGTGGTGCAAGCCCTGTACCATCTTAGTTGTCCTTCTCTGAACCGCATCCACTCTGTCTACATCTTTAAGAAGATGCAGCTCCAGAACCGCATATAGTATTCCAGATGAGACCTCACCAGCATTCTGCACAGTGGTATCACCACCTCCCTTTTTCTGCTTATGATACCCCTCAGTGCCCCAGCATGGCTCTGACTCCTCCCATAGCCTTTGTACATTGTTTGGCAACTGTTAAGTCATCCAAGATGATAATCCCGAAGTCTCATTCTTCCCTAGTTACTGCCAATAATCCCCCCCCATCCTGTAGCTCTATGTGGGGTTTCTGTGCCACAGGTACATGACCTTGCACTTCTTCACATTGAATCTTAGTTGCCACACTTTGGACCATTTTCCAGCTTTTCTCCACCCCTTCTGGAGTGTCTACCCTGTTGCAGACCTTGGCGTCATCTGGCAAGAGGCAAATCTTTCCTTCTAGCCCTTCTGCAATGTCACTAATGAAGACATTGAAAAGGACTGGTCCCAGGACTGCTCACTGAGATACCCCACTGGTCACTTCCCTTTCCTTGGACTGGATGTAATTAACCACCACCCTCTGCTTTCTATCCCCCAGCCAGTTTCTAACCTAGTTCCTGTGATGAAGATCTGCATGAAGATGGAGCTCACAGCAGAAAAGTGTGCCATGTCCAAGATGGCAACTGGAGTTTGTGCATCCACAATGACTCGAGAGATCCATGGCAATCAGACTCATGAGGTGGCATAATGCACTGTTTGTGAATAAAGTTGTTCACCCTATATTTTTATAGTGTATAATATTATTTATTTATTCATTTGTTAACTGGGTTGGTACACTGCTCCAAGGACATTTTTTCAGGCATGGCCTGGGCCAGAGACAGGCAAAATCAATGACAAAATACAGTGAACAACAGCAGTGAATAATATGTAAGCAAGTATAGAATCCAGTGCAGTCGGGCAACAAACAGAGGTGGACAAATAATAATACAAGCACACAGTGCAAGATACAACAAAACAGGTGGACACTATACAAGATAAATACATAAATACAGGCAAGGTAACAATGTCCTGTAACAATAGGTCATGTTACAGTTATGTGAAATGTGCACACAGCAGTTCTTTGACTTTCAGAATGAAACTGTCATGTGCTGTCTCTAGAGGTCCCAGAATGGTGTTGTACCACAAAGGGTGCAATCACATTCCATGACCTTTGAAGTTGAAAGGTAAAAAAAAAGAGGCAGTATAGCACAATGGTTTAAGGCTCTCAGCTGCAAACCTGGAGACTTGGGTTTGAATTCCACAGCCCCCACTTGCATACTGTGTGTCCCTGAGCGAGTCACTTAACTTCCTTGTGCTCCCAGGTTGCACCTGTAAACAAGATTCAGCTTAGTGTGTCTCTCCTGGTAAAACAAAGGTACAAAAAATGAAAAAGTGTGGTACAGCAACATTTTGAAAGGGATGGAATTATATGCAGACCAATGCTCTACTATACACTGTATATCAGTTCTTGGCAGTTAAGGATGTCGCTCCCCACCTAGACAGCCTGTTTCCCCCACCTACTGTAATGCAACGTACCCTACTTATTTGCCAGCTTTATCACTACTTCCACTGCATCAATGTTCCATTAGGCATAGCTTATGCATTCGTGAATGCTGGTGTCATTTCAGACCATACCAACTCTGCTTTGAGGATGTTCAACACATTCACTGCCCTATTAGAGAAGGACTTTCACACATTTGCCTAGTTCTGCCCTCCCCCAGCTTCATATCATGACCCCTTGTTCTTGGACACCTTTTCAACTGAGTATGCTTCCCTCTTTAACCTTATTTAAACCTGTGAGGTATTTGAAAATCCCCTATCATATCATACCGTACCATCTTCCATGTTAGCTACAGAGTATATATAATGAGACACTTCAATCTCTGGTCATAATTATTTTATAATAACTGGTCAGCAATTTTTTACATAGGCTGACCGAGTTATAATTTGTCATTATATCCCTAGGGTTATAAAGGTGAGCATGCCCCGAGTCACTCAAAAAGTAGCCGCTCCCTGATTGGCTGTTACTGTACTACTGGGCGGGGTAAACAGTTTCAGAAACATGGCGGCTCCTTATCCTGCATACAGAGGAGCTGCCGAGCCAAGAGTCAACATTGTTTTTCTTTTTTCAACCAGATCAACATCTACAAACAAAAAAAAATCTATCTGGTTGATCCTGCCATTTGGAACCTGCAGCAGACAACTACCTGAGGGAACCAGGAATGGCTCCGAGGCCGAGGTGCCTGAGGTAAGCCTGATTGTTATTGCGATCCGAATGTCCAGCTCTACAAGTCTGCAAGTGAAAAAGTAAATGCCAGGTTAAATAAAAAAGGTTTAAAAAAACCCAATGGAGGCAAAGATAGCGAGAGTGTGTGTGCATGTGTTTGTGTGTGTGTGTGTGTGAGTGTGTGTGTGTGTGGGTGTGGGTGTGACTGACATGCGTGAGACACAGCAATACCAAATGCACTTTGGCAAAAAAAATGCTGACCAGCAATTATAGAAAATAAAAGATGGGGAAGTGTCCTACTCGAATGTAATGGTCGCCCTCGGTGTGTGATGCTTTATTATGAACTGGTGATCGTAAATACGGCAAGCTGATTGGCTGAGAGGTTTTTGAAGCTGTGATGATATCGGGCTACATCATCACGGCTTCAAAAAGCCTCCGGCCACCAGCCTCCTCACTGACAACAGCAAAAAAATGTAGCCACACTTAACTTGCGCTCGGTAGGGAAACAAAAATCTCGTAACCTCTCCACAGAACAAGAAAAGCCCTGAGTCATCCTCAGCACATTTTAAAACAAATGGGTACTCACAAATCTGGCTCTGGTGTCCCGAGACTTCGAATGTTACTTTCAGTCAGTACGGGGCACAATGGACAGCAGCTTCAGCCCAAAAAAAACCCACAAGTGTTTCGGTAACTACTACCGACCGTTGCTGCCAACTACGACACGCGGAGGGCACCAGAAATAAATAGGAAGGCACACACAGCTTCACCTGGTCCCAGAGCAGGCAGGGGGACTGGGTCAAATGCAGAAACACAGGGTTCACAACCTAAACCAGTACTTGGAGGATGAGCTGCACTTCACAGTGGCACCTTCTCCATGAGTGCCACCTGTAACAGCGCCACCTGCTGCCCAGAGCCCTTCAGGGGCTATTTTATGGAAAGGTACTCCTCCAACACCCCCAACACATAATTTTGCAAATGTTTTAAAACTTTCTTAAATTTTTTTACTAATAAATCTTTTAAGCCAGTTCATAATAGCAATAAGGCACTCCAGGGTGTGTTATATCATGGGATATTGTCACTTCTCGGATGGTTGGATGCACTCGGCCTGCAGCCTCGTGCCCAACCACACGAGGCGTGACAATATCCCATGATATACCACACCCTGTCGTGCCTTATTGTTTAATTTTACAATGACAAGAAAGAATCCTGGTTTTTGATTGGTCAGTTGGCCATCACAACAGGGATGTTATCCTGGCATAATATCCCAGCATCATTTTTAGCAGCATGATTGTTAGCATCTTCCCTTAAGAAACAAAAATATTTTTACAAACTAACAAAAACATTCTTTAATATATTTTTTTGAATTCTGTATAAAACAGCAAGCCATTGTAAAATAAGAATAATGCCCTCCAGGGTGGGAGTTATGCTGGGATAACATCCCTTCTCGGGTATTGGATGCCCTGGGCATTATTTCTTTTATAAACCCCACGGGCTTTGCCCTTGGGTTTATGTAGCATCCCACACCTCAGGCAACCATTAGGTTCTCATAACACACACTTCTCCATCCATTATTCTATGTGTTACAGTCACTGCACCATTTTTTTTATCAGAGGGTTTTATTGTGATTTTTCAATAATGGAACATACATGAAGTAGAGATTACTTGGCATCAAATGCGATAGATAACAGTTATATACTTAACTTTTGCTTATAGGATACACTGTTTGCAAATACAGTCATGCACCAAAGGAATTTAACACTAACTGGAACTCTACATTGGGATAATTAGCCCCTCTATATTAACCCTAGTAAGTAAGAACATCAACCATGGCATGGTGATCCATACCAGCTAGCCCTGAGCCAATAAAGGAGTATGCAGCCGAGGTATACCTCAGCCTGGAAGCAGCGCGGTGAGCCCCTACAGAAGGGAATTGAGCCATATCCTGACTATTGCCAGCTATTGCTGACCCGGTTTTGGGGGGGGGTTGGCTGAACCTGTTTTATTAAGAGTGACCCTTTCCTAGGACCTTTCAGCCTATGAGGACTGAAGTGAACCAGTTCGGGGGTGGAAGCTTATAGTGGAGTAAGAATGTTGTCTGCGTCAGAATGGTGGGTTGCCAGGTGGTGGGGTGGGGGTAGAGCATAGGTGTGATCTGAGATAAAGTCCTCATTTCTTGTTGTAAACCTGTGTGCAGTTGGCGGTGGTGTATGTCAACCATTCGAAAAGTGCTAACCTAGCCACTGCTGTATGCCATGGAAGAAGAAAGTGATGTAAATTCTGGTGCCATCTCATTAGGATAACACTTTTGGCTTTGAGTAGTACCATGAGGAGCCATTTTTTGGATTGGTTGGAACAGTTTGACACCTTTGAGGTATTGCCAAAGAGGCAAAGGGTGGGGGTAGCAGGGACTTGTGTTTGCAGGATCTTGGAGAAGCCCTGAATTACGCCTGTCCAGAAGGGCACCAGTATGGGGCACTGCCATAGTATGTGCAACAGGTTGACCTGTGGGTCCTGGCACCTCCAGCATGTGGAATGGGGGATGAGTCCCATCTTTTGGAGTGTGTTCAGGGTACGGTACCATCTCAGCAGCACCTTAAGGTGTGTAAGTTGGCTCCTAGAGTCCACGTAGACCAGATGGGCATCCTTGATATATTGTGATCCTTTGGTGTCTGTTATGTTTAGTTGTAGGTCCTGCTCCTATTGTGCCTTAAACGCAACCATAGTATTGGGTAGGGAGTCCCTAAGCATACCATAGATCTTGCCTACAGTACCCTTTATTTTGCCTTGTTTAAGCATGGCAGTCAGACATTTCCACCTGTCTCCCATAGGTACTGTGGCTCTGAGGGTCTTGGTTGCATCCCGGATTTGGATTTCCAGAAGTCTGTTTTGAGTAGTAGATGCTAAGCCTGCATTTGCAAGAAGGACATTATGACTTCAGAGTCCAGTGCATAAAGATCTGCTATCGTATAGATGCCTACCTACTGCCAAGAGTACTAGTTGATGGTTTGTGCCCCCACTAGCACATTTGGGTTGCCCCATAAGGGGCTGTACTGTACAGGTGGTGCCCACAAGGGGGCAGGATATTGAGTGAGATGTTTACACCTGTGCCAGGCATCTCTTGTCTCTCAGATAACAGGAGGAAGGTGGCCCTTTAGGTGTCCCCCTTTGCTCAGCAGGTTCCCTAGCCATTTGGATTACGATAGGTCCATCTCCAGATTCACCTATACTGGGGTATTGAGGGATTTAGGCAGAAACTATCTGATTGCTTGTGCAGCTATATGCTGGTAAGTATCCCTGCAGCCAGGTGAGACCCATTTCCCCCCTAGACCAGTGTGCCCATAATCTATGTTTTTCCAAATCTTGGGGCTTTGCCTACCCAAACAAACCCTGCTATCACCTTGTTGATTTTCAGAAGTGTGTTTTGTGGAGTAGGGATTGGTAGGTTGCACATGAGGTATACTATCTTAGGCAGCACGAACATGCGTACGGCATCTACCTTGCCTTTCAGGGATAGGTGTAGCTTAGTCCAGCTTAGTGTTTCTGCTCTGATGGAGGCTGTGATGGGTGTGCAGTTCACCTTAACCAAGTTCCTCCATAGTGTGGTGATGCTTATCCCTAAGTATGTAAAACCTTGGGGTGCCCATACCACTGGCATGCCCTATAGGCATTCCCTCATACAGGGCAAGTTTAGTGGCAGCTGCATCAGTACTGGGCTGCATGCCACTGCACCATTTTAGTTGCCCCCCTCTAGTCTGCCTTTAACCTGTGTATGTCCTTTCGGAGATGTGACCTCCAGAATTGGACACACTACACTAGTTGAGGATTCATCAATTATTTAATTTTACAGTGGTATAAACACTTCATACTTCTTGTTGGTGATACCTATGCACAGCAACATTCCACTGGTGCTCCCATCTGCTTTGTCACACTGCTTGGCTTCTTTTAGGTCATCAGAAATAACAGTCCCCAGTTCCCTTTTCTCTTTTGTGCTCACCATTGTGGTACCCCCTTCATTTACTCACCCTTTGGTTTCTATGCACCAAGTACTTGATTTCTCATTTATTCATAATGAATATATAATGTGTAGTAGATTGTTGTTCTGTATAGAATTCCATGCCTTTTAATATGCTGTTGTACCACAGTTCAAAGGTCATGGAATGTGATTGAATCCTTTTGTGTTACAATATCATTCTGAAACCTGTAGAGACTGCACACCTCAATTTCATTCTGAAAGCAACATAACTGCTGCATGCACATTTAACTTAGTACTATATACAATAAATAAAATACAGGATGTGCAACTTTATTCACAACCAGTGTGTTCTGCCAACTCAGGGTTCTGATTCCCACTGACATCTCAAGCTTCACTTTCAAGGTCAGAGGGAATCAGAACCCATCTATGGCAGAACGCACTGGTTGTGCATAGTTGCCTATCCATTATTCTTTATTTCCTGACACGCACTGAACCACTCCTCAAACTTAAATAGTTATGTATTCATTGTTCCATTCAGTTTTCCACCCCCCCAGTAGTGTCTACATGTGGTAGATCTTTGTCTCAACCATAAAAAAAGCATATCTTACCTTCTAACCCCTCTTAATTATCACCAGTGATGTCAATAAAGAGTACAGGCCAAAGTACTGATCCCCGAGGTGCACCACTGGTCACTCCCCTAACACCAGGTGGATGCTGTTTCTAACCACCCACTGCTGCCAACTCCCAACAAATTCTCTACCCAATTTATCATTTTAGTACACACTCCCAGGCTGCCCAGCCTCTTTACTATTCCACTATGTGGAACGGTATCACGGGCCTTACTGAAATCCAGGTAAGCAACATCCACCACTCCACCCTGCTTAATATTCCTCATTATCCTTCGAAGAATGCTAATAGATTACTTTGACATCAGCTCCCTCATCCCCCAAATGGATCCATGCAGCCACAGATACTGTAAGCCACATGGTTCAAAATATTCCACAATCCTTTCCTTCAACAGTGTCTCCATTACTTTCACCTCCACCAAATTCAGGTTGATGGGCCTGTAGTTGCCAGTTTACTGCCTGCTGCCAGCCTCCTCCCTGCTTCCACCTTTGTACAAAAGAGCCCATGGTGAGGGTACAGCTCTGCAATAGTGCTAGTTCACTTGTTACCTGATGCTGCAAGCATTATGCAGGGAAGAAGTGATGCACAGCATTGCAAATGTGATGAAGAATGCACTTGAACATAGGGTCCCCAACAATGAGCCACCTTTGTCACATCCACTTGGCACAGTAACCTAGAAAGGAACTCCCAACCTTGAACATTTAGATCCCATAGATCATTATATGCTCTAACAAAGTACTGTACCTCACAACAGCATCTAATTGGTATTCCCGTACATACTGATTTCATATGAAACATTTTTTCCTGACATGTAATAGCTTGCAGTATGATACTGTCAGACCAGACCCCTGAAACAAAGTCTGCCAAATGTCCAAGCAGTGTATCACACTTTCAATAACAAAAATACATTATATCACCACCCATAAAGTTGCACACTCTCAGCATAATTGTAAGTCCTCTTGTGGTTGTGTGTCTACATACACACACACACACACACACACACACACACACACACACAATGGGGCATTCACAAATGTATTCCTAGTCCATTTTCACTGTACAGCTAGCAATTAAGTGGGTATCAAAGGCTTGGTTTAAGTCCTTAGTATCCTAGCCAACACTGACACTGTATGGTTACTATGGAAAGAGAGACCTCACCACACATTCCTCCAAAAGTCAAACAAAAAATTGCCAAAGGAAGATTGCTGTGAATCACTTCAGGTGTCTTGCTTCTTAGTGGCCCCTGATAATTCTGGGGTAGACTAGAATAAAAAAACCATCACTTTTGCCAGTAGTGGCATGAGTGTACATAAATATATATTTTTTTGTTACCAGGAGAGACACACTAAGCTGAAGCTTGTTTACAGGTGTGACCTGGGAGCACAAGGAAATTAAGTGACTTGTTCAGGGTCACACAGTATGCAAGTGGGGGCTGTGGGATTCAAACCTAGGTGTCCAGGTTTGCAGCTCAGAGCCTTAAACACATATTACTGGTTTAAGCAATTACAGGTGCTATGGTTGGTGGGAGAGCTTTCCTCTGTAAATGAACTGAAGATGGGGATGGAGAGACAGAAATAGATCAACAATTGTCCCCTCTAATACATGTGATGATACAACAGAAGCTCATTACCATGTTCAGCTGCTTTCTTTTATGTATTGAAACCATATACTGTAATTCTGATTAACAAATGAGAATGCATGTGATGTTGGATCTATGCTTCTAAACTACAGTATATACAACAGTAGTCACCCTCACTTAGGTAACTACAAACGCATAACATCTTCAGCTTGGATGTGCAGTCCTCCTAACAGGGAATAAAATAGTGCAAGACAATACATCAGTGGAGAGGACTTTTTATATTTTGGACTTGACAAACAGAGCTGTAGCCTGCGTAACTGTTTGCTGCCGCTCTCTCTTCTATAGATGTCTGTATCTAAACTGAAGTCTCCCATGCAAGAAAGGTCAGATAAAGCATCTGTACTAATAAAATGCCCACTTGTTAAGAATCAGGTAACACACACACACACACACACAGTGTCTCTCAGTCCTAACACAGTGCATGTATTGAAACTAGTGTTTCACTTTCCCCATCTGTATAGCATCAGATGCTTTGAGTTACAGCCCCCAACAGTTACATTCCTTTGTAAATAGAAAAACTACATGTCCCAGTCAAGAAAACCCATAATAAAGGGGGGAAAATACCACCATGGTTAACTAATACAATTAGGACACAAATTAATGAAAAAGGAAAAGCATTTTTATGTATGAAAAAACATCGAACTCAATCAAATATTTTACAATATAAACATGAACAGAAAACAACCAAAAAATTAATCAGGAGGGAAAGAAGGAAAATCTAACCAAAGTTAGCTGTTGCAAAAAATCCCAAGGCATTCTTTTCCTATATCAATAATAATACAGGCCATGGTTCCAGCATTAATAAATTGAATGACGATGGAAAAGAAATAACAAACACTCTGGACATGGTTAATAAATTCAATCAATTGTTTGGATCTGTATTCAATGGCCAAGAGAGTATTATAATTAATAAAATTCCACATCCCCTAACGAACAAGATCAGCATACACGAGGTTGTAAAAGTCATCAAAGAGATTCGCTCGAACACAGCCTTAGGGCTGGATGGTATTAACCCCAACTTACTGAAAAACATTGCCTCTGCAATCTTCACTCCTCTTACACTAATTTCTAACTCTTCTGTACTTCAAGGAGAAATACCAGGAGAATGGAAACAAACAATGTTTATTCTGATCCATAAAAAGGGAATAAGAAAGAAGTGGAAAATTACCGCCTCATAAGTCTAACTTCAGTTGTCTGTATGCCTATGGAAAGAATTCTCAAAGACAGAATTGACTCGGAATTGGAAAGCAAAGGACTAAAAGATATAAAACAACATGATTTCACAAAAGGGAGATCCTGTACTACAAATCTCATCAGCTTCTATGAGAAGGCTAGCAATTCCCTAGATCAAGGCATTCCAGTAGATATTTTTCTGTACTTTAAAAAGGCCTTTGATAAAGTCTCACATAGAATTCTTATGCTGAGTATGAAAATGGATCCATACATAATCATGTGAGTTATATTGTAAAAAACAGAACCCAGGTGGTCAGAATCTCAGATACCTACGCAGATCCAATTGCAGTTAACAGTGGGGTTCTCCAGGGTTCAGTCCTAGGCCCCGTTTTGTTTGGAATTTTCATATCAGATCTGCATAATGAGATTATTGGTCATATCAACAAGTTTGCTGATGATACAAAACTTTGTAGTGAAGTAAATACTATAGATAAAATCATAGCACTTCAATATGATATAACCACATTAGAGAATCAGACTAAGCATAACAATATGACATTTAATGATGATAAATGTGTTATGCACCTTGGGCCAATAATCCAATTTACAAAGTATTACCTAAATGGGAAAGAGCTGAGACAGGTTAAATCAGAAAAAGATTTAGGAATTCTAATTAATGAACAATTATTACCAGGAGAACACTGTAGACTAATTGCTCCTAGGACAAATCATCTGTTAACTGCTATTAGAAGACTTTTTATCTGTAGACAGGACGCCTGTGTGCTACCTCCGTATAATTCCTACATTAGGCCACACCTAGATTATAGAGCAGCCTTTTGGACACCATAGCATATAAAAGAAAAACTACTAAACTTATTCCAAGATTAAAAGAGCACTCATGTGAAGAGAGACGTAAGGAATTACACCTATATGACCTAGAAACTAGATGTCGGAGGGGTGATCTCCTATTATTATTTGAAATCCTCCAAAACAAACAACTTGTGGAGGAATGTGATATCAAATATGATAATAAACCCAATATCTTGAAATGCAATAATAAACAACTATTTGTACCAAGGAAAACCAGGAATAAAAGAAAGTATTTCCTTACAATTTGGGCTGTAACATTCTGGAATGAACTCCAACAGACCATAGTTGACACAACAAAAATTGATCAGTTCAAAAGAAACCTGGATAAATATTTCATGGGCACCTAATTTATTTCCCACATGATGTGGGGAGGTAGACTCGATGAGTCATTGGCCTTCTACCTTAGTAAACCATATAAATTAACCCATTCACCACTGACTGTATTACACTTTTTTGAAGGAATGCATGCACCACACAGGAAGCGTAACTGATCCAGTTATAAACAAAGCAGAACGTCCTTGTGTGTGTGCAGTAGGCAGCACAGGTCTGGGGAACAACGTGGCAAGCATACAAATGTAAACAAAAACAAAGTAGAAACTAGGCACTTTTTAGCCAAATGCTGCACTACTCAGCAGAATTTTAAACAGCTATGTGCTCAACAGATCAGAAAGAAGATATCTACATGGTACATCCTTTTTTTAATGTAGTACTGCTGCTTTAAGCAGGAGGCAGAGATTTATGCCGCAGCACCAGCCTAAACACTTAGCAGAGGAAAACTGCCTCACATTCCTGTCACAGTAATTTTTCTCTCCTACATCATGGCAATACATCAGCATGGCTCCACCCATGTTGCCGTAAAAATGGTACTGCCAGTATCTGAGTGCTCTTAAACATGTGGCAGGTAAAGTTTAATGCCATACTTAATTATACTTCACAACACACCATGGTAGTGAAAGTAATACTTGAGCAATTTAAGTAAGAATATAACAGAATACAGCAGCATAAACATTAAGGCAATTTAGAAATAGCAAACATTTCAGTTAGCAGCCTGACCTCAGATGTACTCTACTACTTGGGATGGTGGCCAGATTGAGTGGAACCAAGGAAGAGGGTAACACCATAGTGACTTGACACTTGATCACAGTACTAAGTGCTACAGAGCAGTGAAGGGAGGGAAGAGGGTGAAGGTGAGAAGCTGGAGATCACCCAAAACTAGAAATATGTGCATTAAGATGTTATTCAACAGAATGGCATGGTGCACAGCAACTATGAGATAGTCCTGGCTTTTGGTGCCTACATGCACACAGAGAGGAGGCAAAACATTTTGGGCAGGATTCACAAAAGAGATGCTCTCACCGCATCTCAGATGCACCAGCGTAATGCAAAAATGTGCCGTAGAACAATTCACAAACAGGGTGAATGCACAAGTGCAACCGAGATGCCCTGCACCAAACGAGATGCGCCACAGGCACATCATAATGATATGCGGTGCAAATACAGGAGGTGTACCCATGCATACACAGTACAATGTGATTCACAGTGCAAAACCACGGTGCAACCATGGGGCAACTCCAGCTCAAAGGTAAGATGCACCATAGAAACATACTGTAAGTATAAAAGAAATAGACTTAAGTCCAATCCACCTGCAGGTCATTGACTAAACTGCTTCAGCAGCACATTGTCAGAGACGGGGAGAGTGAGAAAGACAGAGAGAGACAGACAGCCAGAGAGACTGATCCAGAGAGCCACAGAGAGCCAACACAGCAACAGGATGGACCCAGCAACAGTTGCCATCGTTGGTTCACTAATGAGGAGGAGGAAGAGGCAGAGTGGTGGTAGGTGGCCAGCCCCACAGCGGTATCATGCTAGGCTGTCATTTGAGCAGCTCACAGATGTGGAGACAGTAGGCCAATACTGCCTGAACAGGGCCATGCTGAGGCAGCTCTGTGAGCTGTGCCATGATGTGATGCAGGCACCCACTGCACAAGGTCATGCCATCTCGGTGGAGACCAGGATAACAGTCATGTGCCTGCTCACCATGGGAACCTTCCAGAGGCCCACTGGGGACACCACTGGCATTTCACAGGCCTCAACATCTCACCTCCTCATGCAGTTCCTCACCGCACTGCTACCGCATGCTGCAGAATACATCCATTTCCCCAGCATGCAGGCGGAGCAGGCAGAAGCCATGCAGGGGTTCTACAGGGTGTCATGCATGCCAGGTGTCATAGGGGCCATTGACTGCACCCACATGGCAATCCACGCACCACCTGGTGATGACACCATCACGTACATCATCTGGAATGGCTACCATTCGGTGAACTGCCAGGTGATGTGCAGTGCCAAAGGGTGCATCACCAATGTCTGCACCACACACCTTGGGGGTGCACATGACTCATTCATATGGCACCAGTCAGCACTCTGCAGGAGGTTTGAGGCAGGAGACATACCAAGTGCCATGTTAGGTGCGTGTAACATGGACCCAAGAGCACCAAGACCAGGACACATGGGGTGGGCCGTAGGCAACCCATGCAGTGCGATGCAGGTGCATGGGCCATGAGACAGCAGGGGTGTGCAAGGGTACACAGGCAGACACAGGGTGGTACATGAGCACTGTGCACCACACAACACACAGGGGTATGCAGGTGCAGCAGTTGTAGGGATGCAGGACTACCTGAAAAGGGGATGCATGGGTGGTAGAGCAGGACAGGTGCACACACCACTGAGGCCAGAGTTGAGGACAGGGTGCATGCCAAAGTGGTAACCAATGTACTAATGGACACACGTCTTCCTCCACAGGAGACACAGCATACCTGCTGAGGCCCCGGCTCCTCACCCCCTTCCGACAACCCAGAACAGAGGCAGAGGAGTGGTATAATGAGGTGCACATTGTGACACATGCCATCAAATTGGGTGTGTCTTCGGCATGCTGAAAATGCACTTCCGGTGCCTGTGTCGGTCAGGTGGTGCCCTACAGTATAGCCCTGAGAAGGTCTGTGGCATATTTCTGGCCTGTTGTATGCTACACAACATGGCCCTAGACCATGAAATACCTGTTGAGGCCAGTGAGGGTGACAGTTGTGGGGAGGAGGAGGGGGGTTGGGGTGACAGAGCACCGCCACAGAGCCAGGGTGGTGATGCCAGGTAGGGACGGAGGGACCCAAGATTGGTGGCCCAGGTGAGAGAACAGCACAGGCGTGTGGTGGAGGAACACTTTGGGGCTTACAGGTGAGTATGCAGGTATGTATGTATGTATGCAGGGTGTGCACCAAGGTGTGGACAAGGAATGTCATGGGCACAGTGGACACTGGACACAACACAGTGGTGCACACAGGCACACACACAGTGAGGGACACACAGACACACACACACACATACATATGCCAGGCATGCAACAACCACCCAGGCCATGGCGCAGATGTCATGGGTCAGTGTGTACTGTAGTCTGTGCATGGGCACAGCAGACACTAGAATGCACTCATTCACATGACACATGGCACAACAGTGGCACACACAGACACACAGGTGGACCTGCACAGATAGCACAGGGTGGTGCCAGGGCTACAGTGGGGTGGGCACCTGCCACACACACCGCCCCAGGCACCACCAGCAGGGTGTCTTGTACACACAGGTGTGTCATCCCTCCACCACAGGTCTGGGGACATGGGCATCACAGGGCAGCACCCCAGCCACCATGGACACGGGGGCAGACTCTAACATGACTGGTGGTGGCAGGTGTGCCACCACCGGCCATGGAGGAGTAACCAGTGACCCAGCAGGGCTGCTGCAGTGAGACCGTGAACAGATGCCCAGCGGTGTTGCTGACCCATGGCCAACATCCAAGCCATGGATGCTGGGCATGGAGGCCAGCGACGATGGTGTCAGCAACAGGGGGTCCACCTGGTGCCGCTGCTGGGGTGTGCAGAATGTGCTCCAGGGCTTCCGACTGGATGCCCAATGTCCACGGTGCAACATGGGGGCAGCTGCCACCTCCTCAGCAGCTGCGATCTGCTCCAGTGCTGCGGCCATGCCCACCCGCATGAGGCGTGCCTCTGCCAGCATCTGTGCTCACCAAGTAGCCATGGACTCATGCTCTTGGACCATCACAGTCCTGTGGCTATGAACTCTGCACAGAGGGCCACCTGCCCCTCCATAGTTGCCCGCAAGAGGGCGAGGTAGACCTCAATGTCATCAGCGGGTGACGCTTCACACAGTGGTATCACTGATGAGCACGGGAGGTATCAGCCTGTCCCAGTGCATCCACGGGCGGTGGTTGCACCCTGGCGGGCTGTGACATGGGCAGGCCATGGCTGGGCACTGCCACTGACTGCCCATGGCTGATTTGCTCCCAGGTCAATGGAGCACGTGCGTGCACTGCAGCACCCTTCCTGGATGCCACCGATGTCACCAACACTGCACATGGCACTGGTGCAGGGGGCACAGCACCCACAGTTGCGGGAAGCTGTGTTGCTTCTGCATCCGCACCATGCACAGTGGGAATGTCGGTGGCAACCTGGGCCATGTGTACAGGCACCCATGTGTTGCGTGAATCACCATCCACCATGTCCATGCTGGAGGTGGTGGCAGTGATGACCATGGTGGTGCCAAGGCCCTCCTCCATACACCACTGGTAAGCACAAGGAGGGCATCATCAATGTCTACCACATTATTATGGTCATCAGAGAACCCAGATAGGCACCCCAGCCATGAGATGTCCCCACTGGCTGTCCTGTCAGCAGTGGCTGAGGTGCCTTCCGGGCCCACCTGTGCTGGGGACGTGACCGCAGTGCCATGGGAAGTGGATGGTCCAGGAACAGAGTCATCCACAGTGGTGTCATTGGCCCTATGTGATGGACCAGCATCATCACCCACAAGGGCGTCACGTGCAGTCGTGGCCGTGGCTGCACCCAAGAGGCATGATGGTGCTGTGGAAAGAAGAAGGGAGAACATGGTTAATGCACAGTACCCATATGTCACATCAGTGTTGCACAGCAGTACACAGCTGTCCACATGGCACCAAGGCTGCTCAAGCCTGACCACAGCTGGGCCATGACATGCCAACACTACACAGGCCATGGTATGGGTGCGCTCATCACTGTCCCATGATGCACACTACGTGGCATAGGTGGCACATGCCACATGGCTGCACAGCAGACATGTGCCCCCCAGTGCAGTGGCATGGTTGCTGCGGCACCATGAGGCATGTTGCATGTGGCATGGGGCAACCGTCCACATGGTGCAGTGCCTGGGTACACAGTGACAGTGCACAGTACATAGGGACAGGCATGGCAGCCATGGCACATGTGGGCCCAGGCATGCCAAGGGCACTCAGCTACTCACAATCCTGCAACGGGCTACCACTGGTCTGGAACCCACCATCTGGGACACCTGCACAGTGGTCCTGGATATGCTGGTGGCCAGGAGAGCCTCATTCAGGCTGAGCTGGACCTCTGTGCTTGGGCCACCCCCAGTAACCACCACAGAGATGCCTGGATGCTGGCCACATTCTCCGTGGCCCTCCTGCACCCATTGTTCCAGTGTTTGTCACACTCCTGCACTGTGCGGTTGTATGGGGCTACAGCATTAACCTGCTGGGCCACCTCCTCCCATCCCTCTGCCCGCACAGTCTGGCTTCCACCCCTGCTGGTAAGGATGTCCAGGCACAGGTTTCATGCCTCTATCAGTGCTCTTTCCTCATACTTATTGAAGTTTGGTCACCGCCTGGTAGTGGCATTCGTGTCTTCCAACATGTTGGCTGCTGTGGGGGGGGAAGCATCCAGCTGTTAGTCATGCCTGTAGGGTACACATGTTCCTGCAACTGCCTGGCTCTGTGTGTTGACCTCCACCAGGTTCCTAGCAGCTGGTGTGCTGGTTGGGGGTCTGCAGGTGGGTGGCCTGGCACAGGGGGTGGTGTCCCATGGAACATGGTCCATTGGGGATGGTGCATTTGCCATGTATGGCCACCAGTCCATGGCTGGTGTGACATTGCTGCTACCCCAGGGGAGCATACAGTGCAGTCTGCCATGGACATGCACTACTACCTCAATGGCATGTGTGTACCTGCTTGGCACCCCATCCATCCTGGGTACCACCTATAGTACACCTGTGTGGCTGGGGGGGCACAGGACAGGCAGCTACAGACCATGGTGCAGCTGGCTGCAGTGTGCGGCATGGTAACACTGTCATTGTGCCAGCACAGGCACTGCTGTGTGCTACAGACAGACCTGTAGCACAACGCTGCATCCACCACACATGGCCAGTGACACCCATTCACATGTTAAATCCCCCCAGTAAGTGCTGTAGACCTTGCAAATACAGCTGTGTACTCACCTTCAAGGCTCTGTCTCCTCTCAGTCACCTAGACTCAGCCTGCTGAATTGTGAGCATTAATGGCTTAGGGCATGCAAATGAGGCCTGGACCTCTGGTAATAAGATGCTAATCAGCTGAGATGCCCATGCATGTGGAATTAGGCTGTTTTAGACACATTGTCTGTGAATTGCAAAACTGCCCCCAGTTTATCTCACTTTACAAGGAGCATCTCTGATTTGTGCCTGTTATGTTACGGCACATCTCTGGTGCATGTGCATTGCATTGGGTGCATGTTTCTGAATTGGGGGCAGTCTACACTGCACATATGTCGCACATGCATGGTCACCATGTTCAATGGTGCATTCACCCAATATGCACAGCTACAATACTTGTCCGATGCGCAGCTGCAGGGCTGATCATGCAGTGTATTTCCACATGTGCAATACATGCAGCAACGAGTGTTTCTAGTGGCAGTGGATTGCGTGATGTGCACGATAGGTGTCCATAGCGCATGCAATGCACAATATGGCAGATGCATGTGCATCACGCATGCGCAACCTGGATGTGACCTTGCCACGCCTTTGCGGTGGTCATTGCGCATGCGCGGCCATGTTGCCAGACCTATTGTGCTTCACGCACAGTGCGTGGTATACTGCATGTGCCTCACACTGTCTCACGCGGTGGATATCGCTGTCTACATCGCGCATTACCATGTTGCTCCATTCTACTCTGTACTTCTGTTACAGAATGCCTAGAGCAGGGAGACAGACACCTAGGGCCATGAACTGGTCCCAGGTGGAGCTGCTGCACCTGGTGGCACTAGTTATGCCTGTGGAGGGGCAGCTCTTTGGACAAGAGGACCTCCATGTGCCCTGAGCTGAGGTGTGGGCCTCCATTGCCCATAGGCTTGTGTGGCAAATAGGCATGCCAAGCACAGGGGAGCAGTACAGGTATCCAGAGGTGGGACCCAGAGAGAATGCAGCGGCGGTGTTGTCATGCACGCAGGGGTGCACTGCCACGGCCAGGTAGGTGTTGCTCATCTGGCTGCTTTTGTGACACGTACTGGGTGTGTGTGTGTCTCTGCCCTCATGGGGCACCCACATGGGTCACAGTCGTCCTGCACACATGGCTGTGGCTGCACATGCCCAGTGTAGCCATATCATGTGTTCCATTGGGGGGGGAGCCAATAGGCAGTGCTGTGTATGCATGCAGGCCGCTAGGGATTGCACTGCTGGATACCACTGTGTGCTGCATGCACACTGGCCAGCATCTGGGGTGGACACTGTGGCTGTGCATCCAGCACAGTGGCACTTTCTGGCTGTCACTACACCACCTGTGCATATGGGTATAGTGTATGGTAGAACGCTATTGAGCATGGAAATCCATGCTCCTAACAGCGTTGTTGTGCTTGCCTCAGTACGTCACTATCTTGTTGTGCTGCACGGAGTCGGTCGCCAGTGCGGCACAACAAGATCAACTACATATCGCATGTGCAATTGAGCAGCCTACGGCGATGCAAGTGGAATGCTCACACATCCTGAAGTAAGCCTTATTTTAAGTGGTAGACTTGTTTGGGGGATCACGGAGCACTGATTATGCTTTCCCATACACTATAAAAATATTGTGTATGAGCAAGCATACACAAACAAGGCAGATGCAGGATTTCGAGGTTTCCGTGGTAACGGACCTCTCGAGCTATGCTCGAGGTCTCTGGTTACCATGGAAACCTCTCAATCAACTGCTTTGTTGTGTATGCTTGCTCATACACAATCCTCTATGTTGTGGTGTGTTTCTAGCACATTGACTCATTGCACTCTCTGTCTGTTGTGTTTTGCAGGGCCAGAGGCCAGGTGGAGGGCAGCAGAGGCCATTGGGGTGTGTCACCGGAGGATCATAGTTGCCAGGCATGGTGCCCATGTGGGGGTAGGTGAGTGGTGCATTCTGCTGTTGCTGCATTACTGTTGCTCTGGGTTACTGCTAGGTGGGGGTGTTGTCCATGTTACGGCCCTCAGTTTGCGTTTTCTCTGCAATTGCTGTAGGTCTCCAGGATCACCATGCTGTGGTCGGGGGTGGTGCTTTGCGGGACCTGGACAGGAGGATCCATGAGGCCATTCAAGTGGCGCAGAGGCCAATTGCACGTATGGTGCAGAGACTAACGGGTGCCCTGCAGGGTGTCCTGTGGCTCCAGCCGGTCTGTGGCCATGCGAGGGTGTGGCATGGGGTGCACGGCCATGGTAGTGGCTCCCTGCATTTTTTAGGGGTCAACCTTTGTAAATAGCCCCCTGTTACTGTCCCCTTCCTGCCTTCCTTCTAATCCCTGCCATTCCCACCCTGCCCCTTTTATAGTTGTTTTTGGTGTTTGTTGTTCTCCTTTGGTGTTGTACAGCTTTATATTTCTGATTTTCCACTTTTATACACTTGCTGATCTCAGCACCTGTGTCTGTGAGGTTTCATTGTTCCAGCTTCCCTGTTGCTCCCTATTGCCCTGCTGGCTTGCTCCACTTGCTCTGAGTTGCTCCCCTGTGTGGCTCAGGGCATCAGGGATGCACTGGCACATCTCCAGTTGCACTGTACTGTTTTTGAATGATTCACAGAGGGGCTGCGCTCGATCCATCCCATTGCGCATGCCTCTGTGAAGCGCTCTGTCAGTGCTTGGTGCATCTTTTTTGCACCGGTACTTCTGATATGCGCTCGGTGCATCTTTTTTGTTAATCTTGCCCTTTATTTTCTACTGATGATAAACAATACTTGAAGTATAAACTTTAAGCAAGCAATAACACACAACGAGGTGTGGGTTATCTCCTGATAAGAGCATGCCCAGGTGCATTATGAGGCACGAGGTGCTTGCGTCGAGTGCCTTATGCTCTTATCAGGAGATAATCCACACCTTGGAGTGTGTTATTGCACTTATAAAACGGGCCCCTAAGCAATTATTAAAAAAAAGAACAATAACAAAAGAAAGTTAGAAATATAGAAGTGGAGGTTTTAATAGTTTAAATAGTAAAAAATAGTCTCTGTATTAAAATAACTGTTTATTGCCAGCAGCTCAGTTTTAGCTATAGGGACCATTTCTACTTCAGTGTTCTTGTGTTCCGTATCCCCCTGCACCCAGCCCCCAAAGATCAACAAATGATTTTTTTTCTGTTACCTTAGTCTTCTTCCTACTTCAGTGTGCTGCTTCACTGACACCGAGTGTGTCCCTTTGTGGCCACCGTCTGAAGTCATTTCCTTTTTCGCGGTTTGGAAACTGTTAGTAGCTAGCGGTGCCATTGGAGATCACATTTTTTTATTTTTAATTTATTGTACTTGTTGTCAGTCTGAAAGACATAATGGAGGAATGGTTCTATGAGAGTTTTGGAGATCACACTGCTGTTTGTGCTCCAAAGTGCAGGTTACTTTCAGACTGAGCGGTTCTTGTTTTCATGAACAGCAAAGGAAGAGCTGGTCTCTGTCCTGCTTTTTAAACAGCTGTCAGGTAAAGTACTTGACAAAGGAACAGGTCTGACTGATTTTATGCCTTTCTGATTTCCTGGCAATGGAGTCACAGGTCTCTGCTTTGTGTCAATTTTCATTTTACAAGGCATTTCTTTGTTGTGCACAGGGATGCTCGGTAGATAGCTGGTGGCTCTTGCTCTTCCTGAAGTGGAGACTGGGAGCGGCTGTTATTTTGGAATCTCAGGGAATGGAGGTCAGTCTTCAGCTTATCAATGTTTTAGTTTCTCTGTATTACAGTATGGGGGGCAGCTACAAGTTGGCGAGTACAGACGAGGTTCTGGCAGACACTAGCTTAGCAGCAGACTGTTGGGTACAGTGATTTCTGTTATGAGTCCTGACTGATTGAAGAGGTGCCAGTTGGCACAAACATGCTCTGATTAAGGACATGGACATAGGTGCCTCTCAGCCAATCAGGACTCAGAAAACTCCTGGCCCATTTTATAATAACCAACAATCACACACAAGGCAATGTGAAAACACAGTTACAAAAGCAAACAGAGATCTTGGTCTGCATTCAAATACATTTTGTCAACCAAAACTGTACTGTAATAGCATCCCTGTATAAATTATTGTTAAGACCACATTTATACAACTGCAGCCAGTTTTGGGCACCATACTTAAGATCTGATGTTGACTGGCTAGAAAGTGTTCAACAACAAGCAACAAATGTGTTTGGGGTGTTAAATATCTTAGTTACTAGGCCAGACAGAATGAATTAAACTTCATTAGCTTGCAGTCAAGAATAATTAGAGGTGATTTGCTTTTGATGTTCAACATAAAGAAAGTCTATACATAAAAAAATTAGGTGGGATTTGAACAAAACACCAAAGGGCATAACATGTAGCTTTGCTACTCAAACTTTAACAGTGAAACAAAGTTAATACTTTTATCCACAAAGAGTAGTAGGAACATGGGATGACTTGCTAAATGGCATGGTAGAATCAGTAAATTAGGTTGCATTTATGAAGCTGGATATTTACGTGAAACATAGGGACATTCTTTATTTAAGTCATGGAATTACATAACCTTTGAGTCAGAGGCTCATTTACAAAGGCTCTACGTGAAAACAGAAGTGACAGCAGGACATACAAAATGGCAACAACTGAACAATGATTGAATGAGAGTAAAGAGTACAAAAAATACAACGGTACATTATAAATGCTACAAAAGTAACATGGTTACAGGTACCAGGCATATTACAGTTTAAGTAGTAGCAGTCTGAATAAGAGACCTTGTCAAAATAGTCATAGTCTGAAGTGTTGAAAGCGGGGGGAGGAGGGTAGTGAGGATCCAACGGGAGGGACAGTTGAGGGAAAGCTCGGGGAGGGGATGATAAGGAGGGTGGCAGAGGAGTACCAAAGTGAAAGTGAAGGGAGGAGAATCCAGGGGCAGTGCACTGTTTGGTGCAGGAAGTGGAAGTGGAGGGGTAAAGCTAAAAAGGAGGGCAGCAAGGGTGAGGGAGGAGAAAGGGAAGTAGGGTATGAGAGTGAGATAGTTGAGGGTGGCTAAGCATGAGGTAGGGAGGAGAGGTGGAGTAAAGCAGATTAGAGAACAGAAGGAGAATAAAGAAAAAAGGGGGGAGGGAAACTGGGTAGCCAAACTGAGAAGGGGTTAAAGAAGGGGAAGGGGGGAGTGTGGGAGAAAGGATGGAGCTAGGTGGGGCAGTCACTTCTGCAGTGTTTCAGTAGATGTTGTCGCAATTTGGGTTTGAAGGACCAGATCCTAGTGCAGGCTAGGCGGTCAGGTGGGAGATTATTAAGACCGCTGTACATACTCTGATTTCTCTTCAGAACATATAAAGATCTTCTGGGCTCGTTCAGTACAACAGAAAGGGACCTGGAAGGCGGGGTTGGATCATGAGCTTCTGGTATGGCGGTGGCTATGCATTCTGCTGATGAGCTTCAGAAGTGAGGGAGGGGCTATTCCAAGGCTGATCTTCATAGCAAACAAATAGGTTTGATAAGAGATCCTGCCCTGGAGGTTTAGCCAGTTAGCTGTGGTGTATAGGTCATATGTGTGAGTGTAGAGGGGGGCCCCGGTAACTAGGCGGCAGACTTTGTTTAGGGCAACACTTAGCCTCCGGAGTGTGGTGCTGGTGGCTGAACCATGATTATAAACCCGAAGTCAATAATTGAAAGGACAGAGCTAGTAATGGCCAGATGGAGGGCTTCCTGGAACATACAGTGTCTATGCCTATATAGGACCCCTAGCCTGGTGCTGACTACTCTGAATATGTTGTTTATATGTCTGGCATAGGACAGGTTGCTGTCTAGGGATATGCCTAACTATTTGAATTTTTGTACCTGTTTGAGGGGTGAGCTGAGGTTGTTATTATTAGTTGGGTGTTTTTATACCTGTTGTGTGTACTGGCAAACAACATGACTCTGGTTTTCTTATAATTCATGACTAGTTTACGATCAGTGAACCAGGTCTCTAGTGCAGTGAAACTATGTTGCAAGTTGCTGATGAGAGTTGTGGGACTGGGCTGGCTAGTGAATAGCAGTGTCATTAGCGTACAGGAGTAGATTGGAGGGGCAGACTTGAGGAATGGAGTTGAGAATTAAAATGATACTACCACTGAGCAGGGGTCATGGGGTGGTCACGATGGGCTACATGGCCTGTTATTGCCTCTAAGACTTTAGTAACCCCACCCTGAGACCTTGTTATCTTGGCTGGACACTGACTGGTAAATGCCAATGCCTTGGTGGATCTGTTATGCCTCCATTAGATGGCTCCTGTCAACTTTGATGTCTTCTTAATTTATATTATTTTTTTTATTTGTAACCCGAGGCCACATTTTAACTAGTTAGCATACCTCCATTAAAATCTGGACACTGGTACCCACATACTGGCATACCATTTACTTTTCAAAGATTGGTACCACTCTTGGCATTAGGATGTATACCAGGCTCATTTCTAGAGGAAGAGGGGCGGGGGTACAAAAACAAAACACGTGAATCTTGTGTAAAAATCACAGCCCAGGTCCTGGGTGGAGGCTGCTAGGCATGTGCTAGATCTAAACTGCTGAGGGGGCCCCAGTAAATCCAACAACCAGAAGCAATTATCAGAATGTCCAGGACAGGAACTGGGATTGTGCAGTATGGCTTTATTCAACAGATGGAAATCTGAAGCAGTAGTGGACCCCCAAGGGTTGGTCAAGGCAGGACAGATACATTTCACAAACTCTCCTTACAAACAGTACAGTTCATGAACACACAAAACAACATCTTCTTCCCATTTCCCAATGGTGCATCTAGTAGACACCTGGCCATGCACCCGAACACTTTCCTCCCATGAGTGCACGTATTGTGAAACTAAGCCACACACTCAGAACTCTTCTTCGAACACAGGTGTAATTATGTGGAACTCAGTCACACACCTAAACCTTCAGCACTGACCTTTGCTCAGGTAAAACTGATGCCCTTTATGAACCAGTAAGCCCTGCAAGCTTTTAGATGGCATTCCTCCCACCCTTTGCCCCAACTGACAGTCTCTGCCATTCTTCAGGGTTATAGCATTGAAACCCCATTCTCCACTGAAATGCTACAGGTGCCACAGTTTCCATTTTCCATCACTCACTGGGGTGACCAAAGAACAAACCACACTCTCCTGGGTGAACAGTTTACAGAAATTCACTCTTTTGGGTGAACTAGGGGCACTGACGTGCATTCTAGACTTCTCTACAGACACACACACTCCAGAATACAATTCCCCTAAATATGTGGAGAATTTGTCTCCTAGAATAGTACTCACAAACTAGTTGTCCTGTCCATTGGGCATGGAACAACAAAAGGCATTTCTCATGGGTAGCAGGTCAAACAGTCTCTCAAAAGTTCCTTTCCAAGACAGCTGAAACGCACACAGGACCTTCAGGGGATTGCCCCTTGAATCCACTGAGAACAAGCAGTTCCTTCCACTTCACTGGGAGTAGAAATCAGCAAATCCTGCTGTAGAACTGGTCTCCACCACTTCACTGGAAGCTGGGAATGACACTCCACCAGGGTGAGAAATGCTGGGCCCTCACTCAGAGCCCAACTGGCAGACCTTCTTCCACTCTCACCTCCTCACTGAACACACTCTCACTTCAGACTGAACATTTTAAGCTCCCCACAGCAGCCGTACACACAAAGGGGTTATGCTGCTGCAAGAGTTCTGAATGACCTAATCATTTTTCTCTCAGGCTAGCTGAGTAAACAATGATGTCATTTTGTAAGAAGACTTAATGAGCTCCCTACCAGCTGCCTGCTACCTTCCTGGCACTAATTCTGATAGGATTCTAGTAACCCCAGGGGACTGGGTGGTTACATATTACTCTCATAACTCTCAGCAGTAAAATCTGTTTCAGGAGACAGTCACTATCTAAAATTTAAGTCACACCTGTTTTTCCAATTTAATTGACTTCTGCTGTATCTATAACCTCGTCTCCTGGGTGTCTGAGCATTTAATCAGTCTGCCTTTTTAAAACAATCTAAGGATGTCAGATCAATAAAGCAATAATAAAAATTGCTTTAGTGGTCTGACATTTATTGCTCCAAAGATGTCTGTGCCCTGTGGAGCTGTCTGGATGCTGCGGTTATGGTGCCCAGGCCCCTTATTCACTAATCAGTCCAAATAACTACAGCACTTCTCTGTTAAGTTGGTCAACACTCCAATTAATGCACTGGCAATGACAAGTTGGCATATTTATTTATTTGAAAAGTTTCACCAGAAAAAGTCATATGCCGTATTTTATTTTTGCAAAACGATACAAAACTGATTACAACTTGCCAAAATTGGGACCTGAAATACAACTCTTCCATGGCAGAATGCCCCTGTACTTCACTTCCCCCTGCTGAAACTCTAGTAAGGAAAGCACCGGGGCATTCTAATCGTGGAGGAGTTGTGGCTCAGGTCCCAGTTCTGACAGCTTGTATTAATTTTTGTATCGGTTTGTATTTTGTACCAATAAGCTATGGCTAGCTTGACATGGTTAGTGCATTAACTGGGGTCATGAACATCTCAGCAGAGTGTGCCGCAGCCACTTGGCCTGGGCTGACATTTTGCCTGGTATCTGAGGTACATTTGACATATTTTTTTTTTTTATGGTTTTCACTGCGTTACAGCAGCATGCAGCAACAAATTGATGCATGTCTCATATTTATGATGCAAGTGGGGCCAGCTGATGTTAGTGAGGCTGAAAGTTTCTGCAAGAAGCAACATTTGAGCTCGGCACTTACAGTGGAGCTGGCCAGGATGCAATGCACTGTCTTGAGTTACTGCATGACAAAAAGGATTAACTGACACTTATAAAATGGCAAAAAAAATCTAGAAATTTAATTGGGCCAGAAACATCACCTGACCATGCATTAAATCTCTTGAACCATATGGTCAGCTGCCAAATCTCATTTTCCTCCCACCAAAAAACCTCCTCACTGAACAATATCAGTAAGCCTCTAAAGAGAAAAAAAAATCTACCTTACTAAAAATCCTAGCCTTTTCTACACTGATAATTACACATAATTTATCACATATTACTTGTCACGGGGGCCAGGAAGGTTGCAGGAGCCCTCCCCCAGTTACTGAGCTCAAAGATAGCCCCGCAGCTGTCCGGTGGTCGCGAAGGCCAGGAAGGTTTTAGGAGCCCTTCCCCAAGTGCTGAGTTCACAGATAGCCCCACAGCTGTCCGGTGGTTGCGAGGGCCAGGAAGATTTTAGGAGCCCTCCCCCAGTTGCTGAGCTCATGGATAACCCTGCAGCTGTCCAGTGGTCGCAAGGGCCAGGAAGGTTGCAGGAGCCCTCCCCCAGTCACTGAACTCACAGATAGCTCCGCAGCTGTCCGGTGGTCACGAGGGCCAGGAAGGTTGCAGGAGCCCTCCCCCAGTCACTGAGCTCACGGATAGCCCCACAGGTACGTGCTTCCAGAAGTAGCAATGGGCCCAATGGCTCTGCTGAGTGTGCTGTGTTTGAATCTTGAACTTTTGGCACCAAACCACCGCCACCTTTTTCTGTCTGCACAGCAATACTGATAGCTTTCCGGTTAATGAAACCTACAGCCAGCATAGTGCCTGTGGAGCTTTTCTCTCAGTTACTTTAATTAGAATTGTGTTTTAAAACCTCTACTCGGGAGCCTATCTCCACAGTATCTTTTAAATTAAAACTACTGATACCTCAGGAGCCTTTCTCCCCAGTTTTTGCCTAAATACAACATACTGCTTTTAAAGCCAGTAAATGCTCGTGAGTCTATCTCCACAATGCATACATGTGATGTCTCCCGTTTTGGCCAGGAGAGTCCCGGTTTTTTAACTAAACTCCGCCCCCCACACAGGAAAGCAAATCTCCCAATTTAGACAGTCAATCACCCCAAAAAAAAAAAATCAGTACTATGTCCATTCAGTTAATGATGTGCCAGCAGTCAGTGCGTTTGTACCGCGTTAAAAGTATCTAGCTATATGCAACCGATCGCCTCCCTGACCGCATCAATCGCCACCTCTGGTGCAACTTGTAGTGCCCTGAGAGGTAAGGGGTTTTATGATCATATTTTGCTGTGCAGCGAAGTCTGTGTTGGAAAGGAGAGAACGTAACCTTGTAAGAGCGAGTGCTTTGTTCTGTGAGAAACGGGTTGTGTTTCACTCACCCGAAACTATTTAAAGGAGTAGTATACCCAAAATAGCTGCAAAGACATGTGTAAAGCCCTTTATTTTTCATCCTGGCTGCTCCCTGCCTTCCTTTTTCAGCTTGTCAGTGCATTTACACTTTCTCCCGCCTAAAAAGCCAATCTTCCGTCCAACTTCACAAAAACTCCCTCCTGCACCACATATATGACAGTGCCTTAATTCTATTTTTAAAGACAGCATTTATTTCATTTTACTGCAAATACTTGGGAGCCTACCTCCAAAGTGCCTTAGTTTTACTTTAAAGTCTGCATTTATTTAAGTTGTACTGCAATTAACTCAGGAACCTACCTTCACAGTGCCTTAATTATACTTTGTCTGCATTTACTTTAAGTTGTACTGCAATCACTCAGGAGATTAGCTCCACACAGCATTTAAAGAAAATAGACTGCTTCTACTAAATGTGCCACAGAAACAGACACTAAACAGAAACTGAAGCATTGTAAAATCAGTTTTTCTGATGATTTTATGGCAGTCTTAACAATACAGCTACGAGTTAGCCAGGCACAGGAAGTGAAGCATCTCGGTGCCCTTTTCTGACTTAGGCTGAACATCCATTTTGTAACTCTCTCCCCTTTTCCCAGGCACTCCTCCACCAACCTCCATAAATTTACTCCCTTTCTTTCCCTCTACAGCTGTCCAGTGGTTGTGAGGGCCAGAAAGGTTGCAGGAGCTCTCCCCCAGTTGCTGAGCTCACCGATAGCCCCGTAGGTATGTGCTTCCAGAAGTAGTAATGGCCCCAACAGCTCTGCTGAGTGTGCTGTATTTTAGCCCCACTGGCGCTCTGCACCGGCTGCCCCACTGCCCCCACCACCACCCTTGATCGACATCTGAACTTATACTGTCTATCACATGCAGAAGAAAAAAAACAATCAGCGCTTCCCATCTGCAGCCTATCTAAAACCACCACCAGTGGTTGCTGTGTTCTCCATTCCCCACCTCCAAAGCCTTTTTCATACTCCCCTTAAAGCTGCATACTTGCACTCTAAGGAACATGGCTTTTTGGTCTATCCTTTTCCTCATATCTCCTACAAATAATAAGCGTTTGTCCTCATCACTGCCACAATTGAATGTAAGGCTTGTCCTGCTGGCTACTTCCACCTTGATGGGATTGTTGCTGGCCACAGATTTCTTGGCAGGAATCCTAGACACAGAACAAAGATTTCTTTATCACTGCACCCCTACACACCCACCGCCTCTTCCCCTTAGCATGCCCGATATGGTCCTAAATAGGGTCACATCAATAGAGTCTGCACTTCTGGCATCCTTATCGAATAACGAACAAAGAACTAGATTATCCGTTTCACTCATCACGATCCGAAAACACCATTCTCCGACCTGCCCCCTTTTGTACCTCCTTCTCCTTGCCCTGCTAGCAGGTGATGTAGAAATCAACCCTGGACCCTCAAACACACACATTGATCACACAAATGCCACTTGGGAGGGATGAAACGGTATAAAAATTGCCCACCTAAATGTATATAGCCTCCCTTCCAAATTTGCTGAGATAGAGGCCTGGGTGACTTTATATAAGCCCCAAGTGCTGGGTCTCTCCGAGACCTGGCTGAAGCTATACCATGACAGTGCCTTGTACCAGCTTCAAGGCTATTCCTTCCTCTGACTGGATAGACCAGGTAGGAAGAGAGGAGGTGGTGTTGCGCTGTATGTCCAGGACCACATATCAGCTGTCATTGTTGCGTACTCCACAGCCATCTCCTTAAGTGAATGGATTATTTCTGAGCTTACCATCAGTGCAACAAAAAAACTTTGTTGGCTGTTGCTACAACTCCCCTCCAGCTAGTATCCAGGGACTGTCTAGCTTTCTGTCTGGTCTAGCCTGCACCACCCCAACTAGGGATGCTTTCCTACTCATGGATTTTAATCTAAACTGGGCAGCAGGTCCAAACCCTGACTACACAGCCCTACTAAGATCACAAAACCTAGAGCAAGTAATCTCTACCACAAGATTCAATCAGCACTCGCCAAACCACTCTATCCTTGATTGGATTATAACAAATTGATCCCACTTACTCCTCCAAACAGGCACGATGTCAGATGCAATTTATCGACCACACCCCAACATACATCGTTGGAAACACAAAGACAGTTCGCCCTCCACCAAAACTACTGTCTTTCAGAAATTTCAACAGCCTGAATCGTGACCTGGTAACTAGGGTAGCAATGTCCCTAGACTGATACTCCTTATACTGGATGGATAACGTCTCCTCTGCTGTCACTCTCTTCACCAGTATCATGCAGAAACTACAGGACCAGTATTTTCCCATCAAAATCAGAAGGGTTAAAGGTGGCTGCACGTGCTGAATAACAAAAGAACTACCACTTCAAATGAAGGTCAGAGATTCCAAATGGAGAGCATTCAAAGAGCCCCATCCTCCCAGCTAGGGAATGCCTACAGGCAGCTGCGAAATGCCCGCAAGCAGAAGGCAAAGTCACTAAAAAAGAAATATTTTACTGAGCTCCAAAAAAAACACCCTGGGGAACCCTCATAAATTATGGGCCTCAATCGGATCCATACTAAGTCCTAAGACCAGCAAGCAAATAACTGAACTCCCATCTCCATCAGGCACCATAAATGACCCTGCTGACATCGCTAACCTCCTAAATGCTATGTTCACTGACCTGACCCCGTACCTAAACAAGCTTCCTCCTCACCCCCCTCCAGCCTAAACAGAAAAGGTAGCCCCACCACCACTCTAAACCCCACAGCAACTACTCCCCCCTTTATATGTCAGGGCCATTGGCACCAAGGCCATCTCCAAAATCCTGAAAACCCTACCTTCCAGTGGTAGCCCAGGAAGTGATGGGCTATACCCTGCCTTCCTGAGGTTCATCTCCACAGCCCTTGTCAGACCTCTAACTCACATTTTTAACCTCGCACTGTCTACCTCAACAATGCCTGACACCTGGAAACATGCAAATGTGGTTCCCATCTTCAAGGCAGGAGACCCCCTAGCCCCGGAAAACTACAGACCCATCTCCTTGCTACCGCATCTTGGCAAACTTCTAGAGAAAGTAGTCCATTCCCAACTATCCAAACACCTCAACAAGTATAACCTCTTAAGTCCCTTTCAGCACGGCTTCCGCAAACACCACAGCACCTCCTCTGCCTTGGCAACCTTTTCAAACCATGTCCTCAGACACATGGACATGGGTAATGCCACAGGTGCAGTTTTTGACAATTTGTCAAAGGTGTTTGACCTAGTTGATCATCATCTTCTCCAGCCACTCTTGAACAATTCAACTGTGCCCCTGGACCTGCAGCCTGGTTTCATAGTTACCTCACAAACAGGTCCCAGTACATGCTCATAGGTAAAGCTGCCTCAGCTTCCCTTCACACCTGCACTGGAGTTCCTCAGGGATCAATTCTTGGCCCCCTTCTCTTCTCCATGTTTCTCAATGCGTGGACGGCCTAGTCTTGTACCACAGAGAAAAGTCCCTAGAGTCCATCTCCTCCACTTTCACCGGCAACTTTGCCGCAGCTGAAGGCTGGTTTGCATCCAGAAAACTCCTAGTAAATGGGAAAAAGACTAAGGCCATGCTCTTTGGATCCAAGCCTTTCCTAAATAATGCCACCAAATCAAATTATGCACTCACTGTATGTCCACCTGCAGGCCCCCAACTAGAACAGATCACCTCTTTCAAATATCTTGGTGTTACTCTCGGAACATCGCTCACCTTCTGTGATCACACAACCCAGACCATAAGTAAGATTAATCAGAAGCTAGGTGCAGCATACCATGCAAACCACTTGCTATCCCCTGAAGCTCGCCTTGCCATTGCGAAAGGCAACCTTCTACCCCTCCTAGATTACTGCTCTCCCTCTACTCCCACCTGTACAGAAAGCAACTTTCCCGTCTCACCATGACTTATAATGCCATCTGTCGCTTTGTTCTCAAAGCCCCTTCATTAACTCATCACTGCTCACTCTACCAGCCCCTTGGATGGCTCCCTCTCCAGGCACACTTTGACTATGCCACAGGCTGTCTGATGGACAGTCCTCTCAGAAATTACAAACTGTCCCCCTACGCTCCCCTTTTCATATACAAAATGTCCACCAGACCTACTAGGGTCTCCTCCGTTCAGACCCTTGAAATTCCTCATGTCTCCACAGTCATGGGAAGTAAAGCTTTCTCTGTCTCTGCCCCCTCCCTCTGGAACAGTTTTCTGGCACCCGTTTGTACATCGCCATCCCATGAGTCTTTCAAATCAAACCTGAAGGCCTGGCTACTGCAAGCATCCTCCTGTAAATACTTACTGGGCGGAGTAGGAACCCAAAAGCCACCATAATTTTTCTACCATAGACTAGGACAGCATGACCACCCTCCTCTTTCCCCACCCCTGCCCTTCCCTCCCTAGAGCTGAATCCCACATGCTGACCTCTCATAATACCTCACACTGCCTACCTGTAATACTCTTTGATAAATCCCCTTGCTACTGGACTGGCAGGGCTCAGCACATCTTTTCCTGTCCTCTACATACTCAGCCGGTTGCTACCCCTCTGTTCTGAGCCCGGCACACTGTCTGGGTGTCATGCTCTGCTTGCCACTAACTCTCTCAGGTCAACTTGCGTGGCACTTAGACTAGATGTTACTCTGTCCGTTAGGTTTAAAAGCTCCTTGTCAATTTGTATAATATAAATTACCTCTTCATTTGCACTACCGCCTGTATTTCTCATGGTATCTTATGTTGCCATGCTTGTATACCATACGTAAACAATGGCTGTTTCATCATCTGTTGGTATTTGTACAGTATAATCAAATGTATATATTGTTTGTACAGTTAATCAAAAGTGTATATTGTGTCTACTACTATGTTACTGTGTTGCCACCTTGTGGCCCAGGTCATGACTGAAAATGGTCCTCTGGATCAATGCACCTACCTGGTTACCAAAAACAAATAAATAAATTAAAAAAAAACTGCACATGCAGACTTCCAACACATAGCAAAACATATCTTATAACTTACATAGAACTATTCACCTCCTTAAATATTCAAACTGAAGTGTGTGGCCTCTTAAAAAAAAAAATCACTCGCCCCATAAACCATGCCTCAGGATGCATAGAAAAACAATCCATCTCTTCTCCAGCATATCACACTTACATTTTTCAGCTATACCGCTCCTGAGATTCACAGTCCTGCTGCCTCTAGTTTGTAATGTTTCCAGCTGGGAAGTCCGACTCCCAAATCAAAAATCAGTGGATGACCGAAGGGGTGCATGGGGGTGCAACGGGACACTGCAACTCTTCACTGCCTGCAGCCGTAAACAAAAAGTGCAACTCCCTAGCTCCTGAGGCCCATTTCACATTTGGTTTCCCTGCTGAAACATTGTTAGATAACGCCACTGCATTTTGATTCTAAAATACTCCCCTAGGCAGCTCAACACCCTCTTCAACCAAGCTGTAATTTCCCTTATACTAACCTGAGTGGTGAGGAGAGGAAGACACTGCCTCTTCAATCTATGAGCCGCCATCTTCAGTACAGGTGGAGTGGTGATGCACAGATCAGTGGGCTGGGTCAGCGATACGTCATCTTTGCTCCCAATGCTCCCAGTCTTATACCATGGACTGGTGACTCGGTGGTGGGTAAAGGACACTGAATGTTAATCACCAGGGGGAGGGGGCAGACTGACAGAAGATACTAACCAGCAGGAGTCAGCCTGGTGAAACAGGGACAGCATGACCAACAATAAGTACCATGTCTATAACAGGGAGCAGGAGCAGCAGTGTGTCTCCCGAGTCTAAATAACGCACCATAACTCTGCCATCCATTTACTGAGCTATTTTGTGTTGGGGGAAGGGAGCTGCTGTCCATTTAAAGAGCTATTGGGAGGAAGTGTTAAACACTACAAAATATAAAGTAAGCAATCTAAGCAGGGCTAAGACATGTAAGAGGACAAGGGGTCATCTGTTATTCGGCACCACCTCATATCTTCAACTGACTACACACACACACACACACCCCCCACAGGGACTTCTCTATTACAAAATTAACATTTGTTTTCCATTTCATGTTTATTTTAACCATTATCCATGTTTATTTTAACCATTTTGATTAATTAAAAATAAATGTTTTATTTTGTTAATACAGTGTAGCAGTGAGCGATTTTACAAGTGTAATAAGTCACTTCAGGGTGTGCATTAAAGGATTTTAATGCACTTCCCAGAGCTGTAAGGACACTCGGTCTTTGGCCTCGCGCCTCACTACACCCCTGTGGCATGCATTAAAATCCTTTAATACACACCCTGTCATGGCTTATTACTTACTGAAATGGCCTTGTTTACTGCAGTAACTCTCTGCAGTATGCTGCTATATTGCATTGCATCCTGGTCGGCTCCACTGTAGATTACCATTTGAGCGGTCTAACTTTTCATTGCAAGTCAATCAATCAATCATCTTTATTTTACCAGGTGGAGCACCATGAGACAAGCTCATTTGCAAGGTGGACCTGTGGTACAGGTACTGTACAAACATATAACTATCTAATTTTTTCTGCAAGTTGCAGGACTGTGCCAGAATCATGATGCAAAGCCTCATGAGGGCTTTGATTAATACCATCTGACATTACACAGACCCTTATTTTTTATTAAAAAATACAAAGTTTCTCATAAGCCCATCAGACAGTTGTCATAAGGTACCTTCTGTCCGTTCTTTCCTATCAAAGCTCATGATAGTTTCTCAGCTCCCAGTAACCAGTCATCTAATTTGACAGGGCAAGGTACAGCCGGTTTCACATCTGATGGTGGCTGTAAAGAGCAACAACAGTGCATACTTAGCTGTCTCAGTAGGACTTTTCATAGAGGAAGAACCTTTGTCTGGAACACAACAGAGTACACCAGCTGAAAATCAGATTCAAATCAAGTAATCCCTGCTTCTGAGGGACTGGCACAGGCACACGCAGCTGTACAAGGGCATCATTCAAGTGAGAGCAATGCTCTTCCTGAACTGCAGTCTACCCCAGATCTATTGGGACTAGACGTCACTCCTCAGTAAGGCAATCTGGAAGGCACCCAAAGGCAAAGACAATCCTATCGATCTCTGGGAACCTGAGGCCCAACTAATTGACCTATTCCTTGCAGACATACTGAGCTAGATTTTGAAAGACCATGAAATTCCTATGACTGCAGGACAAAACTGGCACAAGTCAGTCTCCACTTACAGAGCTGCTGTTTCTCCCACAGCTGTGGTATTTTCAAAGCTTGAGCCAGTTTATGACTGGCTCCATCATTTACGGTAGCTTGTGGCTAAGTTTTCAGTGCAGCTGTGGGGAAATGTTACACCTGGTGGGACCAGACGTAACATCTCCTGCAACTCCGCCAGCTGAAAATACCAAACTCTGCAGGTGCAGAGGTTTTGTCCTGCAGTGCCAGCTGTGGAGTGGGACTTAGTGCCTGGGGGGGCTTTGAAAATCTAGCCCACTGATTTTATGAGGAAGTACAATGACTCTTTGTGACCCTTATTTTCTCAATGGATTAAATACTATTGGGGGATTGTCAAACCCCCTGATGCAGCTGCAGAAGCAAGAGCACACTGTGTTTGCAGCGTGGATTGCATCCATGCTGCCTGCAGCTATTTTCCTTTTAAACTTTTGTACATTACAGTACATAAATACTGCGAGAAGGCAATACATTCATATATTGGCAAACAGTTACACAGAAACATAAACCGTGATGGCAGAAAGAGACTAGTGGTCCATCCAGTCTGCCCATAATCCCTATAATCCCTGGAACCTTCCCTGGAACCTATTATTCCTCCAGAGTACTAACCTACCCATCCTGTCCTCATTCGCCTCCCTGTTTTTGTCAGCCAGAGTGATCACTATTCTCTTCATTCTATCCCATGCCTGCTTGAATCCTCTGACTGTGTTTGCACCCACTGCCTCAGCTGACAGTCTGTTCTAAAGTCCCACCACCCTTTCCATAAAGAAGTACTTCTTCACGTCCCTCCTGAACCTCCCTCCTGTTAATTTCCACTCTTGCCCACGTGTTCTTGAGTTGATATTCAGGTTTAATAGTTCCGTAGTTTGCCTTGTTAATTCCATTAAGGAACTTGAAGGTCTCTATCAAAAGCTCCTTTTCTAAAAATGCATTAATTGATGCTGCTGGTGATTCAAAAAAGTTTTTGGAACACAAAAACTTTCTTGGGGGAGAAAAACACCTAGTTAGAAAATGACATGGTTCTAAATGGTGTGCACTGCAACAACCCTGTCACTACAGCAAACTCTTTTAACAAACACTTCTCTGACCTATCCATGTACACCGCTCCTTTCCCTACCTCTCAGCCCTCTGTCACAGACCCAAACACCAACCCAAATGACTCCTTCCCTCTGTTTTGCTTCCGTCTCATAACTAGACAGGAAGTTCTCAAACTGCTTAAGTCCATCTCTGACTGTACTAGTGTCGGGGCTAATGGACTTGAACCTAGACTCCTTAAACTGGCTGCTCCCCTTCTGGCTTCTCCCCTTACTCGAATCTTTAACTTGCCTCTCTGTAGTGGTACAGTCCCTAACATCTGGAAAGTCAGAATCACAGAAATTTGGTGGCAGAAAAAGACCACACCGGCCATCTAGTATGCCCTTATATCCACCCCTTCCCTCACTCCTCCTTTACTGGCTCTTAACTCCCCCCCTCCTCCCAGCCTCATATGTCTATCCCATGCCCTCTTGTATCCCCCCACTGTTTTGGATCCCACCAGCTCCTCTGGTAGCCTGTTCCAGGCCTCCACCACCCTCTCTGTGAAGAACTTCCCCCTCACATTGCCTCTGTATTTCCCTTCTTCCAATCTGAGGCTATGCCCCCTTGTTTTAGCTCCCTCCTTCCTTCTGAACAAGCTCCCCTCCTTCAGCTTATTGATCCCCTTCATATACTTAAAAGTTTCAATCATATCCCCCTCTCCCTTCTAGTCTCTAGTGGGTATAGATTCAACTCCCTCCGCCTCTGTTCGTATGGTTTTCTCTGCATCTCATGAACCATCTTGGTTGCTCTTCTGGACTCTCTGTCCCCTCAATATCCCTACGTAGGTGTGGTCTTCAAAACTGTACCCCGTACTCCAGGTGCGGCCTCACCATGGTTTTGTACAGTGGCATTAGCACCTCCCTCCTTCTGCTAGTTATTCCCCTCCCAATGCAGTCCAACATACTATTTGCCTTTCCCACCTCTTTGCTGCACTGGTTCCCCACTTTAAGACTGCTTGATATAATAATACCCTAGTCCCTTTCCTGCTGTTTCCTTGATTTCTTCCCCCCAAGGGTGTAAGCTGCTCAAATGTTTTTCCTCCACAACTGCATCACCGCACACTTTTTTGCATTGAATTTTAGTTGCCAGGTTTCGAACCACCTTTCCAGTTTCTCCAGGTCTTGCCTCATGGTCTCCACTCCCTCTTGGGTGTCCACCCTATTGCATATTTTTGTATCATCCACGAATAGGCACACCCTACCCTCTAGTCCTTCCGCTAGATTGCTGATGTAAATGTTAACTAGTAGGGGTCCCAGTACTGACCCTTGAGGCACCCCACTCATCACCCCCTATACCCTGGAGTGTACCCCATTTACCACCACTGTTTGGCTCCTTCCTGTCAACCAGTTTTCCACCCACCTAGTTACCTTCTGGCCCACCCCTAAACTCTCCAGCTTATTTACTAGCCTTCTGTGGGGGATGGTGTCAAAGGCCTTACTGAAGTTCAGATAGGCCATGTCCACTGCCCCTCCCTGGTCCACTACCTGCATCACCCAATTGGAAAACTCAGGTTTGTCTGGCATGACTTCCCACTCGTGAAGCCATGCTGACTTTTGTTCTGCATACTGTTGGCCACCAGGTAGTCTACCATCCTTTCTTTTATTAGCGTCTCCATTACCTTTCCCACCACCGAGGTGAGACTGACAGGGTGGTAGTTTTTAGCTGTCTCCTTGCTTTCCCCCTTGTGAAGTGGTACCACCTCTACCCTCTTCCAGTCTCCAGGCACCCACCCTGTTTCCATGGACAAGTTTAACAGTCCGTCAAAGGTGATGCCTCCTCCTCCTTCAACTCACAGAGTACCATTGGGTATAAGCCGTCTGGCCCCATTGCCTTATCCACCTTTAACCTGCCCAATTCCTTCCTTACTCTATCAACAGCAGGGTCAGTGGCTCAGTAGGTAACACACTCGCCTCTGAGGCCTGGCGGTCAGAGGGCTGTGGGTTCAGTTCCCACATCTGGCACTTGGGTTAATATCCCAGTACTGACACTGTAGTGCAGCATGAGAGGGGTGCTGCACTTCTGAGGTGCCGTCTTTTGGATGAGACGTTAAACTGAGGTCCCATCTGCCTGGATTGGTAGTAGTTCAAGAAGATGTTAAAGATCCCATGGCACTTCTCGGAAAGAGTAGGGGAATTTCCCTGGTGTCCTGGCCAAATTTCCCTCATTCACTAAAAATACCACCAACAGCTTAATCTGGTTCAAGGTCAGTTGGCATTCATCTATATCCCCTCCCCCGGGTCGTGCCTGAAAATAGGCAGGATTTGTCTAGTGCACTTACCTGGTCAACAAAAACTAAAAAAAAAAAAAAAAAAGCTAAAAAAACAATTGTGAACGTTCTAGAATCCACTCCTCTACTTTCCCCTTCCTTTCCCTCCAGCTCTGATCCTCTACTCTCACCCTCCTTTCGTGAAGACCAAACAGAAGTAACTATTTAGTACCTCTGTTTTCTCGAAGTCTCCGTCCAGTTTTATTCCTCCCTTCTCCCTCAGTCTCACTTTTCCCCTGCCTCATCTTCCTTCCCCCACATACCTCAAAAAGGTTTCATCTCCCCTCTTGGCCTGCTTTGCTGTTCTCTCCTCAGGGACCTCTTTAGCCCTCCTTAGCTTCTGCCCTGCCTCCCTCTTCTCTCTCTCTCTATATGCCTCCCAATCCTCCTCCTTCTGTGTCGTCTTATACTTCCTGACTACCCCTGCCACCTCCCTTGTGAACCAGAGGTCTCCCCCTTCTTCTATTCTTCCTAACCTTCTTGACGCAAATTTCAATGGCTTTCGGCACCCCTCCCTTAATAGTTGTCCATAACTCCTCCACATCCTTTATAGTCCCCTTCCCTGACATGTCTTCCCCAAATATCCTCCTCATGCTGTTAAAAGTCTGCTTTCTTGAAGTCCATTACCCTAGTTCTTGTCCTAGTTACTTCCCTCCCCTTTTTACCTTGAACCTTATAGCCCTGTGGTCACTTGTACCTAATCCTTCCCCCACCACCTCCTCCACACTTTCTCCATTTGTTTGCAGTTAATTTCTTTCTCTTCCCCAGGTGGCACACCTTCATGCCTGATCCCCCAGCCCCATCCCCCACTTGAAGCCTACCTTCTGCTGTCATCCACGGCTTGCCCCCTGTGGTGGGGTGGTGGGGATCCCTCAATCTACTGGAATGGATCTGGTGTGGAGGTTACCGATATTCACAGGAGCGGGGCCTGCGGGGAATGGCTTTCATCATGCTGTGCACAGGACTTGTTTTTCCTCCTTTTTTTCTCCCCTTCGGAGAGGAGGCATGCAATGATGCCCTATGGAGAGAGTGTGCACGTGTCTGCACATGCTCCTCCAAGCATCTGCCTTCTCTCCTACCCTTTCTAAGCATCAGTGTGCTGTCCCCCAGCCACCACTAGGGGTCAATCAACACCGACTGCTGGTGGCTCCCCCTCCCCGGTGAAGGAGAGCAGTCCCTCGAACGCTCGATCCTTTTCCTCCCTTGCCAACCCCTGGCGGCCCATGCTTGTTCCTGAACATGGGTCACCAGCATAGAGTGAGGTCAGGCATCCAGCGTCTCAGCCCACAGTGCCACTGGGCCACTTTCTCCATTTGTGAGGACTAAGTCCAACAGGTTGTCTCCCCTAGTGGGCTCCCTAACCAGTTGCTGCAGGAATGCCCCTTGTAGTGCCTCTAAGATCCCCTGCTCCTAGCTGATACCACTGCTGGGATCTCCCAGTCGATGTCAGGGAGGTTTAGGTCCCCCATTAGCAGAAGCTCCTCTTGTACCATTTTTGTCACTGTCTGCACAAGCTGTTTTTCCCCTTCTTCCCCCTATGTAGGAGGTTTGTAAACCACCACAAACCTCAATGATTCCCCAGTCCTTCTGTCTAAAATGACCCACTTTATCTCCATCTCCCTTTCCTCTTCCAGCCTCTCCATGGCCCCAATTTCTTCTTTGATGTATAATGCCACCCCCTTCCCCACCCTGCTCTTCCTAAACAGTCGGTAACCAGGTATGACTGTCTCACAGCATGATGCTCTGTCCACCAAGTCTCTCTCACTTACTGCTACTATGTTGAGACACTCAGCCACCATGGTGGCCTCTAATTCCACTAGTTTATTCCCCAAGCTCCTGGCGTTTGCTACTAATCCCTTCCACTATGTAGCCCCTCCTGCCCTATCCTCCCCTTCTAACCCTCTTCTTCTTTTTTTTTTTTTTATTTATTGTGATATTCAGAAAGACCTTTGAGTCAGAGACTCATTTACAAAGGTTCCACGTCATACATAAATTGAACAGGGACGGGACTTATGATACAGAGAATACAGTACATAACAAAGTAACAATTATAATCAAAAAACAGGTTACATGTTGTTTCATGGAGGTTTAACAGAGATTTAGGTACTTTAGCACAGCCAGGGGGAAGGAGAAGACAGAGAGACTCTGTAGGAGGCTGATTGTCATGTTATGTAAGTGCATTATTTTTGTACATTGACCTGCTAAATAGTTTGTTTGAAAGGAGGCAGTGGCAGATCAGGTATCAAGGGCAGTCACACAAATTTGAAGCCTGCAGGTATTTCCCCTGTTGTTGCATGTTGCCTGCCTTTCACCTTTGTCCTGGAGGGGAGGCTGATAGCCTCCCAACTCTTCTAACTGTTTGAGTGGTCTTTCCTTTAACCGCCTCCCCCCGCCGGAATCAGTTTAAATTTAACTTCCTTACTACAAAGGCCTCCAGTTTGCCCTTTAGTACAGCTGTCCCTTCTAAGCTCAGGTGCAGCCTCTCAGAGGCACATAGTCCCTCTTCCTCCCACATTGATCCCCAGTCATCTATTAATCCAAATCCCATCTGCCTACACCATCCTTTCAGCCACTGATTGAATTCCTCAGTCTTTCCTGCTTGGTGTGCTTGCTCTTGACACAGGCAGCACCTCCAAGAAGGAACTGGAAGGGAAAACCGTGCCACTGCAGAACCTAGCAATCTCCTTGAATCTTGTCTGTACCTCTTTCAGACTGTTCCCCTCTAGATCGTGGGTGCCAAGGTGAAACACCAAGTGAGTCCTCCCATTCTGCTGCTTGCCCCAGGATGGTAAATCGTGCCTCACCTCTAGCGCTGCTATACCTGGCATACACCAAACCCATACTGCACTGTGCCTGGCTCCCTTCCTCCCCACCTGATTCCTCTTATAACGGAGTCCCCTATGAGCACCACCTTTGTACTCCCATCTTCCTGCATGTTCTTTTGGTATTCCAGCTTACACCTCTGTTCATGCCTCCCCTTGGCCACCCTGTTCTCAATTTCCCCCTTGTCCTTGCCCCTTTTTGGAGTTTTGCTCTCCCCCATTTCCACTTCCTCTCCTCCTCCTCCTCCTCCCCCTTTGGAATTTCTATCAGTTCCTCTTCTCCTATCCACACTCTTCACTAGCTCTGCCCCTTTCTTGTGCTCCATGGCTACACTTCTACTGCCTGCATTTCTTTTGGAGCGTGCACTACCCCCCTTCACCTCTCCACTAACACTTTCCTTTCCTGCTCTTGATATGTTCCCTTTTCCTGACTCGTCTGTACACTGTGTCCCCCTCTTCACCTCTCCACTGATATTTTCCTGCCCTTGATATATTCTCTTTTCCTGACTCCTAATTCCCTCTTTGTTTGCCCCCACATGTGCTACTCTCATTTTCTTTATTTCCCTTACCCCTTCTCCTTCCCCTATGAACTTCTCTCCATGGTTGGCCCCCAAAGGTGCTATCTCCAGCTCTCCTATTTTCCCTGCTCTTGCTCCTACCACATGGGTTCCTTGCTGCCTCTCACCCTAAAATCATCTTCCACTAGTACCTCTCCCTGGTTGGTCCCCAAAAGTTCTATCCCAGACTCTTCAAATTTCCCTGAACTTGCCCCTTCCTCTATGAGTTCCTCGCAGCCACTCTCCTCTATATCATCTTCCACTAGTACCTCGCGGGGTGCAAATCTGTTTTCCTGCTCTGCATCCTTGTTTCTCTTTCCTTTGTCTGTTGTGCCCCTTACTGGTTATTGCCCCCAGGTTGCAGATGTCTGCCTGTTTTTTTTCTGCTCCTACTACCTTCCACTCCTCCTGATCCCTCTTTACCTCTATCCTTCCTGTCCTTAGGTCCCTTGCTGCCCACCTTATGTTCCCCTTATCTTCTGTATGTGCTCTGTTGTATCCACTGGACCTCCTCCCACCCTCACTCCTCCTTTCTGTGTCATTCACTTGTGCCTAATCTCTCAGTCCTCCCTATTTTCTCCCCTTCCACCCCCCACCCAGCTGGTACTCTTTTTGTTTCTCCTCCCCATCTCCCCTCTGCCCCCCCACTTAGTGCCCACCTCAACCACCCCACTTCATCTCTTAGCTGTGTCCGCTGTCTGCACACCATGCACCCTCCCATCCTCTAAACCCAATTTAAGACCATGGCTGTCCCGCACCCACTACACCCTACCACTCTACCAGAGATTCCCCCTTTTTGGCTGCCCCTCCAGCTGCGCTGCCCTTCCATTTTAATGTCAGTTCTACCAATAATTATTGCAGAATATTGAATACATATCCTATACAGTTTAGCAATACAGTTAATGCAGTTTACAATATTGAGTAATACTACTGTATTTTTCAAGTCCCTACACCTAATACTTTGATATACATATTATAATATCCAAAACTATTTAGCTAATATTTATGTATGTATCCTATGCAATCCAGAAAAATTTAGTAAACTATTTTAAAGCCTCTCCTCCTACTATTTATGTAAGGTCAGTTCAGCATGCTACTGTAATAATGATAATCCAGATGCCCTGACTAACTCAACCTGTGCATTTCCTACCCCCACATCCATTAACCCAGTGCATTTAATAATTTAAAGCACATCCATTTACCCAGTGCATTTAAGAATTTAACACATTTAAAATCATTTTCATGCCTTTACCATGTAGCACCAAGTCCTTTTCCAGTCCTTTCCAGTCTTGCTGTCTCTCCCCAGAAATACTCCGCCTCCTGTCCCCTTCTGATAGGTTAGGCCTCTACTGAGAGGACCCCAGTGCAATACTCCACCTCCTTTCCCCTCCAGATAGGTTAGGCCTGTACTGGGAGGACCCCAGTGGGACCATTTAATCTGGAGGAGGGTGGGGTGGATGGCTGGGAGAAAACTTTGGAGTCCTATTAGCGGGCTAGGCCGCTTATAGCCCAGCTTTGACCTAATTTCAAAAATTGCACTTTCTCTTATTGTTCCAGCGAGCCATCAGAGTCCCCAACTGCAGATGCAGTCTGTTGCCTTTATGGGTGGCTATGGCCACCAGGTCCTCCCTCTTTAATGAGACGACGACTGCCCACGACCTCGACCTCCAATGTGGTCCTCTCTCCAAAATCTTTGGTGGCTACAGCCACCAGTGATCCTGTGTGGCTCAGCACTGCAAATCAAAGCAGCAAACTCTGGAGTTCTGCGCGACTGGGCTAGACCCTTTATAGCCCAGCTGCCGAATTTCAAAAATTGAGCCCTCCTGTCTTATTGGCTCCAGCAAGAGCTGCTGGAAAGTCCCCAACTGTGGATGTGATCTGCTGCCTTATGGGTGGTTATGGCCACTGGATCCTCACTCTAATGTGGTGACGGCTGCCCATGACCTCCAATGTGGTCCTCTCTCCAGAATCTTAGGTGGCTATGGCCAACAGCGCACCTGTGTGGCTGAGCACCGCAAGTCAAAGCAGTAAACTTTGTTGCCAGCATAACATCCATTTTTAAGAAAGTTGACCCCAAATCCATCTCAAACTATCGACCAATTGCTATCTTCTCAGTTCTAAGCAAGATTCTTGAGAAATTGGTCTCCCTTCAAACTATTGTCTTTCTTCATGATCACAACCTTCTCTGACTCAACATGGCTTTAGGAAAGGGCATTGCACTACCACTGCTCTTCTGAAGTTCACAAATGATGCTAAAGTTGCTATGAATGATGGTCTTCTAACAGGAGTGGTCTTTTTAGATGTGACCAAGGCATCTGATCTGGTCAATCATTCTTTTCTCTTAGCCAAAATGGGATCTCTATGTTTCTCTTCCAGCGTTGTTGCTTGGTACTATAGTTATTTGTCAAACAGGAAACAAGGGGTTTAATTTAAGTCTACTGTCTCTGATCTTTCTTCCATAAGCATTGAGGTCCCTCAGGGCTCTATTCATGGACCTCTCCTCTTCTCTTCTCCATCTTTATCAATGATATCTCACATAATACCTCTACTTGCTCATCCCTGCTTTACACAGATGACTGAGTATTTTATCACAGCTCCAACACCATCTCTGATTTAAATACATCTCTCTCATCTGACCTCCTCCTTATTCAGCACTGGCTCACTAGAAACAACCTAGTCTTAAATGCTAGCAAATGCAATCCATGCTCTTTGGCTGTGCCACCAGGTTAAGAAATTGTAAGGAGAAATTGTCAATTACTAGTGTTGACAGTTCTCTGCTGGAGAATGTATACTCCATCAAATATCTTGGGGTTACGCGTGACCCCTAATTAGACATTGACCGTCAGATTTCTATAACATGCAAGGCTGTAAACCCTAAAATTGGTATTGCCTACAAAACCAGCTATGCCTTAACTCCTTCCACTAGAACTGCAACTGCCCGAAGTGTCCTCTTCCCTGACCTTGCTTATGGCTCTGTAACCTATGCTGGTGCATCAAAAACCAGCCGCTATAAATGGGATACTACCTAAAATAGCATATGCTGCTTTGTCTTAGCATCTCCTCACCTCACACACCACTGTCAGCTTTATAGTGACCTAAACTGGCCCTCCCTTATGGTCCACTGTCTTCTCTCCATTGGCACCCTGATAGATGGTATAATTTGTACTGGTGTTCCCTCCTCACTTGCTCTAATGTTATCACATGCCAACCCTTGCTATAACCTAGTCTGAGGATCAAACCCTTTTACAAGTCCTTGGATGCAAAACTAACATGGGATGCCTGGCCTTTTCCTATGCTACACCCCATTTCTGGAACTCACTACCACTTGCTTTCCGACTCTCTTCTACACACACCTGTTTCAAAAGGATGTTATGCACTCACTTTACAGTGTCCGACCCTTGTAACTGTTTCCATTCTCCTTGACTTTCCCATTGCTCTGCTCTTCCTCTCCCCACTACCTTGTCTATTTTCCCACTGCTCTGTTCTCTTCTCCTCACTGCCTTGCCTAACCTGCTCTCAGTACTCTCCCTGCAATTAACACTCAGCTAGCTTTCCTCATACTTTTTCCCTAATAAAATGCTATTTCTCATTTTTTCTCCTCCTCCTCAGCTCCTATCTGTACTTGCTTCTCTCTGGAATCCTATAAATTGCTCCTTTAAACTTCTTACCCTCTTACCATCACTAGAGCACTTATGCAGTTCTCACAGCTGGGAACTCCTCAAATTACTATTGATTTTTTGTTCAGAAGTACTCTTTGTATAACTTGTATACCTCTGCTTAGCTGTACATTGTATTTTATCCATTTTTTCTACTTGTATAAATGTTTCCTGGGCTGTTCTCACTAATGTAATGACTTGTACTGCCTGTTTCTGTATTATGTTGTAGTTTTGACTGCTTCACTTGTACTTTCCTGGGTTGTACCTGAAAATAGGCATTTCTATGTCTAGTGCACTTACCCAGTTATCAAAAATAAACAAATTCATAAATAATAAATATATCCCTTCTCCCTCATAATTTCCAGTGAGTACATATTTTGTGCCTTGAGCCGCTCCTCATAGGGTCTGCCCTGTTGGCCCCAACCCATTTTTGCTACTCTGAGCTGCACCGTCTCCAACCTATCCTTATCCTTTCTGAGGTGAGGACTCCAGAACTGAGCACAGTACTCCAGGTGAGGACTTACCAAGGATCTGTATAGGGGAAGTATTGCATCTTTTCTTCTGCCATCAATACCCTTCCCAATACATCCCAGCATCCTGTTAGCCTTGCTATAGGCCTTGTTGCACTAGCTCATTTGTGTAAGGGAGTTACTGATCCTAACTCCTAGATCCCGTTTCTCTTCTGTAGTGGTAAGTCACACCCCACACATTCAGTACTCTGTCTTGGGGTTCCTTTTCCCTAGGTGCATTACCTTACACTTTTTGGTATTGAATTTTTTATTTACATTTTATTCACCTCCCCGTTTTGACCAGCCCCCTTCCACTGGTCCACCCAGCCCTGTCACCCCAGCATTCACCAGGACTTACCTTGATGGCATGGAGGTGCCCAGCTGGTCTGGTGCAGAGCCTGTGGAAGACTAGTATCATCCTGCCAGTCGACACCATTTTCCTCCGGTTTTCTCCCTTCCCTGTTGTGGTCGCTCATGTGCATGTGGAGGCACGCGCATGCGGTGGTTCTGCAATGCCCTCTCTTTGTGCCACTACCCAACCTGCACCACCCCCAGCTCTCCACCTGGTGGTGACCATGTCACTAATGAACATGTTGAAGAGGATCGGACCCAGGACAGATTCCTATGGAACTCTGCTCGTAACCTCACTTTCCTCTGATTTAACCCCATTGATCACCACCCTCTGCTGCCTCTCTTCCAGTCAACTACCCATGCAGTTCATTATGGTTTTAGCCACACCTAGGTCTTCCATCTTTTTGAGTTACCTTTTGTGCAGTACTGAAATAAAAGCCTTGATGAAGTCAAAGTACAGCAGATCCACAGCATGGCCCTTGTCTACTTCCTTGGTCACCAAGTGAAAGAAAAAAATCACAATAGTCTGACAAGACCTTCCCACCACTAAACCATGCTGTTTACCATCCTGGAGCCAGTTGATCTCTAGGTAGTCCACAGGGTCCTCTTTGATTAGTGATTTCATCAGCTTCCCCATGATGGAGGTCAGATTGACAAGCCTGTAGTTCCCTGGTTGCTTCCTATCCCCCACTTATGAAGTTGTACAATGTCTTCCATTCTCCAATCCCTTAGAACCTCCCTGGACCTAAGTGAGCCATTGAACAGCCCAGCTAGTGGTTCAGAAATTCTGCTGCTAATTCCCTAACTATTCTTAGATGACACCCATCTGATCCTGGTGCCTTATTTATTTTAAGGGCTGCCAGCCCTTTCAGGACCCTCTTACTAGTAAGCATTGGCTTCTGCTTTTCCAGGACTCCTTTAGTGGCCATTTTGATGCTACTTTCTGGCATGGACCTGCCATCCTCATAGAAACATAGATTTTGACGGCAGATAAGGACCGCTTGGCCCACCCAGTCTGCCCATTTCCCTACCTAATGGATAAGCTGCAGATCCTAGTTAACCAGCAGCCTACTTCTTCCTACCCCCAACCCCTAGAATTGCCTTATGACTGCCCCATGCATGCTTGAATTCCACCACTGTTTTTGACTCCACAACCTCCTCCGGAAGGCCATTCCATGCATCCACAACCTTCTCTGTGAAAAAATACTTCCTTAAATTACCTCTGAGCTGCCCCCTTCTATCTTCAAATTGTGCTCCCTTGTTCTTGCACACCTCTATTTGAAAGATGCTACCCTCTTGGACTTTGTTGATTCCTTTGAGGTACTTGAAAGTTTCTATCATGTCCCCCCTCTCCCTCCTTTCCTCGAGGCTATACATATTCAGCTCCTTAAGTCTCTCTTCATATGTCTTCTGGTGCAGACCCTGCATCATTTTAGTTGCCCTCCATAGTGAATACTAAGCAAGAGCAGCCATTCAGGACAGTGGCCTTTTGCTTATCCTCCTCTATCATCCTGTCCTCCTCAACTAACCATGTGATACTCACCTTTTTCCTTTTTTCACTCATATATCTAAAAACCAGACAGTTGTGGTTGCTGTTCCCTAGCGGCTTCCCTCTTCCCACAGCACCCACCATCTCTGAGATGGTGAGCACCACATCAAGGATTGCATTCTGTCTGGTAGGTTCCTTAACAACCTGCACCAGTAGATAGTCTTGTTACACTAGAATATGTGATTACATTGTTTTGGTGTAACCCTGCAGAGAAATACCTAAGATGTATAGCAAGAGAGACCTCGCTTTTTGCTATATCCAGAAAGCAGCCATACACATCAATCAATCAATCTTTATTTTATCATGCTTCTGGGATCCTGACCATAGAAAAAAACATGGAAGCCAAGCTGATCATCCACCTTTGCTCCCAGCAGCCCTCTGGTTTAAATGATAGACTTATTTTCCAATAACATCTTTCAGCCACCCCTTATTTTCCCTAATGTCTGTATCTGTACACATTTAATTTCTTTTTCATTTTCACCATAAGTCTCCATCTCTGTCTACTTCCCACACGTTTGTCACCTTTCAGCCTTCTTACTAGGCCCTGTTAATTAGTCCCCACCTGGGGACTTCTCTAGCTCTTTCACTCCTATTATGCTTTATCTTTCCCATCACCTTTTTGCTTCACAGATTCTCTCTTAATCTTGCCATTTCTCACTTCTCCCTGAGCCTCCCTTTCCCCACATATAAATATCCCTCATTTTACCTCCACTGTACACTAACTTTGTTTTGTTATCTTTTAGATATTTCCTGAAGAAGACCTACGGTCAAAATATAGATTTTTAACTCTATTTTCTATTTTCAGTGTGCATTTAAATATAACCATTTTGTTTTGTTTTTATTTTACCAGGTGAAATACCATTGAGAAGAACTCATTTACAAGTTGGACTTGGGTAAGATACACATAGGTCAGCAATGAAAGAACAATTTGGAGTCAGTAAACATTACTGAGCAAAATATACAACACACGAAATAGCCGAGAATAACAAAGTAATGTGGAGTCATCAAATAATGCAGCACATTATATACATAATACATACAATAGATATACAAGATATACAACAGGACCCATGGAAGGTGAGGGGTTAGAGTTAAATGAGACAAGGTATGTGATAGGGTTGGTGGAAAGGAGTAGAGAGAAGGAAGAGGTGAGGCAGTAGAGGGAGCAACATGGCTTTGAGATAGGGGTACAGAATATAAGGAAGTTGTTGCAATGAGTCAGGTATGTAGCGGTAGTGAAAGAGTAAGAAGGGAATCTAAAGGGATCCTTGTAGGTAGACCAAATATAAACAGAACACCAAAAACAGCAAGCCAAGGTGGCAAGTAAGTGCAAGGTAACGACCATGGGAAGGGTATCCTTACTGAGGCAGGTGAAGTCATGAATAGCAATTGTACTTGTCCTTCAGAGTGAGGCTAACCAGAGATTTAAAGGTATACATCTCGACAGTATGTGTGAGCTTATGTGCATTTTGTAGGGTATTCCACAGGATGGGTAAGGCATGGCTTATCGAAAAGAAACCATAGTGGGTTCTTATCCTAAGGATATCAAATGTAATGTATGCAAATTTTCTGAGAGAATATGCATGGGGGTGCATTTGAACAAGTTACAGATATTTATTTATTTCGTTTTTGTTGACTGGGTAAGTGCACTAGACAAATTCTGCCTATTTTCAGGCATGACCTGGGGGAAGGGGATACAGATGAATGCCAACTGACCTTGAACCAGATTAAGCTGTTGGTGGTATTTTAGTGAACATAGTGAATATAGGGAGGGAGTTTCTTAGTAATGGCTCTGTACATCCAGAGGGAGGCATTATGCCATCTCCTAGTACTGAGGGAGGGCCAACAAATCTGTGAATAAAATGAACAATGGTGAATTAGATGAGGTGTTTGTGATAAATTGTAATTCTCTGTGGTAAAGTGTGTCCCGAGTACTTAAGGCTGATTTAGGACAGTGACTGAAAAGGAAGTCCACGTAGTCGATTAAGGGCAGGAAGGTCGCCTGGACCAATCTTAATTTAGCTTCATAGAAACATAGAAACATAGACTTTGACAGCAGATAAGGACCGCTAGGCCCATCTAGTCTGCCCATTTCCCTACCTACAGGATAGGCCGCAGATCCTAGTTAACCAACAGCCTATTTCTTCCTACCCCCCACAAGAATTGCCTTATGTCTGTCCCATGCATTCTTGAATTCTCCCACAGTTTTAGACCCCACAATCTCCTCAGGAAGGCTGTTCCATGCATCCACTACCCTCTCTGTGAAATAATACTTCCTCACATTGCCCCTAAACCGCCCTCCCTCTATCTTTAAATTGTGTCCCCTTGTTCTTGCAAGTCTCTTTTTCTGAAAGATGCTACCCTCTTGGACTTTGTTGATTCCACTGAGGTACTAAAGGTTTCTATCATGTCCCCTCTCCCTTCTTTCCTCAAGGGTATACATATTAAGCTCCTTTAGTCTCTCCTCATATGGCTTCTCTTGCAGACCTTGCACCATTTTGAGTTGCCCTCCTCTGGACTGCCTCTATCCTGTCTATGTCCTTGGGAGATGGGGTCTCCAGAACTGGACACAGTACTCCAGATGGGGTCTCACCAACTGTCTGTACAGAGGGATAACAGCTTCCTGTTTTCTGCTGATGATGCCTCTCCCTATACATCCCAGTATACCCCCAGCCCTCCCTACTGCCTTCTCACATTGCTTGCTAACCTTAAGGTCATCTGATATGATTACCCCCAGGTCCCTTTCCTTTTTTGTTGTTGTTACTACCTCCCCACCCATTGTGTATTCTTCCCCTGGGTTCTTGTTTCCCAGGTGCATTATTTTGCACTTCTTTGCATTGAATCCTAGCTGCCATACTCTGACCATTCCTCTAACCTTGCCAAGTCCCTTTTCATCCTTTCCACGCCTCCTTGTGTATCAACTCTGTTGCAGATCTTTGTGTCATCTGCAAAAAGGCATACTTTTCCTTCCAGTCCCTCTGCAATGTCACTGATGAAGACATTAAAAAGGACTGGACCCAATACTGAACCCTGCGGTACCCCACTAGTAACCCCCCTTTCTTCAGAGTGGACTCCATTTACAATTACCTTCTGTGTCCTGTTGTACAGCCAATGTTTTACCCAGGCTATCACCCTGGGTCCCACTCCCAGGCTGGTTAATTTGACTATTAATCTATTGTGTGGGACTGTGTCAAATGCCTTGCTAAAGTCTAGGTAGGCCATGTCCACAGCCCCTCCCTGGTCTACTACTTTGGTCACCCAGTCAAAGAAATCTATTAGATTTGTCTGACATGACCTTCCCACTGTGAATCCATGCTGCCTTGGGTCCTGTGCTCCACTGGCCTCTAGGTACTCAACTAGTCTTTCCTTCAGAAGTGACCTCATCACTTTCCCTACCACAGAGGTCAGACTGACAGGTCTGTAGTTTCCTGCCTCTGTCTTGGACCCACTTTTGTGAAGGGGAATCACATCCGCCTTCCTCCAATCCTTGGGTACCACACCATCCTCCCATGATTTATTAAAAAGAGTAGCCAGTGGTTTCACTAGTTCCTCCCTTAATTCTTTTAGAATTCTAGGTAAGGTTTTAGGTAAGCAGATGCTTAACACGATAAAAAAGTCTGAGTCTTTGACATAGTTTTTTGGCTACTTCCTCAATGTGGGTGACAAATGAAAGTTTACAGTCAAGCCAGAAGCCTCGGCTTTTAAATTTCTGTACTGGTTTGAGTAGCTCTCCCAGAATGGTCCTGATCTGGATCTCAGTTGGTTGGACAGAGTGAGGGTTAAAGGAGCATACCTTTGTCTTTTTTGCTCTGAGTAGCAGTTTCAAATGGAGCAGATTTTATTGGAGGTGGTCAAATTCACGTTGTAGTTCAAGGCAGGTGAGTTGTGGGGAGGGCCTAGCAACATAGAGCATGGTGTTGTCTGCAAAGAGGTGGATGCTTGCAGAACTAATGTTAAAATCAATGTCATTGATGTATATAGCAAATAACGGTCCCAAGATGGACCCCTGTGTGACTCCTCTGTGTAGTGTTTAAAGGGGAGAAAAGGTACCATGGGCTTTTACCTGTTGCTGCCTGCTGATGAGGTAGCAGGAGAACCAGTTTATAGTGGTGTTATCTAACTCAAGGTTATTTAACTTGGTTAATAATAATTGATGGTCCACAATGTCAAATGCCTTACTCAAGTCTAAAAAAAGAGCACAGACATGACTTTTGGCATCAAGGGAAATTTGCCAGTCATTAATAACTTTGGCCAGAGCAGATACTGTGCTATGTTTGGGCCTGAACCCAGGCTGTTGGGGGTTCAGGAAGTTTGCAGTTTCCAGGTGCTCTCTAAGTTGTCTATTTACTAGTTTTTTTGAGAAATTTGAATAAGACAGGTAGCAAGGAGATTGGTTGGTAGTTATTAAGATCACTAGGGTCACCACATTTGAATAGTAGAACAACATGTGCTATTTTCCAGTCAGAAAGTAGTGCACCTTGAGTGAGGGACAAGTTGAAGAAGTGAATGATAAGTGGGGGCAGAAAATAATAGCCTAATTTTAAGAAAAAGGGTTCAAGCTTATCAGCTCCAGTACTTTTTTTGACATCCAGAGCAATTAGGAGGTCCTCATCTTATTTGATGGTAACTGTCCTGAAGCTGACTTGAGTGGGGGATGGTGGGCCTTAGTCATTAAGCACAGGGGGTCACCAATGGGGGGCTGAGGGAGTAGCTTACTAGTGGGAGAGGAGTCAAAAACTAGCCCAGTGGTGGCAAAATGATTTATTTGCTCTAATATATCATGGTTATTTGTTAAGGTACTGGCACCTGAGACTATTTTAGCTGGGAGGGATGATGGTGGCTTGTGTTCTTCGACTTCCCTTAGGACTTGCCAGAATTTGGCAGTGTTGTTTTTAGATGACTCCAGTGCTGACTGGAAATATTTGACCTTTTCAGCCTGAATGAGTCTAGTACAGTGGCTCCTCATGGCTCTAAAAGTAGCCCGGTCAGAGTCTGATTTAGTCTTATGGGCTTTCTTCCGATGACCTGTCTCTATGTTGTAAAAAAGTTTTTAGTGTGTTGGTGAACCAAGGGCAAGTTCTTTTCCGTGCTCCAACTTTTGCCATAAGGGTATGTCTACTGATCACTTACAAGACAAGGTTCTTGAACTGGGTAGAGGCCTCAGAGACTATAGGGGGCAGGTAGAAGTCCTGCCATCTAGTCATACTTGTATCAGCCAGAAAGTCAGGGATGTTGAATTTACGATAACTCCTTTTAAGTATGAAGGTTGGTGAGTAGGTGGTTTTGGGTAGAAGCCTCAGACAAGCTATGACCCTTGGATCGCTAATATCATTGTGAAATACCCCGGTGTATGCTATTTTGTGGTGTTTATTAGCAAGGATCAGGTCGATGAGGGTACTGTGATCTGAGTTTTTGGAGTTTGGGTGAGTGACATCATCAATTAGCTGAGTAAAATCATGTCCATCGCATAGGTTTTTAAAGGCTCAGAATGATGGGAATTCCAGTATAAGTTAAAATCTTCCATGAATAAGCATTCAGAGTTGGTGGCTTCTAACATTCTGCAGAGGTAAGGGATTATCCCAAGACTGCCTGAAGGGGGTCTGTAACAACCAGAGATTAAGATTGTTTTGTTACAGGGTAAGGAGATTTTTAGAGTAAGGATTTCAAACTCCTTAGGTGTGGCTGTGGAGTCAAAGACAGACACTGAAACATAGATTGCAACCCCCCCTTCCCTGGAGGACCTGTCTGCTCTGAATATGCTGTAAGAAGGGATATTGATGGCATGGTAGTGGTAGATGCTTTCAGTCATATTTCTGTAATCACTAGTATGTCTGGAGAGGTATGAAGGACTCAGGACTGTATTAAATCCAACATTTTGAGTACGCTGCATGCATTGATGTGCAGGAAGCTAATGCCTTTAAGCTGAGCTAGGTCGGAATGTGCCGCAATGGGCGGGGGGGGGTTCAAGCTTAGTTTATTAAAAAAACAGCACAAAATATCAAAACAGGTAAATACAATACTCCCAGAGTAACTCTTAGTTTTTGTGAATATTCATGTTATAACTAGTGATGACTGCTAAGTGGATATCTTTGTTATATTTAGATGGTCACTAACATGCAGGACAAAAACTACAAAGCTAGGCTTCAGGAACTGGATATGTATCCATTGGAACTCAGAAGAAGGTGAGATGATCTGCTATAATGCATAAAATCCATTCATACATAGAATTACTACAGCAGTTAAACATGAATTACAACGCTAGAGAGCCACACCTTAAACTATCCTCACCAACTTGCACTTACCTTCCCTAGAACAAAAAAAAGAAGGGCTATACCCAACAAATTATACCCCTATGGAATTCTATCCCTAGTTCCATTTTACACTCTAATACCAAAGGTACATTCAAACAGAAACTTGACCACTATCTTTTATAAATTGATGGTTCTTGCACCAGCCATGCTGGAGACATACATTTATGGGCAATAGCCTTCTGTATGTCTACTCCTTCCTAGTATGAAATCCTAGTATGAAATCCTCTCCCCTGAAGAAGCTCACATGGGGTGAAACAATGGGCATGGCCAGAGGATCTTTGTGTGAAAATATTGAATAATAAAGAAACTGGAACTTTACTTTTTGGAGTGAGGCTGGCAATCCTGGACTTTTGCACTATATAAGCAAAGCCATATTAAAACACTGTAAAACGTACAGAGGTGAGTGTTCAAATTAATAAACAATATGACTGAAATAGCATATGTGGGGAAGATAGAAAGAACAAATTTAGTGTTTTTATAGGCGAGACATGTCAGGGGCAATATTCTGTTTATATAGAACATCATTAATGGTGCAGAATGAATGTCAGGACGAGACAGCAGCTTCAAACTAGATCATATGGTCACTCTAGGGTATCCTTTAAAAATATAGAAATAGATATTTAGGAATGAAAGGAGAAGGTTCTTTGTCACACACAGAGTAATGGGGTGTGGAGTGATCTACCAATGCGTATAGTCATAAGTAAGAAAAAAACTGTATTTAAGATGAATTTGGATATCTATTATCTATATGGCTTCCTCAAATGCATTAAATGATTGCACTGAAACAGTGGAGGAGCAGTTTGCATGGGCTATCATCCTTTTTCTGCTTCATGATCTGTAATTTATAAAATGGGTTGAAGATGCCCAGCTATCTGACTGGCTGGCAGCCATGCCTGGAGGGAGCATTACCTACCAGTACAGCCTGGCAAACAACAAGTGCCACTCCAATGTACCACTGCATATAAATCATTGTGCCTATCTCAAAAAAAAAAAAAAAAGAAGCACAGCCAAGGTTTTTTCTTGCTTAGTGAGTGCCCCCCAACTACATTCACTACAACCTGAGTGCCACTGTCAGTGAAGTGGCTGACAAAAACAAAAACCTCAGCAATAATTTCTTACAGATACCCTTCTACGAACATTTTTCTTCTTGTCAAAAAACATAATTTTCTAGTTGAAACTAGTAGTGCTAGCATGTTGTGTGCTAAGCGCTACTGTAAGACTGCTTGGCTCACTATACCTCCATCCCTGCTTGAGCCAAAGAGTGCAGAAAATATTAACAAGCATACAGTAGTTTTATATTTTTTAAAAGAAGTAAAGAAGTGGAATCCCCTTTTTCTGCAGAGATAGCAGTCACATTCCCGATCACCAAATCTTGCGCGATCTGTGAGCCACAATCCCCACTACATTCTGCCCCCATTCTCCAACTGTGAGACTGCAAATTGCCAAACTGAAAAAATAAAAAAATAAAATGGAGCATCACCAAACATGGAAGGAACTGGAGTCACCTTTCCAGAAGTGGGGAGGCCAGTTAAAGAAACACAGCAGTAAATAAAACTTCACAGGCAGTACACAACAAAAAAACTGTGAAACACTGTAATGCCCTCTACTGGCAAATATGCCAGTAGAGGGACTACTTTACCAACAAAATCTCTTTGAATTCATTTTTAGTAATTTTTATGCATATTTCTTATTTTATAAATACTACATGGAAATCTCACTAACCAACTCATTTTCTAAGCACAATAATACCCTCCAGGGTGAGCGGTATGGGCAATATTGGATTTTCCAGGGGCTATAAGGTCCTCTGCCTGCAGTGTTGGGCCTTATTATGCCCCTGGCAGTTCAGTATTTCCCAGTATTACCCAATAATTTGGGTATTGTTGCTTGCATAAACTGTACTAGTAGTTGGGGATGGTCAGATGCTTTTACACACACTTCTTACATAGACTACTCAAATGTGTTATAAGCCCTGTGAAGGAAATCTGAAAATAAAATAGTGAACTGATATACAGTACTGTACTGTATCTGAGTACAGGTACTGTGTGGATGAACTGGAATACCTGAAACAATGTTTATGAAAGTATATGCTGAAGTATAGAGTTGCCCTTTAAGTGGCATGTTTAGTAAATAGTCATTCATTTATTTTTGCACTGTCATTAAAACCTGTATACTCTTTTATGGTACCTAGTTTGAGTTTTATCAGCTTGGCCTTGCTCTTCTCTGTAATTTCAGGTAATAAGAAATGCAACCTGAATGGGGCTGTGGATTACTAAATGAGGCAAAGGTAAATGGAGCTTCTCATAGCTTTGAAATGAATGTTTTGATAGAACTGTTGAGTATTTTATTTCTAAAAAGGTTTCCTTGTTTATTTGTGTGGAAGCATATTATATGCGCATAGCTATAACCAATGAAAGTATACTATGGGACAGTATCAACAGACGTATCTAGACAGTGAAAAGTTATAAAAAAAACCATGACTCAGACTTTAGGACTTCTAGTGCAGAAAATATACTTATAAAAACTTTGGCGATTTTAAAGACCATTTCATTCCAACTGGTGATGTTCATCTGGGTCACAGATGCAATGACATACACGAAACGTTAAGGGACAGAAAAACTTTTTTTTGGTCTTCCCTGGCTTCCTAGCAAGAGTTACTTGCACCCTCTTGCATTCTCATTACTAGTAAATATATATGTGCTGTAGATAGTTTTTAACTTATTTGTTACAGCATATGATTTATCATAAATATTTTGCAACGTAAGAGAGGTCTGGTACAGTATCTGATATAGATAATTCATTTTATTAGGATTATCTTCTGTGGTGCAATGATAAGACAATTCAATTTTTATGTTTAAAAGTGACTTTTATTATTTGGTTTCTCTTTTTGCTGACATAGTCAAGTTATGAATACAAGGTTTACATTTGAACTAAATGCCCTTCCTGGATGGTTGAAGGCACTCTGATTCAGATCATGTGTGCTAATAGAACAGATTTACAACATGTCATGTGTTACTGCTTACATAACAACTAACATGCCAATCCTACGCTGACAGTTAATGACTGACTACAGTAGATAGCAGTCACGGGCAAGGTTAGAGCTGCAGAATAACTTATAACAGCTCACTGATGCATGTTCATCTGAACAATGGTACATAATAATATATTATCATTACAAACCATCAACTCACATCAAAGAACCCCCCTAAGTTCTATAATAATTTAATTACATAATGAAGGAGACTGAATTGCATAATCAATCATTTGCATGATATAAATCAAAGTAACTGTTTTTGAGTTATAGTCTTGAGAGGAATTGTGCTTAAAAGTGCCATGTTTGAAGATGTACGATTGATGTTGCCACTTCTGGGATCTAAAACTGGGATGGCTTTTCAATTCAGTGTGGCTTCTCCTGGGAGGAAAATTGTTAAATATGTAAAAATGACATACAAAGTCAATGACAACAGTGACACTAGTAGTACTGACAAAGAACTAAATGTCAAAAAGCTGACAAAAACAATGTGGCAGAAGATGTTGTAGCAACAAACATCAGCAGCACACTGGTGTATATTGCTGCTGCCAGACCTACCCAGGGCAGGCTGAACTAGCTCTTCAGCTCCTTTCCCATTGCCATTGACTGCCCTCTTCACACCAATCACTGTTGCCTCTTCTCACACTTTTTGACTGTGGATATGTAAACATTGCACTGTATCTGAATGCAACCTACTGTATGTGGGCCACCTGCAGGGATCTTAACCTGTCATGTGTGATTGTTCAAGACCTATATTCAATGGGTTTGTCTGAGTTATCTGCCATGTAATGGGAAAGTACAGCTCCCACACCACAAGCAGATGCATCCCATGCGAGAATAAGATCCCTTGCCACATCATAGCACACCAACAAATTGTAAGAATGAAGCAGATTATTAGATGCAAAAAAATTCTTCTAACTTTCTCCTCGTGACTAATGGATATGCTTTTGAAGTAATGAATGAAGAGAGGCTAGCATGGTTAACATGATGGGCAAAAACAGTTATAATAATTGTTCATCCCCAGAACAGACCTTAGATTTTGTCCTGGCTGGGCTTATAGAACGTATCTCTACTGCATGCCCCAAGTCAGCTACCAGCAGAGCTCAGTGTAACAATGACTTGGGTGGAGTTTTTTCTGCCTAGCTCATCCTCAAGAAGGCTGTGCACATGGCCAGGGTTTTAATTCATTTGCCTGGGTAATGCACTCACACCTACTAGCTAGATGGCAAGGCTGGACTGAAGGATGTCAGCGCTGCTTCCAGTCTCTCTTGTGTTTCTGCCATCTCACCGATAAGGTACAAAATCAATAGAGGACAGTGATAGAGCTGGGAAAGCAAGAGAAGCAGTGTGCCAGCCAGGTTTTGGGGCAGTTTTATTCATCTGTTCATCTATTTCCTGCTCCTTAATCAAGGCTGACACTCTAGGGGATCAGATTAATTCTGTTTTTGTTTCTTTCAGTTCTCCAAGGAAGAGATGTCTAGTGGGTTGTTTATATTGTCCACCAAACTTAAAATAAGGAAATGGTCTTACAACTATGAGAAATTCCATGGGGGATTTTGGTAATCACCTTATTTTGGGTGATTTTAATGCCCACTGGGGTGGCAGCAGAGGAGCAAAATTAAAACAAGCATTGTCCTTTCTAGGCTTGATTCAACTTATGACAGTTTTTGTCCAAATTGATGCAGTTCTCAAGGTATCCACCAAACTTGATTTAATTTTTGTTTCTCAATGATCCCATATTGCACTTTGGCTGCTTAGATAAAATCTTCAGTGACCATTTAGTCACAGTTTGCACTTTAAATCGTTTGCCCCTAAACTTCCCCCTAAAATTCTAAAATGTCATTGTTTCTGAAGTTTCAATTCTGAAATGTTTATAAGAGACTTGAATCAGGTTCTTTGGTGCAATATCCTATCTTGTAAAAATGTTGGTGTTACATGGACATTACAACAAAAGAACAAAGTGCTCTAGCTTTCAAACCAACCAAGTACTTCTTCAGAACCTTTAGGACTTGATTGGTCTGAAAGCTAGAGCACTTTGTTGTTTTGTTGTAACATCTATGTTGGTCCAATAAAAGGTATCAAACCATTTGCTTCTGGATCTGTTCTTACTAGGACCAATACGGCAACTACATTATTTGTTTGTCGATGTTGCAAGGAACATTTGGTACAATAGTTTGAGATTGTGTGATTTACTTACTCCCAGTATTGAAAATGGGGAAGGGTGAAGCATGTTCCTTGGGTTACTCCATTTATTGTACTGTATCTCAGTTAAAGCACCAAGCTAAACTGCACAAAAAAACAGAACAATGAACACATCTGAATCCCGGGACCCGTTCTGCAAATTTAGAAATGTTTGAGTCTCTCTTATTCATAAAACTAAGGCATCTTATTTTAACACAAATTTGGCTACCTCAAGAACAATCCCCCCAAAACACTGGAGCCTAGTGGACTCTATTTGGAAGATGACCTCTGAATCCTATGTTTCCAGTTTATCATATGACGGCACTGCTTCTTATACAAAAGAGGATCAGCAAGTTGCTGAATTCCTTCTTTACTGAAGCCCCTTTGACCTTGCTATCCAAGCAGATTTGGATACTCCATTCTATTTACCAACTTTCTCTGATATAAAGTATGTGACTTTGGCAGACCACAATTTTATTTTAAGAAGACTGAATGTGATGAAGCTGCCAAACTGCTGACCACTTGAAAAGTTCATTCAGTTAAAGGCCAAGATGACTTGGACAGTTTTTTGTTAAAATTTAGTATTAATGTTGTGGTCTTCCTCTTGACTTAATTATTTAATTTATCTCTGTCCACTCAATGTTTTCTTGTTGCCTGTGTCTTGGGACATAGGTCAGGAAGCATGGGCAGACCAGGAGAAATTATAACATTTGCAAGTAGCATTTTATTATCAATAACAATAGAATAGAAAAAAATTAAATTGTATAGAATAGTTCTTCCTAAAGGCAGCACAAAAAAAAAATACTTCATCTGACTCTCTCTGTCTCAGTTTTATCCAGTCCAATCCACTTTATTTTTAAAAAGTGCTATTCATATAGATCATAGCGTCTGTACAATGAAATATCAGGATAAAATTCGTAACTTATTAAAATAACAGACAATAATTCATTCAAAATCAGGGCAGGCAAGATTAAACAAATAGGTTTTTAATGCATCTGTAAAGCTCTCCACAGTCAGGCACTCCCTTATCCAACAAGGTAGAGTTCCACAGGGTAGGGGCAGCAAATCCAAATGCCTTGGCCCCAGACATCTTCAAGCAAGGCTTGGGAACCTCTAGCAATCCCTTGTTGGTGGAGAGGCTGGAGGTGGCAGTAGGGATGAAGGAGCTCTTGCAGGTAACGTGGTACCCGTCCATGTAGAGCTTTATAGGTCAACAAACTGACCTTGAAGGTGATCCACCAGTGGACAAGCAACCAGTACAGTCCATGCAGCACAGGTGTGACATGACTAGATCGAGAAAGGCCAGTAAATAGTCTGGCTGCCACATTCTGCACCAGCTGCAAGTTGTGGATATCAACCTCCAGTAGCCCTAGGTATAGGGAGTTACAGTAGTCAAGGCAAGAGGTCACAAAGGTGTGAACCAGTGTTCGAAGGTCATCAGGAGGAACCAAGTGCCTAATCCAGGTAACATTCCTCAGATGGTAAAAAGAGGTCTTGATGATGGCCGACACTTGAGAATGAAGCATCAGCCCCTCATCAAAAATTATACCCAGATTCTGCACCCATTCAGAGTCATCAGCTGGCCACCCCCAAGCCAAAGCCCAGAGGGCTGACCAACCGATGACCCCTCTATCTGATGACCAAGGTCCACAACCAAAACCTCAGTTTTGTCTGGGTTCAACCTCAACCAGTTGGCATTCATCCAGTCTTGGATCTCTGAGAGGCAGTTATTAAACACTGAGACCATTCCACCCTGCTCTGGCACAAAGGATATGTATAGCTGAATGTCATCTGTATAGCAGTGAAAACTCTGCCCATACTGCCTTACAATATTTCCCAACAGCAGCATATACACTGTGAACAACATGGGAGACAACACTAAGCCCTGCAGGACCCCATATGACAGGGAGGATGTGTCAGAGGAATAACTCCCCAACACTACCCTCTGAGACCTGCCGGTGAGGAACAAATGGAACCATCTGAGGACTGTACCAGACAGTCCACAGATCAACTGCAAGTGCTCCAGTAACACACCATTGTCTATGGTGTCAAATGTTGCAGAGAGATCAAGAAGCACCAAGATGGAACAGCTCTTCTGATCTCTCGCTATCAAATCATTGAGTACCCAAACAAAGGCTGTCTCAGTGCTATGCCTCTTCTGAAATCCTGACTGGAGAGGATCATAGATGTCATGGATGGTAGGATGATTCTCCAGCTGCAGCATGACCACTTTTTCAATAACCTTACTTTCAAAGGGAAGGTTAGAGACAGGTCTGTAGTAAGCGAGTCAGTCAGGGTTGAGAGAAGATTTCTGAAGGAGGGGTGTCACCACCACCTCCTTTTGGGAGTCCAAAACTCACCTGTCTCTAACCAACACCAGAGCTATCTTCACCTAGGACCAGGCAGATTACCTCAACACACCCCACTAGGAGGTGAGTTGGGCCTGGGTCCAAACTACAGCAGGTCTGTCGCATCCTCTGGAAAATCAGCACGACATCCACAATCTCCAACCGGTCGAGGTTAGAACAACAAGACAGGGGAACTGTGACCACCTCCACACCCATTGGAACACGCTGCATGGATCTCAGACCTGATGTTGGCAACCTTATCTGCAAAGGATTGAGCAAACTCACCACACTTCTCCTGTAAAAATGCTCTCTGAGACTGCAGACAGGCTGGACTGCACAGTCTATCAACAGTTTGAGAGAGCTAAGCTGGTCAGTTCTGTGCAACAGCAATCTCCCTGGACAGGAACTCTGCCTTCTTACAGGAGATAGCCGATTGATACTCCTTGTAATAGGCCATCAATCTAAGTCTGTCGGCATTAAGGCCCAATTTCCACCAGCAACATTCCATTCTTCGCTCCCCCCCTTCTCAACTAACTCAAAGTCCTGTCAAACCAGGGGGACCAAGGGCGAAGGGTGAGTGGGAGAACATGGACAGGAACTATGGAATCCAGAGCCACCATCACAGCCCTATTATAAGCCTGAAACAGATTGTCTGGATCCAAGCTCACACTTGGAAATCCCGATAGGTCCAGCACCACCATCAGGCCTTCTGGGGTCAAACCTCTCAAAGGGCGGTACTGGACTATCTTCACATGGGCAAACCTATGGGGGGAGCCTGGAAATTGAACCTTATAGTGTGATGGTCAGACCACTCAACTGGCTCCACCACCAAGTTGGAGGTCTCCATACCCAGTAGGAAAACCAGGTCCAATAAGTGACTGTGATTATGGGTCGCAGAGGTAATCACCTATGAGAGGTCCAAAGAATTCATTAGTTGGAGGAAGTCCTGTCCAAATTGTGAGAGTTTGTTGTTGATCCAGGCATTGAAGTCACTCAGAGCCATCAATCTGGGAGTCTCCAACACCATGTCGATGATGAAGTCTGTGACTTCCTGCAGGAATTGCTTCTCACCCCTGGGTGGATGGTATATGAGAATAATCCTGCACCCCTCGCTGGCACTAATGATACACTCAAAGGACCGGATCTCCCCAACTGGCATATCTATAAGGCTCAAGTCCATTCTAAAACAAATGGCTACATCCTTGCCCCTACAATCCAGTCTCGGGCGGTGTATCATTGAGAACTTGGCCAGAATAGCTGACTCCAAAACTGGCCAGAATTTTCATCCAGCCAGGTCTCAGTGATGAAAGTCAGGTCTGATGACACAACAAGATCAGCAATTACTGCTGTCTTGTTTTTAATGAACCTGGCATTGCACATCACTGTCTGAGTAGGATGGGATACCCAGGCTGGCTGAATCACCTGCCCACTCAAGGTTGAGCCCTTGGGTATGGGTACCAAGGAAGGAGAACCCCTCTCTGGCACCCATTTCACTCCAGGGCATCTTCTAGTCCCCATGACCCCAATCTGGCAACCCAGCTCCACTCTCCCTCCAGGTCCAGGCCCCGTACACCTTCTCCCTACAATCCCCAGAGCCCAACAATGCCTATAGATGTTGGTGGGCAATGGTAGACAGTTAAAGGGGTGGAGACCCTGGAGCTCAGAGGGAGGGTAGTGCCTGCTCTGGGGAGCCCCCTGACAACACATATCTGCAACAACCAGTAAGGACAATTACTCAAATAATAAAAACAAAACTACAATGACAAATTAAATTTATAAAACAAAATAATTAAAAAATAATTAAAATAAACAAAATAGAACACTATTTTAAATCTCAGTTTCTCTATATCTTTCTAAATAAAACATTACTGTATTTATATAAGAAGTCTTTTCCTGGCAGTTTGAACTCTGCATTTTGTTCTTGTAAGTTTCATCTCCTGTCTTTCACAAAATACCTAAGATCTTTGTCAGTTTCTTTCCTGATGCCAGCCTCAAGAGCACATCTGGTCTTAACAGATGCAACAAAATAACACATTTTGTCCAGGAGCAAGTTTCCTATTGACAATTCTGTAAACAACTTATGAAGGTCAAAATGTATCTCAAGGTCAATACCCTGTGTTCCAGATTGATCTCTTCTCTAATAAACTCAGATGACTTTCTCCAATCATTTCAACAACATATTATATACATTTGCAAACTAAGGGATCCCAGTTTCAGATATATTTTTCAACCACAGAGAAGGAATGGGAGAAAGAAAAAAATGTAAACAATGAGTGAAGGAAGGGTGATAACAGGAAAGATTATGGGACCATTGGGGTGACCAGTTCCTAGGTGCTACAAGAAAATTTGATTGCACAGTCAGACAAGCAAGTGACAGAATAGTAGTAGACAAAATAGATCCTTGCTTTTAACTTTCTCTACATAACAAATGGGACAAGGTCTTACCCAACCCTGTCACCCCCTTAAAAGGGAACCTGTTTTTTCTTTTTTTCTTGGAAAAACAGGTTTTGAAAACCTTCTTTTGTTTCTCTTTTAACATTACCATATAGCATTGCGTATGCAGTATTCCTTTTTTCATAACACCATTTACAGCAAACATTTCAGTTAAGCACAGACATTTTTTAACTTTCTATATTCTCAATTCCTGAACCATGTTGTGACAGAAAATCAGCATTGACATTCTCTTTTGTGGATTTGTGAATCCCTTCGCATTTAAAGAGCTGCTGCTGCCTCAAAGAAAACACTGACAAATATAATAATTAGGTATAACTCAGGTTATATTCCGCATATATTCTATAGATTTCTCCTCCCTTATTACTTATTACTGAGGAAATTGACATGAATACATGATGTATCTCAAATAGAGCTCATCTGTCTCTATAGCTTACTCCCTACTTCATGTAATAATCCTTTGTTGTGACAACACAGTCTGTTGCCACGGGAGTAACTGTGATGTCACAAGAAGTGCATTATGACCTCTGGTGGGGAGAAGGCAACAGGACTAGATGAACTCTAGAGATCCTGTTTTCATGCAAATGGTCTCAGTATTAAAATAATGGGGAGTAAAATATAGAACAAATGTGAAATATAAATTGAACTGTGTCTAAATATTGTGTTTTGTGAGTTATACTGAAGGTGTCAGCTACTCTTTAAATGGCTGTAGTGCCAAGTATCATCTTGTGATTCTGGGAATTTTGTTTTTCATGTGATTAAGCCAGAGAGGATCACAGTCTGTTATAAGTGCAAAGTCGGTTCCTAGCAGATAAAACTTAAGGGACTCCATTGCACATTTTGCAGCAGGGCATTCTTTTTCAATAGTAGAATACTTGTTCTTTCCATCATGCAGTTTCCTACTGATATATAGAATGGGATGTTCTTTCCCATCTATATTCTGCCACAGAACTGCACCTATGCCTACCTCTGATGCATCTGATGTCTGTGACAGAAATTGTTTCTCAAAGTCTGGACTTCTGAAAATATAGGCTAAACATAAAGCAGTCTTGATGGCCTGAAAAGCCTCTTCACGTACTGGGTACCATTTCACATTATTTGGGTACTGTTTTTTTATGAGTTGAGTGAGGAGATTAGCTAACTGGGCAAAGTTGGGAACAAATCTCCAGTAGTAACCAGCCAGACCTAGAAATGACCTGACATGTTTCTTTGTTTTAGGGACAGGACTGTTAGCTACAGCATTCTTCTTGAAAATCTCTGGCTTTACTTCTCCATTTCCCAAAATATAACCCAAATCTCTGGTTTCCTGTATGCCTAATGTGCACTTGGTAGGATTAATGGTCAGTCTGCTCTTTTGATAGATTGGATAATTGCTCACACGTGTTCCAGGAGGCTTTTCCAGTCTGGACTTTACACCATGACATCATCCAGGTACGTATCAAAATAACCAGAATAAGGGGCTAGATATGCATCCATGTGCTGCTGGAATGTAGTGGGTGCACCATGTAAACCAAATGGCATGGTAGTGACTTGATAGAATCCAGTTGGAGTGGAAAATGGTAGTTTACTCACCTGGTAAAGGTGATTGTGAGGGAATACATCTCTGAGGCATTCCACATTCATGACATCATGGGTTGTGTACACCTGGTAGGTTGCTTGATGCACATGTGACTTGAAGAAAGTCCATCCCCCACCTGAGAGGGGGGTCTACTCTCCTAAGGTCAGTTTTATGCATTCCAAAGTTGTATCTGTAACAATAATCTGTTAATACCTTTTGCTGTTAATGAGTATAGATATGTAGTGAAAGTGGTAGAAAATTGTTGTGTAAATTTATTTTGTTATTACACTATACATACAGATGTCGGTGATGTCCAAACCTGCAAATTTGTAATAGCGAGTATCATACTTTCATACAATGTATGAAAACTTGTTGAATCTTTCACATGTCTGTTGGGTTGGATGTGGAGTGCCTCAGAGATGTATTCCCCCACAATCACCTTTACCAGGTGAGTAAACTAGGGTGGGTCAGATGTGTTGTCTTGTACCTAGTCCTTACATGCTGCTAAAGATTTCCTCTGCAGTATTCCCATTTTTCTCTGCTCAGGAAGTTGTGATTGCTCTGGTAGAGTGAGCCTTCAGATCTCTTGGTGCAGTCGAGTTATTCACTCTGTATGGTTCCATGATTGCTATTTTAATGTACATGGCAATCAATGATTTTGAAGCTGGTTTTCCTTTTCCATGCAGCATTACAAACAGTCTGTGTTGTATATTTCCTCTGTCCTTGATAGGAATGTGCTAAGTATCCTTTTCATATCCAGCATTTTAAGCTGAGGGTTGTTTCATATTTTCGCCTGAGGGGGTTCTGCAGATATTTCAATAGTTTGGTTGATGTGGACGGTCAATGATACTATTGGTAGAATGACATTATAGGTCTAAGGGATATTCTGTCAGTATAGAATGTTAGGAAAGGTAAAGGGAATTTCAGTTTACAGCTCAGTGCTTTAACCAGTAGTCTATACAGTCTGCATGGGTCTGCATGAGTGTGTCTATAGTTCTCCTCCACGTTTGGCAGATGCTAGTGCCAGAGAGGGTGAAAGTGTTAATGTCTGTGCCAAGCCTATGTCATGAGCTGGGCCCTGTTTGCTCAAGAATGGTATGAGAGGTCTCATGTTGCACTTGGCCCGTGGCACTATGTCTATCAATGATGACATTACTCCCAGTACTTGTGAAACTGCTTGAAGTTCTGGATTTTTGTGTTTCTGTAATTGTGTAGTCTGTGCAATAATTGAGTGGACTTGGGCATTTACTGGGTTGCCAAGACCCGGATTTGTTTCAATCAGTGAGCCTAGACTAACTATAGACTGGCTGAGGATGATGGGTAGCTTTCTGATAGGTTATTATATGGCTGTGATTTTGTAGGCAGTGTAGTACCGCATTTGTTCTTGAACGGACTGTTGTACTGTTCTGGTCTTGATCAGTCGGCTGTTCAACAGGGTATCACTTGTGTGCCCTTAACTCTTTTACCATCATGAACACACTTGGGGTTGATAGTAGGTTGAATGGTAACACTTGTATTGGTATCATTTTCCCAATATGTGAAATCGACGGAATTTGTAGTGTGATGTATGTGTCCTACAAATGTAGTGAAGTTAGGTAATCTCCTGAGCTTATAACCATGAGGGTGGACCAGATTGTTTCCATTTCTAGGGTTTGAATTGTACATAATTGTTAAGGTCCAGAACTGGGAGTAGCCCTCTGGTCCCTTTTTGGGTACCTTGTCAAATATGGAGTATCCTCCTTTTCCCTGTTTTGTAATGTGTTACCCTGTCTATGGTCTTGTTGTACAGTAAGTCTGCCAGTACTGTTTGGACTTGTGTCAGGGTAATGTGTTTTTTGGCACAGGGAATGGGACTAGAAGGTTATTTGTTGGTATGTGAGAAAGTTGTATGACATATCCTAGTCTTATTACTTGTATGACCCTCCTGTCTTGTGTGGTTTGCTCCCATGCTTGCATGAAAAATAGTAGTTTGGTCACCGACTGGAATGTTTTGGTATTGCTTGTAGCAATAGTAGTAGTTGTTTCAACTGGGTTCTGCAGAAGAATTAGTTTCATCTACCTTGCTTTGGAACCCTTCTAGCTCGATATCTGATGCAATGTTTTTTTTGTAGGTATGGCTGCCTGTAGTAGTGTAGCCTGTAGTTGTAATGGCCCCTGTCTTGTCTCGAAAGGAATCAGGATGGTATGTTTGTCTAGCTGGCAGATAAGTCGATCTGTTTGACTGGTCTTTGGTTTCTTATCCTCTTTTCCCTTGAGGTATCTTTCTAGACCTTAACCGAACAGTCTGTTCGTCTCCTGTTTGTGCTTGATGGAGTTGAAAATTTGTTGTATTTCAGTGTGCTGGGGGCATAGGTGGTAGTTATTATGGGATCTCCGCGATGGCAAGATCCCACTGTTTTGCCCCTCAGAAAGATGGCAGCCGAGGTCTTGTGAGCGTTGGGAGTCAATCAAAGGGCTGCTCCCACATTGAGCGAGATCTCAGACTGGAAGAGATGAGGGGAAGAGGAGCAAGTCATTTGGGCATTTCTACGGACCTGGGGGCCATAAAAAAACATTTTGGTCGGCTCCATGTTGGTCTGCAGCCTTAAATACCCTATATGGGGTACACCAGTGGTGTTGAGGTTGTGGAAAGCCGTGTTTCAGTCAGGTTCCACCATGGAGCTAGAGGCCGTTTGAATGGTGACATGCCACAGAGACTGGGATACCTGGAATGGAAGTAGGGCCACTGTCCTGCACTGAGACACTGCTCTAAGAGGTGCCAGGTTGATATTTGCCTTCCTGTCCTTGTACAGGTCATTTGATGAGCCTTTTTTTTTGGAAGAATTTGCACCTGTAACCAATAGCAGGGGTATCCAGGTAGTCAAATCTCCTTACATTATAAGGCCCAGTGGATACTTTATGGATGTTTGCTCCTGGTACTGCTAGCAAGGGTATCCAGGTAGTCAAATCTTCTTACATTATAAGGCCCAGTGGATACTTTATGGACGTTTACTCCTGGAACCACTAGCAGGGGTATCCAGGTAGTCAAATCTCCTTACATTATAAGGTCCAGTGGATACTTTATGGATGTTTGCTCCTGGAATCGCTAGCAGGGGTATTCAGGTAGTCATTTTCCTTACATTATAAGGGCCAGTGTATACTTTATGGTAGTTTACTCCTGGAATCACTAGCAGGGGCTTCCAGATGGTCAGTCTCCTTACTTGTAACTTGCATTGTTCTACTTAAAAGCCTTGTAAACCGATGTTGTGATATACTCAGAAGCTATACATCATGCATTAGTTTTCTGTACTTTTTGCCTGGTATATTCTAGTGGTATAAGCACAAGCTGATAACCAGAATGCTGGATTTTGATAACCTCCTGTATTTAGTGGCAAATGTCCTATACTATTTGTATGTATGGCTTACAGTGAAATATTATGAGTCTTACCTTTGCCTCTAGATTTGGTTAAATATGCTGGAGATGTAGGGTATGCTGCAACCTTGGTTCAGCTGCTTTTTTTTTTTTTAGCCCTGCAGTAAGCTAAGAAAGTACAATGAGAGGGTGTATTTATTTATTTATTTTTTTTTATTCTTCCCCTGCACAGTAATCAATAATGTTCTGCACTGTGCAGGCTATTGCTGAGTCTGTGCATAAAGTGTGCATTGTCCCTTTAAATGTGATTAGAGTGAGTGAGGGGCTCAGTGTCATGCTGCCTTGCCCACAGCTGTGGTAATGGTGCTGCCCCCAATGTATTTTCCCCATTGTTAATTGATTTTCAAATCATTGCCCTTACATTTAATTATTCACATTGTGGTCTGCTGTTATAGATTGGTTGGTGCTTTTAACAAATGTGCTCTGTGCTGGTTGAATGTTTATGAGCGTAGTCACACTCTCCACAAGATGGCAGCAGTGACTGTCAGTCAATTTCCTGTCTGGCAGCCACCTACACCCTTAACCCTGTATAGATAAGGGGTGAGTGTAGAGCTTTTCCGAGATCACAGCAGCAAGTCTTGAGATATTGTTTCTTGTGGCTGCCGATCTGGATAGGCAAGTTAGGTTAGCTTCTCAATGCTCCTCCTCCTCATGAGACCTACTTGTTTATGGTGTTTTGGTCAGGTAGATGATACAGGAGTTTCCTCTACCTTTTGATAGCAGAAGGTGGTGAGTTTAAAAGACATAATGTGCCATAAAAAAGGTCTAGAGAACGTGTCATTTTGAGGTGAGGCACAGAGGGACTGAGAAATTGCTTCAGAGACTGTTGTGTAGTGATGTCTCGAGTGAGCACTTCAGGTACTGCTATGCTTGTAATGGGGAACTGTGGCACATTAGTTAGTATTTTAGAGGTCTGAGACACTGGCAGGATACTCTGGATGTTCTAAAGTGGCCACTTGCTCATTTAACAATGTATAGACTCTGGAGCCGCTGGCAGGGCTCCAGGTCATCAGGCATCTTAGTAAGGTGGTATGCTTGTTCTGAACAGCACATGGGGAACTCAGATAATATGCCCAAGTAAGGAATGACAGCCTTTAATTATGTAGTAGCCCCTGATGTACTGAGCTCCTGGGACTGCTGGTACGGGTTTCCAAGTAACTGTGGCTGTGGATTCTGTTTGGTCATCTGTGACAGATCTCAAATAATACATGACTCTGTTAGCATCCATTAAATTTAGCATCCTTTAAATTTCAAAAATGTGATAAATTATCTTGTTCTGGACCTTTTTTTTAAATTAATAGGACCAAGTCATGCATTCACATTGGTATGCATTACTTTTGTCACACACAGTACATAGTAGCAGCTCCTTAATTAATATTGTGCCTTTAAGAGAGAAAAAGTAACTGAATATTAGTGAAATAAATGACTATTAAAGTTCACTATTTCCCAAATAGTTATTTTAATCAAACCTCCTTGTATGTTCACCCAATATAGTACAGTGCTGTGTATCATTTTTGGCTCTTTTTGTATTCCTTAGTTATCTCTGGGATAAAGTAGGCATGTGCCTTTAAGGGGGGGGCAGGCTGCTTTAGCTAAACCTTGCCTTGGCTGTGGTAAACTGAGTGAGGGATCATCTGCATTGCTGGCTGCTATTGTAATCAGATACAGTTTGGGGCAGAAGAATTTTTGGTTCTGTAAAACATGTTTATTCAGTTCTCTCTCATGGTCAGTAAGTTAGGGGACTTTGCCTTGAGAAGTTGTAGCAATTGCTAGCTCCATTCTCCATTGCAAGATATGTTGGATTTAGTCAAATCTTGTTTGTTTATCCTCATCTAAGATGGTGTCCGAAATCTCGCGAGAGCTGAGAGCCAGTCAGCTTGCAGCTCTCATGTAGCAGGAGATTTGTAAAAGAGAAAGAAGTAGGGGGGATGGTCACACTTCTAGCAGTTGTTTGAGAAACTGGGTCCATAAAGAAACATTTGGATGGCTCCATTTTGGTCCATAGAACTTTCTTTTCTCTGTGGGACTGTTTTTGTGTAGAAAATAGCACAAGGTGGGTGTGGGTGCTTTGATTTAGTGAAACTGAACTCCAGTAATGTCTGAATCCAGCTCAGGCATTTTAAGCATTTTCCAGTGCAAGGAAGCTTTTCTGGGTGAGTTTGAGAGTACCTTTTTACAAGTCAGTGAGGCTACCAGGGTCACCAGATTCTTGCTGGTGATTAATACAACTCAGGAGCCAAGCTGATTATTTATTATATTACCTCATGTAAATCACTGCATAGATTCTGTGTTCAATTATGTGGGTCAGCCATTACTTTAGTTCCTGGCACCGCTAGCAGGGGTGTTCAGGTAGCTAATAATCTCTATAGTTGCACAATGCGACAATGTTCATAATTTGAATACTGTGCTGGCAATTTCTCAGCTAACATTTTCCTAGACAACCAACGCTAGAAGCCGCAGTGCTAACATTTCTAAGACTGCCAGTTTTGCAATTTTAAACAGTTGCATATCTGTAGAAACATACTCTTGTGGTCTTGTTTGATCTTTGTTGTAGGATATTAATAAATGGCTTAGCCAGGTGGCTTCTTACCTTAGCAATGAAGTTGTTCTTTATAATAAACATTTGTTCTTTACAAGAAATACACTGGAGCTCTAGGGTGTGCTTGCAACCTGTTTTGATGCACATAAGAACTGACCTTAGGAGAGTAGACCCCCCTCTCAGATGGGGGATGGACTTTCTTCAAGTCACATGTGCATCAAGCAACCAATCAGGTGTACACAACCCATGTTGTCATGAATGTGGACTGCCTCAGAGATTATGCTCCACAATGCAGTTTTGTCTCTGGATTCTTTAGTTAGGGGAATTTGCCAGTAACTCTTTGTGAGATTGAGGGTACTAATGTACTTGACACTTCCCAATCTGTTCACCAAATCATCTATCCTGGGCATATATAGCTGTTAAATACAGCCACTTGATTAAGTTTCAATGCAGATTCTTACAACCCCTTCTTTTGTATTTACAATCACCATTGGTGATGACCAGTCACTTCTTGATTCAATGGTACCCATCTCTTTCATTTTTCAAATTGCCTTAACCACTTCTGCTCTTAACTGCTCTAGTCAGTGATATGCCTTTTGTCTGATAGGGTGTGCATTCTCTGTCACTATTACATGTTCAACCCTTTTTGCTCAGCCTGGTACTGTGGTAAAAATTGCTCCAAACAGTACTGTGACCAGTGATGCAGGGTCAGTGCAAACACAAGATGGTCAGCTAGCCCAGTCTTCAAAACTCCACAAAGTCAGCGTTTGCACTCAGGATTTTTCAAGCAAACTGCAAGTCAGGCAAGTTACAAAATGCTGTGTTTATTCACTCAAAATAAGGAAATCCAGACCAATGTCCACAGCAAGGCACACTACCAGCTAGCCTCAGTGCTTTGACTCAAAATAGTCTTCTGCAGGGGGTGGGGCCGGTGACAGGACATCAAGTTTAAATAGTTCATTCAATTAAAAAATAAATGGCAACACCAGTGTCATCAGGTAAATGAAAAGAAGCACCATACATAAAGTGTAAGTTCTTAGAAGTTATAGCATGTTGAGCTGCTAAATTCAAAGTGCTCGTATCAAAAAAGTCCAGCTCTCAAATCTCTGAACTCCTCCAAATGGATTGTTTTAATCCCATCTCTTGAAAATCTCTACTCCCACCATAGTCCCTCAAATCACCCATCTCTTTAATCTTTCTCCACTTGCTCCCTGCCTAAGGCCTGGAAATTAGCCAAAGTCATCCACCTTCACAAAGGGGGTGACCCATCCATCCCTGGCAACTACAGGGCTATCTCACTCCTTCCCTCTCCAAAATCTTGGAATCTCTCATCTCTAAAAGACTGAACTCATTCCTTGCCTCAAAAGACATTCTGACACCATTCCAGTCTCATTTCCGTCGTCTCTACTCCACTTCCTCCTCCCCTCTCCACCTCACCAACTACATCCACTTGGCCATGGATAAGGATCATCTGACACTTGCTATCTTTATTACTTTAGCCAAGCCCTTTGATTCTTTTGCTCAAAAATTACTCTTAGAAGATCTCTCAACTATAAGACTATTCCCAACCTCTACCGAATGGATCAAGGCTTGCCTAATGGATAGGTTCCAATTCGTCCAGCTAGAGGAAGCCAGATTTGCTCCCCTCCCCATTCTTACTGGTGTACCTCAGGAGTTGATCCTTGGACATACCCTATTTTCTTTATTTGTAAACAACCTCCCTTCTGTCTGCACAGCCTCCCATGTTCAAATGTACACTGATGATACCAGAATCTTCGTTTCTGGTCCCCCCCAACTCAGATTGAACCCATCCTCCAAACTGATTTCAAGAACATCTTAAAGTGGCTTGAAGACAAATCACTCAAATGCAACACCAAGAAAACAGTTGCTATGTCTTCATCATCTTCACAGCGGTGGAAGTCTAAGTGTGCATGCGGCAAGCAGATCCTGGCAAGAGATGGCCACTCAACCTGCCTTATCTACTTGGGCCTGGGCCACAAGCTGGATGACAGACTGCATTGCCAAACACTCAACAAAAAGACTCGAATCCGCCGACTCAAGACATTCCTACCTCCTGGAACAGCAAGTGGCCACCATGCAGAGGACCCATTTGGCACACAATTCTTCTTGCTCAGCCAGGGAATCCTTTCCCAGAGAGAAGAAATCGGGTGGGAAACACCATCATAGGGACAAGGATCGAGCCAGGTCAGAATTCCTCCCTAGGTCCCCCCACAAGACCTCTATGTTCTGTGCCTCTGGTGGGAGGTCAGAATATGTTCCCCCAGGCACACTGGCTAATAGATGGACCCTGGGGTTTCTGTGAAGAAATCTCCCACCTCTTCCCATTCACAGGACAGGGAGTCTTCTGGGTATGGGCATTCATCTGCACCGTGTCCCTGGTTTTAAGGCCCCACAAGCAGTTGCTAGGGTCAAAGTCAGATGGAGAGGCATCTTCTTCAGGTGGCAAGTCAGGGTCTACTGCCCATAAGACATTAGAGTTGTCTGACAGGCCGAAGGGGTTGGGTGATACTACCAGATGCCAGGAATCAGAGCACCACCAGAAGCACCCTCCACCCTATGACAGGGTTTCGACTGCTTCAGAAGGATGCCAGACCTCCGGACCCTCTGATTCCACATCAGAACTGGACCAGACGCCCCCTCCTAAATGACCATTTGCTCCTACAGGCCATATGTTGGACCAAGTGACAGACCACATGCCTGAGGACCAGACATCTGGGCCTGTTAAGAGGTTTGATCCTGTTATCCCCTCCTCCCAAGGAGCTTGACGTCAGACCTCCAGGGGACACTACTCCAGAAGGCACAGTGCCACCAATCCCAACACCTGATGGCAAAGAACAGGCAGATCGTATAACCCCACCGGACGCACTGCAAGGGCCACCTTCAGGGATCCTGAACATTCTTGTCCCGCTGCCAGCACAGCCTGTCATCCTGTTGGCAGAGGTAGGTGCATTATTCAGTTCATGGTGGACCACCATAAAAGGGGATCTGCTGTCCAGGCCACAGGAGCAGTCCCCTAGCCCTAGAGGACTCCCGCTTCTGGTTCTGCTCAGGGAACCCTTGCCCCAGAGGCCTCTGAGACTGCCTCCAGTGCCAGACCACCCATCATCAGGAGACAATGACTGGGGGTCTCCCGCACCTAGTGGACATGATTGACACCCATCGTCCATACCCTCATCCAAGTGACATCCATGTTCATCCTCTGATGAGGATGCTGAGGACTCCTCCTCCTCCTACTCCTCTGAGGTTGAGTTGCCTCTACCCTTCCCTGATCATAAGAGGGACTCTCCCAGGTCTTACCCAGATGACTCTTCATTTTTGGATGTGATGTGGCACATCCAATACCTTAACCAATGGGACACAGAGGAACTTGACCCTGAACACTGGCACTGGGAAAAGTTCCTAGGGGCGACTGACCCAAAACCCTTGGCCGTTCCTCCACTAGTCGAGCCTTTCCAGGACATCACTACATTGGCCTGGAAGCATCCTTCCACTACTTCAGCAATCACTAGGAAAGCAGACCACCTCTACAGGATGCCAAAAGGAGAGCATCACTTGAGTGAGCAACCAAAGGCAGACTCCATGGTGCTGATGGCCACCTATGGCAGGGCACAGCAGCCTAAGTACATGAGTTCCCAACCTCCAGACCCAGTATCCAAAAAACTGGACCAGATGGACCACAAAGTGTACTCCTTGGCCACCTGCACTGTAAGGTCACTTAATTTTTTGGCGCATATAGTAATATACCAAAACTCCTTGTGGAACAAGGCCTTAGATCTAGCCAAAGCTCAGCCTGATTCAGACAACAAGTCAGAACTTATGGCTGTCATTCAGTCTGGCATTGACATAAGAAAACACATTCTAAGGACTTTATACAACACGGCAGATATAGCCACCAGGGCAGCTGCTACAGTGGTTTGTATGAGGTGCCATGCCTGGCTATGGGTCTCGGGATTCCAGCAGGATCTGCTAGACTTAATCCTGGATGCACCCTTCCAAGGGTCAGTTCTTTTTGATCCAGAAACTGAAAAAATGATCACAGGGCTACAGGACTCTAGTAAGGCAATTTCTGATGTCCACAGGATGTACAAATCAGAACCAGCAACTACCAGACGCTGCCCGTTTTGGAAGAACCAAGGCCAACAGGGAAGGCATCAGCAACCTAAAGGGGGTTTCAAGTGCAGGGGCCCTTCCCTGCCTTCCGGCACCCAGGGATCCAAAAGTGCAGAGAATGCCAGAGCTCCCTTGCCTACCCCCTCTGCCTCAGCATGATTCCCTGCCTGCCCCTTCACCTTCAGTGGAGGCTCAGGGGGAGGCAGTAGGGAGCAGATTTTCCCACTACCTCAGTGGATGGTCCAACATTACCACAGCTCAGTGGGTACTCTAGCTAACAGAAAAAGTGTATACCCTGGAGTTCACACAAATCCCACCGGACAACCCAACTGTCCCCACCCACTGTTCCCCATTCCATGCGACTCTCATAAAAGCAGAAATCCAAGCCCTTTTAGACAAAAGAGTGATTCAGGTGGTACCTCCAGGTCACTAAGGAAGAGGATACTCCCATTTCTTCCTTGTACCAAAGAAAACAGAGGACCTCCATCCCATCTTGGATCTCAGCCAACTGAACAACTTTATCGAATACAAAAGGTTCAGGATGGTGACTTTGCAGGGTCTGCTGCCAATGACTCACCAAGGGGACTGGCTCTGCTCTCTGGACATGCAGGACACTTACATGCACATAAAGATCCTGCCATCCTATAGAAAGCATCACTGATTCATCTTCCAGTAAGAACACTTTCAGTTCAGAGCACTGCCATTCAACCTTTCTTCAGCACTGAGAGTCTTTACCAAATACCTGGTAGTAGTGGCAGCAGCCCTCAGGAGGAAGGGTCACTATATTTACCCCTAGCTGGATGACTGACTTCTAACAGCCTTTACGGAGAAGCAGCTGCATCGTTCAATAGAGGAGACCTTCAGTCTGTTCCAAGAGTTGGAGGTGATTCTGAATCTCCCCAAGTCATTCCCCTGGCCTACACAAAAACTGCAGTATATAGGGGCAGTCTTGGATGCTGTCCAGAGAAGAGCCTTTCTCCCCTCAGACCGAGCAGACAGGTTAAGGGTGATTGCTCGGAGGGTCATCTCCACGAATCTGATCCCGGCCAGAGTGGTGCTACAGCTGTTAGGCCACATGGCCACATGGCCATTACCATGGTTCCCCTAGCCCACCTGCATATAAGAGTTCTGCAATGGAACCTCAGGGTTCAATGGGACCAACACATGGACGATCTAGATCAACCAGTCAGGATCTCCAAAGTGGTACTTTGCAGTCTGGAATGGTGGATCACCCATTCTTGACTGCACATTGGGGTTCCCTTTCAGTCACCCAGTCCTCAGCAGATCATAACCATGGATGCCTCGGGGATGGGCTGGGGGGGCACATCTGGCATCCCACCAAACAAGGGGCACCTGGACCTCCATGGAATGCAATCTCCATATCAAAACGCTGGAGATGAGGGCCATCCTGTATGCCCTGCAGGCCTTCCAGTCTGTGCTCATGCCAGGTCTTCTGTTAGTCCAGTCAGACAACACTCCAGTTGTCTATCTTAACAAGCAAGGGGCACTCATTCCTATCCCCGTGCAGAGAAGCCATGAGAGTTTGGCAGTGGGCAGTGGATCACAACCTGGAAATAACAGTGGTTCATGTTCCAGGGATTCACAATGTCCTCACAGACAGTCTAAGCTGCTCTCAGTCTCTGAGTCATGAATGAGAGTTACTGCAAGAGGTCATAGATGACCTCTTCAAAAAGTGGGGTCAGCCAGAACTGGACCTCTTTGCATCCCCACACAATGCCAAACTGCCCAATTTCTGCTCACTAGATCCAGGACCTGGTGTTTTCTGGCATGACACATTGTCTCTCTCTTGGACAGGGAGGTTTCTGTATGCCTTCCCTCCCTTTTCTCTCCTCCAGAGAGTGCTACTCAAGTTGCAGGCAGAGAGCACACGCATGATTCTTGTAGTGCCATTTTAGCCTCATCAGATCTGTTTTTTCGTTGCTCCAGCAATTGGTATCGGAACCACTGGTCCCATTACCCCGGTACACTCGCTTGCTCTCCCAGGAGCAGGGAACCCTAGTACATCTGAATCTTTGGTCTCTGTATCTGCATGCATGGCTCCTGCAGACCTGATCAGGGACAGATCTGGAGTATCCTTCAGAGTGGCAAAGGTTCTAGAGAAAACCCTCCACCAGAGCGACGTATGCCATGAAATGGAAACATTTCTGCTTATGGGCATCCCCCATTCCTTGGACCCTTTATACTGCCTGGTGGAATCTGTGCTGGAGTACCTTCTTTCCCTATTAGACAGGAGAGTCAGCTACTCATCCAACAAGGTGCACCTTTCTGCGCTGTCAGCTTACCATGCACAGGTGGATGGGAAATCTCTGGCACAGTTGGATTTGTGCAAGACCTTCCTATGGGGTATCTTGCACATCAAGCCTCCCAGGAGGGATCCTGTCCCTCCATTGGGCCTTCTTTTTATGTTAGAAAAGCTTATGTTGCCTCCCTTTGAACCAGTCACAAACTGCGAGCTATGCATCCTCTCATGGAAAGCATTATGTTTAGTTGCCATTACTTCCGCTCAAAGGATTTCCGAGCTACACACTTTGATATGTAAAGAGCCTTACCTTGTTTTCCACAGGGACAGAGTTACCTTGTGTACAAATTCCAAGTTCCTTCCAAAGGTTGCGTCTGAATTCACTTTAAATCAGAACATTCAATCAATCAATCACTTTATTTAACCAGGAATATACACCATTGAGCAAGCTCATTTTCAAGGTGGTCCTGGGCAATAATACATTGCAGTTTAGTACAAGGAAAAATACAGATGAGTTAAGGTGGTAACAAAAAACACTCAACTATCAGTTTACTGCCCTGAGTAGTCAAACAAAGAGGAGGCCTTGTTACCCACTCTGGATGTACATAGAATTCTCCATTACTATATACAACATACCCGTTCATCAAGAAAGACAGACCAGTGGTTTGTCTCCTTTGCCCAAAGAATGTTAGGGACTCCAGTGACCGAGCAGACATTGGCCAAATGGTTGTTCAACTGCATTACTTTCTGTAATCAAAAGTACGATAAACCCTTGCCGGGACCGGTGAAGGGTCATTGCACAAGACGAGTTGCAACCTCCTTTGCATCCCTCAAAAATGTGTCTGCAGCAGATCTATGTGCATTTGCTACTTGGAATTCAGTCCACACCTTCATTAGGCACTACAGTCTGGACATTGCTTCCAGAAGGAGAGCAGGGTTTGGCCTTGCAGTCCTCCAGTTACTTCTCTCCTAAGGAGTGCCAAGGACACTGTTTCTACTAGTCTGCCACCCTTCTGACTTGGGTCTCTGTTTGTACTGCTTGGGACTCAGTCCTACATATGTTACCTGCTGCAAGAGCTCCTTCTTGAAGCAAGATATACAGTTACGTAAGAACTTATCGTAACAGTAGATCTTTGAGAGGAGCTCTTGCAGCAGGTGGTTTTCCCTCCCACCAGTCCCTGGGGTTATGTAACTGTATCTCTCTCTAGAGGATTGGAGATACTCCTCGGTTTCCCATCCTGTATCTCAGTCGGGTCTCCAGTGGGTGAACTGAGGTGGTGCTGGGGGATCGCCCCCTTTATATCACATAGGACGTTGGTGTGGGGCCAACATCAGGGGCAGTCCCCCGCCTTGGACTGCTAGCTAGAAATTTTTCTGTGGGGCTCTAGTGTCTGGTGGAATAGTCCTATATGAGCTCCTCTTGAAGATCTACTGTTATGGTAAGTTCTTACGTAACTGTACTGTCTTACTATTCATTAATTTTTACTTCACTGCTGCAGTTTCAGTTTGGCAATTTGATAGTGCTTAGCAACAAAATGGCTTTTTCCCCCACTTTCTGATCTGTGTTCTTTTACCTAATGTTGCATGTCTGTAGGGAGGATGTTGGTGAACTGATCCATTGCAAACATGTCAATAATCAGTGGGACTGTTTAGCCCTCTGGTTGTAGCCATTTTAATGAGGAGTTCTCTGAGTCAAGTGAAGACTTCGAGGATTGTCAACTGAGTCGTACTTCACTGGAATCTCTGCCTGTAGGTCTTTCCTGAGATGTCAAATCTTTTAAGGATTTCCCTTTTCACATGATCATATAGCTTTCGGACTGTGCAGTGTCCATATTACTGTAGGCAAGTTGGGCTTTATCTGTCAGATAAGGTAACAGCCTGTTTTGGCCATTGGTAGGCTCCAGTGACCCTTTCAAATGTTGTCAGGAATGATTCAATATCATCTGAAGGACAGGTTTAGTGTCTTTTAAGTTGTTTGTGTTCCGTTGCCTGCTGAACCTGTACCAGACCCTCCACCCTGGATAGCTTGCAAAGCATCCAGACATGACTGCTTTTGTCACTGCACCTCTTCTCTAGTCCTCTAGATGTTGAATCCCTGTTTCTCTCTGTTTCTCAGTCTCTGTTGTGTAGCCTTTGAAGAAGGGAGACATACTTTCAGGTTCTGTTCCTGCCTGTTTTTTTTTTTTTCCATCACTGGTGCCGGCTGTATAGTCCAATTTTGGACTTTTGTTTCTGCTTCTGGTTTGGCTGCCATTCTTCTAGTAATCACTCCTGGGCTTGCTGTTGCAGAATCCATACCTTTCTTCTGTGCTTACCTGATGTCAGGCCTAGTACCTACACATAAAAGTATTGACGTAGACTAGAGTATGCATGTTATAAATCCCACTGTCTGACATCAACTGTCATAGGGGTATAGATCAGAAAGCATAGGCAGACTAGGAGAAGTTATACAATTCACAAGTAGCATTTTATTGATATTATTTACAGTATAATAGAAAAAAATGAAACTGTACAGGATAGCGCATCCCAAAAGCAGTGTAAACAAAAATCCTTCATCTAAGTCTCCCTCTCTCAGTTTTAAATCTCTGTCTCTCTATATCTCTCTAAACAAAATATTATTGACTTTACATAAGATGTATTTTTCTGACAGTTTCATCTCCTGTCTTGCACAAAATGTATCAGAATTTTGTCAATTGTTTTCCTGAGGCCAGCATGAAGTGCACATCTAGTCTTAACAGGTGCAACAAAATAATATATTTTGTCCTGAAGCTGGTTCTTTGTTGACAATTCTGTAAACAAGCTTGTGGAGGTCTAAATGCATTTCAGGGTCAACCCCTGTGTCCCAGATTGAGATCTTCTCAAATAAACCTAAATAGCTTTCTTTAATCATTTCAACAACATAGTTATATGCATCCGCAAACCAAGGGATCCCATCTAACATAAAGATTTGCATATATTTTTTAACCAAGGAGAAGCAAGGAAAGAAAGAAAGAAAGAAAGAAAGAAAGAAAGAAAGAAGGAAAGAAAGAAAGAAAGAAAGAAAGAAAGAAAGATCAATCAAGTGAATGAAGGAACATAACAGGGAAACTGTGGGACCTTTAGAGTGGTCAATTCCTAGGTGCTACAAGAAAATGTGATTGCACAGTTAGACATGCATGTGGCAGAATAGGAGAGGACAACACAGACCCTTGTTTTTAACTCTGTCTATATAACAGAAGGGAAACAGTCTTACGCAACCCTGTCACAGCCTAGAAATAATCCAAGGTCATTCCATTGCACAAAGGTGGGTCTCAATTAGTGGTGCATAATTATCATCTGATTTACCTTTTGTCTATTCTTTCAAAGTTCCTGACAAAAACTGTACTTACACAGATATCTGGCTATTTCAATTTCAATTTTATTTTTTATATTGGGAAGTATGTGAGCAAAAATGCCCATTTTCACAAACATCCAGTGGTATATAAATTCAATGATACAGAGAAAAAGGTAAAAACAATATTTGCAATATTTTACAATATTTACAATAGGGAACAATGTATATGACAGGATCATCTAGATTAAAAACAACCCCCCCCAAAAAAAAAACAAATACAGACAGTATACATATAGGACAGTATTGGACATTTTCAGTTTACCAATCAAGGTTCTGCTCCAAATTTTTAACACAAACCGCTCTTGTAGATTTTATCCAGTTACTCCCCAATTGTTTAACCTGGAATAGCACACTAAGTTGAAAGCTTATTTACAAGTGTGACCTGGGAGCACAAGTAAGTTAAGTGACTTGCTCAGGATCACACAGTATGCAAGTGGGGGTAGTGGGATTCAAACCCAGGTCTCTAGATTTGCAGCTCAGAACCTTAAACCACTGCACTATACTGCCTCCCAAAAACTACTCAGTTACTTAGTTTTATAGACAGAAGGGAGCCAAGGCCCATCGAGACTGTCTCCCACCTTATGGGTTTATATCCCCTTGAAGCTGTTCAAGTCAATCAATCAATCAAGTCTTTATTTAACCAGGCATTCATCGTTGAGCAGAAGCTCATTTGCAAGATGGACCTGGGTGGAGCATGAACAATTTTATATACAGGTCAACACAGGAATTTACAAGGCAATACAGATAATGCTCTTTACAGAGAGGAAGAAAAAGAAGTTCATATGTACACAGAATTATACAGATATTGTACAGATTACATGGTATTTACATACATAGAAGTGTCTATAGGAAGATAAAGCAGGTTATCTGAGGTTGCAGGAGGAAGTAACGGAAGAAAAAAATAAAAATATACACCAGGTAGAGGTGAAGGTAGGGGGGAAGGGAGGGAGGTAGGGGGAGAAAGGCTAGGAGGGCATGGTACACAGAAAGGAGTTGGTAAAACAGGATGTAGAGAAGGTGGATGGAGAAAAGGAGTATGTGTGAGCCCCAGGATTGAATGCTATAAAGTATGGGGCATAGTAGGATGTCACAACCCAGGGTAGTGAGCTCCTATCCAAGGTTGGGAAAGGAAGAATAAGGGGATGGACGGGCCTAGTGTTGATAAGACGGGGATAAGAGAGAGCGAGAGAACAATTAGGCTGGTGAGGAGCAAGTACTTGTCAAAAGCTATTTTGAACATTTCAAAATCTGTTAAATCCACTATATTTGGGGGTAGGCTGTTCCAGACCCTTGGAGACCTCATTGTAAATGAACATGTTTATTTGTGAACTCTGTGCCAATGCGTAGTTGCTTTCTATGGGACCTAAGGTTCACCTGTCTACTTGCAAAATCTATGCCGCATTCATTGCTCAGTAAGGTCTGGGTCACTGAGTATTCTGAATAGCAAAATATCTCCTCCTAAAGGAGATAGGAAATGATTTTGACGTAATTTTACCGGCCAAATAAATTACTAATATCAAAAAATGGCCTTTGTGTGTCCTTTATTTCATAAATGTTCAAAAGGATACTTGGATGCTCCTCTCATCTGTTAGACTGCCTTTTTTTGTATCAGGAGTCAGCGCATGTGAAGCCTTGCCATGCATACCTTACAGATTCCTGATATAGAATGCGGTCCTCTTTAACTGTTACAGTGACTCTTTTAAGTTAGATGCTACACACCATATAACTAAAGGTTGTTTCTCAGTTAAAAAAAAAATCACACCTGTAAGGAGTCCGGCTCCCCCCATTCAACTTGGCCGATCGCATTGTAAATCATGTTGACCTGTCTCAAACTCCTCTCCATTGCGGCTGACAGCCACTACAGTCTTTTCTCCTCCTGCCCTCTCCTAAATGGAATTATGGCCATTGACAGTGAGAAAGGCTGGCATTGCTAACCTAACCTAAAAGAACTTGCGGCTTGCTGATTGATCTGAGGCACCAGGAAATGTTTCTGTGCTTCTTGGCATGGAATCAGTGCAGGAAAGGGACAGGGAAACTGAAAATATTGGTAGCAGATGAAGAATGCGGGTGTGGGAGGGGCTGACGCTGCCAGTAAGTTTCTCTTCTTAGCAATTCTGCTGACATGGGGAGTGGGCAAGTAACTACAGAATACAAGGAAATACATTACATAACGCTGGTCCCTTTCCTGCACTGACACCGTGCCAAGAAGCACAGTAACATTTCCTGATGCCTCAGATCAGATGGCAAACCACAAGTACCTTTTGTTCAGGGCTGGAAAGACAAGTTGAGAGCACAAAGTTATGCTGTCTGAAGAGCCAAAGCTGCTGGTGAGCCACTTGGTATTTCTTTTAATTGTACACTTCCACAAGACTGCATCTAAAAATGCCATAAATAATGCTGTATAGGATTAAATAAAGGCTGAATGCCTTGTAATACATAGCGGACAGTATTTTTGATGTAAGGCAACAGGGAATTAAGGAATCAGAGTGGGAAGGGGTGGAGCTGGCATACAAAGCATGGGTGCTCATTTCAAATGAAAGTGTCTGTTTACTGAGATGAGAGGGTAGTGTGTCCAGCAACAACAAGCTTCATGTTGAATTGGGCGGAGCTGGCATACAAAAGGTGGGTGCTTATTTCAAGTGGTAGTGTTTACTGTGATGAGAGGGTAGCGTGTCCAGCAGCCACAAGCTACATGCTGAATTAAGAGTCTGTGACATGGGCAGTTCTAAGCTTCACACATGCTGACTCCCAATTAAAAAAAACACTGTCAAGCCCAATATAATTTCCAAAATTAAAAGTAGCACACAAAGCAGCATTTCAAGCAATTACTCAATGCAAAAAACACACACCGAGGCCATTCTTTGATGTTTGTGACTTATTTAAGAAGTAAATATATTAGAAAATCATTTCCGATCTCCTTTAATCTTCTCTCCTCAAGACTGAACAAGTTCCATTCTATTAATCTTTCTGGGTAGGTCCTGTCTTTCAGTCTTGGTATAGGTTTAGTAACTCTTCTCTGGGTACTTTCTAGAAGATTAATAGCCTTCCTATAACAGGAAGAACAGAAAGACCTGTAGCCCAAGTTGGGCCTAACATAAGTTCTAAACAATGGAATTACACACAATGTTCATGATCTTGTTTCTGTTCCTCTAGATTCTGGTTGTTTTGTGGGTTCCGTGTTTACTGATCATTCAAAAGCTTTTGATGTGTTCAATTATACTTGTTATCAGATATTATCTTGTCTCTCTTATTATGACTTTTCATCTGATGTTATTTTCTTCCTATTTACAGGGTATGTCTTAATTGGTTTTCTGGAGATTTATGTCTTACTTTTTTCTTCCTGTTATTAGTGGGGTACTGCAAGGGTCTATTCTTGATCATATTCTGTTTAGTTTATTGTAAATCCTTTGCCTTCTGTTATTCATAGTCATTCAATGTATCTTTATGAAGACAATACCGTTTTTCATGGACAAATCAGTCTCACCTTTGTGTAAGGTCTTACAACAGGACTTTGATAATTTGGTGAATTGGTTCAGAATTTTTAAATTTTAAACGGTAAAAGAAAATCTCAAACAATGTTATTTGGTTTCACAATATAACTTGGCTAATTTAGATTGTCCTTTCACTATTACTTCAAATAATCTTCAACTGGAAAGAGTCTCTGTATTTAAGTACTTGGGTGTGACAATGATTCTAACCCATTGTTACCAGTTGTGATGAAAACTGACCCTAGGGATGCCCAGCTTACAAGGCAGTTTTGGTCAGGGACTTCCAATTCTATGTCACCACCTGATTTTTCTACCAGGAACCAGGAAACCTGCATTTTTGGCCCCTGACTCAAGGTCAGGAAGGTCAAGACAGTAACTATTGGTAGAATGCCCTTTGGAGATGGACTGCAAACAGAGTCCAGCAGAAATAATACAATTACCTTTCAATAAACAGTCAGTCACTAGATCTATTCAAAACAGTCTTTACTAGAAGAAGCTACACATATTTACAAACACGACATATTTACAAAAAGACAAAAGAATTACCCCTTTACTTAGAAATAGAAAATAAAGCAAGTTAACAGACAGTTGGTGTATAGAAAAATCTGAGCAATCCTTACCTAAAATCTGTTTACCTGCTTCTAGCTATAGAAGACACTTTCCACTAAGCTGTACTTATTTTACCAAGCTACCTTGCAGCAGGGACCCCTCATTCAGATGCTGAATGTCCCAGAAAGAGAGAGAGAGAGAGAGAGAGAGAGAGAGAGAGAGAGAGAGAGAGACAGGGATGACCCTCAGTTCCCTAATTTCTACCCTTTGGCTATGGGGAGTGGCCTCACTCCTTTAAGTGAGAGTTCCCCACTGTCCCCCACCCCACATGTGTGTGGTTGTGAGTGTATGACAAGATCAAGGCCAACAAGCCTTCACAACTAGAACATCCTTAGTCCAGCTTTATGACCTTGTTTTGCAGGATGTCTGAGGTGTTTGAAATTGCACTCTCACATTTGTCAGGGTCTGTAGCTTAGATGAGCTTGTGGGAAATTTACACTGAGCATTGGCCAGGATTTCCCATAAGACCTGCTTGGACATGTGACCTGGAAACCATGTTTGCATTCCCTTCCACATAACAGAACTTATAAAAGGAAAATAACTACACTAACAAAAGAAATGAATAAATCATTCTGGTCATATTCCTGTCACCCCCCCCAGGAAATGAAGGTGTGTCTCTTTTGGACAACCCCAAAGGATGCTGCCATTCATGTAGGGACTGGGGAGTGCCTAAAGAAGCATGTCATGCACTTAGCCCTGCCAAGACAGTCCATCTGCATTGGCATTCTGTGCACCACTGTGGTGCTGGATGATCACGTAATAAGATTGTAGTATCAAACTCCAGCTCAATAACTTTGTGTTTTACTCACTAGTCCTATGGAGCCATGTCAGGTGATTATGATCTGTGACCACAGTGAACTCTCTCACATATAAATATAGCTGCAGCTTCTGAAGGGCCTGCACTATCCTCAGACACTCTCTCTCTCAATTGTAGCATGTGTCTCCTCCCAGGGCAGAAGCTTCTGGATCAGATACACTATGGGGTGCTCCTCCCCCTGTAGTGTAACCTGGCTCAGGACAGTGCCCAGCCCATGGTCTGAAACATCCACATGCACTATGAACCTTAGGTCATAATTGGGGCTAGCAAGAACAGATGACCCATATAAGGCCTCCTTCAACTGTTGGAAGGCAGATTCACAGTCCTCTGTCCAGAGAACTTTCTCTGGTATTTTTTTTTGGTCAGGTCTGTGAGAGGCTTGGCCACATCACTATAGTGAGCGACAAACCTCCTGTAGTAAACAGCTGTCCCCAGAAATGCCCCCAACTCTTTCTTTGTGGCAGGAGGTGGCCAGGACTGGATGGCATCAACCTTCACTGGCTCTGGACGGATGCACCCACTGCCAACCCTGTGCCCAAGGTAGGAGACTTTGGCCATGCCCACCTGTCATTTTTCTGCCTTAACTGCCAGCTCTGCAGCCTTCAGTTGGTGAACACCTCCCTTACATGCCTGATGTGATCCTCCCATGTCCAGCTGTAAAGGACTATGTTATCTATGTATGCCAGTGTATACTCACCTGCCCCAGATGAAATGTGATCCACAAGCCGCTGGAAGATTGCAGGTGCATTCTTCATCCCAGATGGCATTATTTGCAATTTGAATAAGCCAAATGAAGGACCCAGATGGACGTGTAACCTCAGACAATCAGGAAATGGCAGATATGTGTAATGTCTATTTTGCATCAGTCTTTAATAAAGGCCAGCCAATACAAACGAAACAGCAAAATATGACACGGGGCTCTACCATTACATTAAACATTCTTGATGTATTAAAAAGACTTAAGGATATAAACCCTAACAAAGCACAAGGTCCAGATGGGATACATCCAAGAGTAATTAGGGAACTGGCACAAGAATTGGCAGGGCCAGTAACCTATATCTTCCAAGAATCCCTGGATATATCTGTTGTGCCTGATGACTGGAGACAGGCTCTTGTCATACCAATATTTAAAAAGGGATCTCAACAACTAGTTGAAAATTACCACCCAATTAGCCTGACTTCGGTCTTAGGAAAAATCTTGGAATCTATCATCAAGGAATATATCCTTGACTTTCTGAGTACTAAAGGTATTACTGACAGGTTGCATCATGGGTTTACCAAGGGCAGATCGTGCCAGACAAACCTTTTGGAATTTTATGGCAGGGACAGTAAAGCCTTGGATCTAGGCAACTCGGTGGATGTTGTTTACCTCGATTTTGTAAAAGCATTTGACAAGGTGCCGCATGTGGAATTGATAGGAACTCAGGGAAATAGGAGTACATGAAAAACTCTTTTCTTGGGTGGAGACTTGGCTGGGAGATAGGAGGCAGAGGGTATGTGTGAGGAGAGCATGCTCTGAGTGGGCTGAGGTGTCAAGTGGAATACCGCAGGGTTCGGTGTTGGGACCATGCCTTTAATATATACATTTCTAATATGAATGTAAGTAATGGAGTATGGCTAGCAAAGTTTGTGGATGACACACGGTTGATATTTCAATAATATTATAATGAAGCCATTATTTGCAGTCAGCACTTATAGAATTGGAAGAATGGGCAAACAATAAAGGATCATCATTTAATATTGATAAATGTGTTGCCATGCATTTGGGCAGGAACAACTTACATTTTAAATATAAACTAGCCAACAAGGAATTAAGTATTGTACAGGATGAAAAGGATCTAGGAGTAAGGGTAGACAATGAATTAAAATTTGGACAACAGTACATCCAGGTGGTAAGGAAAGCAAGTGTATTCAACACTGTATACGCAAACACATCACAAGTCATGAAAAGGCAGTGTTGCTGCCACTGTACACCTCACTGGTGTGCCCCCATATGGAGTATTGTGCCCAGTTTTGGGCACCAGGCTATAGGAAGGACATTGTTGCCCTGGAGAGGGTACAGAGAAGGACAACAAAAGGCATGAAGGAGGTTCAGGGTTTGGAATATGAACAGAGATTGGAAAAACTTGGATTATATACCTTGGAGTACCGTGGACTACGCGGAGATATGTGTCAAATATATAGAGCACTCAGTGATGAGCAATTATGGGAGCAACTTGATATAAAAATTAAGAAACAAATTTACGATACTAGGACCCATTCCTTTCAACTGTATAAAGATAAATATAACACCAAAAAAAGGGGAAACTGGTTTAGCATAAGAATAACAGGAATTTGGAATACACTACCAAATGAAGTAGTGTCAAGTCCTACTATGAATACCTTTAAAAATAGGTTGGATTCTTATTTAACTAACAAAGGTATTCACAGGTATTGTTAATAAACCAGCGAGCTATATGGACTCATGTCTTCTATGCTCTGAAGCAACCTATGAACCTAAATGGGGTGACAAAAGTGATTCTGCCCCTGGCTGCAGGGGTTAGGGGTGCCTGGCAGTAGCCCTTTGTTCAGGTCTGTTGTGATCAGGAAATTGGCACCCCCCAGCCATTCCAAGGTCTCATCCATTCTGAGCATGCATAGGCATCCAACTCTATGCAGCTGTTGAGCCTCTGGTAGTGGACACAGAACCGTGTAGTACCATCCTTCCTAGGGATCAGGACCACAGGCGAGGCTCAGGGGCTACTGGACTCCTGGATCATGCCAAGAGCCAGCATCTCCCTGAGTTCCACTTGCATGGTCTTCTTAACCCCCTCTGGTACCCAGTAGGGGGGCTACCTCAGTGACACTTGAGTCCCAGTGTCCACATGGTGTTCAGCCATTGTGCCATATCGTGGTTTCCCCATGAACATGTCCCCAAATTCCCGCAGCACCCTCCTCATCTCCTTTGCCTGGGCTGGTGTCAGCTGCCCTGAGAGGGTGAGGTTATCCACTGAAGATCTCTCCCATGCCTCCACAAGGAGATCCACCAGGGAATCAGCCTCCTTTTCCTTTTCTGGCACGCTGCACACAGCAAGGACCATTTTGTCCCTATTGTAGTAGGGCTTTATCATGTTAACATGATATGCCCTGTGCTTGCACATTTTGTTAGGCAGCCCTGCTACATTCATGATCCAACGTTGTACTCCTGGGCTCTGGCCCCATGGTCATACCAGGTTTTCTGCCACTGTTGTGCAGTGGCTAGGTGCTCCTGGGTGAGCCCCATGAGCGCCTTAAGCCAGGTCCTGAAATTCAGGATGTACTCCCCAACAGATTCCCCTTGGGAGGTAAAGTCACCTTCCCATTCACCCCTGACTAAATCTAGGGACCAACGCATGGTGTGGTTCAGCATGACAACATGGACTCAAGTATGCCACACAAGGGCAAAAGTATTAGATTTTAGAAGGGTGGTCTTCACTGAAATGAGTAGATGTATTCACACTGTCCTGGGGAAGGGACAGGTAATAGAGGGGGTGGCAGAACAATGGGAGAAACTGAAAGGAGCCATAGTGGGGATAACAAACCAATGCATTAGGATAGTGGCCAAAGGGAAAGAAGAAGGAAACCACTGTGGTTCTCTAAGGAGGTGAGGGACAAAATCAGGGCTAAAAGACTGAGATTCAGGAACTATAAGGGGACCCAAGGGGAGGAGGACACGGAGGTGTACCTTGAATGTCTAAGGGAAGCAGGGAAGGTTGTTAGGAGAGCTAAGGCACAGACAGAGGAGGGTTTAGCACCATCTGTGAAAAAAGGGGACAAGGCATTTTACAGATACATCAATGAAAGAAGAAAAACTGAGGGGAGGATTGTGAGGCTCAAAGGGGAGGAGGGAGAATGTAAGAAGGGGAATCTGGACAAAGCAGAAATACTGAATAAATACTTCTACTCAGTACTCACTAGGGAGGGGGAGGGTTAAGGATCACGGATGGGTAGCAGAGGCAATGGTGGGGAGAAGTGGATGCCAGTCCATTCACAGTGGAGAGATTTCTGAAGAACTCACAAAACTGAAGGAGGATAAGCCCATGGGGTCAGATGGCATCCACCCGAGGATATTAAGGGAGCTGTGAAGGGAACTTGCAGTGCCTCTGGCAGCTCTGTGCATGGAGTAATTCAACATGGGTGTTGTTCCAGAGGACTGGAGGAGGGCACATGTGGTCCCACTGCACAAACGTGGCAGTAGGGAGGAGGCGGGGAACTACAGGCTGGTCAGCCTCACCTCAGTGGTGGGAAAGGCAAGTCAAGGCAAATTGTATTTAAAAGACTCCCAATCCCTGGGGCTCTGGGCACCGTACACAAAAAAACAGAAAAAATAAATAAACAACATACCAATAGATAAAACAGTGTTACACATACAGCTATGACAGAGTAATATAGAAACTGCCTAAATAAATAAATAAAAATACAAACCTGGGACAAAAGCTGTTTCATGAAAATATCAGTATCCAGGCAGAATTTAAAAGTCAGGATCAGGGAAAGCTTGATTAAATAAGTAGGTCTTGAGGCAGGTCTTGAACATGTCTAATGAAGGGGCCTCCATTACAGCTGGATGTAGCAAATTCCACAGGATAGGGCCGGCAACACTAAAAGCTCTGTCACCAGCTGTTTTTAATCTCATCCTGGGAATTGCAAGGAGGCCCCTAGAGGAGAAGAGGAGGGAGCAGACTGAGGTAGCAGGTGAAAGAAGGTCCACCAAGTAACCCAGGCCCAGGCCATGTAGGGCCTTAAAGGTGAGCAAGTCCACCTTAAAGGGGACCCTCCACCTGACTGGCAGCCAGTGCAGTTCACGCAGCACCAGGGTGATGTGACAATACTTAGGCTGCCCCATCAACAGCATTGCAGCTGCATTCTGCACCAGCTGCAGCCAGTGGAGGGTACCTCCCGAGACCCCGAGGTAGAGCGCATTACAGTACTCAAGCCTCAACGTCATGAAGGCATGTACCAAGGTATGGAGGTCTAGGGGCGGAACTAGTGGTTTGATCCTGGTGAGATTCCTCAGATGGTAAAAACTAGTATGAACAATGGACGACACCTGAGATTCAAGTGTCAATCCGCTGTCCAGGATAATGCCAAAATCGCGCACCCTAGAGGAGGCTTTCAGTAGCACAGAATCCAGGAAAAGTCCAGTCTCTGTGCCAGAGGCCATCCTATCATGCCTTCTGTTCGACTCCACTACCAGTACCGTTGTCTTATCGGGATTCAGTCGTAACCAGCTGGAGGCCATCCAGCCATTGATCTCAGCAAGGCAATTATTTAGCATGTCCACTGCACTGGGTGTCCCAGAAGCTAAAGAAAGGTACAGCTGGGAATCATCTGCATAGCAATGAAAACCCAGACTGTACTTCCTAATGAGCTCACCCAGGGGCAGCAAATACATGGCGAATGACATTGGTGACAAGACCGAACCCTGAGGTACTCCACAGGACAGGACAGGAGGCTTGAGGAGGAGGAGAAATTCCCCATCACTACCCTTTGCCTCCTGTTCATGAGATAGGACTCAAACCAGCAGATGGTTTATCGGCGAGTAAACAAAATTCCCTCAGGTGGTCAAGTAATACGCAATGGTCCACTGTGTCAAAGGATGAGGAGTGATCAAGGAGAATGAGAATTGTCCCCTGTCCTCGATCTCTCACCCTGAGGAGATCATTATGCACCCAAACTAATGTAATTTCTGTACTATGCCTCACACAAAACCCAGACTGGAGAGGCCACGAGGTGCTCCTCAAGCTGAAGTGCCACAACCTTCTCGACAACCTTATCTAAAAAACGGAAGCTGGAGATGGGATGGTAATTTGCCCTGATGTTAGGGTCTAAAGATGGTTTCTTCAGAAGGGGTCTTACTAGTACCTTCTTCAAGGCATCTGGAAAGACCCCCTCTGACAAAGAACACCGGACAGTCAAGGCAAACATTGGGCCTATGGAGTCGACACATCCCATCAGAAACTGTGTCAGCACTGGGTCCAGTTCACAGTAAGTGTGCTTCAGCAAGGAAATAAACTCTATGACCTCCTTGGCCACCTCCATCAGTCTAAACTCACTCCAACCAGAGAGAGTGCTCTCTGGGCACCCAAGGTGACCACTGTTGGCCACAGTTTGGCTCACTGGTGGAATTCCCTGCTGGATGGTGGACACTATCTGAGAAGAATTGAGCAAACTCTTAGCATAAGGTGCCAGAAAAAGTATTTTTTGGCTGTAGACAGACAGAATGTAAAAGCCTGTCGACAGGCTGTAAAAGCTCTGTTGGTCGAGTCTTCCCAGCAGCAATCTCCCTGGATAGGAACTCTGCCTTCTTATGGTTGATTGCCCTTGGTACTCACCATAATGAGCATGCAGGGCCAGTTTGTCTGTCTCAAGCCCGGTCTTCCACCAGCAGTGCTGTAGTCTCTGACCCATAATCTTCATCGCCTTGAGCTCCTCATCAAACCATGGAGACCTCAGGTGAGAAGACTTGGGTCATACACAGACTGGTGCGATGGAGTCAAGCACATCAGACATAGCCTTATTATAGGTGGCAACTGCCATGCAGGTGCCCCCCTCGTATGCATTTTCCACACTAGATTGGTCAGTCACTGTCAGAAAACCCTTGGGGGACAAACCCCTCAAAGGGCGGTAGCTTACCATCTCTGCAGGAGGAGGGCTCTCAGGGGGGGCCCCTAATGAGAACTCCAGTGTGCAATGATCAGACCAAATGACCCGATCAGTCTTGAGATTATTTATCTCAAGTCCCTGCGAGAAGACCAGGTCCAACATGTGGCCACCCTGGTGGGTCACGGAAGAAACTTCTTGTGACAGCCCAGAGATGTTGTCATCTGGAGGAGATTATAACCAAGCCTAGAGGACTCATTATCAGCCCAAACATTAAAGTCTCACAGAACTAAACATGTGGGGGCCTCCAACGTTTCGCTGATGATGAAGTCGGCAAACTCCTGCAGGAATTCTTCTGCCACCCCAACAAGGCAGTAAATCAGGAGAATCCTGCAACCTGTGCCCAGATCCCCACGAACAGTCACACATTTAAAAGAACCCAGAGTTCTCACTAGGTGCACGGTGAAGCCCAACTCATATCTAAAACAGATGGCCTCCCCTCTGTCCCTGCGTTCCACTCTGGGGCAGTGCACTACACAGTAGCCGGGTGGGGAATGGCAGCCTCTAAAACCAGGCCAGCATCATCACCCACCCAGGTCTCCATGATGCAAGCCAGATTGACTGAAGAAACCAAGTCCACTATAATTGCAGTCTTGTGTCTTATCAAGCTGGCATTGCAAAGCACTACCCTCAGGGGTTTGGTGGAAAAAGCCACCCCTCTGGCTACTTGCCCACCCAGTCTGGTGGGAACCCTGGGGATGAGTACCAAACACCTCTGGCCTCTCCCTTGGACCCGTTGAGCCCCAGGGTGCCTTCTGCACCTGATTACCTCTATCCTGCCCCCACCCAATGTGCCTGAGGTACCCCTCCACAGTTGATCAACGTGGGTCCTCCTGATCCCAACTTCCCAACAGCAATGAGCTGTGGTGGCAGAAACTGCGAGGTCAGAGAAAGGCCACAGATTGAAAAGCTGGGATGCCTTGTACACAATCCTATCCCACCCCAGGCCCTCACATTTCCCCAGACACATAATGCCTTACTGTAATGTCCCAGGTATATGGTCTTCTAACTATATAACCCCACACATACACAATAACCATACACTAATTCAATAACAACTTAACTCAATCATACATCACAAACAATAGACACAAAACCCACTACCCACAGAACTCCACACACACTGCCACTGAAGCAGAAGCCTATAGGTTAGAGTCCAAGTTCAGGAGAGCACAGTCCCCAGCTCACACAAAAGGTCCTACTAGACAGGATGAAATTTAGTGCAATTTAAGAAATGCAAAATGCAAAACCAATGTCACAGCGAACACTTTGAAGACTGAATGCCCTCTCACCACCCCAGTCTCTAGATGGAACTATATCCTGGCTGTGAACAGAATCAGAATGCCACACTAAGACTAAGCTCCCTGGGTGTTACCAGGGCTACTCTCACCAGCTCTTGGATCCCAAGGACAATGTCAGTGACCAGCATCCTTCAGCCAAACTGCCCCCTTAACAATAATCCAACAGGGGTGGAGATCCTGAGTCCAAGAGGGTTCACCACGCAGCTTGACCAGCAATACTGCCAAAATGATGAGCCGGCAGAGCACAAAAGTCCCCAAGCACACCAGACAGCACAGTATCAGGCATCACGCCCTTTGCCCCAAGATAGAGAATGCAGACGTGCCCTCAAATGACTGTACTCTCTTGGGAAGTCGTCCAGATGTAAAAAGCTCCTCAACCAAACAGTCAGCCCTCATGGAGACACTGCTGAATCCAGGGGTGCCCAGAATCTGAGGCAGCATGGATTCACAGCAGGAAGGTCATGTCAAATGAATCTGATAGATTTTTTTGAATGGGTGACTAGGGAAGTAAATCAGGGAGGGGCAGTATACGTTGCCTACCTAGATTTCAGCAAGCCTTTGACATGACACCATCTCACATAGAAGGCTGGTTAATAAGATAGGCAGTGTGGGCATGAGAGAAATGTTGTGAACTCAGTTAGGAACTGGTTAACAGACAGGAGACAGCGGTTGGTGGTAAATGGGGTACAATCTGGGGGGGTGACCAGCGGAGTACCGCAGGGATCAGTACTGGGACCAGTCCTGTTCAATGTCTTTATTAGTGACATTGCAGAGGGTCTGGAAGGAAAGATCTGCTTGTTTGCAGATGACACCAAGATCTGCAATAGGGTTGATACTTCAGAAAGGGTGCAGAAAATGAAGAGGGACCTGGAGAAGCTTGAAAGATGGTTGGAGATGTGGCAATTGTGGTTTAATGCTGCAACAAAAGTGCAAAATAATACACCTGGGTAGAGGGAACCTTGGGGAGAGCTACAGGTTAGGTGGGGAGGAGCTGACTGTCACCAAGGAGGAAACGGACCTAGGGGTTATCATCTCTGATGACCTTAAGGTACCAAAGCAGTGCACAAAAGTGGCAGGGAGGGCCAGTGGTATGCTGGGGTACATAGGCAGGGGTATCACAAGCAGGAGGTGGTGATGAAATTGTTTAAAACTTTGGTAAGGCCTCACCTGGAGTACTGCATGCAGTTCTGGAGGCCACACCTGTGCAAGGACATAAACAAGGTGGAGGCTATCCAGAGACAGGCAACAGAGATGGTGCAGGACTTACACCACAAAACATATGAGGAGAGTCTAAGGGACCTCAATATGTACTCACTGGAGGAGACGAGAGAACGGGGGGACATGATTGAAATGTTCAAGTACCTCAAGGGCATAAACAAGATGTATGTGGAGAACCTTTTCCAATGTAGAAAAAGTGCTAGAACAAGGGGGCACAATACAAAATTGGAGGGGGTAGAATACGAGGTAATGTGCTGAAGTTTTTCTACACAGAAAGGGTAGTTGACATTTAGAATAATCTGCCACATGAGGTAGTGGGGAAAGCACAGTGGAGAGGTTTAAGTATGCCTGGTACAGGCACAAGTGAACCTTGAGAGGGGAGGGAGTGATAAAAAGCCATTGATCACATAGGGTCAGTGGCCATATACAATGTATAGGGCCTAAAGGTGATTGGATGGGCCTGAAAGTCCTTATTTGCTGACAATTTTTATGTTTCTATGTTAGCGGCCCCCTTACCCTGTGATCAAACAGAAGTTAAAAGGGTGAGAACCCTGTAGACTCCTATGTGACTTTCCTGTATGCAAACAGGTCATGGGGCAACTATTTGTCCCAATCCCTCTTGTGCTGGTCAGCAAATGTCCAAAGCATGGTTTTGAGGGTCCCACTGAACTGCTCAAACAGGCCATTTGTCTTGGGGTGACAGGGTGAGACACGGAGCCGTTTCGCCCTGCACGTCTCTCACAGACTAGCCATTAATGAGGACATGAAATTCATCCCCTGGTCTGACAACCCCCCTTGAGGAACTTTCACTCAGCTAAAAATTCCCAGGACCTCATCAGACACTTTTTCCACCTCAATGGAGGACATGGCCATTATCTTGGGGTAACTGGTTGCATAGTCAACAACCACCAGCATGCATCCTTTGCCTTAGTGACTTGGGGTGCTCAGGGGCTCCACTGTGTCCATGGCTACCCTCTTAAATGGTTCACCAATCATAGGCAGGAGCACCAAAGCTGTCTTAGACTTGTCCCCTACCTTTCCCATCTTCTGGCACTGTGGACAAGTCCTACAGTAATTTACTACATCTGTGTACATGCTTGACCAAAAGAAGTTGCTGGCGATTTGTCTTTTGGTGTGGTTAATACCCAGATGGCCTGAAAAAGGGAGGTCTTTGGCCAGGGTCAAAAGCTGCTTACGGTAGTCCTGGGAGACTACTAGCTGCTGGAGTAACTCTCCCTCTAACCCCCTCTGTGGTGTACACTCCCTGTACAACAGCTTATTTTCTCAGTAAATTGACTTTTGGCTCCCATGAGAGTCCTCTGCACTATCTGCTATCTCTCAGTTTTTTGAATGTAGGATCAGTCAGTTGAACCCTGCCCAGCTCCTCCCATATGACCCTTACCAACTCCCCTTCAGGAGGAAATCTGCCCCTGGTGGAGACCTCCTCTGGTTGCAGCTGTGGCTCATGGCTTCTACTCCTAGCTAGCCCCTCACCCACTCTAGCTGGTTCCTCAGCTGCTGAGGGAGGAGTTAGCACCAGCTGTGTTGCCCCCTCCTCACCCTCAGAAGCTTGCCCCTTTGCCTGACTATGGGTAATAACACACAGTAGGTTTTTGCTGTGGCCAAAATCATTCCTCATGATCATGTCCATAGGGAGATGAGGTACAACTCCCACCTCCCATACCCCATGGCCACCATCCCATCTCAGGAAGACCCGAGCCATTGGCACTTGGACTACTGGACCCATGACTCCCCAAATCTTGGAAAACTTCAATGGCAGAATCTGCTCTGACTGGATCAGATCCTGCCTTACCTTGGAGATGAGGCACCAATGTCCCTCAATCCCTGTGTTACTGTCCCATTAACTAGGATAAGGTGCATATGCATGGAGGAGTTTGATGGCACTACAGTGTGTGTGCAGCCTACCATCTGCTGGGTACTGTTTTGATTACCCCTTCCCCCAAGTTTTTGCCCTCTGCTTAGGTTTTAAGGGCAGTCATAGGACAGATGCCCCACTTTCTGGCAAATCTAGCATTTCTTTGCCCTGGCTCCTTATTCCCCTTAGACCCGGTGGGTTCTGTTTTGGGCTAAATTGAGGGTTGATTTCCTTAAGGCTGCCCTCCCTGTATGCTCTTAAAACCATGTGCTGCCCTATCCTCATTGTTCTTATGCTGAGCATGTGGTCTACTGGTCACATACAAATCAACCCTTTCTGCTGCCTCCTTCGCGAAGTTGCATGCCCATTCCAGTAGCCATATGCGCAGGTCATCAGGTACAATTTTAAGAAATTGTTCCCTTACAATCAAATCTTTTATTTGCTTTACAGTCTGAGCTTCATCCCAAGCTACCCTGAAGTCTAGATAGGCACACATTTGGGCATGCAAGTCTAGACAGCTGTCTCCAGGGCCTTTTCTTGATTCTCTGAATATTTGCCTATAAACCTCAGGATTCAGTTCAAAACATTTCAAAAACACTCTTTTTACTTTATGATAGTCCATACAGTTGTTATTATCCATTCTAGCAAATGCATGCAAAGCACGGCCAGTAAGCAGTGGCATCAGTTGGGTCATCCACGGAGCCCTGTCCAACTTAAAATGTATACATACCCTATCAAATGATTTTAAAAATAAATCAAGATCCTCCCCTTCCTGGTAGAGTGGGAACATTTTTGAATTAACTGTGGCTTTGTGTGTTGGACCCCCTTTGCCATTACCTTCGGTTTGTCATGGTGTTTGCTGATGCAGTTTCACCATCTTGATCTCATTCCTTCTCTCTTTCTACCTGCATCAGGATTTCATGATGGTGAGCCTTATCTCTTTCCTTCTGCACAGGATTTCATGCTGGTGAACCTTCTGTCTTTCCTCTGCCTCTAGCCTTACTCTCTCCTCCTGCATCAGGATTTTGTGCTGCCAAGCCCTCTGTTTCTTCAGTTTCCAGCCTTGCCCTCTACAGGTTGACCTCCTTCAGTGCAAGATCCATCTTCAGGACCTCAAACTGAGCTTAAACCCCTGCTGCACCAGCTCTCAGCTCAGGTTTGGGCTGTACTGTTTCACCAGCTCGTGGCTCGAGATATCCCCCTGACCCAGCCACTATGACCACAGTCTAGCTACCTTGGCCACCTTCTTCAGTGACCCCCGTTGTACAGGTGCTTGGTCATGCACCTCCTGGACCATCTGCCCTCCTTGCATTTGGCCATGCACTGACAGGGCTTCTATGAGTCAATTCTTTGTCAGGCCCTCGTAGACAATCTCCCTGTCTGCACACAGCTCAAGAAGCTGCTGCACATTAAATTTGCCATAGGTTGAGGAGCTCATCTTTTCTAATTATGCTGCACTGAGCTGTCTAGAAATAAATAAAACAGTAAACAGTGCAACCTTTTGTATATCCTGTCGTGACTGTTGAGGTACATTTCTACTGACAGTCTGTCACCCCATGTGCTAGGTGAGGCTTTTACCTCTCTCCCAGAGTTTCTGCCTCTATGTGAAAGCACACCATGCACAAATTATGGCTTTATATTTGTTCACTGACTGCACCACACTGCCACTAGTTATGACAATGATCCCACACCACTGTTACCAGTTGTGATGAAAACTACTGTATGGGCTGCCCAGCCTACAAGGCAGTTTTGGTCAGGACTTCAAATTCTATGCTGCCACCTGATTTTTCTATCAGGAACTAGGAAACCTGTATTTTTCCCCCTGGCTCAAGGTCAGGAAGGTCAACACAATAACTATTGGTAGAATGCCCTTTGGAGATGGACTGCAAATAAAGTACAGCAAAATAATAAAATTACCTTTCAATAAACAGGCAGTCACTAGTTCTATTCACAATAGAGTCTTTACTAGAAGAAGTTTACAAATATTTACAAACAAGATATATTTACAGAAAGACAAAAGGATTACACGTTTACTTAGAAACATAAAATAAAGCAAGTTAACAGCTGATGTATAGAAACATCTGAGCAATCCTTACCTAAAATCTAACTGCTTCTAGCTATAGAAGACACTTCCTCATAGTTGTACTTCTTTTACCAAGCTACCTTGCAGCAGGGCCTCCTCATTCAGATATTGAATGTCCAGAGACAGACAGCTGACCCTCAGCTCCCTAATTTCTACCATTTGGCTGTGAGTAGTGGTCTCACCCCTTTGAGTGACAGTTCATCACTGTTCCCCACCCCACATATGTGCATGTGGATGTGTGTGGATGACATAATCATGGCCAACTGGTCTTCGTCACACCTAGAATATCCTTTGTTCATCTTTATTACGTTGTTTAGCGGGATGTCTGAAGTGATATATGTGGTTGACATCATTTGATCCAGCTGGCCTCCTTCACACCTAGAACATCCTCTCCCATACAAAAAAAAATAGGCCTAATGTTCAACTATCTCAAATCACTAATAATTAATTAATTGTTAATTATTCCTCAGTTTTGCTTTGGTTGATTTTTTCACATGCAAATGAGTTAGTGGCTAACTCTTCCTAGCTCAACCTACTGCTAACTAATTCTTAACAGTTTCAGCAGTTAGTCATTGCCCTATTTCCTAATTAAGAATCAACTAATCCCCATGAATTGAGTATTAGTTTGACATTCATTAATTACTAGTTGAGCTTATGTAATAAATAATTCACAATCAATACTCAACTTGTTGAGCATTAGCTGATAAGTAACTGTACACCACATAGTAAGCATAGTTATTAGTTAAGAATAACTAATTTTTAACCAGCTCATTTGTGCAGTGCTGCTAGAAATACCCCAGCTGGGAGTCCAGGTAAGCTGTAGGAGCACATCCACTCCTCACTGAAGGTGCCACACATCTGACTGAGGCACCCTGAGGTACCCCTCCACCCCTCCAAAGCCAGAAACTAGTCTCTGTCTGGGATAGGCTCCATCCCGCCTGTACAGCCTTTGGGGATGGCCTGAATGTTAAACAGGAGGCAGCGGTAAGTTCCAAATGATTATCTGAAATAAACTGCATTTATGCAAGTAAAGACTCCCTTACCCAGCTGGAGTTACTTGTTTGTAACTTTGTAGTCACCTACTAGCACATAGACTGGGTACATGCTCCAAATGCACCACTAAAAATTCAAGCAACTTTATGGTAACTATCAAGCAATCGACTGATAAGTGCTGAGTAAACTGGGAGTGTGTTGTAAAAATGCTAATGAAGTGCCTTATAGTTGTTCCTGATATACCTCCAATGGAGTACCTTCTCACTTGGGACACCCCTGCATTACTCCAGAAAAGCACCTTTAGAGTGTGGTCCAAAATGTTATTGAAGTGCCTTGGAATTATAGTATATACACTACAAACTGGGTACCTGTACTCTGCAAATGCACCTAAAAATGCAATTTAAATACCTTCTTGAGTAAACTTCAATCTTTCAGTGTAAAATATCCTCACAGTTAGGGTACAATTGTAAATTAAAACTTTCCAGAAGACACCCGTGTGCCACAATGGGGTGATGGGCCCATCCCTGTGTAGCTTCGGTGCCCTCCCAGAGAACTGAACTAGGCAAATCTGGTACTCAGAACATGCTCTTGCCCTCATGTCAGTTTCTCAGCATCTGACCTGACTAGCCACACAAATCTACAAGCAGAGCAGGACTAAGAAAGGGGAAGGGGTGTGCATTTTATTTTTTTTAAATGAGGTTTAGGGAGTCCTGGAAGCCATCACATAGGACTGTACAAGTACCTTTTTTCAGATTTTAACTGGCAAATACTTTTGCACTTCAGATACTCTGCTATTCATTACTCACTGTTCATATTCCTTTTCAAGCTGACACCCCCCACCCCCCCAGTCAGCAGCATGGTGTCAAATAGTGTTTTATCACATAATGACCAAGAAAACCCAAGAGATGCAACATTTCAGTGGGGTCCATCTTCATTTAATTTTATAACTTGGAGCAGAAGCTCAATAGAGATCAAGATCACTTTCTCAGGGTCACACAGTGAGTCAGAGGCTGGGCTTGAATGCAGATATCCTGCTTCACAGTTTCAGAGACAATATTATGATGGAAAGAAGATCCAACTAACCACAATTCAACACTACACCCCCCCTTCCATATCTTAGGACATTTACTTACTGGTGGTGGGGCTTTCTTCAGGAGGCCGCTGGTGTACTTTCATTTCTGCTCATTGAATTAAACACAGTGATGTCTTCATCTTTCTCAAACATTAAACAATTTTTCATAATTTCTTGGGAGTTGAATCCTGAATGTGTTCAGTAAAGAAAGGTAATGGTCATATACACTGTTTAGAGATACAATTGAAGCCCATACTAGACCACATTTTTCTATCATGAAGTTCAACGGACACTGTCCTCAACTCTCTTTGCGTCTTACTAGAAACCGTGAATGCTCCCAATAAAGCACAGACACTCACGGTGCAGTGGGAGGAAAGGAGACTATTGTATCATGAGTAAATGCACTCTTTGGGGGTGTTCCTAATGTTCAAGAAGCATGCAACAAGAGTAGAGCAAGGATTTGAAACAAAATGGGAATAAATACACTATTTGCATGCATTTCAGTTAAGCTAAATAAAGCACAGTGGTTAAAACAACCAACAACTTGAGTGAATTGTAGAGAAGGTAAGCAATCATTAAACATATTTTTCAATTATAAATAATATAATGCAAAAAGATTGACAAGTGTCCTTTAACACCAACTCTACACCAAAATGTTTATGTGATGGTCAAACAACAAAACATTTTAAAGTAATTTTACTGTCAACTAATTCTTTTCCCAGTTAGTCTTATTTCTCCCTCTGCATGCTGGCAGCCCCATTATACGGCCACCCCAGCCAACACCCTCCAGGACTTGCTATCCCTCAGAGGCAGCATGGTCTGGGTCATCAGGTACAGGGTGTGTAGGCAGCTGGGGTCATCATGCAGCCAGTGCACAGATTTTCCTAGTACTCCCTCTAAAGTGCAGCATGCACTGTACACCTGACATCTGCCTCTCCTCTTCCCATCTCTGGTGGTTTCAGCCTGCTTATCCTCAGCCACTGATAGTATCTGGCAAGCACCAAACTCTGCTCCACCCCACCCTGAGATGAGAAATCCAGCAGGAACTCAATCTTCTTCCCTCTTGCTGACCCTCCAATTTCCAAGATAACACTTGAAACTTGGGTCTTCAGCACTGCAAGTACAGCACCATCACTGCAATGGTGGGCTTGCAAAAATCTAAGATCTGTGAAATGCAATTTGTCTGCACATCCACATGTGTAGTCGTAGGTCCTGTCATCTTATTTTTTGGGGCTATTTCTGCCCTAATAAACACAGAATCTGTCAGCAGACAACGACCATATGGCCCATGTAGTCTACCCATTTCCCTACTCACTGCTGCAGCCCCAGATCCTATCTGGTGCATTTTTGTAAACTTGTATTTATTGCCCAAGAACCCTCTCAGTCATTAAATAACCCCTTAAAACACCGTAATGATGACTTTTGGTAGGGGATGGGGCTGCAGGCACTCTGTGGGAATTGCAGTGGGATCGGGGAGGGGAGGGGAGGACACCTAAATATACTTGGATCATCTTTGCTGGCAGGTATACATGTATGGGGCTATTTGCCTAGCATAATCATTATGCTGTTTTAGGGCTATGGCTGCAGTGCTCAGTAGCCACTTGACTTGCACAAGGAAATTATAAGCCAGGCTTTATGGACTAAACTCTTTTATGCAAACCAAAATATGTGATATGTGGCTAAAATAGCTTCTGCAGGTGGGCACCATCATGTTGTGAGTTGCCTGCCTGGAACTAGCAATCATGCCATTTGCTCCAAAATGCAGGCCCTTCATTTCCATGATGGAAAACAGAAAGCTGGAACATGCAGATGAAGCTGCAAAGAAGCAGCTGCTTGGTTGGATACCATATGGGGTTCAACAGGCCTGGTCACAGGTGGATTAAGAGCAAGGCTAAGCATACAGTAGCAGTGATACAGTGTATAGTAAAGTACTATTCTACATAGCAACCCATAGTTTTCAAAATGCTGTTGTACCAGAGTTCAAACATCATGGAATGTGATTGTACCCTTCTGTGGTAGAACAGCATTCTAAAACCTCTAGAGACATGCACAAGTTAATTTCACTGTGAAAGAGAAATATAAAATAATGCATGGAGAAGTGTGGTTTATGGGGATTTTATGCACCCCGAGGTGTGTGATGCCCCATGAAGCCTGAGGGGTTTCTATGGGCATCACACACTGAGATGGTACATAAAATCCCCATAGAATCACACTTCTCCATGTTTTATTTTTTCATTTACTGTTTTTTGGAGTTTTTTGGTTTAAATCATCTTTGATGCTTTGTGAGGGTAACTTTTACCGCTGATAAGCTTGTCTCATGCTGAGTGACCGATTGTGTAGCGCTTGTGAATGTCCAGCACGAGGACAGCTTGTTCGGTGGTTTTTCAGGTGATGCTGCAGTACTGTTCTGCCCATGGTTTATGGAGCTCCATAAACAACACATGTGGTTTACAAAGCTGTTGGGCACTCACTGGCAGTGGTTTATAACCACTAACCAGTAAATATAAAAACAACAATGCACATATTTCACATAATAATACACACTATAAAAACACAGGATGAACAACTTTATGTATAACCAGTGTGTTGTGCCACCTCGGGGTTCTGATTCCCACAGACCACTCAAGCTTCATCCTCAAAGTCAGAGAGAATCACATGCCCTCTGTGGCAGAACACACTGACTGTGCATAGTTAGCCATGCAGTATTTTCTATATGCTGACAGTTAGCCAGTTTTGTTGCATATCAATATGCTAGTTTTGTTTTGGGCATCATCTTCAAACCACTAGCAAGTTGGGAAGAGCTTTGTTGTGGAATTTTGGCATGGCCATCACCCAAACAACACCCCCCCAGTTTGGACAGTCTTTCCCTGCACAAGACTGATGCCTCCTCCTCCCCATCCTGTAACAGGCATTCCCTGCTGCACAGTGCCATACTCTTTCCACTCATCCTATATGGACCACTCCCTGGTTTCTAGTGGCACCTTCTTCCCACCCATGCAAAGTTTTCTGTTGTCTAGTGGCATTTGTCTGGCTTTCCTAATATTGTGTCATTCTCTGGTGTCCGGTGGCCCCAACCTCCATCTCTATGATAAACACTATAGTGCACAGTGGAGCGTCATTGTGAATGGAGATCAATACACTGTGGAATGGTCTGGCATGGAGACAGGGACTCAGTTAAGTCACACAAGGGAAAAAGTATTAGATATCAGGAGGGCATCTTTCAATGAAATGTGTAGATGTTTAAGAGCAGCCCCGGTAATAGAGGGGGTGGAGAAACAGTGGGGGAGACTAAAAGGAGTCATTATGGAGGTAACTAACAATGCATTAGGATAGTGGCCAAAGGAAAAGAAGAAAGAAACACTATGGTTCTCTAAAAGGTGGGAGACTAAGTAAGGGCTAAAAGAGCAAGTTTCCGGAAGCATGAAGGAATCCAAAGGGAGGAGGAGTACAGGAGAGTAGTACCTTGAATGTCTCAAGACAAGCAGGGAAGGCTGAGGAAAGCCAAGGCACAGACAGAGACTTTAGCACAGACTGTGAAAAAGGGGACAAGACATTCCACAGGTACATAAACAAAATGAAGGGTGGGATTGTGAGGCTCAAAGGGAGGAGGGAGAGTGAAGGGGAGGATTTAAACAAGGCAGAAATACTGAACAAATAACTTCTGTTCAGTATTCACTGAGGAGGAGAGGCCAGGACCACAGTTGGGGAGCAGAGGCAATTGGGGAGAAGTGGACACCAGATCCATTCACAGTGGAGAGAGTTCTGGAGGAACTCACAAAGCTGAAGGTGGATAAAGCCATGAGGTCGATGACACACACCTGAAGATATTATGGGAGCTGCACAGGGAACTAGCAGCACCTCTGGCCACCCTTTTCACAGAGTCACTCAACACAGGTGTGGTTCCAGAGGACTGGAGGAGGTGCATGTGGTTTCACTGCACAAAGTGGCAGTAGGGTGAAGCAGGGGAACTACAGGTGAGGTCAGCCTCACTTCAGTGGTGGGGAAGATCATGGAGGCACTGCTGCTGAAAGAAAGAACAGTGGCATACCTGGAATCCACTTGTGTGCCTGGGATCAAGGCAGCAAGGATTCACATCAGGAAGGTCTTGTCAAATTAATCTGACAGATTTTTTTTATTGGGTGACTAGGAAATTGAATCAGGGAGGGGCCATAGACATCACCTACCTAAATTTCAGCAAAGCCTTCAATACCGTCCCACACAGAAAGTTGGTTAACACGATGAGTAGCCTGGGCATGGGGCATGAGGTGATACACTGGGTTAGAAACTGACTGACAAACAGAAGGTAAAGGGCGGTGGTAAATGAGATCCAATCCGGGGAGAGAGGGGTGACAAGCACGATACCACAAGGATCAGTTTTGGGACCAGTCATGTTCAATGTCTTCATTAGTGACATTGCAGAGGGGCTGGAAGGAAAGGTCTGACTATCAGCAGATGACACCAAGATCTGCAACAGGGTGGATACTCCAGAAAAGGTGCAGAAAAGGAGAAGCTTAAAAGACGGTCAGAGGTGTGGCAATGGAAGTTCAGTGCAAAAAAAGTGCAAGATAATGCTCTTCAGGTTCAAGTTCAAGTTCAAGTTCAAGTTTATTGCAGGAAAACTCCATTGAGCAAGCTCATTCACAAGGAGGTCCTGTGACATAAACACTTTAAGTACAAACACAGATAGGGAATAACAGTATATACATGAAATACACATTACATGATACAGGCTGGATATACAAACAAGGGTACCATATAGGTGACCGATAGGAATATTGATATGAGACAGGGAAGCGACTTATAGGTCGACACTGATAAATGAAACATGATGACTGGTGTGATTTGATTTAATCAAATCAAATCAAATCAAATACAGTATTTTGGCAGCTAGAACAAACAACAGTCTACAACTGATATGGGAGGAGGAGAATTTGATAGAGTAGCAGTGGAGCATAAGCAAAGATAAAGCCAGGAGTAGAAGGGAAAGGAAAGCAGTTAATATGACAAATCAATTATACCTTACCAGTGGATAAATATGGCACACATGGGGAAGGAAGAGACTTTAATGACAGTTACAGGTGTCTTTTATTTTGGCTGAACTTAGCGATTTGTAAGAATTTACTGAAACTGTGCTAGTTAGTTTCAATGCGGTTCTGAATTGGTTCCAAATGGAGAAGGGGCATATGCATATACGTTTGCCAAAGGAGAGTCGCGTGCTTGGTATGTCAAGCATAATAAAGTCAGATTTTCTTAACGTATGCACTATGTGAGATACTAATAAGGGAAGAGAGAAACAGCAATTTCTGCAGGAGCAGTTTAAGTCCTAGCCAGCATGGAGCAGGCGATCTAGTAGTAAGGATGTCCAACCAACAGCTGCATATAAGTCACAGTAGTGCTGAGCAGTGAGGAGTTAGTAATGAACCATAACACACGGTGATAAAGGATGTCAGTTGACTTAGATTTGCAGAGTGGTGGAGGAATAGATTACATTGCCATAGTCGAGGTAGGGGAGAAAAGTGGCCTGTACAAGCTTGTTTCGGTTTTAGGGAAAGGGACTATTTCTGAGAAGAAACCCAACCTTGCTTTAACCTTCTAGAGACATCTTGATGTGGTCACTGAAAAGATAATTATTGTCGATCCAGATACCTAGATATTTAAATTTGGTTACAACTCAGAGGCTCGTTTAGCGTGGTGACAATGAAGTCTTGGGCAAAAGAGTATTGGGGGCCTGAACAGCACTGCGGAGAATATCATAAGCTTTAGTCTTCTTGGCATTGAGCAGAAGCTTTGCTTTGATTAAATTATGTTCAAGTTGTGCGAAGTCAGCGGAAGTACTCCCTTTGACTTCAGATAACGATGAGCCAAGTATACAACACAGTATCATCTGCAAAAAGTGCAGATTGGACGTAGATATGTTAGCATCTAAGTCATTGATGTACAGAGAAAACAAGATAGGGCCTAAGATGGATGCGGGACTCCTCTTGCAACTGGCAAGGCTTGACAGAAAAAGCCTTCGCCTTTACTTTTGGAATCTTCCAGTTAGGGTGGCTAGAGAACCACTGGGTGGTATGGTATGTAGCACCCAACTTTGCAAACAATTGACTAATAGTTTGTGATCAACAGTGTCAAAAACTGCTGAGGTCCAAAGACTGCACCAGTTGCAGCTACTTAGCATCTATAGCAGAGATCCAATCATTGGTTACTTTCGCTAGTGCAGTGATTGTGCTACTGATTAGCCAGAAGCCATATTGAGCTGGGTTAATGAGAGAAGGTTCCAAGTGATTTTAACTGAATATGGATCAGTTTTTCGAGAACTTTAGAAAGGATAGGCAATATGGAGATAGGCCTATAGTTGTTTACATCGCATGGGTCACCAGATTTAAATAGAGGAGGATATGTGCTGATTTCCAGCAGGATGGCACAGCAGCAGATGTAATGGAAGATTGAAGATGTGGAGGGTGGGGCAGTGAGATGGGCATAGCTGACCTTAAAAAGGGTTCCAAGCCATCGTCCTACGCTTTTGGTGTCTCTAGTTAAGAGAGATCTTCTACTTCTTTATAAGTTATCTTGCGCAGTTGGAAGGCACTGGGTGCAGGACTAGATAACTGGAACAGCCCTGTTCAGGACAAGCAACTTCAAGAGTCAGGCAGGTGTCTTGGTCTTGGTCGGTGGCTGGCTGGATGCCGTACGACTGTGGGTATGCAACACCCTGTTCAGGACAAGCAGCCAAGGCTGCAGGCATGTGTCTGATCTTGATGGGTGGCTGGCTGGGTGCGGCGACCGTGGAAAGACTGGAACAGCCCTGTTCAGGGACAAACAGCTTCAGGGCGCAGGGGGGATCCTGGTCTTGGTGGGTGGCTGGCTGGTGCCGGCGACCGTGGGTAACTGGAAAAACTGTTCAGGGACAACCTTCAAGGGCTGCAGGTGGGTACTGGTCTTGTCGGTGGCTGGCTCTTGGGAGGTTGAACCCAGGGAGAGCTACAGGATGGGAGATGCTGTCACAAAGAGAAGGGACTAAAGGTTATCATATTTAATGCCCTAAAAATACCAGCGATTATGACTGCCAAGAAGAAGTGGAATTCTGAGGTGCATTGGCATTGCATTACTGTAGGAGGTGTGGTGATGCCATTATAAAAACACTAGTGAGCCTTACTTGAAAAACTGCATGCAGTACAAAGATCTCTAAGGACATTAACAAGGTGGAGGCTATCAAGAAGGTGGCAAGATGGTGTGGTTTGCTTCACAAACATATGAGGATAGACTAAGGTCCTCAATATGTACTCACGGAGAAAGGAGGCATACCATCAGTACAGCAAGAGAATATGGGCACCAGGTAAAATGATGACTCATATTGAAACTATATTCTTGAGCTACCCTGCAAGGGAACAACATACCAAACGTGAGGTAGTGGACTGTCAGGAAGGGGATAGTGAGGGAAAAGGGGGACAATGAGGGGTTTGAGAGATGGATGTGTCTGCCACCAAGCTAGCCTTGTGGTGTGGGTGGATAACTCTGGTGCAGAGTTCAGGTTCTGGACGGTGTGCATAAACTCTGCTGCCTGTAACATAATTTTGTGCGATGAATTTTGCCCCTGCCTGACGCACCCTCCCGAGTTGATAATCTATATTCAGAGGGTGCAGGGCCCCCAACAATTTACCCTTTCTTGTGACATTAAGTTTTTTGGTTTCTGAATTTGTATGATACATATAATACCTTACAATAAAAAAATAAAACCATTGCATTTATGATCGTTTCTTTGAATTTAAGCAGTGTAAATGTGAAAAAAGTGCTTTTTGATGGTTTATTCCTGTCACTGTTAAGCATGTACCTGGCTCTTTCCCGCCATATTGTACTATCACCCTGTAATTTGTTCCAGTTATCCTATGTTTTATTACATTTCTGCTGTCTGCTTGACGTGGTAGTACTAGATAACAGTCGCATATTTTCTGTGGCTACAACGTATTAACAGATCACTTTCTGATTAGGTAGTACTGCTGCTTAAATGCCATAATTAAATGCGTGCTAACACAGATAAATACCAACTAGTAATATAGATAAAGACTCAAGGAAACTCTGTAAATTAGAATGACCCACCTTATATAATGGCTGAAGAGCTCGGGTCTACATTTAGCACACCGGATAAGCTTCACATCAAGGAAAAATTTCAACGAGGGCTGCCAACTCTACCATTTGTTGGTAGCCCTCATTAGCATAACCTTCGTGGTGGAAGCCATCCGGGGTGTGCAAAATATCCACCAAGGGCTCTGCAGCCATTATAGATGGAGCAGGTCTTTCTAATTAAAACCACCAGACAGCAGGTAAATAAAATTTGTTTTATGTTAAAAACCATAATCAGGCATTTCTACAGCAGCTGCTGCGCTTAGGGGTGGTACTTGAGTTTCCCTTTAAGAAAATTCTCACTCAGATTAAAAAAAAAACAAAGAGACTAATGTCTTAATCTATAATTTTGTTATTTAAATATGTTAACCGTAATTCTCATAATTTTGCTTACTATATATTCTGGGTGTACAACATGGCAATATTTTATAATGAAGTACATGAAGTACAGTTACAACTTTGAAACTCTAGACACTGCCACCCAATTTAAGCAATAATACCTGATGAAGTGAGCTTCTCCAGGTCTGTTATTGACTTGGAAGCTGTCAAAGGAGACGAGGTGAGCAAAGGCCCACTACCCTTTTCCAAGGTCAATAACTCCAGAAGATGCCCTACACTTCAACAGGTAATACTGCTATTGTAAAAATTTTGGAAACTCACCTTTTGAGTGCATTTTAAACAGTGTGAGTGGCTGGATTGCATACTTAGACTATTTGTTACATTGTGCCAGATTCCTTCTGTGAAGTTGCCTTCTTCGTAGCCAGTTAGTGCATTGGGCATTCAGCCCAATGCTTGGGTATCGATGAGGATTATTTCACCTCTTTGGTTGTTTAATGGCAAGGCAAGGCAAGTTTTATTTAAGGAGATGCCAATCCCAGAGGTTCAGACAGCCATACAACAATCAAAATAGATACAAAACAACATAATAATAAACATTTATATACAAAATATTCCAAACAGTTAAAACAGAATTTACACCCTAGACAGCATTAAAAACAGAATAGGTAGAAACTAAATTAAACATCCATTTCTAAAAGACAAGTAGGGACTATAAAACACAGTCCGGGAAGGCTTGAAGATAAAAGAAGGCCTTGAGATGCTCTAATACCTCCACAGAGGGGACTCTGATGGCAAAGAAAAGCGAGAATTCCACAGGACAGGCGGCAACACTAAATGCTCTATAGCCAGCAGTTTTAACTTGTCCTGGGAATCGTGAGAAGGCCCCTAGAGGAGGAGCCGGAGGGAGCGGACAAGAGACAGCAGGTGCAAGAAGGTCCCTCAGGTAGCCAGGGCCCAGGCAGTGTAGCCTTAAAGGATGTGAAACCCACCTTAAAGGGACCTCCATCTAACCCGGCAGCCAGTGCAGTTGACAGCGCAGTAACGGAGTGATGTGAATGACCTGCCAGGCTGTCCTGTCAACAGCCTTGCTGCGTCTGCACCAGCTGCAGTCGGTTGCAGGGGTACTAGAAACCAAGATAGAGTGCATTACAGTAGTCAAGCCTGGGCGTCATGAAGGTATGTACCATTGGGGGTCAGTGGCGGGAACTGAGGTTTTATCCTGTTGTTCACTCAGATGATAAAAACTGGTACGGACAACGGATGCCACCACAAACTCAAGTGTCCAATCTGACAGCGAAGAATAATGCCCAGATCACGCACTCTAGAGGAGGCATTCAATGGTACAAGACAAAGCCCTGTCTCTGCACCAGAGGCTAACCTATCATACCTCTGTTTGGCTCACCACAGGTTGCCATCTTACTGGGGTTCAGTTGCAACCAGCTGGAGGCCACCCGGTCATTGATGTCAGCAAGGCAGCTATTAAGCGCTTCCACTCTTCATCCCAGGGGCAAGGAAGATGCAGCTGGGTATCATCAGCATAACTGAGCCCAGACTGTACTTCCTAGTAAGCTCTCCAGGGCAACATATACATGCAAACAACATCCCGGCAACAAGACCCGGGCCACAGGGGAACTCCACATGGGTGGCCAGGGAGGAGAAAATCCCATCACTACCCTCTGCCTCCTGTTAGATAGAAAAGACTCAAACTAGCAGATGACAGTACCAGCGAGTCGAAGAATTCTCTTAGGCGGTCAAGTAACACCGATTATCCACCATGTCAAATGCTGAAGAATCGAGAGAACAAAAATTGTCCTCCTTCTATCTCTAGCCCTAGGAGTCGTATGCACCTGAACTAGTGCAGTTTGTACTATACCTCACAAGCAGACTGGAGTGGCTTATAAAGATCAAATACGCAGATGCTCCTCAAGCTGAAGCGCCACCATCTTCTCCACAATCTTACCCAAAAATGGGAGATTGGAGATAGGACGGTAATTTGCCTCGATGTCAGGGTCCAACGATGTTTTTTTCAGAAGGGGTCTCACCAATACCTCCTTCAAGACATCGGGGAAAACCTCCTCTGACAAGGAACACCAGAGAATTGAGGCAAACACCAGGCCAACGGATTCAACACATCTCATTAAGAAACAAGTTGGCACCAGGTCCAGTTCACAAAAGGTGTGCTGAAGCTTGGAGGCAATATCACTGACCTCAGCCACCTCCACCACTCTAAACTCACCCTAACCAGGCAGAGTGCTCTCCGGTCACCCATAGCAACCACTGTCCAGCCAAAGTCTGGTCCACTGCCTGATGGCAGACCTCTGTCAAGAAGAACTGAGCAAACTCCTTGCAATCAATGCGAAAAAGGCTACCTTGACTGTAGACAGGAAGGAAGAAGCCTGTCCACAGTCCGAAAGAGCACAGTTGATTGGTTCCTCCGGCAGCAATCTTCCCTGAACAGGAATTCTGCCTTCTTATGGTTGATTGCCCCTATGGTATGCACTGTGTTTTGGCCCAGAACCAGCTTGTCTACCTCCAGGCCGGACTTCTGCTAGCAGTGCTCTAATCTCAACACAAAGTCTTCATTACCTTGAGCTCCCCCATCATACAAGGAGACCCAAAGTGAGAGACCTTGGTTGTTACACCGCAGACAGTGCGGGGTCGAGCATCAGACAGCGCCTTATTATAGGCATCCACTGCCATGCACACACCCCCCCAATGCACGCATTGTCCACACTAGATAAGTCACCCACCACCAAAAAACCCTCAGGGGTTAACCCCCTCAAAGGGTGATAGCTGACCATCTTTTCAGATGGAGGGCTATCAGAGGCCAGAACCAGAACTACCGATGCAATCGGATCAAACGACCCGATCAATGCACGAGACTAATATCTCAAGCCACAATGAGAACACCAGATCCAACATGTGGCCACCCTGATGAGTCATGGAGAGCTCCTTACGCAAAAGCCCAGAGATGACACCATTTGGAGGAAGTTGTAACCAAGCTCGAGAAGATTCTCCTTGACTCAAACATTGAAGTCCCCCAGCACTAAACATCTGGGGGCCTCCAATGTTTCCCCGATGATGAAATCGGCCATCTCTTGCAAGAAATCTCCCACCATCCAAGAAGGGCGTTAAATCAGGAGAATCAGGCAGCCTGCACCCGGACCCCCACGGATGGCCACACATTCAAATGAATGTGGTGCTTTCACTGAGTGCAGGGTGCCGCACTTTGCCTTTGGCCCTTTGTCTTAAACTTCAGAGTTCTACACCTCCCCCCCAGCCCTGTCCCCCCATAAACTGCATGGCCTGCCCATATTTCTAAAGAAGTGAGTATGTCCTATTGGGTATTGCTTTCCAGTTCAAAAGAAATTGAAATGAAAGTCTGTGAATCATGCTTTGTTTAAATATATAATGTAATTTTATTTTTATTATCCTTTAAATGTTCCTCACCCGCAATGGTGACACAACTGCAGCGCTAGTACCAGTGGGGAAACTGATGTCCTGGGCAGCTGAGAAACCACGATGAGGTGGTGCCAAAGCATCATTCTAAGGAAGTGCCCAACTTCATTTGGCATGGCCTCGGCTGCCCCAGACAACAGTTCCCCTGCGCGACAGCACTGCAAATGTAAACAAAGCTTTGGGAGGAGCTTGAAGAAGACTGCTGACGCCTCAAAACTTTGAAAACATACTCTTTGGGTACAATTCAAGCTTGCATTCTGTATATATTCTAGAGAGTTCTCCTGGTCCATTGATTACTGAGAACATTTGCATGAATATGTGATCTTAATTCTTTAGAGTTCATCTACCTCTACAGCTGACTCCCTATATCAAGTCATAATCCTCTGTTGTGACATAACAAACTGTTGTCATGGGAGAAACTGTGATGTCAAATCAGTGCAGTATAACCTCGGGTGAGAGAAAGCAGCAGGAATAGGTGAACTCTTCCGAGCTAAAAGATTCTGTTGTCATGCAATGACCTCAGTAATAAATAGTCAATAGAGGAAAAATACAGAATGAATGAAATACAATCTGAACTATGTCTAAATATAGTTGTTTAATTCTCACTGAAGGTGTCAGCTGCTCTTAAAAGGTAACAAATAAAAACTAAAATCCAGTGACCTTTCTGTGGTTCCCAGGCTCTCCCTTTTCCATTTCTTTGAGTTATAAGCAGTGGCCAATAGGAGATAGCCAAACTTAAAGTACAAGTAACCCATAACAGACAGTGGGTGAATTACATAAGAACATACAAAGAGCCAGCAGAAGAAAAGCCATTTGGTCGTCAAGTCTGCTCGTATTGCAGGGATACCAACTTGAGCTAATATCGCTGCCCTCCCTCCCCACTCATCCCATCCCCCCTCCCACGATCCTTACCTTTCCCCTATGCCTATTCCAGCCTCTCTTAGAGCTGCCCACTGTCTTCAATGAGATGACCTCTTCCAGCAGTGCATTCCAGATGTCCACCACCCTCTCTGTGAAGAAGTGCTTCCTGACCTCCCTCCTAAACCTCCCATCCTCCAGCTTAAAACTGTGCCCCCTCCTGTTATGGTTGCCACTCAGATTAAAGAAACTCTCCTCATCAACCTTGTTTATCCCTTTCAAGTACCTGAAGGTTCGAGTAATGTCCCCTCATTCTCTTCTGTCTTCCAGGGAGTACATGTTCAATGCCCTCAACCTCTCCTTGTATGCCTCACCCTACTGACTGGCTATCATCTTTGCAGCCTCCTCTGGACCTTCTCCAAGAGGTTAATGTCCTTTATGAGGTGTGGGCACCAGTACTGAACTCCATACTATAGATGTGGCCTTACCAGTGACCTGTACAAGGACAGTACAACCTCCTCTCTCCTACTACTCCCCCTAGCTATGCATCCCAGCATCTTGTTTGCCTTTGCTGCTGCTTGCTTGCACTGTGTGGAGTGTTTCAGGTTACTAGTGATCATCACTCCCAGGTGCTTCTTCTCCTCGGATGCAGATACTCTGACTCCACCCAGGCAGTACTCTGTCCTGGGATTCTTGGCTCCAAGATGCATAACTTTGCATTTACAGGCATTAAAGCCAAGCTGCCAGATCCTGGACCATCTCCCCAGCTTTTCCAGATCTTCCTGGAGGTCCGGTATCCCTTCAGCTGTGTCCACTCTCCCACAGGGTTTGGTGTCATCTGCGAGTAGGCACATTTTGCCTTTAATGCTATCCCCATTGTCACTGATGAAGACACTGAACAACACCAGCCCCACATCAAGCCCTGTGGGACCCCACTGGTTACCTCTCTAGTGCCATATAACTCCTCCCACAACCACCCCTCTGAGTTCTGTCCCTCAGCCAGTTTTCCACACCCATCTAGCCATCTTTTCCCCAACTGCAAGATCCACCAACTTCCTGATCCACCTTTGGGGCACAGAGTCAAAGACCTTGCTCAAATTAAAACAGAGGATGTCTACTGCTTGGCTGATCCTACCACTGTATTGGTGACACAGTCAAAGTAGTCAATCAGATTTGTTTGACAAAATCTCCCCCATGAATCCATGCTACCTCTCATCCTGAGACCATGTACCTCAGATATTCCACTAACCCTTCCTTTAGAATGGTCTTCATAAGCTTGCCTATCAATGGAGAATTGGGGCACTAATGCATGCCCTGGGTGCACTGTGAGGCATGAGGGCAAGCCTGAGTGCTCTCCAGCCACCAGTGAACTCCAATAAATTTCCATCCTTTCATGATGGCAGAATAGTAAAAGAACAGTTTAGAGATGTCAAACCCTGCATCACTAACCACCTAGCAAGTGAAAGTTTACATGTAGCACCATTACAGGTTAACATCCTAGCATAGATAAGAGATCTCTTACTGGGTTCCTGTGGAGCCTGGGATAATGGGGTCTCAGCTGGAGACTATCCAGTTGTACCTGTAAAACAAAAACAGCAATGGGGTTACAAAGGATCTGCAGCTCTTTATGAAATAACAATGACAAACAATGTAGGATAAACAAAAAACAATACTTATCTGACACATGCGGTCAGTGTCCTCCTTCATCCAGTCAGCATCCTGTCAGACTTGTGGACATATAAGGGAAAATGGGTCAATATGAAGAATAAAAATACTGATCAGCTGGGTTAACTCGGAAGGACTTATAATGGTTAAAAAAAGTGGGTTGTGTGTTTGGTGGGGGGAGATACAGACTGGTACCTCACCATCGACCTGGGTTTTAGAATGGACTCTGTCACTCAGGGGCCATCATGAAGGAAAATCAGTGCCCCTAGAACTGATTTTCTCTTGGGAGTGGGGGTGGGGGGCATTGCACTCCAGCAATCGACTGACACAGGGCAGGACAAAGACACCAGCTGTTAACCTTCTTGCATGATTGACAGGGCTCTGCACTGCCAAACTGGTAAGGCATCTTGGGATGGGTTGCCATGGCTAATGAGAAGAATGACCCTTCCCCCCTGTCTCCCCCCCCACAGAGGGAGTGGCTGTACTGAAGGTCCAAATTTAGTCCACGGGATGGTAGATGATGTAGCTACGTGGCTGGTGGCAGTATGGCACTTCTCCATGGTGCAGGGCCTGCTCTGACTGTGGCTTCATACTGGCAGCTGCTATTTTTCCAAGTTTTCATGCCGGCCCACCTCATGCGACAGTACATAGTCTTGTCAGACCTCACCATGCGCGCATATCCATGTATTTTTTAACTCTATCAGTCCACCACCAGAAAAAATGAGAAGATCCAGCTTCCCCACTGCTTTCACCAACATGGGCATTCTATTCACCACACCCAAGCGAAAAACAACAGACTCTTTCATTGTACCAACATGAGTAGCTTAACAGCCTACTAGCATGGTCAGCCTCCCTCTCCTCCAAATAAATCTAACAGCCAGCAGCCCTTAACCCCACAGTCTCCCTCCCAACAATGCCTCCCCTTTTACCAGCACAGCCAGCTACCCCAACCACATGGCCAGCCCCAGGGTTTTATTTAACTCTAAAAATTTATTAGTGTTTTGCTCATAAAAGTGCTAAAACATTGTGAAAATGCATAACACCTGCCTCACTGTGTTTAACAAACATAACACTTCTAGAAAACCTATATAAATACTTTCTGAACAGTTAGTATTGTCCCAAGAAAAAACTGCTAATCAATTATTCAAAACCATACCAGCCCCTTGTCACCACATTACATCCCCTTTTCCCCATACATCTGCTTGCTCAGGTCACTACGTACTGTCACATCCATGGACAACATCCAACCTCACATCTGGCTATCCTCCCCTTCAAATATGGACTGCATCCCACAACACCACCGGGACCACCTTACTGGCCACATATCCAGAGTCCACACCCTTCTATCAGCACAGCGCTCCTTACTGGAACACTGCACAAGATCAACATCATTCAGCCTGCTCTCCTCCAAGCATAGACCAAACCCCGACCACCAGCATAACAATCTAGCTGCCTCCACCCAAAATCAGTCACATGTATCCATGTCCAAATCAGCTGTACCACCAACCACAGTTAATCACCTTGCTGTACATTACCCCCTCCCCAACCACCACCACCAAGAGCATCACACTGGTGGTACCTCTTAACACTGTATAGAACTTTTATCTGACATTCTGGAACACTTGCCTCTGCAACTGGATGTAGTAGGAGGCAGTAATCTCCCCAGAGTTCCTGTCCATTAGATCCTGCCCAATACGCAGGCAGAAATGCTGGAAGACACAAGATAAAATGTGTTGCACTATGGCTGGCAGCAATCACAGAATTATAGCCTCCAGCAAGCCAACACCCAACACAAAGATAAACAAACTGGCCAGATGAATTTCTCCCCACTTCACAATATAATATATAATTATATAGGCAGCCCTGGCAAAGAAAACTGATGTAGGCTTTCCTTTTGATATTTGTTTGCAGTTTTATGTCCAGGGCCATACTGCAGATGTGATTTTCAAAAAATACCCCTGCAATATTTGTTTCCATTTTGTACGCAGCTTCACAAGTCTTACCCTGTCTCACCACCTCCCCAATGCCACAACACAACCAGCAGACAAATGGTGTGCTTCCCATTTTTCTGCTAAAGTTCAAATTGGCACAGGTTTAAAAGGAAATTGCAGTAAAAATGAGAATGATCTACCTTAAAGTGTGTTAGCAGTGTTGCAGGCAGGTATGTAAAAGCAGGGTTGCAGTGGGCCTGGTATACTTTTGTAAAGGAGAAGTCTTGTACACTCAAGTTTGTTTTCCTCACCTGATCAGCTGTGATTGTTCCGGAGTCCCTTATACGGTACTGCTTTTTTTTTTTTTGCAATCAAGTTGATTTGTAACGTTATTAATAAAATAAATAAATGCAGCCTGCCATCCATTTGAGCTGAAGAGGTCCTTTTCACTGTGTCATCACAGCAAGTCTTCTATGGTGTCACACTGAATAATGTCTAAATGATCTAAATCATCCCATTCCAAGGCAAAAATATGGGACTTCAGAGGAGCTGACTTTGATAAGATGGCCAACAGAGTTAAGCTAGCCCTGGCAAAAAGAAACACAGGTGAGGAGGTACAGGAAAAGTGGGCAAGCATTAAGGATACAATACTTGAAGCAACATCCCATTGTTTAGACAGAAAAGGAAGTGAAAAGAAGAAGGAAACCACTTTGGTTCTCAAATACAGTAGCAGAAAAGGTCAGAGCCAAAAGGCTGGCCTTCAGAAAATATATGGAACACAGCGGGATGAAGAGAGGGCATACCAAACTGCCCTAAGGGAAGCAGGTAAGGCAGTAAGGCAGGCAAAGTCCCAAACTGAGGAAACACTAGCACGAACAGTAAAAGAAGGTGACAAGACTTTCTATAGATACATTAGTGAAAGGGAGAAAGTCCAGAGGGGTATTGCTAAGCTTAATGGAGAAAAGGGAGCATGTGAGGAGGAGGACCTGTAAAGCATCCATCCTAAATAGATACTTTGCTCAGTATTTACTGAAGAGAAGGCTAGTAGGGCAGGGCCCACAGCTCAGCATCATGGACACAGGGGGAGGGAGGCAGCACCACCCCTCTCACAAAAGAAAAGGGTCCCACAAGAGCCTAAGTAAGCTCAGGTGGATAAGGCAATGGGACCTGATGGCATACATCCCAGGGTACTAAGGAGCTAAAGGAGGAACTAGCAGAGCCATTAGCAGAGATTGTTTAGTGAGTCTCTGAGCACAGGAGAGGTCCCAGAAGACTGGAGAAGGGCTCATGTGATCCCACTCCACAAGAGTGGTAGCAGGGAAGGAGGCGGGAACTACAGACCGGTCAGTCTTACCTCAGTAGTGGGCAAGATTATGGAAGCACTCCTTAAGGAAAGGATAGTGCAACACCTGGAATCCATAGGGCACAGGATCCAAGACAGCATGGGTTTACAAAGGAAGGTCCTGTCAAACTAATCTCATAGATTTCTTTGACTGGGTAACCAGAGTGGTGGACCAGGGGAGCAGTTGATGTCGCCTACCTTGACTTCAGCAAAGCTTTTGACACTGTTCCACATAGAAGATTGATAAATAAGCTAGGTAGGCCTCGGGTGGGTCAGAGTTGGTCAACTGGGTGGCAAACTGACTGGCAGAAAACAGAGAGTGGTGGTAAATGGTATACAGTCAGAAGAGATGCAAGTCACAAGTGGTATCCCCAGGAATCAGTCCTGGGGCCAGTCCTTTTCAACATCTTCATTAGTGACCTCAGAGATGGACTAGAGGGTAAGGTTTGTCTGTTTGCAGATGACACCAAGATCTGCAACAGAGTAGATGATCCAGATGGGGTGGGCAGAATGAGAAGAGATCTGGAAAACTAGCAAATGGTCAGAAGAGTGGCAACTGGGATTTAATGCAAGAAGTGCAAAATCATGCACATAGGGAAGAGAAACCTGAAGCCACTTATAGGCTGGGAGGAGTTGCTAGCAGTCACAAAGGAAGAAAGAGACTTGGGCATCATCATCACTGATGACCTGAAATCATCCAAGCAGACCTTAAAGCAGTAGGTAAGGCTAGGGGTGTTAGGGTGTATTAGTAGGGGTATCGAGAAGTCGTAAGAGGGAGGTAATAATCCTCTGTACAAGACATTGGTTAGAGCCCTCATCTGAGTACTCAAGTGCAAGTATTGGAGGCCACACCTTCACAAGGACATTAACCAAATTGAGGCAGTCCAGAGAAGGGCAACAAAAATGGTGCAGGGACTGCATCAGAAGACATATGAGGACAGATTAACAGAGCTCAATATGTATACCCTTGAGCAAAGGAGGGAGAGGGTGATATGATCGAGACATTTATACACCTTAAGGGCATAAACAAGGTGAAAGAGTCTACATGTTTAAATATAAGAAAATAGCAGGACAAGAGGACACAGCATGAGATTAGAGGGAGGCCGAATAAGGGGAATGAGGAAATTCTTTTCACAGAAAGGGTGGTAGATGCATAGAATGGCTTACCACAAGAAGTGGTGGCTATGAATACAGTGCAGGGCTTCAAACAGGCATGGGATAGGCATAAGGGAGCAATACAAATGACTATGAATAGATAGGTCACTGACATAGCAAAGGCCGATGGCACATTTATAAGGTAGAAAAAGAAATGGGCAGACTGGATGGGCCTTGCGGTCCTTATCTGCCGTCAACTTCTATGTTATGTTTCTATGTTTCTATGTCCCATGTTGCGCAACTACTGTCAACATGTGGTTCCACCTGTCAGTAAATGGGGGACAGAAATAAGTGTCGCACATTCATTCCAGTGTGTAGTGCAAAGTGTCAGAGTGCTGCTCTGTCTGAACAGCTGTTAATGACAGCATATGCTTAACACAGAGAATGTTTGAATGAATAAAATACTGTTATGAAATGGCATCAGAATTCAGGCATCCTGATTGGTCCATACCTGTGTGACATTCCTTCTTATGCACAGGAAAAAGGACCAGCAGTACTCTGTGGGCACTGATCCTAGTAAAGATGCCAGTTGGAATGTTGGCAAACTGAAAATCAGCCATCTTGTTTTCACCAACTACGAGTGAATTACAAGGCTGTATTTTCGATCTGTCAGCATATCTGTAACTGAAACTGAAGACCTCATCATTTAAAAATAAAAATAAAAAGTGCCAGGATAGGGCTCAACGGCTTTCTCTCAACTTCCCCACCTGCACGCTCTGTCTCTCGCTTGGTCTGTAAGGTCTGTAACTAAACGAGCGAGCAGGCACTCTGTACCTCACTCCCAGAACTCCTAGTTGTTTATTAAGATTCAGTGTGTGCACAATGTTGTTTTCCCACAGAAACTATTCTTTTTTTGTTACCTTGGGATTTTCTCTGCAGCAGTCCGATCGCTGATTATCCCTTTGGCTATAATTCGCTTCCGCATCGCGTAACAGCTTTTTCCCAGTGTGCTGTAAACAAAAGCAGCTTGTTTTCTCTAGTGCCATGCATTACCATAATGTACAAAAATTATGTATTAAAAAACAAAAGAGACAACAGAATTTCTTGTTCAAACTAAAGGAAGGATGACTACTAGTTGGGGGTGAATGCCCGGACAACTACAGAAATACAAGTAACAATGCCTTTGCAGCTCTAAAGTCCTTAAGTGAAAAAAAAAAAAAACAGAGCAGAGGAACTATTTTATGAAAAATTAGGTCAAACACGTCATTTTTTTACTATTAAATATTATGTATTTTAGTGATCACATACATCTGTATTTTAGATAACCATTTCATAAGCGCAATAAGACACTCCAGGATGTGCGTTAGACACTTGAACACATGGCTAGAGGCTGGGACGCACTCAGCCGGTGGCCTCGTGCCTCACTAACCTCCCAGCCATGTGTGTTAAAGTGTTCTAACGCACCCTGTCATGTCTTATTGCTTACTAAACAAATGATCTGTGTTGTGTTCAGTTTTCATCTCCTTCTGTATCACAAGCATGCACTTCCTTATTTAGTTTTTATTTATAATGTCAGTGCATGGAATCCATTGTACCTCAATCCCAAGGTATTGCCACTTTCAGTATTGATTGGGTCACATACCTGTATTTTTCCTCCAAAAAAACATATCATAGACTCACAGATTTAATAATCTGTTTCCATACATCAGCACTGAGTGAATGAACTGATCACCTTGGAATTTCATTTTTCATATTTTTTTTCCATTTAATTTCATTTTTATTGGCTAAATTGAAAGGCATGTGAGCATTGCTGCCTTTACACAAGCAGCCCAGCATCACCTTGAATTTATTAGCAATTTGTTTTTTCCAGCACATTGAAGTACTAATTCTAACTCATTGTAATACTGCATACCTTCAAGGGAGGTCTGAAGTTTCATAGATATTATTTTAGCAAATTTTCTGGAGGAATAGTTTATCTAAATGTTGGTGGTTTGGGGGACTGCTATGACCCCAGAAGTTTCCTGGTGCATTTTTGAGCTTATACACGCTTCTGTGTATGTTGAATTCGTAAATGTAATTACTGTCCTGCACCACAGCAGTGTCCTTTGTGTTTGATGAACACTGATGAATGTTGAGCCAACTTCTTGTAAATGTCAGAGCCAGAAATGACCACATTAACATCCTATGTAGTGGGCAGTGCGGGAAGGTCCCCAGCATGGGATAGGGGATGGACTCCAGGAGCCTACGGCAAAGGAGGGATCACAGTTGGTGGTTAAGTAAAAAAAAAAAAAAGCAGAGGTCCAAAGAAAGGGGGAAGGGTTCATATGAACATCAGCTGCCAATGGCCCTGCATTAAATTCCCCATTACATGAGGGAACAGCATGGTACTCTCACCATAATTCAATGTTCAGCCATACATCAAGGATTGCAGTCTGTCACACTGCTCACCTCCTGCTTTTACTCACCTACATAAAGCTTGATGCCACTTCTGTTTGTTTTATTTCTACTCATTCTGGTCACTCCTTGTGTAACTCTTTGAGGTTGATTTTTTTGCATTAAACCAGTGCGCTATGTCCCGTACATCCTCCCATTTTCACCAATCATTACCACATTCTTTTGAGTTCTGTGTTTCATGGGCAACTGAACTGGGAGTCCAAAATTGCAATACTTCCTGACCAGTCTTGGAGTTCTTGGAAGTCTAACACTGCAAAGCTTCCTGACCAGTCTTTCTTTCGTTCAAGTTATATGAGAAACAAGTGTAATCCCTAGGTGGAGCTATCCCAAGGAATACTACCCCTGCCTGCATGATTAGGCGCAGGTTGAGGGGCCTGAGCTCGGTAAACGGGTGCCACCACCGGAAGAGTTGGTTTAAGGGTAGCGTAGCTGCTCTGGGTATAGCCTTTCAGGACACTGATACCCCCCAATGGCTTGCACTGGTCAGCAGATAAACAATCACCGTTAATGTCAGACTACAATGTTGAACCCAATCTTGGCACACTTACCACCGAGGCTGGTTCAGCTGCACTGGACCAGGAGACCCCCTGTAAAATGGGACCTGCAATAGAATAGTGCAATGGCAATACAGTATCCCCTCCACAAAGGTACACACTAGCCAAGTTAAATGCAGAAAGAACAGAATCTGTTTTTTTCAGAGAACGTGAACAAGGGTGGGGCAGCAATCTGGCATTTGATTTCCTATCTGATTTAGTCAGGTTAAACATGCATGCACTACGAGTCCCTCTAGCACAGTTACACACACTCTGGATACACAGTTATTACTTAGGCTAGCCTGATGCATTGCCTGGAGTAAGCCGGCACTGCAGTTGTTGTTGGGGCCCTTAGAAAAGAAACAAGCAACGTGCACTTTATCCCACAATTTATATTCCAGAGCCGGATTGCTCAGTTCATAATGATCAACCAAAATAAATCAGATGACACACAATATATACAAACATACAAATCTAACAGTAGAACAGACCAACTGGTCTATCAAAGTCTGCCCAAGTGTGCAGCTAGCACCCCAGATTGCAGCTGCCCCAGCCTCCTCACCCACTGTCCCTCCCATACCTGTCATAGCCTTTGCCCCCAGACCCTTCCTCTTACTTTGTCCCACTCCTTCTTAAAGCTTCCGACATGTTACCACCCCTGCTGGCAGTGCATTCCAGTTAGACACCACCCTCTCAATGAAGTAGTGCCTCCTCATCTCCCTCTTAAATCGTTCCCCCTCCATCCTTAGTCCATGCCCCCTCATCTCCCTATCTTTTCTCAGTTTAAACACCCACTCAGTGCTAGGTTTATTTACCCCCTCAAGTATTTGAATGTTTCAATCATATCCCCCCATCCCTCCTTTCCTCCAGTGTGTACATATTCAGCTCCTGCAGCCTGACTTCATAGTCCTTTCCTTCGATCCCCTTTAACATTTGTGTTGTCCTCCTTTGTACCCCATTCAGTAATTTTATATCTCTCTTCAGGTATTGCCTTCAGTATTGCACACAGTACTCCAAATGCGGTCTGACCAAGGATCTGTATAGAGACAGGATCACATCCCTATGCCTAGATGAGAAACCCCTTGCGATACAACCCAGCATCTTGTTTGCCTTAGCCGCTGTTTTCCTGTATTGGACAGAGTTGTTCATGCTCACTGTTACCAACACCCCAAGGTCCTTCTCCTCCTCAGTGATCCCTAGCCTCACCCCTCCAACCAGTAGTCTCTCCTATGGTTTTTTGCCCTGAAATGCATCACCTTACACGTCTTCACATGGGATCCTAGCTGCCACTTCTCCGACTATGTCTCTAGTTTGGTGAGGTCCTTGTGCAATTGTTTCCATCCATCCTCTTTGTCCACCACCGCCCCCATTTTGGTATAATCTGTGAACAGACTGACCCTGCTCCCAACTCCATGTGGCTATATCGGAGAAAGAGCCCAAATAGCACCAGGCCCAGCACTGAACCCTGTGGCACCCCACTTGTCACTGCTCTGGGTGCCGAGAACTCCCCCCCACAAATGCCCTCTGCACCCTCCCCTGTAACCAGTTCTCTATCCAGTTTGTCAGCTTTTTCTCCACCCCCACAGCAGTCAGCTTCCCTCCAGCCTCCCATGAGGCACTGTATCAGAGGCCTTGCTGAAGTCCAAGTACAGGACATGTACCGCATGACCTCCATCTAGCTCCTTTGTTACTCAGTCATAATTCTCTATTAGGTTTGTTTGACAGGACCTTTCTGAGACAAACCCATGTTGTCACCCATCCTGGAGGCCATTAACCTTGAGGAATGCCACCAGCCTCTCCTTCAGTATAGTCTCCATAAGCTTTCCCAATGTGGAAGTGAGACTGACCAACCAATAGTTTCCTGGCTCTTCCCTAGGCCCATTCCTGTGTATGGGCACCATGTGGGCCACCCTCCAGTCCGGAGGCACACACATCGTTTCCAGGGTGGTGTTGAACAGATCTGCCAGCAGCTCAGCCAACACCTCCGCCATCTCCCTCAGCACTCTGGGGTGGATGCCATCAGGATCTGGTGCCTTGTCTACCCTTAACACCCTCAGCCCCTCTAGCACTCTATTCCCGATGATCATTTTGTCTGTCACCTCCTCCCCCTCTTCATCCACCCCTCCAGTCCATAATGGTAGTGGTCCATCCCTCTCCTTAGTGAAAGCAGAGCAGCAGTATTCATTCAGTATTTCCACTTTATTCTCTCCCTCTTCCACCCATTCCCCTCCCCACTTTATCCATGTGTTCTTTGCACTTCCTCTTTTCCCTGACATATCTAAAAAGGTCCTTCTCCCCTCCCTTTAGGTCCTGTGCTAACCTTAATTCCCTGGAGGCCTTGGCTTTTTTCACCCACCTGGCCACCTCCTTGGACCAACTCCCATAAAGCCTCCTTATCCGCTTCCTTCCTTGTTCTCCTGTACTTCCAATATGCAGCCCTCTTTGCCCTCATGCCCTGCAGCACTTCACTGTTCAGCCAGAATAGTTTTCTGGCTCTGCCCTTCTTACGCCTAGCCCTGGTGCAGGCTACTGTGGCCTCCATTAGCCCGGCTTTAATAACTTCCCACTTTTGCTCTGCATCCATCCCAGGCCTTATATCCTGGAGTCTGCCTTGCAGTATTTCTCCCATCCTCCCAAAGTCCACCCTCCTAAAGTCCACCACCTTCATGCTCATGCTTCCAGTCTCCCTGCCCAACGTGCGTAGGAACCACACTGTTTGGTGGTCACTACCAGCTACTGGGTTCTCAACCCTTACCTCCCCCACTGCCTCACCATTTGCCAGTACCAGGTCCAGTGTGTTACCAAGCCTTGTAGGCCCACTTACCATTTGTGTCAGAAGGCCATCCTGGATTGCATCCAGGAGTACATGCTCCCTGGCACTGTTGGTAGCAGGGGGTGCTCCAGTCAACCCCTGGTAGGTTGAAATCCTCCACCATCACCACACTCCCCCTCCTACACACCCTCCTTATCTGCTCTGCCAACTCCCTAGCCAGTTCCCCCTACTGGGTTGGTGGTCTGTACACCACCCCCAGCCTCAGCTTTCTACCCTTGGAGTCCAGAAGCTGCACCCAAATTGCCTCCGTCCTCCCATCCTCCCCCTCATCCCTCATGCATTTGATCCCTTCTCTCACATAGAGTGCTACCCCTCCTTCCAACTCCTCAGTCCCTCCTATATATACTGTACCCCAGGAGCTAGATCCAAGTCATGGTACTCAGTGGCCCAAGCCTCTGTTACTGCAGCAATATCCACATTCCCCTCTGAGAGGAGTGCCTGAAGTTCTGCAATTTTGTTTCCCAGGCTTCTTGCATTTAGGAGACCACCTTACATCCGTACCCCTCCTTCCTCTTTCCCCTCTTCTCCTTGGTCTGCTCCTCCTCTGGGTAGTCCACACCCTTTTTTCACCTTGTTATTACAGGGTGGTGGTGCCTTCTGCACTTCACACTGGCTACCCTGCATGCCCCTTCCCTGAGTCACTTCACCTCTGTCTTTATCCGTATCTAGGGGGGTGAGCTCACTAGGCTCCCCTATCCGGACCTTTTTACTATCCTCAGTCCTCTTGCCACCCCTCCAGTTTAAATCCACCTTAGTTGATATATACCCCTCAATTCCACCCTTTAGTACTCCCCCCCACTCAAGTGTAGCCTGTCTCCTGCGTTCAAGTCACTATTCCCTCAGAACCTACCCCAGTTTGTTACTAAACCATAATTCTTGGTGTGGCACCATTCTCTCAGCCACTCATTGAACTCCTCTATCCTTCCCTTCTTCCCCATGCTCACACATGGTTCCGGGACTACCTCTGAGAATGCCACCAACTCCCCAACCCCCTCCCTGCCAAGTCGTTTGTACCCACGTGCAACACTAGGTGAGGTTTCTTCCTCCACTTCGATGCGCACTTGAGCAGTGACTGCCCTGCTCTTCCCGTGGTCAACCCAGGAATATATTCAACCCAAATACAATTGTGCCTTTCCCGCATTCCACCCCATCTAGCCCCTTTCAGTATAGAATCCCCCAGCACAAGTAACCCCACTTTTCCTGTCCCTTACCCCTTTCCTCTCTTTTACCCTTTCCTCTACTCCAGAGTTCATACTGCCCTGCTCCTTACACACTCCAGCTGCACCCTCTGTGTCTCCTGCAACTGCTCCCCCCTGTTCCACCTCACTCCCTGTCTCTGCCCTGCTCCTCTCATCCCCCCAATCATCTTACCAGCCTGACTTCTGCCTATTGGGCTTTCCCTATTTATATCCCCTCCACTCCTGCTGATCTCCAACCCCTCCCCTATCCCTTCCATTGCAGATTTTGAGCACCCATTAACCATGACCCACAATGATTTGAGCTTTGTTGCAGGGAACTACCCTGATGGTTACTCACACTACCCAGACCAGAAGGCAGGATTGACAAGATGAAAACCTCAGGATGGTATGCTGTTTGCCAGGGGAAACAGGGCCCACATGATGCACCATGATGGTCGATCCCGTTTGATGGTGTTGGGCAGGAAGCCAAAGTCCCGAGTGAGTCTTTCATTAGATGAATCTCTGCAGCATGAGTGGCAGTCTAGGCTGAGATGGTGAGGCCTAGACCAGGTGAGCAGTTTGGATTGCAGTCCATTTTAGGTACTGGATGCAATGTCCAGCTAGTGCAACACATTCAGGGGGTGTGGGGAACCAAATCGTGACCCACATTACACATTCAGCACAATTATAACCAAAACAGCCACATACCACAGTTCGGATGACAGACTAGTTGCAATAAAGCAGGGTCTCTGAGCAAACCATACACTCTGTGGTTCTCTCCAATTCCTGACTGGCCGATCTCTCCAGGGGCAAGTCTTTCCCCCAGGTGAAATTCACTCTCTCACAATTCAGGATTTTGGTCTCAATAACAGCAATTTGGATAAAGTCCATTATCAGACTGCAGGCTTCTTCACTCTGGAAGATGGTAGCAGGCAGGCCAGACATAGCTTTCCCACCAAATCCCTGCATTACCGTGCAGGAGCAGCTGTGTGCTGTTCCAAGCTGACCAGTTGGAATCTTGGCCACAACACATGAGTCTCAGCGGATCATAGAATATAATTTAATATTTATTTAATGGTTTATGCAGGCAAACATTCTGGGACATTGCCTAGGGTGTGGAAAAGAAATCTGGCAAACAGGGTTTGCAGCATTTGCTGTGCAAGCGTGCTAATGGCAGTCAGGGCAGGCATGGAACAGATCAAAATCTAAACTATAATATAAAAGTGCCCAACAGGGTTAGACTGCGTGCAGAGGGGCAGAGTTGTTCAAGTTGAGCAAAGAATACTGGCAACACCTATCCCCCCTAAACTCTATGCAGTAGATGGGCAGCAATTGGAATCACAAAGGCTATGCAATATCCTCCAGAAGCATGTCTTTCAGTACTGGGGCATTGATTGGTGAAAATATGGCTGTCCTGGGGCAGAGGTATTGATCAAGGGTATAAGACTAGTAATCCCCCAACCCACCTGCTATTCTGTAACAGGGAAGTAATTTGAGGTGCATAGATGGTAATCATCCCCGATCCTCCTGCCATTCAGTGTCTTGGCAGTCACCAGAGCATAAGACTGCAATCCCAGCACCACATAGGACAGGTAGGATGGTGGTGTTCCTTCTGGTGGCTGAGGGTGGAGGCAGCTCTAGCATTGATCAGGCATATCCAACATTGTTCAGATAGCGTGAATGTTGTGCATGCTGGTGTTCCATCATTAGTTCCATTCTATCAAGACTTTGGAAACTTTGTGAATGACAGGGTACAGTACACATTGCAAGTCCATTGGTTGGCAGGATCCACCAATGGGCTTCTAGGTGTACAATAGGTGTCATTCACAGACAGCTCTATCAGCAGGCAGCTGTGGCAGTATGCTGGTGGCTTGAGCTGCCCACTGACATTAGAACCATGCCTTGATGGGGAGTGGGGTGGGCGGGGTGCCTGAGTGGGTGGGGGGATCAACTGATCCACCGGGTTGACTTAAGGGATTACGGTGAATGTGTGATTAGGTCAAGCTGGTGGTGGGGGGGTCAGTTATTATTCCTTTACCACTACAGTGTGCAGTATAAAATCAGAGTGGTGGGCAGGGAAGGGGTTCATATATGTGTTATTTACTGTTGTAGTGTGCAGCATACAATTGGGATGGCAGGCGGAGGGGCACTGGACTGCCAGAGTGGGAAAGCTGCCAACTCCTGTCTGCAGTACAGTGGCCTGCCAGTGGGTGAATACCCACTTAATCTACTTGTTGTAGATTTATCTTGAGAAGACACATCTCCGGACTTTCTCTGGGGATGTGCCTCCACTGTAGATTGTGAATGGGGCTGTGCACCATATGCACGGGCATGCCCCCTGCACAACCCCTCCAGTTGTGCTACATAACATTAAGGGTGGTGTGTGATGCACATCAATCCCTTGGCAGAACTGCACCAGTGCACAAGTTGGGGTTACTCCGGCATATCCCGAGTGTGCTGGATGCATCCTTTTTGTGAATCCTGCCCCTAGAGTGGATCATACTCCTGGACAGGTGAGTCCATTATCAAGTAACTAGTGACTGCAAAATATGCTAAGTTAAAATCTCAAGTAATTAATAACTGAGCCATTGCTTACATTTCAAGTAAAACCACTGAAAATGTTTCTAAGTCATATAAGCAACTAATGCTCAAGCTGGATTATGTTTAGGTAGAAAACTTCAATTAATTCCTAGCTGCAGTATTTTTCAGTCTCATTTCTTAAGTAATGAATAAGTAAACAAAAACAATTTCCAACTAAGTGCTAGATGGCAAAAGTTAAACATTGAGAAAAATTCCTCAACCAATGATCAGGCATAATGCTTAACTTTTTAGTTAGTCATTACCTAATGAAAAGGTAATCACTAGTTATTTGCTAACTTATTTTTTTGTATGGGCTGTCCAGCTTTACAACCTTGTTTTGCAGGATGCCTGAGGTGTTTGAAATGGCATCCTCACATCTGCCAGGGTCTGTAGCTTAGATGAGCATGTGTGGAATTTACACTGAGCATTGGCCAGAATTTCCCATAAGACCTGCCTGGACAGGTGACCTGGAAGCCTTGTTTGCATTCCCTTCCGCATTACAGAACTTATAAAGGGAAAATAACTACATTAACAACAACAACAAAAAAATAGATCAATTTGGTCATATGCCCGTCACCGTGGGGCTCTATTTTGATTCTTCTCTTAGTTTCAAAACTCAGATTGAAAACATGTTTTCTAACATTTGAGCATGCTTAGGCCATTTAAAGCATGCCAGTTATTGTTTAACTGTAGAAGACAGCAAGCACATTTTTAACATTTTAGGTTATGAGGACACCATTTATCATGCTTCTGAAGCTGCTCTAGCTCCTTTCAGTACAGTACTTTATCAACAGTTACATTTTATCTTTAAAGAAAAATGGTACCCTCATCATTGTTTGCTATTTCAAAAGTTAAACTGGCCTCTCTCTGCCTCTAGGAGAGAACTGCATTGGCTTTCCCTGATTTATAAGGCTGTTAATACTCAAACTTATCTATACTTATCTGATTGCTTGATGGTTCCTTCCTACAAGCAGACCTTATGTGAAGTACAGCATTGCTGTTACCTGTTGCCTAAGCATTTATCTGTTTTATTGGTTGAGCAAATTTTTATTTTGTTGTCCCCAATGCCTGGAACAACTTAGCACCACAATTTTTCAGTTTTTTCTAGTCTTTCCTGCTTTAAAAATTCCACAAAACTAAAACTAAATACAGTATGTTAAATACCAAACTGTTATGTACATATTTTGCAATGTGATTGTATGATTTTGTTTCATGTCATTTCATTATTTGTTTAGTACTGTACCATATTAGTTGACATGGGATGTCCTGCAAATGAGATTTTGTGTCTCATATAACCTATCCTGCAATTCTGAACTTTTATATAAAATAAATAAATGCTTGCCTTCCCTGTTCATCTAGTTCTGGATTGAGTCAGGCTGCCAGTTGGGTGGAGAAGGAAAGAGTCTGGCCTCACTGGAGTGGACTGGGCCTAGTGGGTGCATGGGACTTTAGTTTGGGACAAGATAAAGCTGTTAGGCAGCAGCAGAAGACTGAAGGTAAGAGGCATACAGGGGTAGGATGAGAGAGAGAGCGAGAAGGGGACTGCGAGAAATGCTGCAAGTCAGTGTTGGGTCATTTGCACACAATTCATCCTCTCTGGGAAGTGGATATGAATTAGAGGTGGGAGAACCTCAAAAGAAGATTCTGTGTTTCTAAAAGGTTCTGATAAACAACAAAAGGTTTAGATGCTTGTTTGAACCTTTTCCAAATCTTTTAGAACTTTTCTGTGTTACGGTAACTGTTAAAAATAATTTTAAACTGTTTAGTCCACATATCTGTAATTAAGCCCTGTTTAAACAGCATGTCTAATGAAATGAGTGAATGAACCCGTGGATGCGCCTGCTGGAAGTGCCCGTGCCCTGCTGTACTGCTGAACCTCCCACTGAGCACCCCCATTCCCAAGGATGATGATTTGGTTTGAAGGCAGGCAAGTTCCAGGTATCCCACTAGCTGTTATAGCTTAGCAGTTAGAGCACCAGTGTGAATGAATAATATATTTATTTATTTAAAATGTTGGTAACCAGGAGAGGCACACTGAGCCAGGGTTCATTTCCAGGTGCAACCCAGGAGAAGGGGAACAGAACAACAAACACTAAAAAATTACAATCACAGGTTCAGTTGATATTTTGTGGAGCCAAAATATATATAATGTCTAACTTTTACAGCTGTTTCGTAGAGTAAAATGAAGCAGACAGACTAGAACAGCAGAATATGCAGTGGAAGATACATTTACTTAGGTTATAATAAAACTATGGACAAGTTGGGGAGTGTTGGGGACAGGAACAAGGGCCAGATGGGAGAGGCTTAGCAGGTGCTTGAAGGTAGGGAGAGAATAGACCTGCTGGAAGGAAGGAGGGAGACTATTCCAGAGAGAGTTGATGATAGGAGAAGGTAGATTGGCCCACGGCTGAATGTGGATGGGGTACACCAAAGGAGTGAGACTCTCTGGAATGGAGAAGATAGGAAGAGGGACAGGCAGGGGACAGGAGACAGGAGAGGTAGGATGGAAGGGAACCAAGCCAATACTTGTCAATAAAGGAGAGGGAGTGGACCTGGTGGTAGGGGGAAAGACAAGGGATTGACATAGGAATAAAGGGAGCAGTGGTGTGTGTGGAAGGGGGAGTTTGTGGCAAGTTGGCAGAAGGCATGTAGAAGTGTGTCTAACTTGCTCATGGAGGAGGCAGGGGCAGTGCCATAGATGGTGACCATGTATTCAAACATGGGGTGGATGGTTTTGATCACCAACTCATGGTGAATGGCAGGAGAGAGGCAATCCTTGTTGCAATACATAACACCAAGCTTAGGGTGGCATTTTGAGAACACGGAGTCAACATGAACTGAGAAGTCAAGCTTATCACCTAGCCAGACTCCAAGGTATTTAAACACTGGGATGGCATTGAGTTGAGTGCCATCCAGGGGGATGAATACAGTAAGGGACTGAGGTTGGCCAATGTTCATCTAGTTCCAAAGGTCATAGTGACTGGGTTTTTTTTTGGTATTGACCCTCAGTTGACTGGCCCAGAACCAGTTTAATACTCTATTCAGATCCTGCTGGACGGGTGCTTCAATGTTAGGGGTAGAGGGACGTGAGGTGTAGATGATGGTATCATCAGCATGCATGTGGAGATTTGAGGTAGAGCAAACAGATGAGAGGTCATTAATTAAGAGAGGAAGAATAGGACTGGGCCCAGAATGGAGCCTTGAGGGACACCGGCGAGGATAGAGAGGAAGGGGGACAGGACTGAGCCCATCTGGACAGATTGATGCCTGTTTTGAAGGTAGGAGCAGAACCAGTTTACTGTCTGATCTGCCAGACCGACTAAGCACAGTTTATGTAGGAGAAGTTGGTGGGACACCGAATCAAAGGCCTTTGCCAGATCAATGAAGATGGCAGCAGAGATGTGCCCTAGATCCATCCCAGTAAGGATGGGGTCTGTGACTCATAGTAGGGAGGAGGTTGTTGAGTGGCCCTTCCTGAAGCTAGCCTGAAATGGGGGAAGGATGTCTGAGGCAGAGAAGAAATTTGTTATTCTCATGTAAACTAGAGACTCCTGAAGTTTGGGTAGAGAAGGGAGGAGGGATATAGAGTGGTAACTGCCAGGGGAAGCTGGATCACCACCTTTGAAGAGGGGAAGACCTTGGCCTCTTTTGAGCCCTGGGGGACCTTACCATAAGTGAGGGATAGATTCAGGAGGTGTGTGAGTGGAAGAATAATGTCTGGGACAGAGACGCAGAGGAGCAGGGGGTCGATGGCATCAGGACTAAGTTTGCCAGGTTTAAGGACATGAGTGCTTGGTAGACCTCCTGTGGGGAGAAGGGGGGTGAATGAGCAGCCATTTGTGGAGGAGGGGAGGACCAGAGGGTGAAGAGGGGAGGTCAGGGAGAGCACAGGTAGTAAATAACTTGTTAAAGGTGTCAGCGACAGCCATTGGGTCTGAGATCACGGAATCTCCCACAGAGAGTACAGAGGTGACTGCCTGGGGAGTGGGTCAAGTATGGAGTGGATTGATTTCCAAAATCTCTGGGGGGAGTTAATGTTAGAACTCAATAGCAATTAGCAAACCTGTGTTTGATACTGAATTAAACTCCAACAGCCACCCATCGTGTGATTTTGTCAAAAGGCAAGCAAATCCCAGAACTCTCTCTAACCACTTATTTCTGACTTTTTTAGAAGGTAATACTGTGTATTCCTAATAGTTACTTCCATCTCTCAACAGGCACCACTGTGTTTAGAAATGTCTCTCAGTTATGAATGAAGAAGGACCACTATTAAGCAGAATAAGAATGTAAGAAACTGCACCAGCCAATCAGCCAGCCAGCCACCACTTCACTACTGCTACTACTCCCACTTAAGGGGTGAAAACAGAATTACCAGCACTGAGGTCAATCCAGTTAAGGCACATTTACCAAAAAGATCTGCTCAAAAAGAGAGAGACTGATGACTGAGAACAGGGACTTGTCTGCCACAGTTGCTGCCAGTACAGTGTCATGTACTGGCCACACTTTCCCACCCACCCACAGAACAATTATTTGGTCCAAAGGCAGGCAAGTCCCAGATCTCTCTTTGTAACCACTCTCCTGAGTCTGATTTTTTAGAAGGTAATAGACTAGTATGTTTGTATAACTGGTTCTTTTTCTCAACAGTCACAGGCACCATTTTGTTTAGCAATTATGAAGAAGGAATGTATGTTCCACCATTAGGAAGAAACAGAATGTAAGAAAAAGCAGCAGCAACCAGTTACCACTTCAATAGGCAATAAAGCAATCTGTGATGGCAGACCCTGCCTTTCTTAATTTCTGGGCCTGGGAAATTATAATACCCCGAGACTGGAGGCAATAAAGCAACTATGTGACAGTAAACCCTGTGTCTGGTAGAAATGATACCCTGATACATACTAGCATACTAAAATGCCAGCAGATTAGGCCTAAAGGTCTATCAAGTCTGCTCGAAAATCAGCACCTGGTCAGGACACCATTGCTGCCCCCCCCCGCCTCCCCCATGAATCCCCCAGACCCCATCACCATCAGAGTTACACCTCCAGTACCAGCATGCCTCAGCTTTACCTTACCCTTGTACCTGTCCCAGCCACTCTTGAACCCCTCCACTGTACCTACAGCCACCAGTTCTGCAGCCAGTGCATTCCAGGGGTCCACCACCCTCTCAGTGAAGAAGCACCTCCTAGTCTCCCCCTGAGCCTGCCACTGACCAGCCTCATGGAATGCCCTCTTGTGGCCCCTTCCTCCCTCAGCTGGAACACCCTATCTAGGCTGACCTTGTTCACTCTGTTTAGGTACTTAAAGACCTCAATTATATCTTCTCGTCCCTCCTTCTCCTCCAGGGAGTACAAGTTAAACTCCTCCAATCTCTCCTCATAGGATCTCTCACCAAGACCCTGTATCATCCTGGTCACCCTCCTCTGGATCTGCTCCAGGAGTGCAATGTCCCTCTTCAAGTACAGGCACCAAAACTGCACGCAGTACTCCAGGTGCGGTCTAACCAGGCAGTTATACAGAGGGGTAAGCACATCCTGCCTCCGAGGTTATCCCCCTGGCAATGCACCTGAGGTGTTCACGGCTTGGAGTAGCAAGACTCTGGAGAGAGACAGGTAATACATAGGACACTGAAGCTATAACTTTATTACTGTGCGTTTGTGCTTGTGACAGGAGGAGGTATTTGCTTGAAGTGTATCCTCCTATTTCACTGTCACCTCTTGTTATACAGAGAGGACTGTAGGACACTGGTGCTGTCCTCTGCTCTACCACATTTCTACCTACTCCTTATATCAAGACACCTTGCAGAACATCACTTCTCTGAAGTGAAAATGAGGTTTTAGGCTTCTGTTAATGAGCAAAGCCTTGTTTTAACAACTTTTAAATATATTTTGTTTGGTACTGGTATAGCACTGCTCCGGAAACAGGAAGCTACCCAACTTCCAGTTCTAGCGCTACTTGAGGTGCCCCATAGCGAGCGGCGTGAACATGCACAGGGCTGCACGTGACTGCTTGCTGTGGATGACTGGGGTCACTGGTAGGTAACTTTGATTAAGTTAATACTTGGGCATTGGGACTTATTGTCTGTACTCATGGACATCAGGGAGGGCATTGTAACATTAAGCATGGGGGAAGTGGCAATGAGTTGTATCTTATGTGGCAACTTCTGTCTGTAGTCAGGCACAGGATTTGAAGGAGTGAAGTGCCTGCAATGTATAGAGAATGATTCCTTAAAAAACAAAATAAATGAATTAGAAAATGTTATATGGAAATTGCAACAAACAATGGAGCAAATGAAAAACAAAATACAACTACCCTGTACATCTAGGGATACTGTAACCAAAGGCCCTGCTAATCCTACTGATGATTCTCTCAAGAGAAGTAGAGAGGATGACAATGAGGATGACCAGGAATGGAGCCCAGTAATAAATAAAAACAAAAAGAAATAGGGACGTAGATGCATGGAGTTTGATATTCCCCTCCAAAACTCATTTGCCCCATTAATAACCAATGAGGAAATCCCAGAGCAGGTCCCAATTCAGGCAGGTTCCACTATAGAGTAAACTAAGAAACCAAATGGAATACCAGGTCCAGAGGCACCCACAAAATCAGTGCCAAGCAAAACTCCAGCTGACTATTGCCCAAGTGCATCATAATGATTCCATAAGGAAGCTCTCCAATCGCAAGCCCACCAAACAGGACCATGGACATTAATAAAACAGTTTATTGCTAAAACTGATGCCAGTAATAATAGGAAATCAAGTTCCCAAGTAAGAACTGAGAAGCCACAGGATGACATACAAGAAATGGAAACTGAGCATTCAGATAGTCCCAATCTACAAAATGTGGAAAGGCAGGTTATAGAGTTAAGTGACTATTATTAAATATATAGATGGTATAGTTTGCAAAGAAGATAAACAGACCAGGACGTGCTCTAGTTTAGAGGAGCCTGGATATGGGACATAGAGAGAGTGGTTCTCAATATCCTAAAAACACTGGAACTAATCCACTAGTTATAGTACACATAGGAAAAAATGATATCAAGAAATTTACCATCGATGATATCAAAAACAGCTTGATATCACTAGTGGAAACCCTAAATAAATCAGGATGGGAGATCTGTATCTATGAGATCCTGCCAGTTACATTTGCAAATGCATATTACACAAAAAATCAAAACCACAAATAATTGGTTGAGGACGTGGTGCCTTAAAAAGAAAGTAAAGTGTACTGGGAAAAATTTCAGCATGATCACTCGTTCTGCTGGGATGGACTTCATTTAAGTAAAAAGAGCAGCCACGCCTTGGGCAAGAGTTTTGTTACTGAAATATCCAGATGTTTAAACTGATAAGGGAGGGGCAAACGGGCAGATAGTGCAACAAAGGAATGGTTTAAAATTCCTAATGGGAAATGCCCGCAGCCTAAACATTATTAAGATAACTGAGTTTACTGAACTTTTGCACCAGCAGAATATTGATATAGCAGCCATTTCAGAGACATGGTGGGACAGTATATGATCAAAAGTTATTAAAAATCATTAAAGAACTATCACAATTTACCAGGAATTGCCTAGAGTAATTTGACTGCCACAACCAAAACAGAATCATTAAACTTGGACACTTTTCTTGCACTGGGCTTGGAACAAATCATTACAAATCATTACTGAGCCCACTAAGGAACATAATATCTTAGATCTAGTCCTTACTGATATCCCCTTAGACATCTCAGAACCAATAATATCAGTCCCCATAGGGACTAGTGACCACAATGTGATCCTATTTAAGATAAAGAGGTGAAAACTGTCAAAAATATTACCTATAAATACAACCATACAAAAGGTGATTATCAAAAAATCAATAATGCTCTACAAACCTATGATCAGGAAGTAATGATGGCTGATCTATCTACTAATGACAGCTGGAACAGTCACCAAAAAAGGGCCTCACACTCAAGTGTGGGGCTAATCTCAATGTGCACTTTGTGTACAAAAACATATTAGTTTACTTACTGCTTAAAGGGAATCCATGTCGCCTTATGAAATTATTGTAATGGTTACTATGAGGATCCAATATGTAAATTGCAGGGTTATATTTAGAAATTGTTTCCAGTAAGACAGAAAAATGCTTTTTAAATAGGGATGTGAAGGCATCCATTTTGAGGACAGGAAAGGTGTTGTGATGATGCACATTTGAGCAGACTTGATAGACCTCTAGGCCTTTATCTGCTGGCAAATTTCGTATGTTCGTATGATGTCACTGTCTCACCAGTGTTAAGTGTGCAGTGCAGCAGGTGATAACAGTTTGACTGTGCTGTCTGGGATTATATTATATTCTAAGGAACACCCAGGATTTTATGTTTGGCAGAGTGCAAGAACAAAAAATCCAGTGCTTATCTTCATGATAGAATAGGATCCCTGTTTGTAGGAGCAGTTTGTTTTCACCTGCTTAATTACATACTGATAGAGCTGGTGAGGCAGTGACATCTTCACAGCACCCTTCCTGTCCACAAAATGGATGCCTCCACATCACAATTTTATATGTATTTTTCTGTCTCACTGAAAACATTTTCTAAATATAACCTAGCACTTTACATACTTGATCCTCATAGTAACCTTCACAATAATGTCATAAGGAAACATATAGATTCCCTTTAATGTAGTATAATAGATTGTATTAAACTAATTTAGTTTACTTCTAGGCTGACATCCTCTTTTACTACAAATCACATAATCCCCTGCTGCTGACATCAAAACAGTAGGCAGCAGTGGGAGATTCAGTAGTCTACAGTGTATGTTAGAGTTTTTATTATACAGTATTCCATTAAATGTTTTCTGGTTCAGCTTCTCCAGGGGCTATGTACAGTCACTTGTAACTGTACTTAGTCCAGGGAAGACATCTGGGCCAGCAAAAAGAGGAAAAAAAGATTAGAGCTTAAATAAACTCTAAAATGTATTGCTGGCTACAGATTGTCCCACTGCTGCCTGCTGCTCTGATGTCAGCAGCAGGGGATTCTGGGATTTGTACTAACAGAAGATGTCAGCTTAGAAGTAGACAAAATTAGTCTGATACAATCTACTGTACTACCATGAACAGTAAGTAAACCAAAATGCTTTTGCACACAAAGTGCACACTGGGCAGACAGCCCAACACGAGTATGAGATCATTTGTGGTAACTATTCCCCTCTAAAGTGGATGCACTCTGCTGCATCTCCCATTCCTCTCTATACTCATCAGTGCCAAAACTAACATTTATAGTATACCAGTACTGGATAACTGATTGTGACACACACACAAAGTTACACCTCATCATCAGGTACTGGCATGCTATAAATGTCAGTTTTGGCACTGATGAGAGGCCTGGAGAGGAAATGCACTTTAATTTGTGAATGCATAGTACTGTTACTGATACACTATAGCAGTCAACACCTTCCAGAATTAAAAGCCACTTATCAGAACCGATCCAAACCAGAAAACCAGTTTGGAAGCAGCTCAACTGACAGTAATGCTGTTGGTTCTGGGGTGGTGGTTCTGATTCTTCCTGAAGTAGTTCACCCACCTCCAGTATGAATCAAGCTTAGCTGCTCTATTTACAGTGAGCTTATGAGCACCACATATTCTTATGGACTTGTCTGGTTTAATGACAGGAACCACTGCTGCTGCCAGTCTAAAAATTGCACTGGTCTAATTATTCCAAGTTCTTCAAGTCTACATAACCCAGCCTCCAACTTTTCCTTAATCGGGTACAGTACCCATTTAGCCTTGAAAAATATGGGAGTTGCCTATGGGTAAATGTATATCTGGGCCTGTAAGACTTTAGGCTTCCTCAAGTTCTCTTTGTAAGTACCCTCATGCAGTGGTGGCCAGAGATAAGTAGTGATATACAGTATCTAGATACAGTATATCACTGTGAAATCACAGCAAAATAAATGGTATTTTGTTGAGGTGTATCTAAATATACTGGGCTCGATTTTCAGTTGATCTCTAGACTGACACACAGTGCACCAATCCATAGCTGTGGCAAATTCTGGGTGCATCAGGGACCCTGTACCTTATTCTATAGAAAAGGAGGTCCCTGAGAGTTGCCACAGCTACAGTGTTGCAGCAAATCTTTGGTACACCAGAGATGTCTGATGGTGGGTCCCTAAGCCCCTTCAGCCTGGCACAACCTTGGTGCAGCTGTGAAGTGTGGGGGGGCCTGCAAACTGAGGACCAGGGCAGAGGAACCAAGGGGGGGTGCCACAGTGGTCAATATGGGTTTGGCAGCAGTGGCAGTGTTCAGAGGTGGCACCTGTTAGAGGTGCCAAAGCCAGTGGGACAGAGTTGCTAGGGCTAGATACACTGAGGCAGGCATGGATGGACACTGACCCAAAGCCCCAGGTGGCAACAGCCCTGGCATCTTCCCCAGTGAAAGATGACTATTTGTTCCCGGACAAAATGTCACGGAGAAAATAGTGCGGGATAAAAAGGTGAGTGGTCAAATTAATGTTACATTTAAAAGTCACGTCTCACATATAGTCACAGACTAAATGTCACCCATCTGAAATTACGGGTGAAATCGCAACTTACTATGCAGCTCACAGCGTGTAGTCACAGTGTGTAGGTATGTCTGCTAGTCATAGCATGGTTTTGTAGCATATGAAATGGGGATCAGTATGCAGCTCACAGCTCGTAGTCACAGTGGGGAGGTTTGGGACCTCTGTATGTCTGGAGCGTTTTGTGAATCAGTGCTTGTGCTTCACACTGGGTGAACTTCTGCTTAGCTGTATGCAGCTCACAGCTGTATGTCTGCTGCTCATAGCATGGTTTTGGAGCATTTTGTGAATCAGTACTTGTGCTTCACACTGGCTGAACTGCTTTGAAAAAACTTAAGGTAGACAGTCTCACTACGTCTGGTGTATAAGTAATTATCAAGTGCAAGCTTCGGCCTGCCTTTCTGACTCTGAATGAACTGCATATCAACAGAAAATACCGATGAAGTGCATTGCGTCCTTAAATTGAATACTCACAGGTGAGACTAATTAATTATGTGATGCAACTGAGCTAATTAGATTACCATAGTAACATGCATTCAAGAGGTGTGCCAACATAAGTTGTATGTATGCCGCCGATCGAATTAAAACAATGTTACTGACACTGGAAAATAGGACAATATGTCAGCCTGATCATTCTGAACTATTGTCATAAGTTGTATGTATGCCGCCGATCGAATTATATCGCACCTTGTAAGCTTTATACATAAAACAGAATGTGTAAAGTCTAAAGGCAAACAGAAAGCACCAAAAGTGGTATAGAACAAATATAAAGAAATGTACCCCTTGAACAAGATCCATGTAGGAGCGAAATGCAGGAGAAGAATAAAAAAGATTTAAACTGCACTTGAAAGTATTTATCCATTTTTGTGAGATATGGTACAATATTAACCTTAAAACAGCATCACTATTTAACTCATTGCCTCCACAGGCTCACTCTCAGATTACACCACTTGCCTCCTGAATCTCCTGTATACTTTTAACATTGAATCCTGGGCCTTTCTAAGCAAATCAAGCCATAGTTAGCATGTCACAAACAAATGCTAATAGCTCAATAACCGTACATGCTAGCCACAAAGTATGAGTGGCTGAGTTATTCAGCACAAAATTGCCTTTCCAATGGTGGTATGCATGTAATAATAAGTAATTTACTTTTTTTCTATGCTGGTCAAAACTGTAAAAAAAAAAAAAATTTCACGAAAAAAGGCAACATAAGCCATTTTTTGTTGGAAAATACGTCAAATATCAACACAAAAATAAACATACATACATTACATGGTGTTTTACTATTATGTTTGTTAAAAAAAGATATCTTTTTACTATGAAACATAATTTTTCCCCATTTTTGTCAAGGTGGTTTGGTTAGATTTGAGAGGTGACTCTCAACCACACACACCATATCATAAACAAATGCACATAACTCCAAAAGTACACATGATACACACAAAGTATCAGCATGAAAGATGATCAGCGCAACATTGCTTTTCCAACTACGCTATGCGATCAATTCTAATCAATACTGTGCACGTGGGGGTGTCCAATAAAGTCCAGAAAGCAGTCAGGATCCAATACTTTGAAATTTATTAGAAGCAGAAAAAAATAAAATGAACTTAAAGCGGAACTTGTACATAACTTAAAAAAAAACATGAGGCACAGGAAATCATATCTTTAACAAGAAATAAAAATTCCTTCCAAAAAGGCACCTAGAATCTGACTAGGCATCTGGTAGGTTTGCCTTTCTACCACACACTGACTCAACATTTCACATTCACTCTGCTTTTATACAAGTGGAGGAGCACATGACCTAGTTAACTCCTCCCTCAACTTGCATCATAAAAGTGGGTCAACAAGGGCCGCCCAGTCCTATAAGGAGTTTGGACTGAGAGGAGGCTGGAAGCACTTTACAAGTAAGTTGTTAGTCTATGTTTTTATTGTACCACATTAGGAGACTTTGGTCCTTTTAAGATAAACATTTTCATCTCTCTCCTTTTAAATGTGGCATGCATTGCCTTTTCTCTTTTAAAAGTACTATTTTAACCTTTTTGATGAAAGGAACAAACAAACGCCACTTTTCAAATGATTCTCAGTTAACATTCTGAGATATACCATAACTCTGAGCTTCTCATACTAAAAACTAGCAAAAAGGCTGTTAACTTGTTCATAATTTCACCAGATAATGAAAACGCCATAACAACCTCTTTTTCCGGTGTCTTCGCACATTCGCACGATCGCACGATCACACAGTCGCACGATCGTACGATTGCACAGTCGCACTGCGCGAACGTGCGCACATTCGAGAAGGAAAATTAATCTATGCAGCTTGTACTGCAAGCACAGAACGTTCTGAACATTGGGGCTTTAAATATTTAAAGAAAACGAGCTGGAATTAAGGAAAGGGACAGAAAGACTGCTCAAAGGTGGCAAGCTTGAGTAGGGGAATGACAGAAAAGAAGTGATAGTGAAAGGAAGAAACAGGATACAGAAGACTGTTGCAGCAGATTTTTCTTAAAGGAACCAATATTTTAGCCCACAATGTTCTCAAACCACCTCCAATACACAGGCAGCTAATTACATATACTCTGTAACCATATGAGCATATCAGTGTTTTGGTGGGGGTCACTGACCCTACCACATTCCTCCCCACTCAAGATTAAAACTAGTAGTTTTCACTACTTGCAATAGCATGTAGATCTTTTTTATAAACAAAAAGAGATGGAGCTTTAGCCCAACCACTCCCAAAGCTCCACCTCGGGGCCCTTTAAGATTCTCTTTTTACTTAAATACAATGCATTCTCAAAATACAAATATATTCATTCCCCGAGGTCTACATTTGATTCTACCATTATGTCTGCTCCAAAGCGAGACAAGAAGTCAACATTACTATTAGCGGTTCCAGCTCTATGATTAACAGAGAATTTATACGGTTGCAATGTTAGATACCATCTCATAACCCTTGGATTACTATCTTTCATGTTATGTATCCATCGTAATGGATTATGATCTGTCCATACTGTAAATTGAGTTCCCCATAAATAATATCGTAAGGACTCTATGGCCCATTTGAGTGCCAAACACTCTTTTTCTATTGTGGAGTACTTGGTTTCCCTGACATGTAATTTACGGCTAATGTACAGTACAGGATGTTCTTCTCCATGGTGGATTTGAGATAACACAGCTCCCAATCCAACATTAGAAGCATCCATCTGTAACAAAAACAGTTTATCAAAATCAGGACTTTTTAACACTGGGGAAGAACAAAGTATCGCTTTTATGGCAAGAAATGATTCTTCACATTCTGAATTCCAGATTACTTTTGAGGGCTTGTTCTTTTTTGTTAATTCAATTAGAGGGCTAGCTAAAGTAGCAAATTGAGGCACAAAACGTCTATAATAGCCTGCTAGGCCTAAAAATGAACGCACATGTTTTTTTGTGAGGGGATGAGGACTCTTGGCTACGGTGTCCACCTTCCCTACCTCTGGTTTTACCTGCCCATTACCAATTATAAATCCCAAATACCGGGCTTCCTCCATAGCAAAGGAACATTTATTGGGGTTGATGGTGAGACCAGCTTGTTTTATAGTCTTTAAAACAGCAGTAAGGTGTTTAACATGGTCGTTCCATGTTGGACTGTAAATGATTACGTCATCTAAATAAGCTGCACTATATCCAACATGAGGTCTCAAGAGTTTATCCATCAACCTTTGAAAACTAGCTGGGGCTCCGTGAAGTCCAAATGGCATCACTGTAAACTGAAAAGACCCCAAAGGAGTGCAAAAAGCGTTTTTTTCTTTTGATGCTTCCTCAAGCGGAATTTGCCAGTATCCTTTAGTTAAATCAAGTATACTAACATATCTCGCTTGCCCAAGTTGGTCAATGATGTCATCTATACGGGGCACTGGATATCCATCAAACTTTGATATTGCGTTGAGTTTTCGGAAGTCTAAACAAATTCTTATCCCTCCCTCTTTTTTAGGGACAAGAACCACAGAAAATGCCCATTCGCTATTAGCTTCTTCTATAATACCCATTTCTTTCATTCTTTCTATCTCTGTGATGACTTCTTGTTTTAATTTCTCAGGAATCCGATAGGGCTTTACTCTAATGGGTGTGTTTTAAAATGTATGGATCTGATGACATATTTCCATAGTTTTCCCTGGGACTGTTGTAAAGGTATCAGGAAACTGACTTAGAACGTGGGCTAGGTCTTGTTTTTGACTGTCTAATAAAGAAGGGTTTATTGTCAAATCTTTAGACAATTGTTCTCCTTCCAGTCTATCATATGCCAGCTCCATCTCATTGTCCAATGGGTTGGAACATACATACATGACTTCAGTAGGCCTATCATGCCATCTTTTCAATAAATTGGCATGGTACACTTTTAGTTTTTGTTTTCTGTCTGGTACTTCCACCAAATACGTAGTGGGGCTAATTTGTTTCTGTATCACATAGGGCCCTTGCCATTTCATAGTTAACTTATTTTCAGTGGTTGGAAGTAACAATAAGACACGATCCCCACAGTTGAAGTGTTTTTCACCCACCCCTATGTCATATCTTTCTTTCTGATAGTCTTGCTTAAGTTGATTCTGTTCTTGCGCAACCTGAGTATACTTTGCTATTCTTTTACGTAGCTGCATAACATAGTCAAGGGTAGTAGGATTTTTCCAGGTAGTAATATCCTCCCACTGTTCCTTAACTACGTCTAGGAGACCTCTAGGATTCCTACCATATAATAGTTCAAATGGTGAGAACCCAGTCGATGCTTGAGGTACCTCACGATATGCAAAAAGTAGCAGTGGCAGATATAGGTCCCAGTGTATGCCCTCATCTTCCACATATTTTTGTACCATCTTCTTCAGTGTTTTGTTGAAATGCTCGACCAAGCCATCAGTCTGGGGATGGTATGGAGATGTGTAGACAGCTTCTACCCCCCAGAGCTTGGTAGAGACGTTTCAAAATGGCTGAACAGAAATTGGTTCCCCTATCTGTTAAGATAACTTTTGGTATGCCCACTCTGCTAAATACCTTGAGCAACTCTTCTGCTATTTTATCCACTGTTATTGTGCGCGTAGAGGAATAGCCTCAGGATATTTTGTAGCATAGTCACACAACACAAGGGCAAACCTGTTGCCTTTAGTACTTTTGGGGAGAGGTCCTATAATATCCATGGCCAATCTTTCAAAGGGCATAGCAACCAATGATAAAGGCTGAAGAGGAACTTTGTCCTTTCTTGTAACCGGCGCCACCCTTTGGCACTGGCTGCAACTTTTGCAATATTCAGCCACTTGATCATGAATGCCAGGCCAAAAGAATCTATATAGTAACCTTTTTAAGGTCCTATCCCTTCCTGCATGTCCCCCACATGGTACATCATGCGCCAAGAATATTAATTGTTCTCTATACTGACTAGGAACCACCAGTTGATCTACCATTTCCCCAGTTTTTGGATTTTGGCAAACTCTATACAATTTTTCCTGTTGCAACTTATACATTGGAGGTGAACCTTCCACCCCATCAGCAATAACCTGGGAAAACAAAGGGGTTAGCGTAGGGTCATTCTTTTGGTCACTGATAAAAGAGTCTAACTTTACAGTTTTTACCATGGCATCATCACAACCTAAGTCCTTTGTTTTATTCCATGTCCATTTTTCTAGTCTCTTTTGTTTTTTTGTTTTAACAGTTTTTCCAGGAACATCAAATAAGGCATCATCAAAAGGAAACAGTTCACTGTCTATTTGTTCCTGAGATGCTTGAGATCGTGTAGCCACAGCAGATATGGAAGAAGAGGCAGTCAATAAATTGTTAAATACAGGAAAGTCATGTCCCAATATCACAGGTACAGGTAGTCTAGGAACCATGCCTATCTTCAGATGATGTGCCATGCCTGATGCAGTAATAGTAGCTTCTTGTACAGGATAGAAATGAGTGTCCCCATGAACACAAGTCACCCCAGTTTTCTCCGAGTGTTTCTTTATAAGAGCACCACTGAGTAAATCAGCATGTACCAGGGTTTGCTTACTTCCTGAATCAATTAGTGCCATCACATCCTGTCCTCCAACATTAACAGACACAGTATATTGCCCCCAGTTTTCTAAGGCCAGATGAGAAGGATCAGATTTTTTCTTGGGGCAGAATCTAGCGATGTGTCCCTTGGTCTGACACTCGTGGCAAATAATATCTGAGTTAAATGTTCTCATACTTTTTCTTTCCTCTTTCATCTTAGTAGAAGGACCAGTGGGTGGATGTTTTATTAATACTTGGGAAGTATTTGTCCCATGAGACCCTTTCTGACGTTGTGGGTGAGCTGTAATATAATCTTCAGCTAAACTGATAGCTCTTTCTACTGTGTCAGGTCGATGTTCTCTTACCCACATTTGAACCTCATAAGGTAGTATTTTTACAAATTGTTCTAACACAACTGACTCGATCACTTGATGTATGGTACGAGTTGCAGGTTGTAGCCATTTAGCAGTGTCAGTGGCTCAGTAGGTAGCACACTCGCCTCTGAGGCCGGGAGATCAGAGGGCTGTGGGTTCAGTTCCCACATCTGGCACTTGGGTTAATATCCCAGTACTGACACTGTAGTGCAGCATAAGAGGGTGCTGCACTTCTGAGGTGCCGTCTTTTGGATGAGACGTTAAACCGAGGTCCCATCTGCCTGGATTGGTGGTAGTTCAGGTGGATATTAAAGATCCCATGGCACTTATCGAAAAGAGTAGGGGAATTTCCCTGGTGTCCTGGCCAAATTTCCCTCATTCACTAAAAATACCACCAACAGCTTAATCTGATTCAAGGTCAGTTGGCAATCATATGTATCCCCCTCCCCCGGGTCATGCCTGAAAATAGGCAGGATTTGTCTAGTGCACTTACCCGGTCAACAAAAGCTAAATAAATAAATTTTGTGCATAGGTCTTGCAATTGAGTGAAAGCTTCTTGTGGGGACTCAACAGTATGATATCTGAATGCTCGAAACCTTTGACGATAAGTCTCTGTACAGATGTCATACCTTTTTAATATTGCTTGTTTAACATGATCATAGTTGGTAACATTTCCAGGTTCTATGTGACTATAAGCTAGCTGAGCCTTGCCTGTGAGATATGGGGCTAAACGAATAACCCACTGATCCCTAGGCCACCCAAATGCTGTTGCCACTCTTTCAAATGTTGTAATGTATGCTTCAATATCATCACTGTCCATTAGTCTGGAAATTTTAATGTCCTTTGGGACCCCACTAGGTAAAATAGGCCTAGTAGTTCCAATAGCCTGAATAGCCTTAAGAGTCTCCACCCACCTGGTCTCATTTTGTAGACGGTCTCTCTCATTTTGTAGACGGTCTCTCTCTCTCTGCTTCTTCAGATCGAGCTGTCTCACACATAACCATCTCAGCAAATCATGTACTTTGGAAGGGGCTCCTCCTCCTCCTCTTTGACATCTTTGCCCCCAATAGCTTCTTCTGCTACCTTTGGTTTACCAGTCTCTTTCCTTCTGACATCACTCAATCCAGCTGCTAGGGGTAGTTGAAATTTGTCCACCATGGTTCTGGTCCATGTACCTTCCACTGCAGACATTTCTGCTTTCTCCATCTTCTTCTGCTCCTCCATAATGACTCTGGACAATATCCATAAGAAAGGTGGCTCTCCTTCCCTTGTGATCCCACTTCTGACACCAAATGTGCACGTGGGGGGTGTCCAATAAAGTCCAGAAAGCAGTCAGGATCCAATACTTTGAAATTTATTAGAAGCAGAAAAAAATAAAATGAACTTAAAGTGGAACTTGTACATAACTTTAAAAAAACCATAAGGCACAGGAAATCATATCTTTAACAAGAAATAAAAATTCCTGCCAAAAAGGCACCTAGAATCTGGCTAGGCATCTGGTAGGCTTGCCTTCCTACCACACACTGACTCAACAGTTCACATTCACTCTGCTTTTATACAAGTGGAGGAGCACATGACCTAGTTAACTCCTCCCTCAACTTGCATCATAAAAGTGGGTCAACAAGGGCCGCCCCAGTCCTAGAAGGAGTTTGGACTGAGAGAAGGCTGGAAGCACTTTACAAGTAAGTTGTTAGTCTATGTTTTTATTGTACCACATTAGGAGACTTTGGTCCTTTTAAGATAAACATTTTCATCTCTCTCCTTTTAAATGTGGCATGCATTGCCTTTTCTCTTTTAAAAGTACTATTTTAACCTTTTTGATGAAAGGAACAAACAAACGTCACTTTTCAAATGATTCTCAGTTAACATTCTGAGATATACCATAACTCTGAGCTTCTCATACTAAAAACTAGCAAAAAGGCTGTTAACTTGTTCATAATTTCACCAGATAATGAAAACGCCATAACAACCTCTTTTTCCGGCATCTTCGCACATTCGCATGATCGCACGATCGCACGATTGCACGATCGCACAGTCGCACTGCGCGAACGTGTGCACATTCGAGAAGGAAAATTAATCTATGCAGCTTGTACTGCAAGCACAGAACGTTCTGAACATTGGGGCTTTAAATATTTAAAGAAAATGAGCTGGAATTAAGGAAAGGGACAGAAAGACTGCTCAAAGGTGGCCAAGCTTGAGTAGGGGAATGACAGAAAAGGAGTGATAGTGAAAGGAAGAAACAGGATACAGAAGACCGTTGCAACAGATTTTCTTAAAGGAACCAATATTTTAGCCCACAATGTTCTCAAACCACCTCCAATACACAGGCAGGTAATTACATATGCTCTGTAACCATATGAGCATATCAGTGTTTTGGGGGGGTCACTGACCCTACAAATACGTTTTTTTTTATGCCTGCTGAAGTGTCAAAAAACTGCGTTTTATTAAAGCTGCTTAGGTGAGTCTTGATGGAAAAAATGTTAGCCATTCACACCATACCATAAACAAATGTAAATAGCTCCTAAAGTATACATGATACACACAAAGTATCAGCATGAAAGTTGTTTAGTACAAAATTGCCTTTCCCATGGTGCTACACAATCAATTGTAATATATATACTTTTTTTTATACCCGCTGAAGTGGCAAAAAGTGCATTTTATTCAGCTGCTTAACTTGACAAGCTGCCAAGCTTGACGAACAACTGTGAACACACCTGCCTTTACCTTTACAGCACACACAAACAAATGTGCATAACTTTTCATTTATATGTCAAGTCATGTTTATTTAAAAAGACGCCCAATCCCAAGGGCTCTGGGCGCCGCACAATTAAAAAGAGAAGTAGAGAAGAATTTATAGCATTTCATGCCATATAAATACATAAAAGAATAAAACACATATACATAATCATAATCAAACCCCAAAAGCATGTGAGAATAGATAAGTCGAAAGACAAAGTATCATCAGATAACTTCTGCAGCACAAATAACCTTGCTAACCTTGCTAATGGGTCCAAGCATTCAGTTATAATCAATTTTTTTTGTACTACCGGAAAAACAAATTCAGTTTTCTGAAACTAAAAGCAGTTATTATACAATAGGAGTGAGCAAAAAAAGTATTCTCACTGCAGTATGAAAACTCCAGATGTCACAATGTCTCTAGATATCTTCACATATCACACTGTAATTCTCCATATGTTACTGATTACTACCAAAACCCAGTACAAAACACTCCTATTGTATGAAAGCACTGTAATGGCCAGGTGTAACGATACAGACTAGATCTGAACTCATTGCAAGTGAACTCAGGCAACTCATTTGTGTCATCGCTACGCTCCATCATTCGTTCATGCTATTCCACTAGCTCACTTGCCAAGCATTCAGATATATTCTGCATCACACCCCTAGCCATCATGTACTCCTTTAGTCCTTTAGTACAAAAGACCAATCTTTCATGTCTTTCTAGCGCACCAACATATGCAATGACATTCACAGTTTAGTCCCAGATATCAGAAGGTGCACGGCGGCACACTCTTTCATACACCCACATGTAAGAATGAGCACATCACAACACATACAAGCATGTGCACGGCGGCACCCATGTTATTTGGTACAATGCCCACAAGTCACAACACAGAAAACCGAATGTCAACAAATATTATGTCGACAAAATTATTACAATCACCACAATTTCATTTTTCTTACCTTTTCAGATGGCGTCCCATGAGGATGTCACTGCACTGAAGCGCTTTCAACATCCTCACCTGGTGGCGTTCCAACCTCTCCTCTGTTGTCTGTCATCTTTCTGTAAATAAAGTAGTTCCATCCTCTCGTCTGTGTCATCCTTCCGTAAATAAAGTTTTTTCATCCTCTCCACTGTTGTCTGTGTCATTTTTATAAAAGGAAAAAAAAAATGTCCTCCCTCTACCCAGCTGTCTTTGCCGTCCTATGATGAGAAAATAAAAAATTAGTTACAACCAATTGTCTGTAGTCTGTGTCAGATATTTGCCTTTACAAAGTCATCTAGCTGTGCTGCTGTAGTCCTCTGTGGCAAATTTGTAGTCTTCTGTGGTCCTCTGCTGTTCACTCGCTGTGTTCCACTCAACTTCCAGCTTCACATAAATGTGGGACCACCACCTATGCGTGTCTCTCCACTCCATGCACTGCAGCAGCTGAAGGTTATTGGGAACATAGTCTATTTGGTGTCTTCCGGTTTTCATCCTCCCCGGGCAGGACTTTGCGTCAACCACATATTCAGCGCCACGCACAAAGACAGAAGATTCAGCATTTATATAGTGCTTTTCGTACACAGTGTATCCCAAAGCGCTTTACAAGCAATGTTAGACTGGTAGTGAAGTGACTGAATGTGTAGCGGTGTAGTGGTGGCCATATGGCACCTTATCCATCCACAGCCTGGACAATTGCATGAACCAGTTTTATGGGAAGGGGACGGTTGGCCATGACACCATGAATGTTCCCTTCTCTTTGCGAATAGTGCCCTGGGTTTTTTTACTTCCACCTGGACACCCACCATGATGGGTAGAATGGATCTGAACGATGGCACACCTCAGAAGCACTGCACCCCGGCCCCCAATACTGCACTTGAAGAATGATCATTTTTAAGTGCAAGTCCAATCCCGGTGTGGGACGAGAACCCACGACCCTCTGGCCCAGAGGTGCATTAGCTACCAACTGAGCCACACCGACACCTCTTGGTGTCACAATGGACAGCGCAAAAAAACAGAACAGCCAACGGGGAAGCCAAATGAAAATAAAAAATACTGAGCTAAAACCTCCACTCCACATAAATTATACTGAAAGTGGTACTGGAGACAACCAGGCACACTGGCATAGTCACTTGTCACTCTTTATTTCTGAAGTTTTGTTTTGTATTCCTTTTGGTCCTTTGAGTCATAACAATTCTCTGTCTGCCAACCGACACATCAACCCCTATGGCACCACACCAGCACATCATCATTGCGATCGCTCAATGAAAACACTGTCAGTACACTAACAGATGATGTGGTGGGTGGCCATTACAGATATGTCTGCAGTCAGGCAGAGTGCTGCTATGCTCATCACACATAACGGCAGGTGACAGCAGTTCCGGACTGACCAAAAAAGAAAGCAAAGTACTTCAGTTACAATGAGGTGATGGCTGACTCCCAAAGGAAAGCAACTTTCAGCCCTCCACTACCACTTTCAGTTGGCCCCCTTGGTCTGGCAAGTGGAAATATCCTCACACTATCATCCACTGTGTGAAGCCACACTCGCAACTCTTTCTGAACACACCCACTTTTCTCTCACCAACCGTCAACTCCAAAGTAACGTTTCCGTCACTTTTCCCCTTTACTTTCACTCACCAGACCTCTTTCAGCTCAGTCTTTTTCTTTTTCATTTGGTGCAGCCCATTCAATCACTGGCATGTCACTGCAGTATGACTGAAACACCAACAGGCCTTACCTATTTTCAACAACAATGCACGAAAAAACGTTTCCCGCCTATGAAACTGCATCTCTGTGAAACACCAACGGGCATAACCTTGTTTAACCAACAACGTGCGGCAATCCATTTAATGCCTATGACACCGTGTCTGACATTCAGTGTCACACGACTCACAAAACTCTATGGTCTCTCACAAACTCTCAATCTCTCTCTCTCTCTCTCTCGGTCGCTGGTCTCTCTCTCTCTCTCGCCGTTCTCTCTCTCGGTTGCTGCTCTCTCTCTCAGTCACCGGTCTCTCTCTCTCTCTCTCGGTCACTGGTCTCTCTCTCTCTCTCTCACCATTCTCTCTCTCTCGGTCGCAGGTCTCTCTCTCTCTCTCTCTCTCGCTTCTCTCTCTCGCTTCTCTCTCTCGGTCACCGGTCTCTCTCTCTGCACTTCTCTCTCTTCGATGCTTGGTCTCTCTCTCTCTCGGTCACCGGTCTCTCTCTCATCTCGGTCTCTCTTTCGTCGCCGTCTCTCTCGGTCCGCTCTCTCGGTCACCATCTCTCTCCCTCTCTCGCCTGTCTCTCTGGTTGCGCTCTCTCTCAGTCACTGGTCTCTCTCTCTCTCTCTCGGTCACGGTCTCTCTCTCTCTCTCTCGCCGTTCTCTCTCTCTCGGGTTGCGGTCTCTATCTCGGTTGCCAGTCTCTCTCTCTCTCTCTGTCTTTTGTGTCGCAAGAGTGATCCTTGTTATAAGTAGTTGTGATACTCTGGAAAGCAATCAACACAGAGGTGTACATTGCACATGCGGCATATATATGATGGTTCAGCGCGCTTCTTTTTCAGTGCACAATTTCTGCACCTACCCTTCTTCACTTTCACCGGGTAGTGTGGTCCAGCAGAAGTAGGATCCTGCTCAGTTACAGCAACTGGGGCACTTTGTCTCCTATTGGTGAACCCTTTCAGCAGATGCTCCGAGATGGCAATGCAAAAATTTTGCTGCCTATGCTTGTTCACCCTCCCGGTCTTGGATCATTGAACATGATGCACACTCTCTCGAAACAAAGTAAAAGCTTTTGCCAATGCCATGTCCCACAAAAAACAGAAAAGATATATCCACCACTTCTTAGATTTTCTGCTACTGTGGTACTGGCCCCAAGACTGGTCAGCAACATCCACGCCATTCATGTGCATGTTATATTGCTTCAGGACAGGGAACAGATACTTCAGTGCCATTTCTTTGTCGCCTGGTCACAGATGTTGCTGGTAAGGTCGGGTCATGATGAGTTGAGAGAAGGAAAACAGGATTGTTGTCTTTCCAAGCTGTGGCGACGAATGATCCATCCTATAGCTGTTCACAATGACCATGGACTTTTTTCTTCATTGCTACCTTGTTAAGTTCTGCAGGCTACCCAACCCTGTTGGTACGCATTGTGCCACATGCATACAAGCCAACATTCATAAGTTCTTTTGCCAGGTGCACCAATGTGAAAAAATTATCATAATACACATGGTGTCTTTTGCCATGCAGATCTTTAGTCAGGTCTGTCACCACCCTCTCTCCAAGACCCACTTCCACAGTGCCAGCAACCTTTCCTGTGTAGACTTGGAAGTCTGACACATAACCATTGTGAGGATCTGCAAGAACCCACACCTTTATTCCATACCGTTGCGACTTGCTTCGCATGTACTGCTTGAATGAGAGCTGTCCTCTGAATCCTACCATGGCCTCATCGATTGACACTTCTCGGTGTAGGTGGTACTCCATCTTGCAGGCCATCCGAACGTGCTCCAGGATGGGACGCACATGATGAAGTTTTTTGTGATTTTCCAATCCTCTGGGTGGATTTAGTGTGCTATCGTTGGCATGTAGATACTGCGTAATCTTCTCATAATGCTCACGGGTCATCACCTTAGAAATCGGACAACATCCATAGAGACAGTGCTTCCCCCTGTACATACGGTAGTGTGGCGCCTTCATAATAGACATGTATAGCTGTATTCCAAAAAAACATTTTATGTCACACGCCGTCACCGGAGTCCATCGGGTGTCCACTTTATTGGCTTCTGCCTGCTTACGGGCACTGTACTGGTTTGTCTCCTCAGCTATCAGTTCATAGAGTATCGGTGGAAATGTAAGGTTCATGAAATCCATGGGAGTCTTCTCTGCCCCCATCACTGTGGCTGGACCCACAGGCTCCTTGAAGTCTTCAACATGCACTGGCTGGAGCAGACATGTCCAACCATCATTGCGAGCCGCATCAAGATGTGTTGAAAGTTGCCTGTGTTGTTCAGCAGCATCCACTTCAACAGAGCTACATGCACGCTGCAGTTCTAGCCAAAGGAGATCATCTTCACTGTCCATGTAGTTGCTCTGCCACCCATGGCTAGTGGAACATCATCCTCTTCGCTCTCCGAGAAGTGCCTCTTCCGGCGCAACGTGGCCAGGGGCAGATCATCTTCTTCACTGAATTCACTATCTGGCATACTCAAAGGCGTCATGCGCATCAAGTCCACCTGGATGTTGGATTCATCAGAACTGCCAAAACCCGGAAAGTCATCTGCCTCGTTTTCACTAGCACTATCAAACAAGCACAGCAGGTCGTTATTATACACATTCTCCATATTCTCCAGTTTGATTGCTCCGCGCTATTTACAAGGTTCTGAGATGGTCTCGGGATGGTCTCTCTGGTGATTATAATGATCGATGTTCTAACGATCTCCAGCGGTTGCAACAATCTCTGGCAGTCACGCACAGTCTCTACAATACAAAAATAAAGCCATATCTTTACACTGCGAGCCACACAAACTTGCTGCATCCAACATATGTTCTACCTACAATGCTCCATAACCTGGTACAATGCATTCCCTGGTGTCAGGGACTTCCCACGTATACACCAACAAATCGGACACCATTCTCAATGGTATGCCAGCACACAAAATGGCATTTGGTTTATATCACATCTCTGTTGTAAACAGTTAGCCGCAGGTCGGAGACTATGAGACTCCAGGGAATCCATTTTGTGTGACTATGCCTGGTGTTTGACGGTGGGACGAAGCACCCTGCCAGCATGTCAACCATTGTGCATGCTGGCGTTGCAGCTCGGAGGGAGTAGGGTCCCCCAGACCTCAGGTACTGCTCTTTGTTGGATGGAGCTGGGCCTTGTGTCACCCGCCACCACACCACAAACAGCAGTGGCCATTGTGTGGGTGCCCCTCTCCCTCCGAGACTCGATACCAGCACACAAAATGGTTGCCTCGCTGTCATGGGCCTTCAATCCGACCTTCAGACATATGACGCAATCCCACAACAGGGATTCCCTGGTGGCCTGTGTTCTCCACACCCTACGGTATACACCAACAAATCAGACAGCATTCTCAATGGTGTGTAGCGGTACCTCCCCCAACCCCCAATGCCCAGCAGCAACACAAAATGGCATTCGGTTTATATCACATCTCTGTTGTAAACAGCTAGCCGCAGGTCAGAGACCATGAGACTCCAGGGAATCCATTTTGTGTGACTGTGCCTGGTGTTTGACGGTGGGACGGAGCACCCTGCCAGCATGTCAACCATTGTGCATGCTGGCGTCGCAGCTCGGAGGGAGTAGGGTCCCCCAGACCTCAGGTACTGCTCTTTGTTGGATGGAGCCGGGCCTTGCGTCACCCGCCACCACACCACAAACAGCAGTGGCCATTGTCTGGGTGCCCATCTCCCTCCGAGACCCGACACCAGCGCACAAAATGGTTGCCTCGCTGTCATGGGCCTTCAATCCGACCTTCAGACATATGACGCAATCCCACAACAGGGATTCCCTGGTGGACTGTGTTCTCCACACCCTACGATATACACTAACAAATCAGACAGCAGTACCTCCCCCCACCCCTAATGGCTGGCAGCAAAACAAAATGGCATTCGGTTTATATCACTTCAGGGAAGGGAGATCCAGGGGTTGCCACCAAACCATGACCAAATCGCATCTCACAGCTACATTTTCCTGGTGTGCATCAGGCCCTACCCATGTCCTCCCTCCACCCCAGATCCACTCACAAATACAGCCCATGCAGAAAGAAAAAATGAGCAGCCCAGTATCTGCCTGGTTTGAGCCCCCCCCACACACACACACACTCACACACCTTTACCTGAACTAGATGGCACACAGACAGCAGAATTATTTTTGAGAGAAGCATCCCCCTCCACAGAAAGTAAACACTCCAGTGGCACATTTGTTTGACAAGACTGTTACCTAGTGAAGCTTCTCCATGGTCGGTCGACAGCACAGTTCCAAATGCGTAGGGTAGCTAAAAAATCACACGATGCCTAGTTTACACAGATGAACCCCCCCACACCCTTGTAGCAATACCTCCATGCCTGTTAGCAGCAAAAAACAACAGAAAGGCAGCCGCGTAGCGTAGGGTAGCTAAAAAACAACACAGGATAGCTCCATAGATGGTCACACAGTTTACACAGATGAATCCCCCTCCACCTTGTAGCGATACCTCCATGCCCGTTAGCAGCAAAAAAACAACAGAAATTCAACCGCGTAGCGTAGGGTAGCTAAAAAACAACACAGGATGGCTCCATAGATGGTCGCACAGTTTACACAGATGAACCCCCCCACCTTGTAGCGATACCTCCATGCCTGTTAGCAGCAAAAAACAACAGAAAAGCAGCCGCGTAGCGTAGGGTAGCTAAAAAATCACACAATGCCTAGTTTACACAGATGAACCCCCCCACCCTTGTAGCAATATCTCCATGCCTGTTAGCAGCAAAAAACAACAGAAATTCAACCGCGTAGTGTAGGGTAGCTAAAAAACAGCACAGGATGGCTCCATAGATGGTCACACAGTTTACACAGATGAATCCCCCCCACCTTGTAGTGATATCTCCATGCCCGTTAGCAGCAAAAAAAAACAGAAATTCAACTGCGTAGCGTAGGGTAGCTAAAAAACAACACAGGATAGCTCCATAGATGGTCGACAGTTTACACAGATGAACCCCCCCCATCTTGTAGCGATACCTCCATGCCCGTTAGCAGCAAAAAACAACAGAAAAGCAGCCACATAGTGTAGGGTAGCTAAAAAACAACACAGGATGGCTCCATAGATGGTCGCACAGTTTACACAGATGAACCCCCCCCACCCCTGCCACAACAAAAAGTGTAAAGCGACCAGGGTAGCTAGAAGGGCAGGGCAGGAAGGTTCTAGCACAAACGCATAGGGTAGGGTAGCCTACACAGATGAACCCCCCCAACCCTTGTCGCAACAGAAGCAGGGGCAGGAAGGCTCTAGCATAAAAAAATAAATGAACTACAAACCCAATGTTCGATAGTGAGGAGGTGATAGTTGTAGGCAGCTCAATAGGCTCGCTAGGCAGCTCGATCCAGCTTTCACAGCAGTCAGGACTGAAATGAAGATGCCAAGACTAAAACGTGGTTCTCTCATTTTTTTTAAATGGGAAGCCAACACTTGCCAGCCAATCCGGGGAAGTGAAAAATGTGGGGCATCACCCAGAGAGGGTCAATAAGCAGTAGCAGGATTGGCTGGCAAGTAATATTAAAAAACTTTGCTGACGACTCCAGACGTAGCACGGCAACACAGGGACAATACAGCTGATGTCTGCATTCATCCTCGGAGACACACAAGAACTTGATCTGCTGCCTCCAGGGGGCGGCTCGGACACAATGAGTTAACACAACATAAAGGACAATACCTTGCCGCTTTACATCTCGGCAACATTTTCGACGACGTTTATTCCGGCAGTGAAATGACCACGCAACATTTAAACCACAAGCATTTTTCTGCAGCATTACAGCTGGTGACTAATCATCCTAGTGTCCTTCCTGAGACATCAGCCTGGCTTCACACTATGGGCTGTTTAGCAGGGGAATGTCACTGTGCTGGGGGGATGTCCCCATCCACTGATTGCACCTTGTACCCTGCAGCCAATGCCACCAGCTGCATGTCGGGGACTATGTTACCTCTGAGGCAGATGCCAAGGCTGTTGCCACCTGGGGGTCTGGGACAGGGTCCATTCATGCCTACTTCAGTGTATCTAGTCCTAGCAGCTCTGTTCCACTGGCCATGGCACCTCAGTTGGGTGCCACCTCTGAGCCCTGCCACTGCCACCATGCTGCTGTCACCTACTGTGGCACCCCTACTGGTCCCTCTGTCCCCAGTCCCAACCTTGCAGGTCCCCCACTTGCCTCCCTTCAAGTCAGTGGCACAGGGCCCTTAGACCAGATCATGGCTGGTCTAACCTCAGCCCCTCTCATGCAACCATGGTGGGGTTTTAAAAACCCAAATAAGGAGATGGTGCAACCCCACCATGGCACAAGCCCCCGTGTGACTTGGTGCACCAGCCTATCAGCCATAGGGGGCACAAGGTAGTTTTGGTGCAAGGCATCCCTAATTTGGCACAGCTGGCATTCACAAATCAGGACTGCCACAAAATTTGGTGCAAGGTGCCACTTTTATTAATTCCTTTTGGCATAGGCACCTGCACTAAATGTCCACTTTTGAAAATCAAGCCCACTATGTCTTATTACTGGCACAGTACTTCTGTAAGAGCATTAAGAGCTACAGCACTCCTACTGATTCAGCTGGAAAATTTCCAGCCAGTCTAGTTTTATTTTTTGCAGCCAGTCACAACCTAACAAGTTTTAGCATTTTCCCTCCATAATCAAGAGGGACAACTATGCTTTCTGGCTTTTGTATTGCACTGGTATTTCTGCAGTACCATTTATTTTTATTATATATCCAATATAAATTTTGACTTGTATTCTAATCCCATTCAAATTAATGTACCTGTCTTGGACATTGAGGGTGTTAAAAGGGTTTTCTCCAATTACTTCTTAGTAGTTGAAGTACCTGTGCCCACTTCTATTTTTAAATCTCAGCCAGTTACTGTATTTGCAGAATTTTTCTTTCTGGTTCAGTTTGTCTCTTATTGACATGGTGCAGTGTATAAACATCATCGCTATCTTTTTACAGCTATGGGAAGAGCCTGCAGCTGTCTTGCTGCAGATGGAAAAATGGGATACCGAAGCACAAATTTTTGGAGTTTTCGGAGTATCCTTCCACAACTGCAAATCACTACACCAGTTGAATGAAATATTCCCTTCTCTGTTGAATAGACCAGTTACAACACTACTTTTTCAGCTTGTTTGTCTCTCTCTGACATAATTTCCAACAGAGAATACAGCAAGCTTCTAGAGGAACTCCAGAGGAGTTGCAAATTACTTTTTATATGGCCGAAAAGAAGACGCATACAAGTAAGTTTCCCTCATTGAAGCTCTGAAACTCTTAGTGTCTCATTAAGCAAACTACAGTGTCAAATTACAGACAGTCCAGCTACAGCTGTTCCCCTGTAATTCAAAACCAAGGCTCTCAGTATGGTGGAGGAATGCTGTGTATTTTTTTTTTATATTGTAATAAAAAAAGAATGCATTTGCAAACTGGAAACTCATTGCAGCATAAAAGAAAAGTGTGCAAATTGGAACTGAAGAGAGAGAGAGAGTGTCTTTGCAGAACTCTTTCAGAAGAACCTGACAACTCTTTCTCCTGCAACAGCTCTACCACTCCCTCCCCACTTAATGAAGCTCCTGACAACTCATTCTCCTGCAAAAGCTCTACCACTGCCTCCCCCATTATAGATTGAACTAAGTTGTAACCCTTGTCCCTATGGGTATTCATTGGGATCTGAGACCATTTTCTTCTGTAGCTTTTTTTTTTTTAATATTTTTTCTATTCAACATTTTGTATATTTGCTGTCCAGTGCTAGTGAAAGGTGGGACTTACAACACCTCTATTTATCCGCAGACTTGGGCTCACTGCTGACTTTTCCACTCTGAAGTATTTAATGATCATAAAAGCTACAGCTCAGACAACACTAGACAGTAAACTAAAGCTCTTTGTTTATCCACAGAGACAGGTACAGTGCAGGCTTCCCCCCATCCACCCACTGTGATGAATTTAGTACTGGTAAAAAGTGAGGGATAAAGCCCTCAGTTTATCCATAGGTACCATGTGGGGCAGGCTCAGTGCAAACTTACCCACACTGTGATGGATTTAGTGCTGGTAAGAGGTGAGGGACTGACACCACTTGAACTTTAAACTCTCTGGTAATCCATAGAGACTGCTACAGTGTTGGGGCAGGGGCAGTGCTTGGTTTCCACACTGTCTGCATTTAGTCGTGGTGAATGGTGAGGAACTGCCAGTACTGGGGACTAATGCCTTTTGTTTATGTACAGTGTGTGATTGGTGAACAGTAAGGCACTGACACCACTGGAGACTGAGGCCCTCTATAAATACACTGGGGCAGATTCAATGCAGAACAGACAGTCCAGGGTTTCCACACTGCTAGATTTAGTGCTAATGAAAGGTGGCAGACTGACAGCACTAGAGGCTGAAGCCCTCTGTTTATCCACATGGGTAGGTACAGCATGGGGCAGGGACAGTGTAGGGCTCTCACACTAATGGATTCAGTGCCGGTAAAAGCTAAGAGATAGGCAACACTGGGGACCACTCTACTGCCTTCATGTTCACAGTCTTTACTGGCAGGTCATTTTAGAAGGTCACCACCCTCTGGGACAAAATATGCTTCCTAATGTTACCCCTAAACTTACCATCTGTGACCTTCAGATCATGTCCCTATGTCCTACTGGAGAACATATCCATATGTTCAATACTGTTGATACCCATCAGTATGAGAAGACTGAGATCATGTCCCATCTTAGCCTGCTGTTCTACAGGGAAAAGACAGTAACAACTACTAAAATCCAAAAATGTGGGTATTATCTGTTAGATCCTTGCAGGTATTCCTGTTTTGAAAATCCAGCTTCTCTTTAACAGTATTATCTAGACAGAAAATCCACCAGAAAATTTGTTTTTAGTTTTAGTACTGAACACATGCTCTTTACTGCTGCAGTAAATGTAAACACTGGAGGAAATAAGAAACTGATAGAGGGAAGCTTACAGAGGATGTCAGTAGGCATTTTATGCAATTGCATAGATATGCAGAATTAAAAAAATGCTACATAAATTCATTGCCGCTAAGCAAATGGCAGACTCGGGGAGAAATTTGTCAGCACAAAAAGAGGGTTTGGTCTGCACTTAGAGGGGAGTGAGAAGGTAAATTTTCCTATGTGGAACAGTGACCCACAGGGTGTAAAAAGTTGGGGGTTATTGAAAATACGATGGATCATAATGGTCTACAGAGCCCATATTCTTAAAGCAGCAGTTTTGTCATCAAAGGAGAAGAAAAGGTGGGTCAGAATTGACAACCATCTGACATTTCTCACAATCCCCCACTCAAAAATGAATACCGACACAATTTAACTTGCTGCAGTATAAGACTGCACCAAAGAATTCAGCATCTATGTCAAGTTGATGTTTCTCTGCTTGCCATACGTGTTGCATTCTTTCAGCAAGGTCTTTATAGAGTACAGTATCACAATAAATTTTCTTGACCTCCTCACTTCTATTCGAGTGCACCCCAACTCCCTTTCTGCCCTGTTATCATGATATTCAGGGCTTGATTAAGTAAAGTTGCATCCAAAGTTCCTCCCCATGGACCAAGTGTAACTTTTTCAATGCCCACAAAAAGACTAGCAATGCATTCCCTAGCCTTGAATAAATATAATACGGGGTGGTATTATACTTTGCACATTCTTGTGTTCTATGATTCTAATATGTTCACTTACTCTCTGCTTTAATGGGCATGTAGTTTTTCCAACACAGTGAGCCCTGCATATACATTCTGCCCTATACACTATGCCTGCTGTATTAAAGGTAATCAACTGTCTTATTGAGAACTTTCTCTCTGTGGTCTTGCTTGTAAGGGTTTTAGCATTTTTTTCATATGTCTACAATACTTGCACCAGACATAGGGAAAACTACCAGTAGCAGGGGATCCCAACCAGGTATTAGACTTTTCTCAAAAGTGGCTGTAGTGAGTCAGATCCACAATAGCCTTCCACTGTGTAGTATATGTAGTAATGAAATTAACTGTCTGGGCTAACTCTGTGTCCCCGTCATGCTCTCTGGGTACCAATATGGCCTTCGATCTTGTAAACCACAAGCTACTCCTCTCAAAGCTAACCTCTTTAGGCCTAGACAATCTGTCGCTACTGTGGTTCTCTGATTACCTAACAGGTAGGTCACAATTTGTTAAATGGAAAGGAGCCCTTCCTGACAAATGCCCCATCAATGAAGTTGTCCCACAAGGATCAATACTGGGCCCACTATTATTCTAACTCTATGTCAGTGACCTGTCGAATAATGGCAGTGAAGCTACACTGTTGCTATATGCTGGCGATGCGGTTATTTACCACAACTCAAATAATGTCAACAATCTGAGCGCTATGCTTTCAAGAGACCAGCACACCTTGAGAACTGGCTACTGAATAGCAAACTGGTCCTCAACAGGAAAAAAACAAAAGCCATCCTCTTTGGACCAAAAAGCCTAGGCCCCCAAAGACATGACTTGCTAAAAACCTCTTCTCAGATGGATCCCAGATTGAGGTTGTCAGCTCTATCAAGTACCTGGGAGTCCTAAACCAATATACACCTTTAAGGATCATGTTTAAAGCCTCACCAAGACCTTCCAGGCTAAAAATGTCCAACTGTACCCTCCTGCCCTTTTGAATTAGACAAAAAAAAAACAGACTGGAAAACTTATAAGTCACTCAAGGCAAGTTGAATGACTTACGTTAACAGGTGCTGCAAGGGATGCCTTTTGTAGTTAATAAGCTATCATCTCACTCTGTTTTGGGCAGACAGACCTGCTCAGCTTTGTTTCATGGTCCTCTACTGTATGGCTCCCCCATCCTGCACAGTCAGAAGCACAGAGCAGAATAAATTTAAATCCCTATACCATGCTGTCCGATGCTTTGCCACAAGGGCTACCCTAAAAGGTCATCATTGTAGAGTCCTCCAGACCCTAAACTGGCCCTCACTTGATGGTAGGATGAAATACTCTGCTCTATAACTAGACTATAAACTTAGGAATAATAATGTCCCCCCCCAAGTCTCATAGGCTTGCTAATGACTAAATCAGACATGTGCCTCTCAGGTCATCTAAACACACTGTACTCTATACCCCCAAGCAAGGACCCAAACAGGGTCTAGGTCCTTCAACTTCTTTTGGAGAGCGAGATATGAAGTCTAATGCCTGGTGCAAGCCAAAGTAGAGCAGAAATGCTATATACAGGCAGTTCTAGGACAAGTCAACATAGTATACATACAAGTAATGTACATGGGAATAGCTAGGATAAGAAATTTTGCAAGCAAAGTAATCCATATATTATGCTAGGTGGTGCAATAGTGGAGGGGAAAAAAATAATACAGGAGGAGGCAGCAGTAGGTAAGATAGAGGAGTTGCTGGGTAGGCATCTTCAGTGAAAGCAAGAGCAGGTAGCAAAGGTAGGCAGAAAGGCAGACAGGTGAGACTGAAATTGTGAGAGGGAGGAGCAGGGCAGAATGGAGGGAAGGAGTTCTAGTCAGTGAGAGCAGCGTATGAAAAGGAGCATCTGGAGACAGCAAGACGTAGTTTGGGAATGATGAGAAGTGGGAGAGAGGCAGAGTGAAGTGTGTGTGGTGCTTGTCTGAGGTGTATAAGTTCGCTGAGGTAAGGAGGGGTGAATTTGTGGACAAGCTTGAACATGACACACAAGGAGGAATACCTCAGTTTAGCTTCATAGGAAAACCACCCCAGAGAGGTGAGAACATCACAATGATGACAGCGGGCAGGAGGCCCCAAGGCAAAATGACCTACCCCATGATATGCCTGAGAGAGGAGGGACAGGGAGGAGGAATTAGTAAAAAGAAGGGGAGCAGCATAAGATAGGAGAGGAAGAAGAGGTGCAGAGGCTATATTTTTGGCAAGAGGCAAGTGTGAGGAGTGGTTGAAGAAGAAGAAGAAGAATCAGCATTTATATAGTGCTTTTCATACACAGTATCCCAAAGTGCTTTACAAGCAATGCTAGACTGGTAGTGAAGTGACTGAATGTGTGGTGGCGGCCATATGGCACATCACCCACACACAGCCTGAATAATTGCATGAACTGGTTTACGGGAAGGGGAATGTTGGCCAGAACACCAGGAATGTTCCCTGCTCTTTTGCGAAGAGTGCCCTGGGTTCTTTTACTTCCACCTGGACACACACCAGGACAACACCAGGATGGGCAGAAGGGACCTTGGTTTAACGTCTCATCTGAAGGATGGCACACCCCAGCAGTACAGCACCCCCAATACTGCACTTGGATGCCAGCAATTTTTAGGTGCAAGTCCAATCCTGGTGTGGGACGAGAACCCACGACCTTCTGGTCCCAAGGTGGATGTGCTACCAACTGAGCCACACTGATACCTTGAATACGATAGAGAAGTCCGATTTTCTGGTTGAGATTTTTAACAGTGATAGAGACATGGGAGTTGAACGAGAGAGTAGAGTCCAAGGTAAAACCCAGGTATTTAAAGGAATGCACCTTTGGCAGTTGCGTAGTAATCCCAACTTGTAGTCTTACTATTGTTAACCAGTTGTTAGCCAATTGTTACCTTTTCTTAAGACATACACTCATTACTGCCACCTATTTCCCCAAGGTGACTGAGGAAGAGGTTCTGAGGTTATAAAAGGTTCTGATAAGCAAAAAAAGTTTCAGATCCTTATCCGAACCTTATCCAAACCTTTTCTACCTTTTATTGTTTTATGCTAACTGTATGTTAAAACATCATTTTAAATTGCTTTTAATCAGCATATCTGTAGAAAAAAAAAAGTAAACCACTGTTTAGTAGTAATAAACAGCAAGATTAGTGAAATGAGATGAGGAGTGAATGATGTGACTGTGGAAGAGCTTACTGGAAGTGCCAGTGCTGTAATATGTACAACTGGATTTTACTATAGCACTGCAACAGTGCTCACTCTGACATGCCTGACAGCAACAGACAATGCTGAGTGTCAGCATTGTAGTGTCAAAGATGCCAGTGTGTTTCAATCAGGGGGATGTGCCCCCGAACCCCCCATGTGGGGGGCTCTGCCACCCATACCCCCTGGTCTCTAGATATCCAACTCTGAGTCAGAGTTGGATCAGGGAGGGGGTGCAACACCGGGAACCGCACTGCCAGCATCTTCAGGAACCAGCACAGTGACTCATCACTTTCAGGTGAAATCTGTCGCTATGCTGGTCTTTGTGGTAGTGGTGTCGACCTCCTGTCAGCATACCGTACAACTGCCATAGACCTCTAAGATGATGATGATGGTGATTTTGTCCAAAGGCTGGCAAGTCACAGAACATTGACCAGCCCTTATCTTAGTAGTTAAAGCACCAGTGTGAACCATGAAACTCTGACAGCTACCCACCATATACTGTCTGTAGGAATGTTTTGTCAAAAGGCAGGTAACTCCCAGAATGCTCTCTAATCACGCTTCTGTTTCTGACATTTAAAAAGCTACTGACGCTGCAAAGAAAACTTTAAAAAACATAATAATTAGGTAAAATTCTGCTTGCATTCCATTTATATTTTGTGTATTTCTCCTCCCCATAATTTATTACTAAGGAAATATGTATGAATATATGATTATTGTCCTTTAGAGTTTATTTTGAGTTCATCTACCTCTATAGCTTACTCCCTACTCCAAGTCATAATCCTCTGTTGTAACATCACAGGATGTTGTCATGGGACTAACTGAGATCACAAGCAGTGCACTATCACTTCAGGTAGGGAGAAAACAGCAGGAATAGATGAACTCTTCAGAAGCAGAATTCCTGTTTTCATACAAATGACCTTAGTAAAAAATAATGGGGAGGAGAAATACAGAACTAATGGGGAATACAAGCTGGACTGTGTCTAAATATTATGTTTTGTTAAACTTGTCCTGAATGTGTCACCAGCTCTTTAAGAAAGTAATACTAATATTGTGCATAAGTTATTAAGAGACTAGAGTAGTAATTTCTATGCCACGGCTGACTGTGGGGCAAACAGAGCATGAACGAGTATCACACATGTGCAGTACTGTAATCACTGCAGTATTAGTTATGGCTGACTCCAGTGTGGTGAGTGCACCGCATATTCTTTTCAACACTCTTGCCACTTCTAAAAGCTCTCCACAGCCGTATTGGCTCTGACCAGAGTTTGTTAATTCAGCTGTAGTGTTTCTACTAGATTTGTATTTTACTAGTACTGCTTTGAACCCTGATAAACGTTTGTTTTGCACCATCTAGACAAACATCTTTTCTTGTGGCAGTCATTGCACTTTGTGTCCTTATGTTTGCATGTATTTTGGGTTGCCTCCTAACATCTGTACAAACATGTGCCCTTCCACTTGGACTGAGGTGAGTAGCTTTTCTCCTGGACCTATCACTGGCTACCACTCTTAATTTGCATTCTTGGTATTCCCTAAATTTTAACTTTATTACTGCTCTCCTATGCCTACTGAGAGACCACTTCTTGTGTGCAAATACTATGAGCCATTTGCCTTCATAGCGAAGACAATTTCATAAACTTGTTTAAAGGAGGGATTTAGTTGTGCCAACAACTGGTGTTGTATTGTATTGTCACTGACTCCTCTGACAAGCCCTTCTTACAACCCGTCTTCTAACACTGAACCAAGCAAATATTATTCAATAAACTATTGAGAATTTGCCATAACAGTTGAAACTGATGCTCCTCTGTGTCACCCAGCTCTTAAACCACAGCATAACAGAAGACCTGGGGTAAACATCTGCTTTCATGCATTCCATCAGCTCTTGATAACATTTACAGCTTGGTGGTGCTGGGCATTCAGATTTCATATTAATGAATTACTAATAACATTGTCTTCTTTTCTGATTCATCAGTTATCTAATCTGATACAAAATAAAATTAAGACTATCGGTATATGCGTTGAACTGCCTTAAAAGTGCCACACTACCCTTTTACCTTTGTATTACTTTTCCCTTTAGTATTCACTTAACTTCACAGAATTAGTTGGATTCCTCTTTTACCCACATTTTATATATGTGGCATCTCTAGATTAAATAAGCACATGGAGATTTTCATAGTAACAAAAGATTTACAGTGTCCACTGTGTAAAGCAGCACGACTTCCAGAAGCTCCACAGCACCAACTCAGTGGTCTTGGAATACATTAACTATGTTCATGATGCCATATATATATATATATATATATATATTAGAGGCAAAAAACTCCATTTAATGCATCAGTTAGGGTTGTTCCACAGCGACAAAAGTGAGGAAATTCGATGTTAGGGTTGAAACCCCCTTTGCACCCCTCCAGTCCACCCCCCAACTGGAATTGGGGTGCTCATTGGGGTCATCGGCCCTAAGTGTCACCCCATCACATGTGGAAAGAAGCTGAGGAATAGGAGAATGGGGTGACAGTTAGGACTGATGACCCCAATGCACACCCTGATTCCAGTTGGGGGTGGGCTGGAGGGGTGCAAAGGGGGTTTCAACCCTAACATTGAATTTCCTCGCTTTTGTCGCTGTGGAACAACCCTAACTGATGCATTAAATGGAGTTTTTTGCCTCTAATTTCACTTCTTTTTGAGAATGATGATAATGAGAAATAGTGAATGTAATGCAGCGGCAGGAGCACAGGGGTGATGTCTTGTCGCATTGTAACATTGTGCCCGCAAACGCAAATCGTAATGCGCATGGTGACGCAAAGCAAAACAGAAAGAGGAACAGTACTGTAGACAGAAATGTTAAAAACAATGGAAACGCAACCGCAAATGAAAACGCAAAGGGTAACGCACATGGTGACGTAAATGTGAATGGTAAGTGAAATGGGTACGGAACCGCAAGCAGAAACGGTAATGGTAAGAGTAATGTAAGCGCACAGGCTGGTTTTCCCCAAAAGCTGTATAGAGAAAGACAGTGAGTAGAAAGAATGTATGCAAAATAATGACTCTCGGAACACAAAAATCAGTAGTTGTAATAGTAAATTGCTTACATCTCAGTAACCGTACGACATAGAAAAAAAATTTAAAAGTCATATGTATTATCACTTTCCTGGCTAGTTTTATATGTAGCCCCCAGGGGCTATAATTTTTCAACAAAAACTCCATATCTCACACCGTTTTCGAGATACGGGCCCTCAAAGGCGCGGCGAACGCAGTAATGTTATCCTATGGGAAAAAAACAGAAGTTCGGACTGCCATAACTTTTGAACAGTTTAATATTTTTTCATGAAAACTTTGAAAGGCACATCAGGAACCCTGGCCACACATTTACTGAAGATTTTGGGCCGGTCGCACAAACCGTGCGACCTGTAGGCGCGACCGTAGAATTCCAGAAAAAGCGTAAACGCATGCACAGATCACGCTTAATAATTCCACAGCCGTGTATCCAACCTATACAAAACTTGGCAGATCCCAAGGCGTATGGGTCTTGATCATGTATTCCAAATTTCAGGCAAATCTGTCAAACGGTTGCAAAGTTATTAAGGTGCAAAATTTTGGGTTTAACATGTAAATGGCTCCTCAACCCTAACTATGGTAGCACTATCTATCTATATCATATCTATATCTATATCTATATCTATATCTATATCTATATCTATATCTATATTTATCTATCTATATCTATCTATATATATATATATATATATCTATAGATCTATATCTATATCTATATCTATATATATATATATATATATATATATATCTCAATTGCAAAAAACTTAATTAATGCAGCAATTAAGGTTAAGCCAACAAAAGTAGAGAAATGTGGCATTAGGGTTTCCAATCCTTATACCCCATTCCCCACCCTGTACAGACCCACAGGTAGGGGGGTCTGTCTTGGGGTCATCGACCCTAACACTCACCCCACTATCCTATGCTGTAGCCATGTCTCCTATTTTGTAATGGAATAGGGTGAGCATTAGGGGTGAAGGCCCTAAGACAGCCCCCCCCACCTGTGGGTCTGTGCAGGGTGGGGTTTCCAACCCTAACACCTCATGTCCCTACTTGTGTTGGTTTAACCCTAACTGATGATTTAACAAAGTTTTTTGCAGTTTATTTTCTTACATTTTGAGATAGTATAATGGTATCCTTATTTTTCTGTGGGAGTGCAGGGTTCTTTGGACCCTGCACTCCCATCCCTCCATAGATGTGTATATGTATCAAGCTGTGGAAGCACAGGGACCTCCGTCCCCTGCATTTCTAGTTACAGGACAACAGTCGCCATAGCCATGTTATTACCCCACCTCATGTACTGTACCTAGTGCAGAAAATGTTTAAATCCTTGCCAAAATGTAACTCTGTGCAAGCACAGAGCCAATCCACAGCACAAGTGCAAAAACACATTTTGGCCAGGATTTAAAAGAATGACAGCTATGACATACATGTTGTGGATTAATAAGAAGGTATGTTGAAAATTTGGGCTCAAAATATTTAAAATTCAGAAGGTTATGAACATGCATAGTGAAATTGCAAGAAATAGTAATAACTGTGCTATTTTTTAATAATTTTGATCCCAAATTTTAAACACAGCCTTCTTATGACCTCACCACATGTACCTAGTATAGAACATTTTCAGATCCCCGGCAAAGTGGCTAAGCAGATTAACTGTGTTGTTATTTTTATTTTGTACTCACAGGGATTGCTACTGTTTGTTGGTAACATTTCATTGCTTTATTTTTCTCTGATTCAAATTGTTGTTGCTGGTATACCTTCTTCTGCATTATTACAGGCGTATGCTAACAGATTACTGCTGTAATCTTCTGATTCAAATTGTCTTTTGCAAGGTATATCTTCTGTTGCTGCTTTATTTTTCTCTGTAGCAAAGTGTTTCTTACAGGGTATATCTTCTCTGAAATTACTACAGGTGGTGCTTTACAAGTTTCACGGTTTTATCTAACATTAGGATAAGCTTTCAGGGTTACTGCATTTGTTGTTGACTGATTGTTTCTGCTCTAACCTCCTTGTTCTTTCGTCCATGGTTCTTCTTTTTCAGCAGGGGAAGGGCCCAGCCACCCACCCCCATCCCCAACCACCCCACAATACACTCCTTTTATAGTGTAACACAGTTGTGACATTTCCTGTGGCAAAGCAGGAAGGAGTGGATCAGTGGGGCATCCACAAGGTGAGCTCATTTACAGGGGCACTAGTAATTTAACTTGTTATAACAAGTTATATGAAAACAAAACACAAAATCAAACCATTACTTGCATTTTCTTCCTTCTAATTACTTTGACCAGTTATAAACCCAGCAACTTATTTGGAATGGATATCATTAACTGCAGGTACTGTGGAACACTTTTCAGAAGGACAGTCTTACAGGATTTAGGACACTGTCCTACATGCTGGGCCATTGGAGATCTTAGGGCTCAGCTCCGGGCAGCATGGGCAGAGTTTGCGCGCCTCAAATTTCATAATCAAGAAGAAATACATTATAACAACCACCTGCTATTTTCCCAACATCCAACAGAAGAACCTTGACTGCAGAAGGTAGTTGGTCTGGGAGGTTGGCAGGTGGTTAGGAAGGACAAATCAGGTGCCCCATCACTCGGTGCTCTCCAACATAATACCTCCAAAAAACATAAACACTACAAACAGGTATCTGCCTCTATCTCCGAAATCAAACAAAGGGGCAGAGGACACTGCAGAGCAGGACACTGCAGCACAGGAGCTAGCACAACAAAACTCACCCAAATCAGGAACCAAAACAAAAAAAGCAAAAAGGAAATCCAAAAAACTTCTGATCATAGGAGACTCCATGATTCGGGGAGTTGATGCGTATGTCCAGCCAGGCTTAATGGTCAGATGTCTCCCAGGTACATCAGCGTGGAGAGACACTGACCACATTGCTAAAATTGTTCAGGAAGCAGGAGAAAACATTGACGTCCTGGCACATATAGGGACTAATGATCTCGCCAGCCAGTCAGTTGTGGAGACCAAGGAACACCTGACCAGGCTGGGTGACAAACTATCATCCATTTCATCCAGCATCTCCTTCACTGAGATCCTGCCAGTCTGGGGGAGGGTGGCAGATAGATGAAAAGTCAGAGAAGGGGAGATAAGGGAGCTAAACATGTGGCTCAAGGGCTGGTGCCAGGAAAAAGGACACAGATTTGTAGGGAACTGGCAACAGTTTTTGGAGTGAAAGTTCTTTAAATTTGATGGACTGCATCTGACTAAGGAGGGAGTCAGTGCATTGGGGCAGAAGATTGACGTCTTTGCAGAATATTTAAACTAGCAAATGGGGAGAGGTGCAGCACCCCATACATCAAATGGGAAGAACACCTCCCCTCAGCTAGTGGTCAAACAGGGATTCAGCATGTTTGCAGTTCATTTGCATCACCAGGTAAGAAAAAAGGTCCATCTCCCCATACGACACACAGGGGAATGCCAGACCTCACTCAACAACTAACACACCAAAATCTGGCCAATGGAAAATCACGTACATAAATGCTCACAGCCTGGGAAATAAGATCCCAGACCTGCAGGCAATAATGTCCTAGGCTAAACTGGACATAGTAGCAATTAATGAGACATGGTTTGTCAGTAACCACACTTGGGAGACTTCAGTACCTGGCTATGTACTGTTCAGAAGAGACCAAGGTGCGAAAGGGGGGGTGGAGTGGCCCTGTATATCAATGAAAATGGGTGTGTTCATGAAAACGTAGTACCAATGCCATGGCAATATGCACATTGAAATGTAAGTAAAGCAAACTGAAAAAAATAAATGTCTCTCATGCTGTTTTAAACTTTATTGTGTGTATATATACATATGATAAAATTGTTGTCCTCAGCTTGCAGGAAGTTTTATTTTTTGTCTAACATCAATTGATAGCCTATTTCTTCAGCCTAAACTGTGACATGGGAAGTCATAGGTTGTTGCTGTGTGTCTATATAAACGTCTAGCATGTATTTTTTAAGAATAAAGCTTGTTTTCAATTAATTAGATTATGTCCTGTCATTTTTTCTACACATTAGTTACTTTCCACATTTTATCTTACTGTCCTATGCTCCTAAATAACGTGTTCTGAATGCAGCAGCTGGTGTCTCCTGCTGGTGCATTCAGAACTTACACAGTTGGCATATTTAACTCATGCTGCAGCCTTTTCTTTTTGCTTCTGTTTTGTTGACACATGTGCCCTTCTTTTAATGCCAGGTATGTTATCTTGCCTGGTAGTACCATTTTTGTGTGAAGTCATCAGTTTGCAGCCCTCCACCAATCGTGTCCGTGGATTCCTGTAGTGTGTTCAGAACTCTCCCCCCCATTGGTTGCATTCATGCCTCGTGATTCTCGTTTGGCCCATTTAAATAGTGGGCTGTGAGGGGTATAAAATTTGCTTATTTTAGCTGCCTGGCCCTTTTGGTTTATTTTTTATTTGCCTCCTAAGTCATCGTGTCCTGTGTGAGCAGCTTCCGTGCGCTCGGAACAACTCATCAGCCTGCCTGCCAAAAGTGTGCTCAGAATGCCAAAGGTAAGCGTTCTTTCTTGTATTGTAAGCTAGGGATCAATGGATCAATGTGCTGCATATGTCGCAGCCAAGCAGCTTGATCTGCTCGATTCTGCATGGCCAGTGAGTTGTTGCTGTGGCATGGGGGTCGATTTCTCGAGGTGCGGATGCCACATGATGCAGTTTCTTGACTGCATTTGAAACGGCATGTGTGGCATCCACGCACAGTCGCAATGGTCCCTGCAGTCAAGGTGTGGTGTCCAGAGAATGCTTGGAATGCCTGGAACACGCTGCTTTTTGTTGCCCCTGAAACCAGACATTCTTGGTGCCTGAAACTGATTTGGGAGGTGTCTAGCAAGGTAAACTTGAGGGGGGGAATGCTGGGCTGCTGGTGTGGGGTAGAGTGAGGTAGTGAGTGATACTGTGGGGCGATCAAGTGTGGGGTACATGCTGGGCTGCTAGTGTGGGTTATATGCTGGGCTGCAGGTAAGGTTGCTGGGCTGCTAGTGTGGGGTAATGAGTGATGCTGTGGGGAGATCAAGTGTGGGGTACATGCTGGGCTGCTAATGTGGGGTATATGCTGGGCTGCAGGTAACTTGGGCTGCTGGTGTGGGGTAGTGAGTGAGGCTATGGGGTAGTGAGTGAGACTGTGGATGGAGATCAAGTGTGGGGTACATGCTGGGTTGCTGGTGTGGGGTATATACTGGGCTGCAGGCATGGTGGGTTGCTGGTGTAGGGTAAATGCTGGGGATGCTGTTAGACAACAAATTTATTTTGCAAGCTGCTGAGTGAAATTTTGTTTGTTGTGTGGGTGTTCTCAGAGATTTTAAATGGATGTGTGTATTGGGCTACACTTTGCTAGCTAGCTAGATAGCTTGAATTTTTCTGGGGTGGGGTGGGTGGTATTGCTTGCCACTATTGTGCCACTTTTGTGTTGTTTTAAGTACGTTCATCTTTACCCCACCTCATGGTTTTAAAATGGCTGGATGTTGGGCAGACCTTTGTTCACTGCTTCACCTTCGGCCATGTTGAGACCATGTGGTGTGTGGTTGTGGGGGGGGTGTCTATTGATCGGCCTGCTTGCTACCGAAATGTTTGTTTAATAAATAATATGCACTTTTCTGTGTGCATTTCTGGACTTTTGTAACATTTTTGAAAACCACACCCACCTCATGGTTTTAAAATGGCTGGATGCTGGGCAGACCTTTGTCCACTGCTTCACCTTCGGCCATGTTGAGACCATGCGGTGTGTGGTTATTTTGTGGGGGCCGGGTAGTTCAAAGTATTGTTTGGGCATGAATATTTCTGTAGCACTCCACATTGTCAATGGGCAATCATTACAACTGGGTATAGTGCTCCTCTGCCAGGGGAATGGCTGTAAAAATGAATTTCTTTACATTGGTTTGCTTGCTGTGTCCATTTTTGTGGTGCTAGGCTGTGACGTCTGTCTGATGTGTCACCCGCCGCATTGTTTCCACCTGTCTGGATGATTTTTTTTTATTATTTTTATTTTAGTCTTTGGTAACCAGGTAAGGTCCACTAGGCACAAGTGCCTGTTTTTGGGGGTGACCTGGGAGCACTGGGTGGTTAAGTGACTTACTCAGAGTCACACAGTATGCAAGTGGAGGTTGTGAGAATCAAACTCAGGTCTGGTCTGCTGGATGTATCAAGCTCATTCACACCTCATTCCTCTAACCTCTAGGCCATTCTGCCAGCCTGATGAGCCGGCCTTTCTTTGCTGCTTGACCTCCAGCCATGTTGAGACCGTGTGGGCTGTGGTTATTTTGGGGGGGGGGTGATAAAGTATTGTACTTCCAGAAAAATTGTCTTTTTAAATCTGTTTTGCATGCTCTTTCATTTATTTGGTTTTGACTGCTGACGTCCAACCAATTTTTCATAACCACCCACCGTATGGTGTTAACGTGGCTGGATGCTGAACAGGCATTTGTTTTCTGCCTCAGCTCCAACTATGTTGAGACCATGTGGTGTGTGTTGTGACCATTTACCCTTTTTAATCCATGGTTTGCTGTGTTAGTGTCTGATTTCGGTTGCTGCCTTGCGTCCAATTTTTTTATTCACATAATGCATGGAGAGTTTTTAGTTCTTGTTGCAGGGGACCACTCTTCATCACATTCCTTGTCTTTCATCTTGTTTGAAACAACTGATGTATGCTCTCCTTCCTTCCATCATTTCTTCTGAGGACACTGACGTGCAATCTTCTTCCTTCCATCATTTCTTGTGAGGCAACTGATGTGCCCTCTTCTTTCTTCCATGTTTGTGAGGCTGCTGATACATTCTCCTTCCTTCATCATTACATCTCCTCAGGCCACAATTGATGTGACTATCTCCTTTGTTCCATCATGTCATCTGTTCTGAGTCAACCAGTGTGTGTTCTCTCTCCCTCTGTCCTTCTCTGTAGTGAAGAAATGGTGCCCTGTTGTGCATGCCATATCCACTGTGAAAGAGGACATTATTGTGTGTGATTAATTAGGAATGTTTCTGCTCTTTAAGGTTCTTCTGAACAATGGAATCTCAACGGCAAAGGCCATGTGTTTCTGCAGCATCCTTGATTAACGTTGGACTGAGAATGTTGTCCACTCCGCTGACAGGAAAGGAGAGAAGTAAACGCTTCAGAGATGACATCAAGAATGACCCCGAATGTTATGAAGCATATCTGAATACCTGCAAAGCTCAATCAAAAGCTTACCGTGAGAACCTGGATGAGGAAAAGTGCCATAAATACAGAGAGAACTCTAGGCTGCAAGCACAGAAGCACAGAGAACGTCAAAAGCAAAAGAAACTGGAGCAAACCAATAATGCGGACTGTGCAGTTACTTGCAAACCTACCACAAGAAGACAGACAAGAGGAGAGGAACAAAGAAAGCAACAAGAAAGAGAGAAATGGAAGGGACAAAAAAAGAAAGCAACGTTCAGCTATGTCAGTGCAGAAGAAACGGAGAATCAATGAAAAAAGACGACAAACCTACAAAGACGTACAGATCAGCACCACAGTTTCAGTGTAAACAAACGTATCTGATGCAGCTGCAGTGCAGGATTCCCGATCTGATACTGCCATCCAGAAGGCACTACAAAGGGCATGATTAGCACTGCCATGGTCACCCACCCATTTTGCATGTACAGTGGATAAGTTGATAACATGTTCAACTGCAAAGAAGGCAGCACTGGGAAAAAGCAGAAAAAACATGGCCTGTTGTGGAAATTTGGGGAAGAAACTGTTGGAGGCTGCAAAGGAGAAAGTCAGTAGTGGACAAAAACAGAAAGGTGAATGGGTCTGAGCACTTATGTTTTTGAAAAAAATATAAGATGCTACGTGATGCCAACAGAACCCTTAGAATCAGCTGGACAACCCTGAAGAATGCAATGTGCAAGGAACAGAAGCGTCTGAAAAATACACACAAATCGGTGTTGCCTTTGGAAACTGCCAACAAAGTTCAAAGTTTTTTTTGAAGAGTCTGCCACCCCTCTACCTTACAAGAAGGGGTTTTTGAAAAGAAGTCAATGTGTGAAAGCCTTCCTTTCCAAACCACTCAATACACTGCACCAAGAATTTCTAAAGGAAAACCCAGAGTGCCATATTGGTGCAGCGAAATTCAACAGTCTGCGACCTACACATATTAAACTCGCCAAAGAACAGAAACTCGACCAGTGCCTGTGTGAGTACTGTGAAAATGTCTCCTTAAAACTACGCACCTTAAACCACATGGCCGATAATCATAAAATGAATGAGTGCAAAGTCCTGAACATATACAAAGCTGTGGAGCTGACAATGTGTCCAAAGGAGGAAGGTAACAGGTTCTTTAGAAGAGACTGTGGATAAGATGTGCCGCAGCTGTACTGTTAATGCAATAGATAATCACACAGAGGAACTGTTGAGGAAATATGGGTCAGAAATGGTAAGGTGGTATCAGTGGGAAAGCATGACTGTGACCAAAATGATAGATGGACTGGAAACAAAAACATCACGAAAAGTGCTGAAAAACAAGGTGACAACACTACAACAACTTAACATGCTTAAGGGGGATCTTCAGTTTTTGGGGCGCCACCTGCATGTGGCTGCATGGCAACACTGCCAGTTCAAAACACTTAATAAGAAACCACCTCAGGGATGGGTTATCATGGTGCTGGACTTCACTGACAACTATGCCTGCAAATACCAGGATGAGATCCAATCCTGCCACTGGCATCATGAACAGGCTACAGTGCACCCCATTGTTGCATACTACAGATGTGCTCATTGTGAAGGTACCATCACAGAATCCCTGGTATTCATCTCGGAGGACATCACACATGACCACCATGCATTTCAGCACTTTGTTAACATGGCCAACACACATCTCACAAAGATCCGGCACCTAATCATAGAAAAGGAGGTACATTTAACAAATCAAAGTGGGCATTCAATGCAATTTCAATGGTTACCCAAGAATTTGGATTTTCTATTGAAAGGGCATACTTTGGATCAAGGCATGGGAAGGGCCCTTCAGATGGACAGAGTGCTGTTAAATCAATGGCAATGATGGCTGTTGTGTCACGTCATGCAGTCATTTCCACAGCAGAAGAGCTGTTTCTGTACTGCTGGGATAATCTAATACTAGCACCTCCAACTGAGGGGTACAGACACTACCAAGAAACTTTCTTCTGGGTGCCCAACAACAGCATAAGAAGGCCAAAAGGAAAAGATGTGAAACCTGTCCCTGGAACTCGACAGATTCAAAGTGTGAAGACTGTGGTGCCTGGTGTGGTGGCCAGTAGAAATTGAAGTTGTTTTTGCATCTACTGCCAAACTGATGATGGCCCATGTCTGAACAACGAACATGTACAACCATGGACAGTAAGAAGGCTCACAACTTCACATGTGAGAAACGTTACTGAAATGCCTGCCCACAGGATGAACTCTGACCCTGGTCCTGGCACATCTGTGACTGCAATTACAGTGATGGACCCCTGCACTGTTTCTGGCACTCCACAGCTAGATCCTTCAACTGCTGTTGCAACTCCAACAATAAACCCCAGTGATGCTTCTGCCTATCCAGTGATGGACTCCTGTGTCTCAACTCCAGGGATGGACCCACATATGGATCTGGCACTCCACTGAACGAACCCTCAACTGCTAAAGCAATGCCATCAATAGACCCCAGTGATGCTTCCAGCACTCCAGTTATGGATTGCAGCACTGCTTCCATGTCTCCACTGACAGAACCTTCTTCTACTTCTGATGCATCTGCAATAGACCCCACCACCACTGCTCAGCACACTGAACTTCCACCGATTCAAAAGAAAAAGATGAACCCAGACAAAACAGAAGTTGGGAAATTGTATGCAGTGTACTATTCAAAAACATTTTATATTGGGCAGGTAGTGGAATTCCTTGAAGACAGACATCTTTTTTCAGTCAAATTTCTGCAGCGACGTGCAAATGGATCGTACATATGGCCACAGAAACAGGACACTGATGTGGTCAGGCAACACAGACTTTTTCATGGGCATGGGCATGGGCCTACTCTGAATGCAGAAAGCCAAGTTGAACCACAAGTACAGCAAATAATCACGAGATATGAAAAGCTAAAGCAACGCTGGAACTGAAATCTGTTTTAGTTTGGGACATTATCAAATGTTGCTTTAAAAGCCTAAAGGACATATTGCAACATTTATTTTTCTTTATTTGAAGAAATAAACATCCCATGAAAGCAACTGGGTTGCACTTGAATTGCAGTTGTTGTGTCCATCTGTTATCCTGCAGCATTACAAATACATTTTCATACAGTTAACTCAAATAGATGTCAAATTGTTAACTTTAAAAACTTGCACTGAAGCTTGGTGTCCACCATAACATTCAGAATGCATGCTTGGTGTCCACCATAACATTCAGAACTTTAATGATCATTTTTCTCAGGCATTTCAAAGTGGGTTATCTTACAACACAGTGTACTTTTCTCTGCAGGGTCACAGCATGTTGAAATGCCTAAAAAAATCATATATTCTGTATTTAAAAATTGACCCCTCATGTCAGAGTTTGGTACAACATTTTCATGAACAGAGCCAAATATCAAAGCTACAGAAATTCAGAATACATATAAGGAGCCAGAAGAACTGTGGGTCACCTGTAAACAGGAAATGGAACAGCCATAAGAACTGGGGTTGTCTACAGGCCCCCAGACCAGGGGAGGACATAGACACATTACTGTTAGAAGATATACAAAACATGACAGCTAAATGGGAGGTTCTGAAAATGGGAGACTTCAACATGCCGGATACAGATTGGTCAATACCAGTAGGAACATCTGCCAGAACTAGACACGTGGTGGAATCCCTGCAGGAGGAGGGCCTCAAACAACTGGTACAACAATCCACAAGATACAGGGCTATCCTAGATCTAGTACTGACTAACAGGGAAGGGATCACAGATCTCCAGGTAAAAGGTCACCTGGGGGCCAGTGACCATCAGATGGTATTGTTCAATTTGGCCACTACAACTAAATCATCCCATTCCAAGGCAAACATATGGAACTTCAGAGGAGCTGACTTTGATAAGATGGCCAACAGAGTTAAGCTAGCCCTGGCAAAAAGAAACACAGGTGAGGGGGTACAGGCAAAGTGGGCAAGCATTAAGGATGCAATAATTGAAGCAACATCCCATTGTGTTAGACACAAAAGGAAGTGCAAAAGAAGAAGGAAACCACTTTGGTTCTCAAATACAGTAGCAGAAAAGATCAGAGACAAAAGACTGGCCTTCAGGAAATATAAGGGAACACAGTGGGATGAAGATAGGGAGGCATACCAAACTGCTCCAAGGGAAGCAGGGAAGGCAGTAAGACAGGCAAAGGCCCAAACTGAGGAAACACTAGCACAAACAGTAAAAGAAGGTGACAAGACTTTCTATAGATACATTAGTGAATGGAGGAAGTCCAGAGGGGGTATTGCTAAGCTCAAATGAGAAAAAGGGGGCATGTGAGGAGGAGGACCCTATAAAAACATCTATCCTAAATAAATACTTTTGCTCAGTATTTACTGAAGAGAAGTTAGGGCAGGGCCCAAATCTCAGCACCATGGACACTGGGGGAGGGAGGTGAGCACTACTCCCTTCACAAAAGAAAGGGTCCTACAAGAGCTCGCTAAGCTCAGGGTGGACAAGACAATGGGACCTGATGGCATACATCCCAGGGTACTAAAGGTGGAACTAGCAGAGCCATTATCAGAACTGTTTAGTGAGTCTCTGAGCACAGGAGAGGTCCCAGAAGACTGGAGAAGGGCTCATGTGATCCTGCTCCACAAGAGTGGTAGCAGGGAGGAGGCAGGGAACTACAGACCAGTCAGTCTTACCTCAGTAGTGGGCAAGAGTATGGAGGCACTCCTTAAGGAAAGGATAGTGCAACACCTGGAATCCATAGGGGCACAGGATCCAAGACAGCATGGGTTTACAAAAGGAAGGTCCTGTAAAACTAATCTCATAGATTTCTTTGACTGGGTAACCAGAGTGGTAGACCAAGTGGGAGCAGTTGATGTCACCTACCTTGACTTCAGCAAAGCTTTTGACACTGTTCCATATAAAAGATTGATAAACAAGCTGGGTAGGCTCGGGGTGGGTCAGAAGTTGGTCAACTGGGTGGCAAACTGGTTGACGGGCAGAAAACAGAGAGTGGTGGTAAATGGTATGCAGTCAGAAGAGATGCAAGTCACAAGTGGGGTACCTCAAGGATCAGTCCTGGGGCCAGTTCTCTTCAATATCTTCATTAGTGACCTTGCAGATAGACTAGAGGGTAAAGCTTATCTGTTTGCAGATGACACCAAGATCTGCAACAGAGTAGATGATCCAGATGGGGTGGGCAGAATGAGAAGAGATCTGGATAAACTAGCAAAATGGTCAGAAGAGTGGCAACTGGGATTTAATGCAAAGAAGTGCAAGATCATGCACATAGGGAAGAGAAACCTTGAAGCCACCTATAGGCTGGGAGGGGGGTTGCTGGCAATCACAAAGGAAGAAAAAGACTTGGGCATCATCATCATCATCACCGATGACCGGAAATCATCCAAGCAGACCTCTAAAGCAGTACATAAGTCTAGGGAGATGTTAGGGTGTATTAGTTGGGGTATCACAAGTTGTAAGAGGGAGGTAATAATTACTCTTTACAAGACACTGGTTAGGCCTCATCTGGAGTACTGCATGCAGTACTGGAAGCCACACCTTCACAAGGACATTAGCCAAATTTAGGCAGTCCAGAGAAGGGCAACCAAAATGGTGCAGGGATTGCATGAGAAGACATATGAGAACAGATTAATGGAGCTCAATATGTATACCCTTGAGCAAAGGAGGGAGAGAGGTGATATGATCGAAACATTCAAACACCTTAAGGGCATTAACAGGTGAAAGAGTCTAACATGTTTCAATATAAGAAAAGTAGCAGGACAAGAGGATAAAGCATGAGATTAGAGGGAGGCAGATTAAGGGGTAATGTGAGGAAGTTCTTTTTCGCAGAAAGGGTGGTGGATGCATGGAAAGGCCTACCTCAGGAAGTGGTGGCTAGAATACAGTGCAGGGCTTCAAGCAGGCATGGGATAGGCATAAGGGAGCAATACAGATGAGTATGACTAGATAGGCCACTGATGGTGAAGGAGGATGGCATATTTATAAAGTAGAAAAAGAAATGGGCAGATTGGATGGGCCTTGCAGTCTTTATCTGCTGTCAGCATCAGCTTCTATGTTAAAATGTAATTCTGCGCAACTGCAATGCCATTCTGTGCCACAAGTGCGAAAACACATTTTGGCCAGGATTTGAAAAATGACAGCTGTGACATACATGAGGTGGGGTAATAAGAAGGTTATGTTGAAAATATGGGGTGAAAACATTGAAAATGTCCAACGTTATGAGCGTGTGTAGTGAAATTTCAAGGAATGGTCATAACGCAGCCAGTTTTTGAAATGTTGACCCTAAATTCTCAACATAGCCTTCTTGAGATCCCACATCATGAACAATATAACTGTCGTTACATAAATCCCACCAGAAATGTGATTTTGCCAACAAACTGCAAAATCACCTTTCCCAGTGGAGTTGCCTAATGACAGTCAAATTGTTCATGAGGTTGGGTCCCCAAAAGGCAATGATGAACATTTGGGGTGAAAATTTAAAATAAACAGCCGAGTTATGCATCAAAGTAGCCTGTGAAATCCTTTTTTGTGAGTTCATGAGAAAAGAATTGGCTCACGAAAAATGAATTGGCTCAGGAAAAAGGATCTAAGCAAGTCATGAAAAAAGAAATAAATTGTTAAAAAAAGGATTTTGTCTCATTGTGAAAAAGGATCGTTAGCAAGTGATGACCAAGGATTATGAAAAGTAAAAATGGCTGTTTCACAAAAACAAAGCAAAGCAAAGGCATTGGTTTATACAGGGTGTCACCCTGAACAAAACTCATACTTCAATGAAGTCACAACACATCCATGGAACAAGTTATATTCTTTTATTTGTAGGGCAAAACCAAAACAAGATGGCAGCTTGAGAAAGGGGATTTTTCCCCATGAATGGGAATTTTATAAATCTCCATTCATGAGGTGACAAAATCCCTCATCGTGAGCCCAATCCTCTTTCGTAAAACATACATATAAATCAAAGTTTGAACTGAGCATGCTCAGAATCCAAACATTCAAAATTAAATAACTTTGGAACAGATTAATATTTTGTCACCAAACCAATGCTGGATTGTTCTGTAGGGAAACTTCTTTCTGCCCTGAAAATTTCAGATTAAAATTCCAAATGGTATGGCCACAGTGTGATGAGCACAAATCAGCAAAAATAGGCAAAGAAAGTGAAAAATGAGTTTTTTGGCTCTTTGCTGTGTGAAAACCGCAAATCCAACTGAAATGCAACTTGGCATATCAGAAGATCTACCATCCAAAATTGCACATTCCAAATCTTGTGTGACTGCATTGAACAGTTGCAAAGTTATTAACATGCACAATTTGGGGTTTAACATTAAACTGCCTACTCAATCCTAACAATATGGGCTTGAGCGCGCATATATATATATATATATACACATGCAGTATATATACTGTATATATATATATATTTCATGGCAAAAAAATGCATTTAATGCATCAGTTAGGGTTAAAGCAACAAAAGTCAGGAAATGAAACATTAGGGTCGAGCCCTTAAACCCCCCCCCACACAACCCACATAGACATCCTCCACAGAGTGACAGACACCAGGGTGTGCCATGGGATCATCTGGCCCAACTCTCAGCCCATTCCATGTGTAAGCAGGTTGACATGCTACAGTAAAGTAGAATGGAGTGACAGTTAGGCCTCATGACCCCATGGCACACCCTGGTGTCTGTCACTCTCTGGAGGATGTGTATGTGGGTTGTGTGTGGAGGGGTTAGGAGCTCAACCCTAACATTTAATTTCCTGACTTTTATCACTTTAACCCTAATTGATGCATTAAACACATTTTTTTGCCATGAATTTCCTTACTTTTTGAAAAATTGTAATATAACTAGTAAAAAACAAACATGTATTGGTGTGGGCCCCATGCTCCCACCAAGTTGCCCATTTCTGCATAATAATATGCATCTGTGGGAGTGCAGAGCCATATACAGCAGCCCAATAGGGCAAGGAACCCTTGTAACACAAATTTGAAAATATGTCATTAACTGTACAACCCACGGAAAATATTCCACTGCATGCTTACTCTATGGTTTAAAATCTTGTTCCAGCAGTTGCTGCTAATAGGGAAAACTCTGTATCTCACTTTGTTTTTAAGATAAAAGTGCCAAAAGGCATGACAGACATCGCAATATAATCCTATGGGGAAAACATCAAATTTTTCATGGCATATCTACAGTATACAACCACTTAATTCCCCAACACCTAAACAGCATAACTCACACCTGTAGGACATCCCTTCAACACCCTGTAAATTTTGAGTAAAAAGACCAAATTGTTAATGAGCTATGCAATTCTAAAGGTTTTACACCTTTAACAATTTTTCAGTTCATGAAATAAATCCTAGTCTGTGGTCTAAGAAAATCCTAGTCCACGAGGGGACATCTGGTCACACCAGTCTGGGCCATCTGGTCATCCCCAGGGACATCTGGTCATGAAATTCAGGCTATCTGGTCATCCCCTCATGAATGAAGCTCACAGACTAGGATCGTCTCATGGACCAAGATTTTGCAGGCTTGCAAAAGAAGAGTGTTAGCGAGTCACGAAAGAATAATTTTTAATTTTCAAAAAAACTCTTTTGACAGAAATGAAGCAAAGCCAAAGGCATGGCTTTGTAGAGGGGGTCACCCTGAACAAAACCCATGCCTCATTTGGTCCAAAAGTCACCTGCGGAGAAAGCTACATTTTGTTTGACTGGAAAACTTAAAACAAGATGGCGGCTCATGAACTAAGAATTTTTCTGATGGACTAGGTTTTTCCTTTGTGAGGTAGCAAAATCCTTGACTGTGAGGCAATTCTTAGGTTGCAAAATACTCATATAAATTTTGGACTGAACAGAGCATGCTCAAAGCTCAATAATTAAAAATATAATAACTTTTGAATGGATTAATATTTGTTTACCAAATCAATGATGGATTATTCTCTGACCCAAACTCTTTCTATGTTCCACATTGTAGACCAAAAGACCACATGGTGTGGTCACAGAGCCATGGGAAAAAAACACATAAAAACTGGCGAAAAGTGCATTATTTGGCTGTATGTCCGACCAAAATATAACTTGGCAAATCAAGAGATCTACCATACCAGGCCATGCATTCCAAATTTCGTGCAAATCCATTGAACGGTTACAAAGTTATTAAAATGCAAAATTTGAGGTTTAACATTAAAGTGCCTACTCAATCCTAACTATAGGGGGCATGACTGCGTCCCTATAATATATAGATCTCTTGATTTACCAAGTTGTGTTTTGGTAGTACTTATGATTTCTGCACAGCAAAATGCTAAAAAATTCATTTTTTGCCACTTTTGACACTTTTTTGCCCATGGCGCTACAACCACACAGTGTGATCTTATGGTCTCAAATTTGGAATGTAGAAAGAATTTGGGTCAAGAAATAACCCACATCGGCTTGCTAACAATATAAATCCATTACAAAGTTAATACATCTTTAATTTTCGGGTACTGCGCATGCTCAGCTCACTCCAAAATTTATATGTGTTTTTTAAGAACTAAAAATTGCCTCACGGACTAGGATTTTGTCAGCTAGTGAAGAAAAATCTTTGTCCATCAGAAAAATTCCTTGCCCACAAGCCGCCATCTTGTTTTCAGATTTTCATGAGGTGTGTCTTGAGGGTCGTTGGGCCTAGCTCTCACCCCATTCTATGTGTAAGAAAGCTGACATGGTACAGTATAGGAGAATGGGGTGAAAGTTAGGCCTAACAACTCCATATAGCCTTAGCACCACTATATTTAGGTTGAGTAGGCAGTTTAATGGTAAACCTCAAATGTTGTTCTTTAATAACTTTGCAACTGTTCAACAGATTTTCAGCCAAACAAAATGTAGCTTTGTCTATGGGTGACTTTTGGGCTAAATGAGGCATGGGTTTTGTTCAGGGTGATGCCCTCTACAAAGCCATTCCTTTGGTTTGGTTCATTTTTCTCAAACAATTGCTTTTTAAAAATTTAAAATTCTCTGACTGCAACTCGCTAATGATCCTAGTCCGTGAGCTGACAAAATCCTGGTCCGCAAGATGATCCTGGTCCGCGAGCCTTGTCATCATGGGGTGACCAGATAGCCAGAATTTCGTGATCAGATATCTATGATGGCATGACCAGATGTCCCTGATGGCGTGACCAGATGTCCCTGATGGCGTGATCAGATATCCCCTTGCAGACTAGGATTTTGCTAGCTCGTGGACTAGAATTGATCTGATGGCCCAGGATTTTGCTATCTCACGAATGAAGAATTTTTAAAGGTGTGAAAACTTTGCTATTGCATAGCTCATTAATGGCTTGGTCTTTTTACTTGAAATTTACAGGGTGTTGAGGGGATGCCCTACAGGTGTGAATTATGCTGTTTCAGTGTTGGGGAATTAAGTGGTTCCATATATATGCCATCACAAAATTGAGATTTTACCCATAGGATAACATTGTGGGGTCTGTCATGCCTTTTGGTACCCATATCTTGAAAATGAAGCACCTCTAGGTGATCTAGGCTGCTGGAACA